>LHPF02000002.1:1447500-2007500 GCA_002245815.2 Micractinium conductrix
TGCAGGACGCGACGCTGCCCGCGGTGCGCTGGGGTGCCGCCGGGTCTTGCCGCCGCCGTCCCTTGCACTTCCCGCCGCCCTCCCTCATCCTGCTGCTTGCTCGCCTCTGCTTGTGCGGCCTCTCGGCCCTCATCAAGTGTTGCCTGGTGCCGTATCCTTGCAAACTCCCTGTGCCTGCTGCGCTACCCGCTGCACCGCCCAGCTGCGTGCCGACCCTGCTTGCGCTGCCTGCCGCCCCTCCTCGACAGGTGCTGGACGGGGGTGATGTGATGGCTCGTGCCAAGACTGGCACCGGAAAGACGATGGTGTGTAATGCCGCAGACTGGTCGGCTGTGGGTGCTGGCTGCAGCCCGCGCATGCTCCTACAGTTGGGAGCCCCCTCGCCCTGCGTACCAGCTGTCCTGCTGCCGTCGGCACCCTCCCCAACCCCGCCGCCCTCCTCTCCCCAGGCCTTCCTCATCCCCTCCATCGAGGCGCTGGTGCGCTCCCCCGTCAAGCCCGGCGGCGGCATCTCGGTGCTGGTGCTGTCGCCCACGCGCGAGCTGGCGTCGCAGGCAAGCCAGGGAGGGGCGGGCGGGCGGGTCCCGTAAATTTTGCGAGTGCGCTGGTGCAAAAACGGTCCTGTGGGTGCACCGCTGACAGCGACTGCCAACACGTCTTGCTTCCGCTGACACCCAGCACCCACAACAACAACAACACCCCCCACCTGCAGATCCACAAGGAGGCTCTGGCCCTGCTCACCCACCACCCCTACAAGGCGATGTGCGTCTACGGAGGCACCAACATCAACAGGTGCTGCAGGCCGGGAGACGAGGAGGGGCGGGTGAAGCGGGGCGCTGCGACGTGCGGGTGTCCCCCCCTCGTCTCCTGCTCCCCGCCCTCACCCCTCCCCCCTGCACCCCCTGCCTGCCCCGCAGCGAGCGCAACCGGCTGTCGGGGCGCTGCGACGTGCTGGTGGCCACCCCCGGCCGCCTCATCGACCACCTGGAGAACAGCGGGCTGGCGGCCAAGCTCCAGGGCATCCGCACGCTGGTGGGTGGGGCGGGCGGGCGGGGTGGCGGGGGCGAGGTGAAGTGCTTGGGTGAGGTGGGTGAGGTGGGCACCACCAAGCTGGCGGATACCTCGTTGGCGTCGTCGCTCTCCCCCCACCATGCCCCACCTTCCCCCCTCCCTCCCCCGCCCAGGTGCTGGACGAGGCCGACCAGCTGCTGGAGATGGGCTTCCGCCCCGCCATCGAGAAGGTTCTGGGTGGGTGGGTGCAGCGGCAGGGAGGGAGCGACTGGTCGCCTGCGCCGTGCCTTCTTCGCTATGCTGTCGAGCGCGTCCTGGAGGGGGGGGGGGGGGGCACTGGCCGCCTGCCCATGCAATGAGTGCCTGGCTGCCCACGCCACGCCGACTCCCACTTGAGCATCAGGGTCGCACGCCTGACTCGCCCCTGCCTGCTTCCCACGTGCAGGCTTCCTGCCGCGCTCCCGCCAGACGCTGCTCTTCAGCGCGACCATGCCGCAGTCGGTGCAGCAGGTGGGCCCCCAGAGGTGCATTTGCTCGCGGCGCGGTCGGTGCAGCGTGCGGTGACGCGAGGTAACACACGCTCCGGGGCGTGCTAGGTGGCTGAGGTGGCACCCCAACCCCCCCCCCTCCGCGCACGCAGGTGGCTGGCCTGGCGCTGAAGAAGCAGCACGCCTTCATCGACACGATCAAAGAGGAGGACTCGGCCACCAATGTGCAGGTGGGCGGGGTCACGCACACACACGCTGGGTGCTCTGCGCATGCTAGAACTTGCACTCAAACTGCATTTGAGCAGCGCGCAAATGGAAAGAGCAGGGTGTGCAGACACCACCCTGCTTAATGGCACCCTCCGCCTTGCCTTCCTGCCCCCTGCTGTGTGCTGTGTGCAGGTGGAGCAGTCGTATGCTCTCATCCCCATGGAGCAGCAGTTTGCCTCCATCTTCGCGGTGCTGCGCCGCCACGCCGCAGAGACGCCAGGTGGGTGGGAAAGGGGAGCGGCAGAGCAGAAGGTCAGAAGGTGTGAAGGTCAGAAGGTGTGAAGGAGAGTTGTGGCCGCCTGTCTTGCGCACCTCTCCATCGCCGTGCCCTTCTCACCACGCCCCCTCTTCACTCACCCGTCCTGCCTCCCCTGCCTCTCCTGCGCTCACAGACCACAAGGTCATCGCCTTCTTCACCACAGCGCGCCTGACGCAGTTCATGGCCGCGCTGATGGCCGCCGCCGGCCTCCCCGTGCTGGAGATCCACTCGCGCAAGAGCCAGGTGGGCACGTGTGCACCTGACCGGCAAGGTTGGCAGCAAGGTGCTGCGCCGGTGGCTGCTCGCGATACGCGGTTGGTCGGCGCTTGGTGCTGATGCTCAGAAGCGTGTTCCTCCCCCCCCCCCCCCACACGCACACACACACACCACTCACCCTTCCCTCCCCTCCCCCCCCCCCCCCGCAGTCTGCCCGTGAGAAGGCCAGCAAGGAGTTCCGGGAGGCGCGGGCCTCCATCCTGTTCTCCTCAGACGTGTCTGCCCGCGGCGTGGACTACCCCGACGTCACCATGGTGCTGCAGGCACGCAGAGGGGGGGGGGGGGGGGCGCTCTGGGGAAGACGACAGGGGAGGCTGGGCTGAGGCCATGAGGACCCGCTTCTCCGCGCTTGCCGCTGCTCACCCCGCTGCCCGCTCTGACGACGCCCTTGGCCCTCCCCCTCCCCCTGCTTTCCTCCACCTCGCAGGTTGGCATCCCCTCGTCCCGCGAGCAGTACATCCACCGCCTGGGCCGTACCGCACGTGCCGGCCGCGCCGGCCGTGGCCTGATCATGCTGATGCCAGGTGGGTGAGGGGGGTGCGAGGGGGCGCGGCGGCAGCTGCTTGCAGCCTGCTACCGTCCGCAGCTCCTGCCGCCTTGCAGGCCTGCAGGCTGGACCTGCTGGGTCTGCCTGCTGGGCCGGCTGGCCGCTGGCCAGCGCCTGTGTCTCACCGCCCTGTCCTCCTCGCCCACCCCCGCCCGCCTCCAGAGGAGCAGCACTTCCTGCGCCAGCTGCGCGACCTGCCGCTGACTGCTGAGCCGGGCGTGCCCGTGAGCCAGCAGGAGACGGCGGCCATCCAGGCGGCGCTGCCTCGCCTCATGGGCGACCGCCTGCCCGACATGGTGAGGCAGCAGCATGGTGTGGTGTGTTGTGGTGTGAGGAGGCAGGGAGCAGCGGCCTGGTGCGTGTGTTACGTTCCGACAGTCCACAAGATGTAGCACATGATGCAGCCCCCTGCTGGGGCTGTTGGGGGGTGCGTGTTTTGGGGGAAAAGCCGGACACAGCGCCCCTGCTGTACACTCACGCTCGACTCACCCACCCGCTCGCCCCTGCAGGCCTACGCCGCCTGGCTGGGCTTTTACAACTCCACCAAGGGCATGGGGTGGGACAAGCCGACCTTGGTGGAGCAGGCCAACCGCTTTGCAGGTGGGGGGAGGGATGAGGATGAGTGGGTGGGGTGCTGGGCTGGTGGTCTGGATGGGTGGGCTGGTGGGGGGTGGGGGGGTGGCAGTGCGAGGGGCTGCTGCAAGGCAGGGCAGGCAAGTTGGGACCTCCCCATCCCTGCACCCGGTCCAGCGTTGCACGAACGCAACACCGGATGCACGCCAGCTCACCCGCTCACCCTTCCCTCACCCTCTCGCAACCTGCACCCTGCAGCTGTCATGGGCCTGTCTCAGCCGCCCGCGCTGATGAAGAAGACGATAGGCATGATGGGGCTGAGGGGGGTCCCCGGCCTGCGGATTGACGAGAGCGGCGGCGCCAGCCGCGGTGGTGGCGGCGGCCGCGGCGGTGGCGGCGGCGGCGGTCGTGGCGCAGACGGCGGCGGCGGCCGTGGCGGCGGTGGCGGCGGGCCTCAGCGCCAGCAACAGCAGGCCGAGCCTGCCTACGGCGGTGGTGGCGGTGGTGCGGGCTATGGAGGCGGTGGTGGCTACGGCGGGCCCCCGCCTGCCGCCAACGGTGGCAGCGGCGGCGGCCGGGGTGGCGGTGGCGGCCGGGGTGGCGGTGGCGGTCGCGGCCCTCGCCGTGGCGGCGGCCGGGGTGGCGGCGGCGGCGGCGGCGGTGGCGGCGGCCGCCGGAGCCCCTACTGAGCAAGCGCCTACTGAGCAAGCGTAACGAAGCGAGGCAGCTGCGCTATCTGCCCAAAAGCATGCCGCCAGGCGGCGTGCCGCCCCCCCACGAACGAACGAAAGCCCCCACAACTGAGCGCTGTTCATTGCGTACACGCCTATACACCACCTGCTGACCCATCAATACATGCAATCCTCTTCGTTTTGGGGGCTGCCTCTGTTTGATTTCTTTGCTCTCCGCCGCACTGCACTTGCTTGCCGCCCGCCCGCCCGCGCGCCCTCTGTTCCGTCCCCGCGCGCCCCTCGACTCTTATCCCCTGTCTGCCTCTGACGCATGGCTGCTGAGCAATGCGTGTGAATGTGAAGCACAGACAGGTTTGCGACTCTTCCGCTTCTGCAGGACAGATCCGCCGACTCTTCCAGCGCTGCAGAGTGCTTACGAGGCAGCAACATACAAACGTACGCGCTTACACCTGCACAAGCATGCAAGCTGCACATGCCACCACCGTCGTCAGCCGCTGCTTGCAGCGCATGCGCCCGCTTCACCATCCTGCAAAACAAAAGGTCGAGGGGCAAATCAGGAGTCGGTCTGGCAGCGTATGGCGTTTGCCATAGTAAACGCCGTCATAGGGGCGGGCTGAGGCAACCAACCGCGCAGCAGACACGGGTAGCAACGGGCGGTGCACGTCTCCCCTATCAGCACCAGGCTGATCCCCTATCAGCACCAGGCTGATAAATGTGTGATGACCAAACGTGTCAAAGCCACTTACCCGCAAACTCCTGCTTCTTCTTCTCCTTCTTCTCCTCCTGCCGTTCGCGCATGCGCGCCTTCTTGGCGCTGCAGGGGAGGGGAGGGGCCACGGGGGGGCACGGACGTCACGCGGCGTGAGCCACCCGCACGTGGGATGTGCTGTGCTGCCCTCCCAAGCGCAGCCTGCAGCACCGTGCTCAGCAGCCCGCCCGCCCCAAACTGCCCTCCCACCCACCCACCGCCACACCACCGCCCTTCACCACTCACTGCGACTCCTGCAGCATTTTGAGGAACTTGGGGTCTTGCCGCCCAAAGGACACGGGGAAGGCGGCGCGGCGCGCGCCGCGCGGGCCGCCCCCCGAGTCGTCGTCGCCGCCCAGCATCGCGTTTTTGGCGGCCTGGCGGCGGGAGGCGGGAGGAGGCGGTAGGTCAACGTGGGGCGCGGCGGGGTGGCGCCCTAGGGCACAAGCAACCCGGTTTGTCGATTGCCTTAACGACATTGCCCGGTTCTTGTGGAGGCACGTACGCGGGGCGGCGGCGATGCGCGGGGCGTCGGCGGTGCAGGGCCACCACACCCGCTCGCACCTCTGTGTCCTCGATGTTCTTGAGCTTCTGCTCCATGCTGAGGGGCACCTCGGTGATGCCCGCCACCCACGAGGGGTCCAGCTCGCCGTTCTGCGGGTGGCAGAGGTGGGAGGGGAAGGGTGGGTTGGTAGAAGCAAAGCATTGCCGGTGATGGCGAAGCTTCGCCGCGAGCCTGCAGTGGCGTGCCTCGCCGCTACGGCGCTGCGTGCTCGCTGCACACCAGCGGTGCCAGGCTGGCAAAGTGTGGGAGCTACCGGGGAGCTGCTGGCGCTAGCAGCAGTGCAGGCACGCGGCTGAGCCACGTCTTGGAAGGCGCCCCTAATCCAGACGTACACAGGTCTGGCACAGCATCCGGTACACTTCGCGGTCGAGTGACTCATGCACACACCTGCTCCCGCTTGCGCAGCCCCTCTGGCAGCGCCGCCAGGATGGGGTCGGCGGCGCGCGCCGCCGCCTCGGCCGCACGCGCCGCCTCCTCTTGGCCGTCGCTGCGCCCCATGCGCTTTGCCAGCTGCTCTTCGACGTACTTCTTCCTGCAGGCGGCACATGGCAAGGTGGTGGTGGGTGGTGGGTGGTGGTGGTGGTGGTGGTGGTGGTCGCGGTGGTGGGTGGGTGGGTGGTGGTGGTGGTGGTGGTGGTGGCGGCGGCGGCGGCGGCGGCGGCGGCGGCGGCGGCGGCGGCGGCGGCGGCGGCGGCGCGCGCGCGCGCGCGCGCGCGCGCGCGCGCGCGCGCGTGCGTGCGTGCGTGCGTGCGTGCGTGCGTGCGTGCGTGCGTGCGTGCGTGCGTGCGTGTGTGTGTGTGTGTGTGTGTGTGAGTGTGTGTGTGTGTGGGGGGGGGGGGTATACAAAGCGCAAGCACCTTGAACTCTCCCGCCCTGTAAAGCCCCCACAACCTTCTCTGTACAGCTGGCAATGCATCAGCAACGGAGCCAGCGGAGGCAGCTGCGCCCCTGCGTATGCACACATGCAACCGAGTGCATGCAACCGAGCTCACATGTGGGGGTCGTCTTCTTCGGAGTGCAGCCGCCGCTCGCGCTTGAAGGCGGCCTGAGGGCGGGGGGAGGGGGTGGGGCGGGCGGCTGGAGCGACGTGCAAGCTGGCAGGTGGGCCGGCAGGCCAGCGCAGCTGCAGCAAGCAAGCGCTACCAAGGGTAGCTGCCGCGCTGCCGGACGGCGTTGCCGTCGGTGGGTCGGGAGAGCACAGGCAGCACTGCAGGACACGGACCAGTGGAGGGGTGCTGCAAGCAGCGTCCCCCGCACCTGCAGACCATCCTCTGGCACCTCCCCCGCCGCCACTACCGCCGCGTCTGCCCTCCTCTCGCGCGCTTCTGCCGCCATCAGCAAGGTAGCGTCGATTCCCTGCGAATAAAGGCAGTCGTGTAGGCAGACAAAAGCAGTGTCAATATGTACAGGCGGGCGAGCGCATGCGCCTCGCCACGTGTGCGGCTGCGAGCATCCTTATGGCCAGCCAGCGCAGCCCCTGTTGCAGCCACTCAGAGGCACGCACCGTGCGCCGCTGCCGCTGCTTCTGCAGGGCTTTGATGTCTTCTGCTGTAAGGCGCGGCGCGGCGGGTTCGCCCGCACCCTCGCCGCCGGGCGCCGCGGCGCCCTCCCCGTCCGACAGCTCCTCCTGCTCATCCAGCGCCCGCCGCTTGCGTATGTTTCGCTGCTTGCCGGTCATGGCGCTGCCAGTGGGGGAGGCCTGTGCAGGCGGTCGCAGAGAGTGCCTGCAGAGGAGCGGCGGTGGGGCAGCAGCAGGTCGGTCGTGGCGGCGGCGGCGGCGGCGGCGGCGGAGGAGGACTGCAGCAGCGCAGCAGCGGCTCGGCTTGAATGCTCTACGCGCACTTCATGCAGTGCGGGCCTCTCTGCAGCAGCAACCTGCGTGCAGGCGACGCAGGGACGGCGCCGCACCTTTGGGGAGAGAGCCGCAGACCCAGTCCGCGTGAGAGCAGTGTCTGGTGATGCGTGCAGCAGCAGTTGGCGAAAGTCTCAGGCGTGCAGCGAGCACCTGTGAAGAACCAGCCGAGCTGGCGCCACGACACCGTCACGCGCTTCCTCCCGCCCTCCCTTGCATCAGCTGTTTCTGCAGACGACTGCACCCCTCCCTGCGCTCGCCGGCCTCCGCAGGGCCCGTCCCGCACAAGCAATCTCGTTTCGGCGCGCACGTCCTTCCTCTACCCCAAGCTCGCACCCATGGCCACTCCGGTGGCCGACCCACTTGCTGGGCACCCCCGCTATCGCAAAATTAAGGACATCAACAAGGGCTCCTTCGGCTTTGTGGTGCTTGCGGAGAACCTGGAGACGCGGGAGCAGGTGGCGATCAAGTTCACGCGCGTAGAGTGAGCGCGGGAGGGGTGGGGGGACGCCCACCGGCGGTGGCGGTCGGCGGCGGCCGGCGGCGCTGCCGTGCAACGGCTTGCCGTCGCTCTCGCCCTGCGTGGCTGTGGCTTGCAGGAGGTGCAGCGTGGCGCCGTGCACAAAACTTGTGGTAGCAAACCTGTCTGGACGCCTGTGTGGCTCCTGGCTCCATGCCAACGCGCCGGCGGGCTGCTGCCCTCGTTGTGTATCCACCCACCTCTTTGGCCGTCACTTTCTTTCTCATCCTTCTCAGCCTCCCCTCACGGCCCCCCTCCGTCCCCCTCCCCCGCCCCACTCCCTTGCAGCACCGATTCGGACGTGAAGCATGCGCACCGCGAGATCATGAACCACCAGCGCCTGCTGCACCCGCACGTGGTGCAGCTCAAGGAGGTGTTTGCGGCGCAGCCCTTCCTGGCGCTGGTCATGGAGTTTGTGCCCAACGGGGACATGTTCCAGGTGGGTGCTGAGCTTGTGGGGTGCTGCTGGCGGGTGGCGCCGCTGCGGGTGGGTTGTCGTGGATGCTGGCAGGTGGCGTGCGGTGTTGCTGGCCACGGGGTGGGTGCCGAATGGCGGGAGGCATGCTCCTCCGAATTGCTGGGTGCCGGCCGGCCGGGCGGACTGCTGGTTTGAGGTGCTGGCGGGCGCGTGAAGGCGCAGCGGGTCCAGCAGCAGTGCGTCGCTCTGCGTCACCCACCCCTCGCACATGCGCGGCCCCCTGCCTGCCTGCCTGCCTGCCTGCCTGCCTGCCTGCCTGCCTGCCTGCCTGCCTGCCTACCTGCCTGCCTACCTGCCTACCTGCCCCCCCCCCCCCTGCAGTACGTGGTGTCCCGGCGGGGCCTGCCCGAGAGCGAGGCGCGCTGGTTCTTCCAGCAGCTCATGCTGGGCATGGACTACTGCCACCGCAAGGGTGGGCGCTGGTTGGGGGGTGGGGGAAGGTGGAGGTGGGGGTGGGGGTTGCTGCAGCGCAGCGTGCTACTTGGCGCAGCTGCGGTCGAGGGGTTGGAAGGAACCGCATGTGTTTTTAAGGGCGTAGTTGGCGCGGCTTCGCCACCTCATGCTTCCCCTGTTCGTGCGGTTCTGCGCTCTCGTGTGCCGGTGTGCCGGTGTGCGCCCCCACCAGAAAGCCTTTTGAGGCGCAACAGTGCCTAGCGGCGGCGGCACCATGCCCCCACCGTTCAAGCGCCGCCCCCGACGCCGCCATGCGTCCGAAGCCTATTTCCTTGCCTGCAGGCGTGATGTCTCGCGACATCAAGCTCGAGAACACGCTGCTGGTGCTGCAGCCCGACAAGAAGCCGCTGCTCAAGGTGAGGGCACTACAAACAATTTGTTAGGGGGACCCGAAGTTTTGGGGGTGTTTTCGCTGCGGACGCTCTGCCGGGCCTTCGATTCACTGTTGCGACCACATCAAACAGCGTTTTGGCTACGGGGGCGAGCCTGGGGCGGCGGCCCGCGCGATGTCGAGGTTCGGCTGGGAAGCCCGGACGCCGCTGCGCGCGCCCCTGCACGCTCTGGGCAGTGTCCGGGAAGAGATGGGATGCGCGGCGCTGCGGTCCGTTAACCCCGGTGTGCCCCCGCCGGCACCGCCGCTTGGCAGCGGCGGCGGCACAGCCGCGGTGCTGCAGCGGCACCTGACATGGCCCAGCAGCACGCTCTTCGAGCTCTAGAACTGTAGGATCAGTTGTAAAAGACAGCACAGCAGTGCCTGCAACCCTCGTTCGGTGCTGCCAGGGCCTGGCACAGCGGCGCAGCGCTGCCGCTCGTCAAGGGCAGGTGGTGGTGGGGCACGTAGCAGCTCGTTGCTCACTCCGATTCCTTCCTGCCCCCTCCCTATTGCTGTATGGAAGCTTTGCGACTTTGGGTACTGCAAATCCGACCTCGACTCAATAGCGAAATCGAAGGTCGGAACGCCCGGCTACACGGCGCCCGGTGGGTGGGGCGCGGGCGCCGACGTGCGGGCGTGGGGTGCAGCTGACCAGCCTCTATCATGCCCTACCTCCCTCCCTTCACACGTTATGTTGTGCGACTTCCCAATGCAGAGGTGATCCAGAATGTGCGGGGCTACGACGGCAAGATGGCTGACATCTGGTCCGCGGGTGAGCACTGCCGTCGCCGCCGCCACTGCCGCCGCCGCGGCTATGTCTGCTCTGCTGCTGCTGTCGGCGTCGCAGCTGCTGCTGCTGCCCTGCTGCTGCAAGTGCACCTGTACTGCAGACAATCCTAACCACAGCGTCAGCTTTTTTGCGCGGTGCGTCTTCACACTCACAAAATGCCGGCTCTCTCTGCCCCCCCCGCAGGCGTGATGCTCTACACCATGCTGTTTGCACGCTACCCCTTTGAGCGGCCCGAGGACAAGAAGCTGGACCAGCACGCCCGCCTGCAGCGCATCCTGCACCGCATCATCAAGGCAAGGGGGGAAGGGGGAGGGGTGGAAGCATGGGCAGCAGCACCTGCCTGCCCCGCCCGCCGCTTGGCCCACCCGCCCCACCCTCACTCGGAAGGGGGGGGGGGGGGGGCATGGGCAGCACACCTGCCTGCCTTGCCCCTGCCGCTTGGCCCACCCGCCCCCCTCTCTCGGCCGTGCCGTGACTCGTCTCCTCCCGGCCCACCTCTCGCCCGCTTCCAGGTGGACTTTGAGTTCCCCGAACGCGCCACCAACATCTCGGACGCCTGCAAGGACCTGATTCGGAAGATCCTGGTGGCGGATCCCATAAAGCGCATGACCATCGCGCAGATCTTCCAGCACCCGTGGGTGCAGCAGGTGAGGCGGGTGCCGGTTTCGCAGGGGGGGAACCGGAGGGTGCACAGTCTGTTGGCTGCAGGGCTGGGGTGGGGCAGGCAGCGTGATGGCTGTGGTCAGCTGCCACCGGCACATCGCTTTGTTTCAGCCATTGTTAAAACCACACACCCGCTCTCACACTGCCGCGCGCAGGACCTGCCCCCCGGGTCTGTTGCGTACAACGACTGGGCGCTGGAGCTGCAGGTGCAGCCCGCGCAGGTGAGAGAGCAGGCATTGGGCAGCAGGGCAGGGGAGGGGGGGCCGGCGGCAGCATCGAAGCCGCACGCAGCCGCCTGCAGCGGCTGTCCAGCCCCCCCTGCACCGCCCTGCCCTCACCCTACTGCCGCCACCCCTGCCCCCTTCCTGCACGCAGAGCAATGAGGAGGTGCGGGCGGTGGTGGGGCTGGTGCACTCTGCGGCGCGGCAAGACCGGCAGGCGGGCATGGGGCTTGGCGGCGACGAAGACATCGACATCACCTCACAAGACCTGGCCGACGTGTGAGCAGCAGGCAGCAGGCGGTGAATGTCTGCCTGCCAGCACGCCTCGCCTTGCCTTGCGTGTCCAACCAGCGTCCCCTCGCTTCATGTACGGTGGCCCAGCCTCCCTCCAAACCCGTTGGCCCAGCCCCCTGCATCCCGCTGGCCACCGCGCCGGCTGGCTGACGTGCCAAGCGGGAGTTCCTTTCTCGGCAGCTGCTGCCTGCCTCTGGCTGCCCGGCTACCTTTCCTTTTCTCTCCCCCCCTCTTTCTGCCCGGGTCCCGCAGCTCGCTTCCTCCCGTGACCCGGCCCCTCTATTTGTTGGCTGCCTGTCCTCCATCCTTCGCCCCACGTCTGTTGCCTCCCCGGCCGCCACCAAGGGGCCTTCATCGCGCCCTGCCGTCTTCCCCAGCTCCACTCTCTTGCCCCCTGCCGCCTCCTGCACTCCCCTGAGCCGCCCGTTTTGTGCACCTCCCGATGTGACTCTGTACGTGTTGTGGGTGGCCGTTGAGAGAGCCAGCGGGCACGAGGCAAGCAGGTGTGCAGCCAGGAGGCAGCAGGACGCTGAGCAGGTGCAAAGGGCATTGCAGGTTTGAGAGTGCCCACGTGTCCCAGCTGCCGTGTGCATGCTCATGGCCTCCTGCGCCCGCCTGCCACCTTTGCCGGGTCCTGGTGGTGCAAACATCCTGCCAGCCAACCCCCCTGGCAGGCATGTGCTTTTATGTGCCCACGGCATGCATCACAGCATGCGCAGCAGCCGGTGGCCAGTCGCGGGTCGGCAAGCATGTATGAGCGCGGAGGGTGGGCGGGTGATGGATCGTGTGTGCTTGGAGTGAATGGGTGGGGGACGGTGCGACTGTGCGACAATGCCGGGGCGTTGAGGGTGACGGCTGTGCGAGGGTGACTGACGAGGGTCGTCGGCAGTGGTGAGCGCACCGCAGGGTATGGCCGGCTCCTGCACTCGCTTCACTTGCAGTGTCGCACCATAGCACGTGGTCCACTGACCCACCACGATGACGCTGGGCTATAAACTGGGCCCCTCTCGGTTAATTGATGAGCACATGCAACGTGCGCTGTGCCACGGCGGGCGCAGCGGCGCGATGACTACGCTGCCTGCATCTTTGCCTGGCGACCTCTGCCGCCTCGACACTCTGTCCGCCCCCTCTTGATCGCTGCACCAGCTTCAACTGCTTTATCCCGACCCCAGAAGCTTCAGCGATGCCCGGAAGGTCGCTCATGGAGGGGGAGACTGTCACCCCCGCAAGCCCGCGCCAAGAGGGCATGGCCGTGCTGACAATGCCGGACGGGACCAGGGTCGAATTTCCGGTGCGGCGTAAAGCGGCGAGCGCAGCGCAAAGAAGGGAGGGGAGGGCAGGGAACTCGGTCATGTCGAAGGCTGGCCCTGGGGAGGCATCCATAGAGACCCAGCAATGCCCCAAAGTGTCGGCCCCTGGTGCCGGGCTTGGGTTTGGCCTGCCGCTGGGATGACCGCGGGGCTCCTCGGAGCAGTCGCGCTGCCCCTTCGGCCTCTTCTGCGCAGTCCGTACGGCTATAAATGCAATCTTCAAGCGATTTCTCACTTTGCAGCGCGGCCGTGAGCTGGCCGCTGGCAGCTGCTCCGCCCTCGCCGCCTGCCGTCGCGCCGCCGACTTGGCCGCTGGTTCGTCGCTCACGCGGTTGAATTTCTTCTCGTGGTGCCCGCAGGTGCTGCTGGACTCCAATGGCGACAAGTTCATCAACATCCGCAAGCTGCAGCCCTCGTGAGCATGCCCCAGTGTGCCCTGCAAGCATGCAGCTTGGCTTGAGCCGCCGTAGCGCCGCCGCCGGCCCCGCCACCTCCCCCGTCTCTCACTCCTCGCCCTTATTCCCAACCGTTTTGCAGCACTGGCATGTGCACGTTTGACCCTGGCTTTGGTTCCACCGCGTCGTGCGAGTCGTCTATCACTTACATTGACGGCAACAAGGGCGTGCTGCTGTACCGCGGGTGGGTGGGGTGCAACATGGTTGCTTAACAGAGGGTCTTGGCAGCTGAGGAGATTGCGGTGCGCGTCACACGACACTACCTGCCATTCAGAGCTTGGCATTTGCTTGAACCCCCTGATACACTGTCCACATCTGATGGCTGGGTGTGTTGACAAGCACCTGCCCGCGAGCGCCACCACCGCAGCAGCACCGCCACTGCCCAAGCATTCCACGCACTGGCTCAGCTGTTGCACACATTCCTCCTTGCTCGCGCCGCCCCTTCTTTGCAGCTACCCCATCGAGGAGCTGGCAGCAGAGGGCGACTTCATCGACAGTACCTTTTTGCTGCTGCACGGCGAGCTGCCCTCCAAGCAGGAGAAGCAGCTGTTTGAGCGGGAGATCAAGTACCACACGCTGGTGGGTGGGGGCAGGGCTGGCTGCGCCGGTTGTGGATGCGATGTGTGGGCGGGGGTGTGGGTTGGGGTGGGGGTAGGGGGGCAAAGGTAGTTGGGCCGGGGCGGGCTGTACGCTCGCGGCAAGGCGCGACATCGAGTAGGAGGGGAGATTGTAAGAGAGGCACCGCTTGCGATGCCTGCGCGTCCCGACCCCACGTGCCGTGCTCACCTGCCACTGCTGCATCCCCCTCTGCCCCCCCCCTCCCGCGCCCCTTCAGGTGCATGAGCAGCTGATCCAGTTTTACCGCGGCTTCCGCCACGACGCCCATCCCATGGCCATCATGTGCGGCGTGGTCGGCGCGCTCTCCGCCTTCTACCCAGAAGTGGCTGAGGTCAAGTGAGTGGGGTGTTACAGCCGGAGAAGGGGAGGCTGTGGAGCATGATTAGAGCAGCCGGCTACTGTCGACGGCAAATCTCCGTCTCGCCATCAAGCGCCGGCCCACAGCTCAGGCAGCGTGCTGACTGTGGCCGCCTCCTCTGCGGCATCGCGCTCCACGCACTCGCGCCCGCTTCACGCCGCCACCCCTCCCCGCCACCCCGGCCCCCCTCTTCACCACCCCCGCCACCCCTGCCCGCCCACAGGAACCCGGCGCAGCAGCTGCGCGCCTGCTACCGCCTGATTGCCAAGATGCCCACCCTGGCGGCGATGGCCTACAAGACCTCCATTGGGCAGGTGGGTCTGCTGAGATGCTGGCATGCATGCACGGTAGTCTGGTGCACGAGCCGCGTTCACGCAGGGCCCACGTCTGGACCGCTTCTCAGCATGCCATCCGGGCCGCAGGACCCACTGGGCAGCCCCACCCCAACCAGACCAGGCATGCCGCCCGCGTGCCCACACCTCCCCTCCTCCCTCCCCACACACCTCTGTCCCCCCCCCCCCCCCCCCACCCACACCTCTGTCCCCCCCACCACCCCACCCCCACCCCCGGGCAGCCCATCATCTACCCCCGCAACGACCTCAACTACGCCGAAAACTTCCTGCACATGATGTTCGCGGGTGGGTGGGCGGGCTACGAAGCTGCTGTCTGCTGTGCTGCTGTTCCTATCAAGGGTGTGCATACACTGGTAGCTGCGTGCTCGTCTAAAGCGATGCCCGTGCCCACAGCGTGTCCTTCCTGCTGCCTGCCTGCCTGCCTGCCTGCCTGCCTGCCTGCCCGCACTTGCCTGACTCGTCCCCTTGTCCCCCCTCCCCTGCCCGCAGTGCCCTCTGAGCGCTACGAAGTGGACCCCGAGCTGGCCAAGGCCCTGGAGATCATCTTCATCCTGCACCTGGACCACGAACAAAACGCGTCCACCTCCACTGTCCGCACCGCCGGCTCGTCGCAGGCGCGTGGGAGCAGCGGCAGTGGCAGGCGCAACAGGGTGTGCTGCCTGCTCAGGGCCGCGTGTGCACTGCTTTCGTGCGACACCCCATGCCGGCGTGCCACAACGCGGCGGCTGACACGGCGCCTGCCTGGGTGTGAGCTGCCGCCGGCTGGGCTGCCCCTCGCTCACGGGCGCCGCCGCCGCCGCCGCCACCGCCCTCCTGCAGGCCAACCCCTTTGCGTGCGTGGCATCCGGCATTGCTGCCCTGTGGGGCCCCGCGCACGGCGGCGCTAACGAGGCTGTGCTCAAGGTAGGTGGAGAGCAGGACAGTGAGAGGGGAGGGGGCACGACCAGGCGTGAACGGGGGGCTGGCAGGCAGTCGCACGCCGCGTGTGCCCCCCGCCGTGCCATGCCTGCAGCCTGTCGTTTTGTAGCGTGCGGCACAGCCTGTCGTCTCCCTCACGCGGCTATGCTGGCCCTGCCTGCCCGCCCTTCCCCTGCAACAGATACTCCAGGAGATTGACCGCCTGGGTGGCGTGGAGTCCATCCCCACGATGGTCAACCGCGCGAAGGTGGGTGGGGGGGCACAGGCGTCGGCTGGTGGCGCGCAGCGCGGCTGGTGGAGCGGGTGCGGACGGTTGCGCCGCCGCTGCGCGCTGCGGTGAAGCCTCACACACTCGCACCCTTGTGTTTGTACGTGTGTATCTGTGCAGGACAAGAACGACCCCTTCCGCCTCATGGGCTTTGGCCACCGTGTGTACAAGTCGTACGACCCCCGCGCCAAGCTCATGCGCCAGGTCAGCACCCAACGCGCATCCCCCATCCCAGCCTGAAAGGGCGCGTCGTTGTGCTGCTCGCATCTGCCACCGGCAGCAGCTTGGCACCGCTTGCTGCTGCCCCTTCACCGCCGCCCCTCCTCCTGCCCGCCGCCCATGACCCCCTCTCCCCAGGTGACCTACCGCGTGCTCGAGAAGCTGGGCCGCAAGGACAGCCTGCTCGACATTGCCATGGAGCTGGAGAAGATTGCGCTGCAGGACGAGTACTTTGTCAAGCGGTGAGGCGGCTGGCCTCGCATGCAAAGGAGGAAGGCAGTTGTGGCAACACGTTCTGCACGCGCCCTACACCCGCCCGCCCCTCCCACCCACGCACTCGACACCCAGCCTCTCGCATGGCCCCCGCCCCCCCCCCCCCCCCCGCAGCTCTCTGTACCCCAACGTTGATTTCTACTCTGGCATCGTGCTGCGCGCTCTGGGCATCCCCGTGGAGATGTACACCGTGCTCTTTGCCATGGCCCGCACCGTGGGCTGGGTGGCGCAGGTGCGCGGGCAGGGAAGGCTGCTGGCCCCAGCGGTGCTTGCGCACCGCCTGCGTGCTGACAAATGCTGACGAATCATGCCCCCCACCGCCTGTGTGCTGTCCAGCCGTGGTCGCGCCCAGCCGACCCACCACCCAGGCTTCCTTCCCCGCCCCTGCCCTGCCCCCCGCGCTGCCTGCAGTGGAAGGAGATGGTGGCAGAGGTGTCGGGCCGCATCACCCGCCCCCGCCAGATCTACACCGGCGAGCTGCGCCGCAAGTTCATCCCTGTGTACGAGCGCCAGCTGTCGGGCCGCATCTCTGGTGAGGCGTCAGTTGCAGGGCTGGCAGGCAGGCTGCGACGCCGGGTGGGGCAGGCAGGCGGCGGCGCGGGGTGGGCCGGAAGGTCAGGACGTACAACAGCATTGATTGGACAGTCCCAGGGGCGGCCGTGGCGCTGCGGGTGCATGAACAAAGGGAGTCGTGGTTCAGC
The DNA here is from genome assembly GCA_002245815.2 of Micractinium conductrix. Classification (NCBI taxonomy): domain Eukaryota; kingdom Viridiplantae; phylum Chlorophyta; class Trebouxiophyceae; order Chlorellales; family Chlorellaceae; genus Micractinium; species Micractinium conductrix. The sequence goes on from LHPF02000002.1 coordinate 1,464,044, forward strand.
CTCCGCTGCTCCTGCATCACCACAGCGCCGCCTCCCTGCTTGCCCCCCCTGGCCCCCCCTGCAGTGCCCTCTGACTTCAAGGAGGCCGGTGGGTTTCGCAGCAACCTGCTGTCGCGGCTTGTCGACACCTCTGCGCGTACCGCGCTGCGCTAAGCAGCCGGCGCCGCACGGCGGCGCCCGCTGCGCTGCCGAGACGCTGGCGCCGCGCGCCGCCGCGCTGGCGCAGCGGCTGGCGGCTGGCGGCGCCGCGCCGGCGGCAGCACCTGCTTCGCAGGCAGCGTCGGCAAGGCCAGGCGAGGGTGAGACGGGCGTTGCTGACGTGGCCACTGAAATGGCCGCGCCGCTGCCGTGCCCGCCCCCGCCGCTGCCACAGCAGCAGCTTGCGCCAGTGGAGGCGGCGCAGCTGCGCCCGGAGGCTGCAGCCCCTAGCGGCCCGGCAGCGACCGTCGCCCCTGCCGCAGCCAACGGCGCTCTGCCTGGCCACGACAAGCTTGCTGTGTGCGGCGTTCCCACGCTGTTCGCTGCGGCCCTGGCCGCGGGCGCGGTGGTGGCGCTGACGTGCGGCGTGGCCGTCGTCGCCTCGCTGCGGCCGTTTAAGAAGTAGCAAAAAAGAAAGTGAACGCACCCCGCAAACCCTAAACCCATGCGCGGCCCCCGCCCAGCCTCCAGTTTTTCTTTACGCCGTCTCCCTTGCACCTACCTCCCTACCTCCCCTCTGCCCGCTCCTTGCCTGCCTTGCTCTCACCCTCCCCTGCTGGCCCCCCGGGGGCTGCAGTACCCACACTCACGCTGGGCTCATGCTGCCAACGCTCACATACACAGACGCACAGACTCCCCCCCGCCGCACTTGCATGTGCGCGCCGTACAACCCGCCCTGCACACCGCTCCGTTTTCCTGGTTGTTCTCCGACCCGTTGTTGTGCATGTTGCAAACCTTGAATGGGAAATCAGAGAGGGAGGCATGTTGCGGCAGCGGAAGAGGCACCGGAAACTGAGGGCACGAATGGAAAGACGGGAAGGGTGCAGACCTTCCGGTGTTAGGGGTGGTGCAAGGTGTTGGTGGGTGACCTTTGTGCCTGGTGGGCTGAGGCGCATGGGTGTGCAGCCCAGCTGTTGCGTTCTGCCCATTGGCTGCCCAGTGGGTGCTTCGGAAGCGGGCAGACTGGAGACGAGTCGGAGCAGTTGCATGCACCAAAGGCTCGTTGAAGGATGGAGAAAACTGCATCTCTGGTGCAATTGACAGAGAACGAAAGGACATCCGAGCGAGGCGTGCGTGCCATGCTACTGCCGCAGCCGCGTGCCGCGCCGAGCCGCTCCCGGGGAGCGGGAGCGGCATGAATGCTGATTGTTGTCCTCCGCAAGAAGCGCACCATAACTCGTACATCACAAAGCACCGGCCCTCCATGAAGCGGAAGCATGCGGAGGACAAAGAGGACGACAAAGTCCGCTCCGCCGCTTCCCCGCATGGCGTGGTAGCAGCGGCGTTGTCCGGCGACGCGGAGAAACTAGCCGCAGAGCTGCGCCTGCTGCCGCCGCCGCCAGCCGTGTTGGCGCCCGTTGCCGGCTGCTCTCCGCTGCTGGCCGCCATCATCGGCGGCAGCCCCGATTGTGTTTCGATGCTGTGCAAGCTGGTGAGATGTCAGTTCGCTCGTGCGGCTGCGCCGCACTGTTGCCCCGCACGTCGACACCGGCGCCAGTTACGCCCACCGCCGAGTGCCGCCCCGCTGCAGTGCGGGGGCGTCAACAAGGCATTCGAGTCTGACCTGGACGTGCGAGCGCTGCGCGCCCACTTCCCAGACCTGTGGCCTCAATCAGTGGTGAGTCATGTGCCCATCTCTGATGTGGGGCAGTGTCAAGTGGGTGCTAATGTCTGGCGGGTGCTGCGTCGAGAGCTTGCGTGAGGTGGCTGCTGCACTTAAGAAACCAGGACCAAGGAAGGTGGCAGTCTGTTGACTCTAATGCCAACCAGCAGGTTCAACGTTGCAACCAAAGGTGAGCAGCTCTGCTGCGTGCATCTCCCGCTCGCACTGTCACGCTCACATTGCCCTGCTCTGCCCCACGCAGGGAGCACACATGTGCCGGCAGGGCCACCTGCCGCTGCAGTCCGCGGTGCGGCTGGGCCAGTACAGCGCAGCACATGTGCTGCTGGACGCGTGCGCAAACGCCCGCGCGCTGGAGCCCTACGCGCACACGTCAGTGCTGGGATCATTTGAGCAACGCTCCTACTCCTACTGCTCCGGCAGCGACCTCAGTGATGCTGACAATTTCGCTGCCTCCGCCACGCCGCTGCTCCGCCGCCTGCTGCAAGCCGGCGCCGACCCGCTGGCCCCGCAGCACCGTCCGGTGCTGCTGGCCATGTCCTGGAAGCCACTGAGCATCGCGTGCACTGCCTGGCTGTGGAGGCGCACCACAGCGGGCAGCGCTTGCTGAACCCTCTTTCTGTGGCAGTGATGCTGCATGCAGCCATCCAGGTCGGTGCCGGGTAGTGGGATGTCTGCCTTTGCCTTGCGCATGCCGCAGTGCAACTGACGCTTGGCAGTACGTGGCTCCCCAGCTGTCTTGACTACAGGCCGCATGCGTTTCGTGCGCGCTCACCCTCACGCACTCAACGCCCACAATGACTGCGCCTCTTCAACGTGTAGAGCGGGGATGCGGCTTCGCGTCAGCAGCTGCTTGCTTTGGCACAGCAGTGGCGTGATGATCTGAGCCCCACAGCTCGGCTGCAGCTGCTGGCCGCAGCTGTGCACCACGCCGACCAGTGCGCGCTGCTGGCAATTCTGCAGCTGGGGGCCAACCTCTCAGCGCCCGGCATGTGAAGCCACTGTCTGCTAGCACATGCGGCGCGGCACTCGGATGAGGCAAAGCGTGAACCGCTGCTGGCTGCGCTGCTGCGCGCTGGAGCACGTGTGCACGTGGAGGATGTCTGCTGCGCTGTCTCGGCAGGCAATGCAGGCACGCTGCGCCGCCTGCTCCAGCTGGACACCCCCAAGGTGTGCCTGCTGCTGAGCATGCGCCACCTCAGCGTGCGCGCCTCCAACCTGTGCCCCCTGTCTTCCAACTCGTCGTTGTCAGCCGGTATCACTCCCGTCCAACTCAGCATGTGCCTTCCCTTGGCTGCAGCCTAATGCCAGAGCGCCCTGGGTATTGCTGGCGCACTCCCCTGCCGCCATTCTGGGCTGCCCGCTGCTCCTGAACCTCGAGCATGCTGGCAGCAGCCTCAAGAGTTACGAGCGGGCACGCAACCAATTGCCCGACGTGAGACAACAACACGCTTTGCTCTTGAGGACCCACGGCAGTGTGCGAGCGCGAGCTGATGTGGCGGAAGCGCTGCGCTGCTGCCGGCCTGTGGCCGCATCCTTTTGAGCCGTCCCGCTCTTCTCCGTGCAGGCAAGCTTCCTACGGCCGTCGCTGCTGCACGACATGGGGAGGCGGCTGGACATTGCCGAAGCTCTGGGTGCCGCTGGCTATGGTGCGCTGCGCTGCAGCGGCCAGGGCCGCCGCCCAGCGCTGCCGCAGGGAGTGCCTGCCTGGCAAGCGGAGCTGCTGCTGGAGCGCTGGGGCGACGGGGGGCCCTCTCTCCTGCGCCCTGCACTGGGGTGGAGCCTTGACCCGCTGGCGAGCGCATCGCCGGCGCGCTACATGCCTGCTGGTGGCAACAGGTGGGTTTGCTGCCAGGCCAGGGCGGTTGTTGCTGGTTGTCGCAGCCTGCCGCCGTGCCCATCCAATCTGTACCCCTTGCATACACGTTAATTTCGCGTCCGTCCTTCCACCACAGGCTGCTGGTGCTGGCGGCCGAGCGGCCAGAGCTGGGGCCGGGCACGCTGCGCCGCTTCCCGGCGCGCCTGCAGGCGGCTGTGCAGGCGCTGCTGCTCATCTCGCAGCACGGCAAGGCCATGCGACCACAGCAGGAGCTCAGCGTGGAGCAGCTGGCAGTGCTCTGTGCGTGGCAGCGCCAGCAGGCCTTTTCCGTGCTGGCAGCTGGCGAGGCAGAGGCTGCCTGTTCTGGCGCAGGTGCAGCAGGTGCGGCAGCCGCGCCACGGCCGGTGCGTTCAAGCTACCAACTGCACGCGTGGGCGGCTGAGCGCGGCTGGGCGCCACCGTCACAGCGCGGCCTGCCTGCGCGCCCGCCAGTGCACCTCTGGCCGCGTGCGCACCTGTGGCAGCCGCTGGCTGAGCTGGACGAGGACGAGTCGACGGTGCATCAGCTGGCAGCCAGCCCGGCTGGTCAGCAGTCGGCTGGCGACGCGGCGCTGCAGCGCCTGCGAACCAGCGAGGCGCAGCTCGACGCGCGCCTCATGGCGGGCGGCATGGCGCTGCCGGAGGCGCTGCTGGAGCCGCACACCATGACTCGCCTGCCTCGCGAGGTGGTGCTGCGCATCCTGCAGATGGCCGCCTACCCTCTGTCCAGCTGGGTGGCGGCAGAGGACTGCCAGCTGACGCCACACGAGGCGGCAGATGCAGCAGCTTTGAGGCGCCGCACGGCGGAGCTGATGGGTGATTTCGCTCCTGCTGCTGTGCACCCGCTGTCCTGATTTGACCATTTCCCACCCATGTCCTCTGTACGTTACATGTATTGCATGCTCTGTGAAATGCGAGAATGCAACGCCACAGGGACATGACAGAGCGGCTGGTGTCTGTCAGACCTGCTTGCTACCACACGCTGCATCGCAACTCCATCTCTGTCATCTGCCGCTCAGCTGCCTGCTCAGGACTCTGGGCACTTGGTGCTGTGCTGATGCTGCACGCATTGTCTCTGCTGCTGCCGCCGCTGTTGCCACTGCTGCTGCTGCTGCTGCCGCCACCGCCGGCGCCGCCGTTGCTGCGGCTGCCTGCCGTGCCTCGCGCGATGCTACATGGAAGCCTTGCTGCTCGCTCTCCTCCTGCTGGCGCCCCGTCTGCTGGTCCCGGGGCTCCTGCTGCGCCGCCTGGCCATACCCGGAGCGCTGCCAAGGTTGGGCGGGGGTGGTGGAGAATGTGGATGATGGTTGATTGTGTTGGGGGGGGGGGGGGGGGGGGAGACGGAGGGGCTGTAGATGCTGCTGCTCCGCATACCAGCCTCTCATTTACTCACCCCTCATTGAAACTCCTGTGCACGCTGAAGGGAAGTGAGAACAGCACTGGGCGGTGCCAACGCGCAGCCAGGCACCGCAGCGCGGAACGTGATGCGCAACGCAATGCACTCTGGCAGTTTCCGACGCCTGCGGCTCGACCCCCACGCCCAATCCCGCCGCCATTTCCTCCCCCACTCGTGTCCTACGTCGTATTGCAGGCCGTAATCTAACCACAGCTCCTCTCCTGCACAGCAACACCGAACCATGTCACGAGCCAATGGCGCCGGTTACTTGCGCAAAGCTGCAGTAACGGTCGGCGCGGAGCGGGGCACCAACCCGCCGCTTCAGGCCTGCACACCGGCAACGCGCACACCACTCATTCACGGGCACACCTGCGTATATGTCTCGAGCCGCCACGCACAGCAGCCCTGCGCCATCATTAGGGTCATCCTCCGCTGTCACGTTGGTGCCACCAGCGCCCCTGCAGGCAGGTGGACAGGTGGGCATGTGGGCAGGCAGGCAGGCAGGCACGAACGCAAGCTGCGACAAGCTGGCAGTCTGGCAGGCAGCAGGGCCTGTCTGTGGGTTTTTTTCTGCCGGTGTTGCAGCTTGGCCACCCCACCCAGGCTCACTTGGGTGGTTCGTTGATGTAGGCAAGGGAGACGTCGATGGGCAGCCAGGGCAGGCCGGGGGCGGGCGACGGAGACAGCTTGCCTGTGGCGTCTGTAGGGTCCAGCAGCCGGTCGTCCCGCGTCCTGCAGGCAGCGGGCGAGTGCATGTTGTCATACAGGGCCTGACACGCAGGCGGCCACCTGCTTCGATGTGCAGGGCTCCCTCGCGTGCCCGTGCGTGCTCCCACTTGCTCTGTGCCATTGCCACCCCTCCTGCTGTCCCTTTCAGCTGCACCTACCACCTTGCTTCCATCCTCCTCCTCCCCTTCTCCCGCTTCAAATGTACAACACCACCTGAAGCAGTAGTCCCTGGCTCCCGGCGCCACCGCCGACTTGGCCGCCATGCCTGCTGGGGTGCGCGGCCGCCCAGGGTAGGCACCCAGCACGGTCCCCTCCTTGATGTCGGCCACAGCGTACACGCCCAGCCCCGCCACTTGCGAGGGGCGCACCTGCAGCGCAGCGGGGGGGGGGGAGGCGCGGATCAGGGACTAGGGGTGGAGGGGAGGGGAGGGGAGGGGAGGACGCGCTGTGCACGCTGGGGTGGAAACAGAGCACCTCGCGGCAGCTGCCACATTTCGCAGGAAACAATGCATCATTCATCCCCCATACAAACGTGCGAGAATGGCAATTAGTGAGTAGCGATCACTGGATACCAGCCAGCCCTCACCTCCACCAGCTTGGAGCACCAGCCGCGGGGGCGCGAGGGCCAGGCCGCCGCCGCGTACGCCGCCGCCGCCGCCAGCAGGGCATCCCATGCGTACAGCGCGCCGTGCTGCGCCAGCGCTTCACTCACTACAGCCAGAGCGCCGGAATCTGCTGCTGGGGCGAGGCCCTCCAGACCTGGCGGCAGAGCTGCGGCGGCTGGTCGCCGGCGGTAGCGGGCGGAGGCTGGGCGCATCCGTGGAGCGGCAGGCCGGCGTGGTGCTGCTGTGACTGTGGCTGGTGCTTGCGCGGCTGCTGAACGCACGCAGCTGTGCGGCATGGCTTCCGGTGAGCAAACAAGGAGCCTGCAGACAGTGGGGTGCGTGTCGACGGCGAGTTCGGTTGAGGTGGCGGAGGCAGCGGCAGCGGCAGCGGTGCCGGCAGCGTCCTGGCAGCGGCGCCATCGCCTCTGACACACACAAAACTTGCATCACTGCTACCTGGAGCGTCGTGGTGGCACGCCCAGGGCACCAGGCGGTAGGGAGAGGAGACGTGTGGGTGGCGAGCAGCGCGAGCAGCCTCAGGTTGGTTGCTTGCAATCAAAATCACATGTGCCAGCCTCGGATGAATCGGAGAGACGTCAAGGCGCCGAGAAGGAGGCCAGGAGCCCCGAGTTTCCTCCGCGACACGCTGCTCCGTCATGGGCCCGCCTGGACTGGCCTGTGCTCTGATCTGAACCCTGCAAGCAATCGTACGTGTATCTCGGTGCTTGTCCGCCAGCCACACGCACGTCAAAGCTGATCACACTCGCGGCGAGCTCTTGAGGCGGCCCGGAGGGCCGGTTCGCTGCAGCAATGTCGGGCATCGGCTCTGGGGTAAGTGCGGATGGCGGCAACGGGGCGTAGCGCGCTTCCGTGCAGCTAGCGGCTCGCCGATCACCTCCGCTCTTCTTGCTCCTTGCAGTATGACCAGAGCACCAGCACATTCAGCCCCGATGGGCGGGTGTTCCAGACGGACTATGCACAGAAGGCGGTGGACAACAGCGGGTGCGCACGTGGGCGGACGGGCGGCGGCGGCGGCAGCGGGTCGCTCGGCCCTCACTGGGCGGGCCCCCTCTCAACACACGCCCTCTCCCCTCCCTGTCTGCAGCACGGTGGTGGGAGTTCGCTGCAAGGATGGAGTGGTGCTGGTGAGCTGCGCAGAGCAGGATGGCAGTAGACTGAGCTCCTGCAGCACGCCTGTCCTTGCTCCCTGCCATTGCTCCGCCTGCCGCGCACACCCTCTGCCGTGGGGACCTGCTGTGTGCTCCAGGCTGGTCACCTTCAACCTCTCTGCTGCACCCCCCTAAACGAACTGCAGGGAGCTGAGAAGCTGATCATCAGCAAGATGCTTGAGCAGCACTCCAACCGGCGCACCTTCCCGGTGGACCGGCACGCGGGGCTGGCGGTGGCGGGGGTGGCGGCAGATGGGCGCTCCATCGTCGGCCGCGCCATGGCAGAGGTGAGAGGAGGAAGAGGAGATTTCAGGGAGAGGGGCAGACGGAGCAGGAGGTGTGTGGCATGCAGATGTTGCACAGACATGCAGCGACGACGTTGACGAGAGCGTGCCGTGATGCAGGCGGGGCGCGGCAATGCAGGCAGGCGAGGCGCAACCACGGGGCGCCACCATGTGACAGCGTCGTGCATTCCGCTGCGCCCCACGCACGCAGGCCAACAACTACAAGAGCACCTACGGCGAGCCCATCCCCGGCCACGTGCTGGCCGAGCGGCTGGCCAGCTACGTCCACCTCTTCAACCTCTACTGGTGACCGGGTGGTGGGTGTGGGGTGCGGCACAACATGGGAGCACGCAGGATTGTGCATCCTGAGGCGCGCGTGTTGCCTGCGGGCATGCACTGCTCCGTGGCGTGCGGCGTGGTGCTTGTGTTGAAGACGCGGCCACCTGGCGCAGTCGCCACGCCACAACGATGGCAGCTGCAGCACCGACCAGCGTCGTCCCAGCCCGTCCCTGCAGGGCCTACCTTCCGCCCCTACGGCGTCGCCGCCCTGCCCACGGTGCTCTAAACACACGCACGCTCCCCCCTCCCTTCCTCCCCCTCCCCATCTCTCTCTGTTTCCGCAGGGCCTACCGTCCCTACGGCGTCGCCTCCCTGCTGGCGGTGTACGCCCGCGAAGGACCGCAGCTGTACCTGGTCGAGCCCTCGGGCACCATGCACGTGAGTGGTGGCGGCGCCGACGGCAGTCTCCCAATGCAGTTGTGCTTCGTGGGCAGGGCGTGTGGGTGTCGCGGTTGGCCCAGGAGCCGGGGACCTGCGGCGAGGCTTCGCGCACCATGCGCACGAGGTGGCGGTGCATCCTGGCAGGACGGGCAGGCGGTGCTGAGCCTACCAAGTGTTCGACGCCAGCAGGGCAGCCAGCAGCAGCTGCTGCTCCCGACTCGGCCACGCTCTCGCCCCTGCATCTATTGCAACGTTGCAACGTATCTGGGCATGGCGGGGGAGGAAGCTTCTCCGACCATTGCTGGAAGCTTCCTTCGACCGTCCCTCCTCCTTTCTGGTGCCGCCCGATGTGCCCTGCAGCGCTACTTTGGTGCGGCGGTGGGCAAGGGGCGGCAGGGCGCCAAGAACGAGATTGAGAAGCTCAAGCTGGAGGAGATGACGTGCCGGGAGGGCATCAACGCGGTGGCAAAGATGTGAGGGGGGGTTCCATCGTTTCTTGTTTGAACCTGGCCAAGGGCAGGTGGGCAGGGGAAGCATGGCCGTGATGCGAGGGTTACAGGGGGGCAGGGTGGGGGCATCAACGCGGTGGCCAAGGTGTGAGGAGGCGAGGGCCGCAGGGTGTTATGGGGAAGGGCGACCACGAGTTGAGGCGGCTGGGCAGGGGCAGGTGTGGGTGGCGCTGCCTCAGTCGTGCAGCGGTGGCTACTCCCACCTGGTGTGCTACCTGGCACTGCCTCCCCGACCCACCCGCTCAAACGCCCGTCCATCTCCTGCCCGGCAGCCTGCACCCGGCGCCCAGCCCTGATGCAGCGCCCGTTCTTGCAGCGACTCCTTCCAGCCCCTCGCCCAGCCGCTCCTTGTGCCAGACGGCCACTGATACTCGGCGCCTTTGGTGCTGCCCCTCCCCTCCTGCCCCGCAGCCTTCACCAGGTTCACGACGAGGAGAAGGGCTTTGAGCTGGAGCTGGCCTGGATATGCGAGGAGAGCGGCAAGCAGTTCCAGCGTGTGCCGCAGCAGGTGGGAGGGGCGCGCCCTGCTGGTGCCGCTGCGGTGGCTTCCGGCTGCGGTGATGCCGCACGCGGCTGCGCCAGGGGGGGCGGGGGAGGGTCTGCCGGTTGGGCAGGCACGTGCATGTCTCACCCGTGCCACGCTGCCCCACGCTGTCCGTCTTGCCTCGGCGCAGCTGGCTGACGAGGCGGATGCGGCGGCAAAGGCGGCGCTGGAGGCGGAGGACATGGACGATTGAGTGGTCGACGATGCTGATGTTGGCTGGCTGGCTGGCTGGGCAGGGGGCGCAGCTCTGCCAGGGTCGTGGTGCCACCTGGCTGCTCGGTCGCTCCCGCCAGTTCACCGCACCCCCTGCCTGTCTGCCTCCTCCACACCATGTAACATGCAACCGGCAGAAGGGGGGCCGGATGTGCTTATAGGTTCAGGGCAGCACTAGGACGGTGGTTGTGGGCGATCCAGTGTGCCTGGGCGTAGAGCGGCAGTGGCAGTGGCCGTGCTCAGCCTCTGCCCCTCGCTGTCCCAGCTTGATGCCCTCCACCAATACTTGCTCTTCTGTCAGCCACCAGCGGTGCAGTGTGCGTGCAACGGAAGGGCACAGAGGCTGCCTGCAATCAGCCTGCTCTTCAGCCCAAGTGTGGTCTGCCAGCGTTCCCCGTCTCACTTTGCCTCCCTCCGCCCCCTCTCTGCGTGGCGCTCACACGTCACGGCTTCGCTAGCCAGTGGCAGGCGCTTCACATCACGACTCCAGGAGGGGAGGGGACCAGCAGCAAGGCCATCAGGAGAAGAGCAAGGGCAGGTAGCGCGCAGCGCAGGCCGCGTCGCCTGACGAGCGCAGGCAGCGCCGCTCGCGCCTGGCCGCACAACTACTGCCGTCGCCGTCACTGTCGTGCTACGCTGCCTCCCCTGCCGTCAGCTGGCAGTCTTCTGGTGCCACCCACCTGGACAGAGGGTGGGCAGCCAGCTGCAGGATGCACAGATCTGTCGCCACATTGCTGCTGCTGCTGCTGCCTGTAAAAACCGCGCGACAGGCAAGCGTCAGTTCATCAAGCATGTGCAGCACTGTTGAAGGACGTCATGTGCCTGGCCTCTTGGGCTCCACAAGTTGCTGTTGCTGCTTGCATGGCTGGCTGCCTCGCTCCAGCCCGCCCCTCGCTGCACCTATGCCATGTCTGGACTTGACGGTCACACTCAGAGAGGGAAGGGTCACAGCACTTTCAGATATCGAGGCTCCGTTGCGCCACAGACATGACCCGGGGGGGCGCAGCGGGCGGAAAGGCGGCACAGGGAGAGGCGTGTGGTGTTGTCGGATGTCGCAGCGGGGCCGGGCGGGCGTGTGCGCGTGTATCGAGCGACTGGGGTGGGGAGGGAGGGAGGGGGGACCGATACGGAAGAAGGACATGCAAAGGAGAGGGAGAGCAAACAAGCGGGTGAAGGGAGGCAACACAGAGGGCCCTAAGTATGGACAGACCGGCAGAGCAGTGCGGGGCGGTCTTGACGCGGCGCGGCTGCCGTGCTCCGGATGGGGGAGCGGGGGAGCCGGCGCCCTAACCCTAGGCAGGCCGTGAGCGGAAAAAGCAAACGTAGCGTCAGCAGGGGGGACCGTCATTCCTTGCGTTGATAGAGGGCAGGCAGTTGCGTGTGTGCAGGTTGGCACGGGGAGGCGAGGCGCGCGGGCTGCCGAATGGGGCTGCACGGCGCTGCCGCAGGGTGGGAACTGCCGCCTGAGGCGAGTAGCTTAATCATTGAAGGTGGTCTTCTTGCCGCTGCCGCCCGCGCCAGAGTCGATCGACATACGCGGGCCGCGCCCGCGGCCGCCGCCACGGCCGCCGTCGCGACCGCCTGGAAGCAGAGCAGGGCAGAGGAAGCAGCAGGGGTTGGCGGTACGACAGGCATTGCAGCAGGCAGATGCAGGGGTAAGCATGAGGGGATGGGGGGGGGGGGGGGGGGGGTGTCAATTGCTGGGTAAGACCCAAAGGGTAAAGGCGCCGACGGCGCTCCCCAGGGCAATGGAATCAGCATGCGGGCTGGACCGGGAGGCAACCACCTCCGCCGGGGCCCCGCCGTGCAAACGCGGTGCGGAGACACGCGCGCAGACAGCGGGAGACGGAGGGGCGCCTGCAACCGGGGCCTCGGTCTGTGGCGTTTCCGAAGGGCTGTGTACCAACAAGGCCTCACGAGGGAGGACGGCACCCCACACGGAAGGCAGGGTGTGCGGCGACACACACCTCTGCCCCGCCAGTGCAACGGGATGAGGCAGGCAGGCAGGCAACAGAGCACGCAAACAAGCCCGAGCAGCGGAGCCCCGTCGCCAGCCCTAACGCTCACCACGGCTGCGGCCGCCAAAGTCGCCACGTCCGCCCCGACCGCCGCCACCAAAGCGGCCGCCGCCACGGCCGCCAAAGTCGCTACGACCGCCGCGGCCGCCGCCGCCAAAACGGCCGCCGCCGCCAAAGCGGCCGCCGCCGCCACGGCCGCCGCCACGGCCGCCGCCGCCGGGGGTGCCCGGGTTGGGGTCAACCTTGATCCAGCCGCCCGCAATCTCGCTGCCGTCCAGCTCGACTGCCTTCTCCTGCAGGATGGGAACACCAAGGGGGAGCACAGGGAGACGCTGGGTGAGCTAAGCTGACGCATGGGCACAGGACCACGTGCGTGCAGGTGTGGCGCTGACGCATGGGCACAGGACCACGTGCGTGCAGGTGTGGCGCACGAGTGGAGAGCAGAGGGTGTACAGCGGCAGCAGGCAGGTGCGAGCAGGGGTGGCAGCGGGGGGAGCGGTGGCCTCAGTATTAAAAAGCTCGGTTTGTGAATCCACATGTAAACGTTCAGCGTTGGATTAAGGTTGTATCATCCTCAGCCACAGGGCCCCCCGTCCGCCAGGCAGGCAGGCAGGCAGGATGTGCAGGCAGGTCGGGCTGTGCAGGCGTGCAGGCATGCAGCAGGCAAGCTCCAGCAGCAGCAAGCAAGCAGGAGCGGAAGCCGCAGCAGCCGCAGCAGCAAAGGGCACAGGAGCGATCACTCAGCCACCCACCTTGGCCTCGGAGGAGTCAAACTCGATGAAGCCAATGCCCTTGAGCTCGCCCGTCTCGCGGTCGGTGGGCAGGCGCACGTTCACCACGGTGCCGGCGGCGGCAAAGGCCTCGGTCAGCTGGTTGCGCACCTCATCCTCGCCTGAGGCAGGGGGCAACGTGGAGGGCAAGGGGCCATCAGGCAGGGGCTGTGGAGAGGGCGTGGGGTGGCGGCGACAGCACGTGCGGCGGCGGCAGGCGTGCCGGCAGGCAGCGCAGCACAGCGCTTTGCGCCAGTCGTTGCCACATCGAACCATGCTACTGCGTGATGCGACGTGTACGTGGTACTGCAGTTGGACTCACCCAGGGAGGAGTCGTAGCCCTTGACAAAGATAGTGGTGCCCTCTGAGGCGGCAAACCGGTTCTCACGTGCTCCCTCGCCGCCGGGGGTTCCTGCACAAGCAGACAGGCACAGCCGAGAGGCGGGAGGGGTCAGGCAGGTGTATGCGGCACGGATGCAGAAGAGGCGGGACATGTTGGATATCGGCAGAGGTCAGCAATGGCGGTTGTCGGAATAGAAGGGCACACGGGAGTTGAAGGATGGACGGTGGATGTCAATTGCTGGGTAAGACCCAAAGGGTAAAGGCGCCGACGGCGCTCCCCAGGGCAATGGAATCAGCATGCGGGCTGGACCGGGAGGCAACCACCTCCGCCGGGGCCCCGCCGTGCAAACGCGGTGCGGAGACGCGCGCAGACAGCGGGAGACGGAGGGGCGCCTGCAACCGGGGCCTCGGTCTGTGGCGTTTCCGAAGGGCTGTGTACCAACAAGGCCTCACGAGGGAGGACGGCACCCCACACGGAAGGCAGGGTGTGCGGCGACACACACCTCTGCCCCGCCAGTGCAACGGGATGAGGCAGGCAGGCAGGCAGGCAGGCAGGCAAGAAGCGAAGTTGCACATGCCGCAATCATCTGCACCTGCTGCCCTTGTGAAAGCCACGTGCTGTGGTGCGCCCCAACCTACAAACCCAAAACCCTTGCTCTACTGCCGCTTGGCGGGGATGGCAGCGGGTGCAAGACAGACGCATCAATGTGTAATGATGAGCACGGTGGAGGCAGGGACTCACCGCGCTGCTCGCGCTCGGTGGTCGACTCGATGTACACCTCGCGATCCAGCAGGGACTCGCCGCTCAGCGCCACAGCCTTGGCGGCGCCCTCCAGCTCCTCAAACTGCACGCGGGCGGGCGGGCGGGCGGGCGGGGTGGGGTGGGGGTAAGCGGGTGGGTCAGCGGTTGAAGGCGGCGAGCTTGGGGGCCTGGCGGGCGCGACCGCGCGCAGTGGTCGAAACCAGCCATCCAGGCTGAGTGGACCACACTGAAGCCGCCAAATGCAGATGCACGCCCCCACGCACACACCTGGATGTGGGCAAAGCCGCGGGCGCGGCCGGTCTCGCGGTCGTAGGCGATGCGGACCTCGGCGACGGGGCCGCAGTCGGCAAAGAACCCACGGATGGCGTCCTGCAGGAGGTGGGTGGGTGGGTGGGGAGCGCGTAGAATCAGCGTCATGAGAGCTGGGGGGGGGGGGGGGGGGGGGGGCAGGCCGCCACAAAAAGGAGGGGCAGGGCAGAGGGAGCGCTCAGGGGCCCGGTTGTCTGGCACGTGTGGGCCAGCAGGCTGGTGGCAGGAATCCACCGGGCGGGCCGGGGGTCATCACAGCGCTCAGTGCGGTGCACACAGAAAATGAGCACACGCACACACAACATGGCAGACAGAGGCAGACTGGCACGCAGGCATGTGCACACGCGGCAGCTTTGCTCAGGGGCCCCTGGTCTCTGGCAGGCGCCAGTCGAGACGGTGGCAGGAATCCACCGGGCGGGGCAGGCTTCCTCACGGCAAACGCGTGCACTGTGCATGTAGCCCCAGACTTGCCAGAGCGACAGATATCTTTGCTGCAACCCGACGGCACGACCAAGGTGGTGTTACCCTGTCAACTGGGCACCACACAAGCGGGAGAGGGGTGCTGCGCGCACCTCGTCGGCGGCCCAGGCCAGGTTCTTCATGAAGATGGTGCGCGAGCCGTTGGCGGCAGACACGTCCACGGCAGACCCGTCGGCGGCCTTCTGCTTCTTGGCGGCGGGCTTGGCCTCCTCCTGTTGACGAGCGAGGGGTGAGGTGGGGTGGGGGTTGGGAGGCAGAGAGAGGGTGAGCCTGTGCCTCGTAGTGGCAGGCAGCGGCACCAGCAGCAAGCAATGCGCGCAGACCATGTCGCCAGCTGGCCGCCAGCCTGCACATCGAAGGAGCCCGTCGCGTCCCGTCGCGCCCCGCGCCCCCAACGCTGCCCACCCACCCACCTCCTTGTCAGACTCCTCCTCGTCGTCAGACTCCTCCTCCTCAGAGGACTCCTCCTTCTTGGCCTTGCCGCCGGCGGCGCGCTTGGTGCCCTTGGCGGCAGGCTTCTCTGCAGAGAGGGAAGGGCAGGCGGGGGCATGTGCGGCGGTGGGCGGCAGAGAGGGCCGGGGGGTGCATCGGCGGCGGTGTGTGCGGCGCAGAGCAACGCGGGTGCCCGCGCCCGTGGGTGCTCAGTTTATGGGTGGTGATGTAATGTCGTCATAGCTTTGTTGAACCTTGGTGGGGTTCGCATTCAGACGAACGAGACAACGCCGTCACCGCACCACAGGGGGGCATACCGTAGGGCACGCAGCATGCAGGCGGCAGAGCAGATGGTGTGGAGCGGGCGCAGAGTAGACCATGCCGGACACAGAGCAGCTGCAGGCGCGCGGGTTGCAGAGGCAGGCAGGCAGCCCTGGCGTGCAGGGCAGCGAAGCAGCGTGCAGTGGACCGTGCCCCACGCACCCTCCTCCTCGTCGCTAGACTCCTCCTCGCTGCTGCTGTCGGCCTTCTTGGCGACGGGCTTCTCCTCCTCCTGCGGGAGGGCATCAGAGGGCGGCGGGTGGGGGGGGGGATGAGGGAGAGAACTGAAGGGTTCAGCGCAGAGCTCGCAGGCGGGGTGCCGTGCAGGCGCGCCCAAATTGAGTTGGTAGGTAGAGAGGAGAGATCTTTCGGTGCCCGGCCCTCCTCAACGTGCGCTGCTGCTCACCTCGTCGCTGCTCTCCTCCTCGGACTCCTCCTCCTCGCTGCTCTCAGCCTTCTTGGCGGCCTGCAGAAGAAGGGGGGTGGCGTGGACGGAGGGCAGGGGAGCGGTGAGCCAACGGCGTGGACGGCAGCAGCAGCTCGCTATCTACGTGCAGCAGCGCTTGGTTCCGCTGCCTACGCGCGCCGCAGCACCTGGCTTGGCTATCTACGAGGGGAGGCAGGCGGGCGCGGCGTGCACGCAGGTGGGTCAGGGCTGGCGCTGACAGGTGGTACCTTGGCGGCGGCGGCGGGCTTTGCTGCCAGCTCCTCCTCGTCGCTGCTGCTCTCCTCCTCCTCCTCAGAGGACTCCTCCTCCTCCTCTTCGCTGCTGCTCTCCTCCTCAGAGCTATCGGCCTGGCGCAAGAGCAGGCAGCAAGGGCACGGCGCGGCAGCGAGGACCGGTGAGGTGTGGCGGCGGCGGCGGCAGCGACGTGGCATGCATGCATGTGCAGCACGAAGGCGTGGCGGCGGTGCATCAACAGCAGTGATGCAGGCAGCCCAGGCAAGCGAGGAGGCAAGCGAAGCGAGGCTGACCTTCTTGGCGGCGCCGTTGGCGGCGGGCTTGGCGGCCTCCTCGTCGCTGCTCTCCTCGTCAGAGGACTCCTCCTCGCTGCTGCTGGCGGCCTTCTTGGCGGGGGCGGCCTTGGCCTTGGCGGCCGGCTTGGCGGCGGCCTCCTCCTCGTCGCTGCTGCTCTCCTCGTCGCTGCTGCTCTCCTCCTCGGCGCTGGACTCCTGCAAAACACGCAAGGAACGATATGGGCGGGCGGGGAAGGGCTTCGAGCGCCGAACCGAGCGTGGCGGCGGCATGCATGGCCGCGCTGGCGCCGTGAGGCTGTTCACCGCGCGGGGCGCGGCTATCACCCGACAGGGCAGGGCAATTGGGTGCAGCAGCAGCGGCGCGGGGCCGCATGCATGCCTCCCCAGCACCCACACAACCGGCGCTCACCGCCTTCTTCTTCGCCTGCGCCTTCTGCGCGGCCTTGCCCTTCTTGGTGGCCTCGGCCTTCTGGGCCTTGGCCACCGCGGCCTTGGGCTTCGCCATCGCGACGAGTTGGGGTGGCGGCGGGCTGGTGTGGGCTGTGCTGTTCTGCGGACGACAGGAGCCGGGCCGAGAACAAGCGCAAGTTGGAAAGGAGCGAGCGCGGCGAGGGCCGCCGCCAAAGCGTGGCCCAGCCTGCTGCCACTTTGCAATGCATGCCCATGAGGCCAGGCCGCTCCTGTAACTGCCTACCGACCCCTGAGCATTGGTCACGGCAACCAGGCAATTATATGAGTTGTTACAGGCGCTCAGGGAACAGCTTGCCGCCGCCGCCGCCGCATGCCGCCGCCGCCGCCGCCGCATGCCACTGCTGGTCATACGGCGCCGGCGGCAGCCAGTCGGGATGCGCCCACTCGGGCGGTGGCGCGCTGAAGCTCCAGGACCCTTCGCCGCAGCTGTAGCGGCGGGCATGCAGCCAGAGCGGGCGCAGGTCGAGGGGGTAGTCGCTGCAGGAAGGGGTGTGCGGCAGGCTTTCGGGAATGACGACGGCACACTGATGCCACGGACAAAGATGCACGAGAACACCCGCGGCGCGTACGGCGCATGCCGGCATGCAGCCGCCGCAGCCCTGCCCCCATACAAGCCCGGCCCGCTCACCGTGGCGCATAGTAGGGGCAGTGTGAGCACAGGGCGTCGCGCAGCCCAGCCTCCGCCTCGAACTCTGGGCGGCACCGGAAGGCGCGGCACTGCGCGTACGCATCCGCATCCCCGCCACCGGCAGGCTCTGCCGCTGCCTGCTCCTCCCCGCTCTGCTGATGCTGCTGCCGCTGCTGCTGCTGCTGCGGCGGCGGCGGCGGCACCTGCGGCGGCACCTGCTGCTGCTGCTGCTCCTGTGGCAGCACTCCCTCCCCTTCCGCCTTGCCCTCCAACCGTGGCCGCTTGCTGCTGCAGCACCCGCCGGCACTGCCGCCCGCCGCGCCGCTGCCACCGGCGCCCGCCGCCTGGCTGGCCCAGTGCACCCCCAGCGTCTGCGCCATGTGCCGGCTGGCCAGGGGGCCACCGTAGGTGCCACCGTACTGCGTGTCGTTGGCAATGGGGTGGCCCAGGTGCTGCAGGTGCACGCGGATCTGGTGGGTGCGCCCCGTGCGAGGCCTGCGGCAGGGAGCAGGGGGGGACGAGGCGCACCGGTGAGGACCAGTTGAGCTATCAGTCAGAAGAAAACGGGTGCGCAAAGAAATCCAATGCATTGCAATCACTGACAGCAGGGTACACCAGCACCGAATGTCCCAGGCCTCTGCGCCCTTCGCCCCCACCGCCCACAAAACAAAACCACCAGCACGCACCTGCACTCCACAATGCTAGTCAGCCCATCCTCTGCCACAGCCAGCAGGCGAAATTCCGTGAGCGCCGGCTTGGGGGTGCTCTTGCCGCCTCTGGCTGTCGTCGCAGCCGCCGCTGCCCGCAGCGCCGCCTGGCGGTCGGCCTTGGCACCCTTGGCTGCGAGCTTTGCTGCCTTTTGCTGCTGCTTGCGCTGCCGCCGCTGCTCCGCCATGCTCACCTCCTGCTGCGCCTCGCCCTGCTGCTGGCCTGCCTGCTGCGCCGGCTGCTGCTCCTGCTGCTGCTCCGTCTCCTGCTGCTCTGCCTGCAGCACTCCCTGCATTGTCGCGTCGTCCGCCGTTGCCTCTGCCGCAGCTGCCTCCACAGCTGCCTCGGGCACCGCTAACGCATGGTTGGCAACGGTGTCCCAGGCCAGAGGCACGTCTGCCACCATATGGCCCTCTGCACAAACGCACGAGACAGTTGAGCAGAGTAGTTGAACAGCCAACTTTCACTGCGTTTGGAGGCCCACGAGCAGACGACCAGGCGGGCAGGCAGGCACGCATCAGCCTCAGCTTCGCCGCCCCACCCCAGCGCACCCAGCACCTGCCCCCCGTCCGCCCCCCGCCCCTCACCGGAAAATCGCCCCAGCACGCGCGCCACATACACCTTGTCCACATCCCTGCTCTCAATCTGGCGGCACAGCGCCGCGGCCGCCGCGGCGCTGCGTGCGAAGAGCAGCAGCCCAGACACCGGCTTGTCCAGCCTGCAGGAGGGCCAGTGGTACAATGGGAAACGGAGGGCAGGGGAGGGGAGGTTGGCAGGCCATGGACGTGTACTTTGATTTGCAGATGCAGCGATTTTCAGTTCTGCCGTGGTGGGCTCGGCACGGCTCATGCAGGTGGCTCAAACCAGCGCACCCATCCACCCCTGGAAAGGCGGCACTGCACACTCACCGATGCACGGGGAACAGTGGCCCCAGGTCGGGCCGCTCCGCCTGCAGCACGCCCAGCACCGTGTTCTTGCGGTACTGTACCGGTGGGGGCAGGAGGGGGGGGGGGCATTGACTGTAAAATGACGGTGACAGTGACGTAGTGAGGGTAGTGTGCACGAAGGCGACGCAGCACCGTGTTCTCGCGGTACTGGAGGGAGGGCGGGAGGGAGGAGGGAGGGGTTGTGGTTTAACGATGAAAACATGGGATAGTGAGGGGAGTCCAGCGCAGGACGAGGCATGGGGGGAAGCGGCAGGCAAGGAGCGCCACGCGGCGGTGCAGCAGCCTCCATTGTGGCTCTGCCCACCCGCCCACCCACGCCCCCACCCACCCACCTGTCCAGCCACATGTACCGGCATGCCCGCGGGCTTGCACACCGCCACCGCCGCCTCGCTGGTGCCGACCACGGCGATGGGGCCAGCTGGCACCGGCGGCTCGTGGCGGTGGATGTAGTGCCGCATGCGATGCCCGTCTTTGAGTGGTGTGTCGGGGCCCACCTTCACGGGCACAGAAGGGCAGGTTTGGGGGAGGGGAGTGAGAGATGGATTTTTAGGAGTTCGAGCAAACCGCAAGTGGGGTATGGGCAGTGCCTAAGTGACGCGAGGTCTCTTTCCCTTTCCTGTTCAAACAAGGAGGCCGGGGTCGGCGGACGAGCAGCAAGCAGCAAAGGCGCACCCCAGTTTCCCGAAGTGGCGCGCGCACCTGGCAGCCCTCCACCCGAAGCACACCGTCGGCCAGGGCCTGCAGGTAGTAGGCTCGGTCGCGGGCAGGGAACTCCTGCGTCGTGCCGAAAAAGAAACGAATAGTCGCATCAGACGTAGGTATGTGGTGCGAAAGATGGAGGCCTGTGGCGGCTCAGCTGCCACTGCAGACAGGGCGTATGGCCGTGCCCGCCGCCCGCACAAGAAATTAAAGAGGGCTGCACCCTGCACCCACCCGCGTGAAGATGTCGATGATGCTTTGACCTATCCAGCGCTGGCGCACGCTGAGACAAAAGTCAAAGTGGTAGGGCTTTACCTGCAAGCGGGGCCGTGGCTGGTTCACGACGCGCGTGGCGGCGGCGGCGGCGAGTGGCGGCGGCGAGCAGGATCGCCTGCGCGTCGCGCCGCGCTCTGGTGCATTCTTCAACTCACCAGTCGGTATCCCGCCACTTCCACATAGTCCTCGGGGCGACAGGGAGAGTCGGGGTTCTCTAGCACAAGCGCGCCGCCTCCTGAGGCCTCCATTGCGCACGCAGTCCCTCAAACCACTGACATATAAGCTGCTTAGATCAGAGAACACGCATGCAGCGTGCTGGGACGACGCTGTGCGCCACGAATGCTAAAAACTGCCACGAAACTGCCCAGCCCTTGTCCATGCAGTGCAGCGCAAACTGAGGGCATTCGTGTATTTATGTAGCGCTCATATCGGCTTAACTACTAAATTGACAGGCCACTGCACGCCCCCGAAACCTGCACAGGCCGCGCGCTCAGCCAACTTCCGCTGTGCAGCGCTCGGAAACTCCTGTGCGCGCCAGGTGGCCGTGCCAAGGACCTAACGGCGCGGTGTGTGAGTGTGGAGCGACGCAGCAGCTGTCATGCCTCCACCGACTAGCTCACGGCCCTGCCGCCCGCCTGCCCACCGCTCCACCACCTCTTCCCTAGTTGCAGCGGCCATGTCCTTCCGTGTGCGCACCATCACCTACTTCATTGGTGCCCTGTACACGAGCGACGGCGGCGGCGGCGGCGGCGGCGGAGTGGGCAGCGCACCGGGGAGGCGAGGCGCAGGCCGCAGCGCCTGGTGCGGCTGCGCGTGCAGCAGCGACGAGCGGGGGAGCGCGCAGGGGTATGCAGCACTGAAGTGCCATCCAGACGCATCCAGACGCATTGCCATGCCAGCAGAGATCCACTTTCCCCCGCCTGCTTCCACCTGCCTTCCCCCTACAACCTTTCCTTGCCCTCTGCCTGCAGAGCGGATCACCGCCGCCCTCAAGTCGCTGCCGCTGCAGCTGTGCGGGTACAGCGGCCTCATGCTGCCGGTCTGTGAGGACTCGGGGCTGGCGGCGGCGGCCAACGACGGGCGCATCGGCATTGGCAGCCTTCTGCACTTCTCAGGTGGCGGGGGGGTGGGAGTTGTGGTTTTGGACAGGCCCAAGGGCGGGCTGTTTTTGAATGTCGCGTTGAGTAAAGGAAGGTTGTGGCCAGCATGCTGCCACTTCTAAACCCCTTCCACCGCCACCCCACCCCCTCGCAGCGGTGTGCGGCTGCGGGCTGGACACCGTCCCTGTGCCCGGCGCCACGCAGCAGCAGCCGGCAGGCCAACGTTCAGCGCTGCTGCACGCCACCGCCGCGCTGCTGCATGACGTCGCCGCCCTGGCCTTTCGGCTGAACAAGCCGTTGTCAGCGAGGCTGCTGCCGGTGCCGGGCGGCAAGGCGGGGGAGCTGACGGCGTTTGATTTGCCATACCTCCTCAACTGCAAGATGCTGCCGCTCGAGTGACCCGACCCGGTGTTGTGTGGTGGTCACCATTGGTATCCCACCCTGGCCTGTGTGTGTGACCCACCCACCCTGCAGCTTGCTGCCCTTCCTGCCATTTACAATTCGACCTACCGCAGCATGCATGCATGTGCTCCTGACTTGCCCCCCGCATCCCCCCAGGCCTGCTGCATCCCATGCCAACTATCCAGCACTGCAATCCCTGATGCCGACGCGCTGCCTGCTAGCCCTGCAGTGTTGCACCGAAGTGGCAGGGCAGTAGGAGAGGTGGGCAATGTATGCAGATATTGGGAGATGAGAGGGCATTGGTGGGGCTTGAGAGCTGCGGGTGAGGCGCCGCCAAGGCAAATATGAGCGCACTCTGGAGGCGCGCTGCTCAGAAAATAATCCAAGAAGGTCAATGTGTGAAAGCCAGTTGTATACACGTAAGGCAGGAGCACCGTGCTGACAAGGGAGGGCGGTGGGGCGGAGCAGGGGAAGGACGGCTGAACCCTCCAACAACAGCAGAGAGGCAGCCAGGGTCGGCGGGCTAGAGGCAGCAGGGCACCGTCTGGCTGATCCCACCCAAACCGCAGCGCGTAGTTGCCGCAGGGAGGCACCGGGTCGTCGCCGCTGCCAAAGCCCGTCCAGATGCTGCGGCTGCCCCCTCCCAGCAGCAGGGGGAAAGACACGCGCTTGGACGCGCCCTCCTGCAGCGTGCCGGAGCGTCGGTAGGCCACCAGCCGCTGCACCAAGTCGGTTCTGGTGGCGTTGCGCGCGCAGCCGGAGCCGGGCGGGCGTGCGGCACGCCGGACGGCCCCTTGGCATCTGGGTCGCCGGCTGGTCCGAGGTACCGCATGAAGAGCAGTACCGAGGTGTCTGCTGGGGGCCCGCCAGCGTGGCGCACCGTCACGGCAGCCGTGGCGACCAGCCGCGGCGCAGCACCTCCGTTGAGGCCGTTTGCGCCGCCGGCGCCCGACTCCGGTCGCGTGGTGCCGCTGGCGTCGATCCCAATCCTGACCGCCGTCTCTGCCAGCGTCCAGTTGGCATACGAGAGGCCGTACCCAAAGGGGAAGAGCACCACTTCTGGCTTGCCCTTCCAGAAGCGGTACGTGCACCCAGGGTACTTGCCCTGCGGCCGGAAGGGCACCGCACGGCATTTTCCAGTTGTAAAGCAGTCGGGGATCGAGCGGTGATGGACTGCGCCACCCCTCGTCCTGTGGTCAGACAGGGATTGATGTAAATCACTTGAAAAAGGAAAGGAAAGGAACGCACGCCTACCTGGGCCCGCATGCGCACGTCTGTCATGTCCAGCTGCTTGACGTACTTTTCTGTGTACCAAGTGACGGGGGTGCGGCCTGCACCAGGCGGAGAGGGGTGCGTGGGGGAGCAGGGGGACGCAGGTAAGCGGGGTCTGAAGCAGGCGGCGCAGCGGGCTGGAGGTGCTGCTGGCCTGCCCTCGAGCGGTGGCCGCTGCTCCCCCACTCCTGCGACACTCAACAGACGGGGACGCCTGCCCCAGCAGCAGCTGCGCTACGCCCACAGAGCCGTGCTGCCCCGGTTGCCACATGGAGAGCACCGCGGAGATGCGGGGGGAGGCCAGCATGCCGCTGATGTCGATGGGCCCCCCGTGGTTCAGCACCACAATCAGAGGCTTGGTGGTGTGCTCAGCAAGATGCTGCAGTGCAGTGCAGTTGTAAGGTCGGACCCGGGGCAGTGTGTGGCACAGAGGGGGCAACCATCCAGAGGAGGCAGCATGCGTGCATGCATGGCACGCCCACTGCCGCCGCGCCTCACGTTTTGACCACCCCGCGCGGCCCCGCGCTGCCTGGGCAGGGGGCTCGCCGCATATGCCCAGGCCTCACACCTGCCACAGCCTCTCCTGCAACCGCGTGAGCAGCAGCGAGGTGCGGTCGTGGCCCTCCCCCTCCACCAGCACATCATATGCGTTCTTCTCAAACTGTGAGTAGGCGGGTGTGCGGGGAATCCAGGAGAGCTCTGCTGGCAAGACGCCGAAGAGGGAGGCATGTGCCTCGACCTCCAACGGCCAAAGGCAGGCACCAGCGGCCCTCCTGCTGCCCCAGCAGGGCAGCATTCTCGGAGCCTCTTGCTGCCCCCAGCAGTGCAGGGCACCCACCTTGAGAGTATCCCACCTTTTCTGGCTGACGGACATGCGGCTACCCAGGAACAGGACGCACGCATCGGAGGCCTGGCAGGGGAGGGGAGAGGGTGGGAGGGGTGGGTGGATGGCTGGCTGGAGGAATAGATGACGGGCGGGAGGGAGGGTTGGGCACCCGCCGCTGTCAGCAAACAGTTCGCTTTGACACTGCTCCCCGGGCGGCGGCACGGCAGCGTGGGAGCCGCCACGACCCTGCCTGCCTCCGCGCCCCGCCACCACTGCGTACCTCGCACGCCGCTACATCGTCCGCCGCTCCCGCGCCCGTGTACTTGAGGGCCGTGCTGTCGCTGTAACTGACACGCGTGCCCGGCAGCGCCGCCTGCAGTGCAACCAACGGCGTGGTCACAGGTTCCACCGTCCCTGCCCAGTACTTGCTGCAGGCAGGGAGGCGGCAGAGCGGGGCGGTAACGGGGTGTGCGTGGGCAGAGCAGGGCTTGGAGAAGGCAATGATCAGTAATTGTGTGTCGGGAAGGTGCAGGTGTTTGCAAGCAAAGCCACACCACGCCATGCCACACCACGCCACACCACGCCACGCCACACCACGCCACACCACGCCACGCCACACCACGCCACACCACGCCACGCCACGCCACGCCACAGCTCCCCCGCTGTTCTGCCCGACCCCTCTTCCTCCGCCATGCCCCCTGGCCTGGCGCCGCTCACCCCATGATGTACTCAGGTTGGTTGGCAAAGGGGCCAAACACAGCCAGCTGCTGCAGCTTGGCTGGGTTGAGGGGCAGGGCACCCTGCAGAGGGGAGGCATCAGAACGGGGGATGGGGGGGGGGGGGGGGGGGGGGGGGGGGGGGGCGCGGCAGCGATTTGCCAGCCAGGCTGGCTAGCCTGCCAGCTAGGACTGTTGCCAGCTAGCCAGCCTTCCTGCCTGCCTGCCTGCTGCAAGCCAGCCAGCCAGCCATATGTGTCCTGCCGCCAGCTCACTGCGCCCCGGCCTGCCTGCCCTGCCCACCCACCTCGTTTTTCAGCAGCACGCTGCCCTTTGCTGCCACCTCCACGGCAGTTGCCTTGTGGGAGGCGTGCCCAATGGTTGTGATGTCGAGCTCTGGAAAAGGAAGGTCCTTCACAAGATTAAGGTGGCCTTGCCTGCTTGCACAGAGCGGTGGGAGGGCGCGTGGGTGAGCGAGTGGCTCGCTGCTGCCAGTCATGGGGCCTCATCTGCCGCCTGCCCGGGGCCGCCCCGCCCGCGCCGGTCCACGCTTATCTGACGCGGGCGCGCAGCACGCGGCGCACAGCCTGGTCCAACACACTCTGGTTCAGGTCTTGGGGGCGCAGCTGGTTGAACACGTGGCTGCAGGCACATGGCGGAGAGCGTGAAAACAGGCAGGGTGAGGCCAGGCTGCCAGTGTGCCTGCTCCGCTGCACCGCGGCCTGCTGTGGCTGCACAGCACCTGACTGCCAGCACAAATGACGGGCCGTCCAAGCCCCCCTGCCGCTCTTCCCACACACCCTTTGCCGCCAACCCTCACCATGCCATGTCAGCGCCTGCCTCCACCGCCCGTGCAGACGCTCGCCGGGACGAGCCTTCCTCAACAAAGGCGCCGTCGGGTTCAGGCTGCACCATGCGCACGATCGCAGTGCAGTCTGCGGCGGACAAGGAGGAGGGGGGGGGGGGGGATGTGGTAGGCAGGCCTGACGTGTAGACTTCGCCCCATGCGGGGCCGTGCTGCCGTGCACGCTGCCCTCGGCCACACCACCTCAGAGCCTGATGTGCCTGCTCATGTTGCGCACAATAGGCGCCCACACGTGGCGATGCCCGAGATCTCCTCGGCGGCCCCCGACGTGACACAATCAATCGCTCGAGCGCCCTGCACCAGCACAGCTGCCTCGCCTCCCAAACAGCTTGCGCCCGCCCACCTGTCACCACGAAGCCCTGAAACCCGAGCTCGCCCCGCAGCTGGTCGGTCAGCAGCTCTCTGGAGATGCAGCTGGGCACGCCGTTGACTGGTGGGTGGGCGGGCGGGGCGGGGCGGGGTGGGCGGGCGGGCGGGAACGCATGTGAACGTCATAAAGCACATCACCAAGTGAAGGCGACCGAGCAGCACCCTCCAGCCCGCCCCCGGCTCACCTCTATTGTAGCTGCACATGAAGCTGCCCGCCCGCGCCTCGCGCACGCACGCCTCGAAGGGCGGCAGGAACGTGTCCCGCATGTCTGCCGGCAGGATGGCGGCGTCAAAGTTGTGCCGCGTGGCGTTGCCCCACTTTTCCAGGTCGTTGCCAATGAAGTGCTGCAAAGGCAGATGGGAGTCGGGCGGTTGGTTGACAGCGGGATGGATGTTGGATGGGTGGGTGGGTGGGTGGATGGGTTGCTTGGCTGGAAGGGTGGGTGGGGAGGCGGACTGCCATTGCCCCAATGTACTGCTTTGAGGCTGCTTGGTCTGCCGTCGTGCCCTTGGCTGCGCACCTTCCACTACCAACACACCCACCTTGCATGTGGCACCCGCTTTGAGGTAGGTGCCCGTGCCGTCGCCGCCCTGCAGCCCCCGCACGTGCGCCACCGCCATGTTGGACTGCGGGACGACAGGGCGACGTGGGCCAGGCATCGAGGCTTGGGGGGTGTAGGGCACGCCTCTCCAACCGACAGCTGCTGTGCGCAACAACCTGCAGCAGCACAAGCATGCAGAGCAGTACGGTGCAGGCCGCTGCGCCGCCCCGCGCTGCTGCGGCGCTGCACGACACACCCGCTCCCATGCCCTCGCCCAAACCTGCAGCAGCGGGTCTTCGCCAAACGTTTCTGCCAGCCGGCCCCAGCGAGGGTCCCTGCCAGAGGAGCCAGGCAGGCAGGCAGGGAGGTGGGCCGGGCCGCCAGCGCAGCCGCATGCGCCACCACAGCCGTCCCGCTGCAGCACACACACGTTTCATAAGGCAGCCGCACCAGGCGGCCCTGGCAGCCCCTGCCTCACCGCACTATGTGGACATGAGGGCCTGCAGGAGGGAGGTGGGCCACGGGAGTGGTCCTTTAAAAGGCAGGCGCCAGCAGCAGCCAGTGGAGTTCAGGCAGGCGCCGGCACGTGCGCGCCCGCCCGCCTGTTTCCGCGCACGCCAACGTCGCCACGCTTGCTGCGCACCAAAGCAGTTGGTGAAGGCCTGGTGCGCCCAGCCCTCGCGCGCGCGGCGGTTGTAGTGGGCGCGCATCTCGTCGCCAATCTGCAGAGGACCGCGGAAAGTGGCGACGAGCAGCCAGTCAGCCCCTCGTTCCCCACACTGACCTGCCACAAATCAACCTCCCGACAGCACAAAAAACGACCCTTCCAGATTGAGTGATGAAGGGGGGGGGGGGGGGGGGGGGGAAGGGGGGGGACGCCGAATGCCCACCTGGCTGGCTGCCTGCTGAGCCAGGGCGTCGTCGAAAGTGGCGGCCCAGGCGAGGTTGATGGGGAAGATGGTGGCCCCCCATGGCGAGAGCAGCCCTGGCTTGCCGACCTTGACGCCATGCATGCACTCCTCCTGCAGAGCATTGGTGGAGACGCGGCGGCAGTGGGTGGGCGGGGGAGAAGTGATGTGCACATGCGGCATGCCCGGTTCCAACCTCTGCTGATTGTAGTCGCTCTCCTCATAGCCGCCCGCTGGTCACCACCCTGCCTCTGCACAGTGCTCCGCTCATTGCGCACATCAACCTTGCTTGGTCCCCTGGCCCACCCGCCCCAGTGCAGCTGCTCAATCACGCCGAGCCCCATGCAGCGCATCCCCTGCCAGCACCACACGCCACATCCACCCGCACATCCACCCGCACATCCACGCACACTCGCCTGCCAGTTGACGTCGGGCACCCCCAGCTGGGGTATGCCATTGCCTGGCCGGCTCTGCAGCTGGCCCACCTTCTGCCAGGGGTCCAGCGCCGCAAGCAGCGCCTCGACGCGGTCGTTTACAGGCAGGCTGGCGTTCTGCACCAGGTGGGGAGGGGGGAGGGGGGGCATCAAGGGGGGGAGGGGAGGGGAGGGGTTCCAACGGGCGGGGTGGCTCAGACTCCAGGTCCCCCCACATATCCCAAGCAAACACACACCACCGACCCTGGAGCAGCAGGCCGCCATGTGCCCCCCATACAAGGCCAGCCGCCCGCCGGCGCACCTGCCAGGCGAATTGCGCTGTGGTCGCGGCGGCGCCCCCGTCGCCGCGTGCCGCCGCCCCTTCATCGTCATCTTCAAGGTAGTCGCCAGTTCCTGCAAGCAGACCGGCAGGCAGGAGTGAGGCGAACGAGCGAGGAGGCAGGCAGGCAGGCAGTGACCGACGGCAAGTGGCGCTCATGCCTGCCAACATGTGTTATATGGCGTGTGTGTGCGTGTGTGTGCCTGCGCCAGATGGAAGTGCTCGCCTACTGCAGCCTCCTCATCCTCCTCTTCCAAGTAGTCGTCTTCTCCCGCTTTTGCCTCGCTGCCTGCTGCCTCGCCGTCTGCTGCCTCGCTGCCTGCCTCTCTGCCTGCCTTGCTGCCCGCCTTCTTGCCGCCGCCACCGGCCTTCTTCGTCTTTGCTGGCTGCTGCTTGGCCTGCTGCCGCTTGGCCTGCTGCTGCTTGACCTCCTCTTGCTGCTGCTGCTGCGCCTTGCCGGTTGCCGCCTCCTCCTCTGCATGCCCGTCGCCCGCTGGCTGCTGCTTGGCCTGCGGCGCCTTGCCCTTGGGTGCCGGCACGTCATCCTCCTCAGAATCCTCCGTATCTGCTGCTGCTGCTGCTGCTGCTCCCGCTGCTGCTGCCTGCTTGGCGGCAGGCTTTGCCACCTTGGCTGCGGCGTTGCTCTGCTTTGGGGATGGCCGCGTCTGCTCAACTGTCGCAGGCTGCTCCTTTTGTGCTGCTTCCGTTTTGGCCTGCTGTCCCTGCTGAGGCGTCACAGGAACCTCCTCTTGCCCCTCCTCTTCCTCTTCTTCCTCCTCTTCCCCTTGCAGCTGCTGCCGCTCTTCCTCCTCCTCCAAATCTTCGTCATTGCCGTCATCTGCCTTTGGCTCCTGCTGCCGCGGCGGGGGCTGTTGCTGCCGCGTCTGCTGCGCCGCCGCTGCCGCCGTCGCCTCTTTCTCTGCTGTTGGTCGCTGCGGTGCAGTCGCCTCCTCCTCTTTCTGCTCTGCCTCTTGCCGCTGCTGCTGCTCTTCCGCCTCCTCCAGCTCCTCGTCATCATCTGCTGGCTGTTCCTGCTCCTGCTCCTGTTGCGTAGCAGGGGCTGCTGCTGCCTGTAGTACGTCTGCTGCCTCCGCCTCCTCTGCCTCTTTTGCCGCCAGCTCGCTGGCTAGCGATACTGATGCATCTGCAGCGCCGCCAGCACGCTGCGCGTCGCCCTGCGGTGGCTGTGCCGCCGCTGCTGCCGTGCTGCCGGCGAAAGTGGGGTTGCCGAGGGACGTCAGGCGGATGGGCGAGCCCCCTGCAGCGAGGGCGGGGCGGAAAGGAGGCCGCTTGGACACACTCATGCCACGGGGTGGCAGCACTGCAGGAGACAACAGCTGCTGCACGTAA
Organism: Micractinium conductrix; assembly: GCA_002245815.2. Taxonomy (NCBI): domain Eukaryota; kingdom Viridiplantae; phylum Chlorophyta; class Trebouxiophyceae; order Chlorellales; family Chlorellaceae; genus Micractinium; species Micractinium conductrix. Next base: position 1,493,135 of record LHPF02000002.1, read on the forward strand.
CACAACTGACGGTGGCAGCAGCGGCGGCGGCGACAGGCAGCGGCGGTGGCAGGGCGGCAGCAGGAGGCAGCCGCAGAGCTCACCGTACAGCACCAATAGGCTTGGACCCAGCAGCACCACGGTCGTTAGAACCAGGCGGGCGGTGGTGCCCCAGGGCCGCTTCAGGGCGGCCGAGGGCGCCATGCTGCCCACAGCGCCTGCCTTGGATTCCAGCAGCTGCAGAAAACCTGTCAGAGCGCTCGGCACTAGCTGCAAGCGCAGCAGTGACCTGGGCTGCGCGTTTTGCGTGCTGCTGTACTGCTGCCAACTTTGCCAACTCAACATCGTGGTGTTCTTGCACTGTTTGCGATGGCACTGCTGTTTGCAACGTCAACTGTTGATAGCGACAGAAAGCTGCTGTCGCGGCATCTGCCCAGCGCCTGAGCCCTGAAAGCCGCTCGAGCACGCCACCGCGCGCGCGCGACCAGCAGCGGTGCCCACGTCTGCAGGCTCCCATGCCCCTCTAGCTGCACGCGTCGCACAAAATCCCTCCACGCTGGTTGCCAGCCGATACGAGCAGCCACAGGCACGCCCGATGTGTCGCGGCGCGGCAAACCGGCAACCCGCAGCCTGCCGCCCGCCAACCACCGCTCAACCGACCGACCGACCGACCGACGCAACTTTCTGAACCGCTCTTTTACACAAGCGAGCAAATGAAGCAGATAAATCATGGCCCTCCAGCAGCTCGGAGCACAGCGGCAGCCGCCTGACGCAGCTGCAGCTCGCCTGCCCGCCGCTCCCGCTCCTCCCGCAGCCGAGCGCTACCCGGGTGCGCGCGTGGGCTGACGGTGGCAGCCGCATCATCTGCAGCCGGTCCGTCCTCAACTGCCAAATCCTCCACCAGGATATCGGCTGGCGGCAGCGGCGCCGCTGCTCCAGCATCGCCGCCCGGGCCTCCCTCTGCCTCCCCTGCAGCCAGCGCCGCCACTGCCGCTGCGTCTCCCTCCTCCTGCGCTGCCTCCGCCAGCGCCGCCTGCACCACCGCCAGGCGCCGCCGCATGGCCAGCAGCAGCGCGTCGATCGAGGCCACCCTGCCCTGCACGCCCCCGCCGTCTTGGCCCTCCCCTGCCCCTGCCTTCTGCCGCATTTTGGCAAGCATTGACTTGGTCAGGCGCAGGTGGCTGCCGCTGCCCGCTGCCCTCACACCTTCCATGCTGGCGGCAGCAGAGGGGTGGGCCAGAGCAAAGCGCAGCGCCTTGACGGCTGAAGGCAGAGGCGGGGGCAGCGGGAAGGACTGCAGTGAAATCGCGTTCTTAGCGTCTTGCATAGCTCGCATCTCCCCTGGCATCATGCAACGAAAGGTAGAACTGCCCTCTCCCTAATCCTCCTGCCACCACGGCTGCCCTTGCCTGCTGCGGGATTGCCGCGCATGCCCGGCCCTCCAAACAGCGACAGGCGGAGGGGGTCCAGCCCAAGCGCCAGCGCTGCACGCACGGTCGGGTCCTCTATCCCTGGACCGCCCTCCCAGGTGGCAGAGCCTGCAGGAGGGGGGAGGGGGGGGGGGGCACAGGGTGGTTGCCAGTGGGCGCAGGAGGCACTTGGCAGGCAAAGAGCAGCAGCAGGGTGACCGAGGAGGAGGAGCAGTCTTGCACGAGGGGAGAGTCGAGTGCACCATGGCGGGCGGCAACATCAGCAGCAGTAAGCAGCAGCAGTCAAAGGCTGGTATGGCACGGCACAACACAGGCACCAACCAACACCCTCATGCATGCACCCGCCCTGCGCACCTGCGGTGGCGCCGCTGCCCGCCGTGCTCTGCGCGCTCCACTCGTTGGGTGGCTCGTAGGTGCATGCCGCCTCCCAATCGATAGATTCGTCACCCTCTCCAGCAGTGTCCCACTCCAGGTAGGGGGTGCTGCAGGCGGGGGGCAGCGTGGCAGGTTGCAGGCAAGGGGGTGAAGCGAAGAGAAGGCAGGGGTGGCTGCCCTTGATCCTGTGGCACATCGCCGGCCTTGTTCAAGCCTGCTGCGCCTGCTGCACTGCCATCCCCGCTTCCCACTGCTGCCGGCGCGGCACCCCGCTCGTCACCTGAAGCTGACAGAGGGGATGGCGGGTAGCGGCAGCGGCGGCAGGCGCTGCAAGCTGGCTTCAGTGGGGAGCTGCTCAGGGGCAGCGGCGACAGCAGGGCCTGCTGCAGAGGGTTCCTGCTGCGCAGCAGGAGGCGGGGCTGCTCCTGCAGGCGCCGAAGCCTCGCCGCCCAGGCAGCTGCTGGGCCGCGTGCTGGCCAGTGACGCGCTGCTGCAGCTGACGCTGCCGCGGCTGCCGGAGGCCGCGCTGCCGGTTGACGCGCTGCCGGGGGTGCTCACGCGCCGCTGCGCCAGCGCCTTTGCCTTGAGCCGCACCACCGAGGCCTCTTCAATCGACGTGTAGATGAGGCTGGCAGCCAGGCTGGGCCTGTGGGACGCACCCCCTGGCTGCGCGCCGCCGGCGTCGTCGCCTGGGCGCCGCCCCACGCGCGCCTTGTGCAGCGTGCCCGCAATGGTGCCGCTGGCGCCGTACCCGGCGTTTGCAACTGGGTTGCCTGCACGGGGCGGGGGAGGTGGGTGTGGGGGTGAGGACCTGTGGCGCCGCCACCCAGGCAAGGGCTGCGCACATGCGTGCCTTGAATGCCATCGCAGCTCCCACCGGCCCAACAACCGACACACCGCCCAACACAAACCTGACCACCGGCAACCCCCAATTCACCCACCCCAGAGGGCTTCCAGGGATTCCAGGGCAGCAAAGCCGCCAGGCTGGGGGGAGGGAAGTGAAGGCGAGGTCGGGATGGATGGAAGCAGTCGATGCAGGCTTGTAGGGGGGTCGAGCAGGCGTAACCACGCATGCTGCTGCAGCTGCTGTCGGAGCAGCTGAATGCATCCATGAATGCACGCCTGCCAACACACGTGTGCCTTCTTAACCCAACAGCACCGCGGGTGTGCGCCCCCAGCGTGCGCAGCAGACCTTGAAGGATGCCGGCGCGTTGAGGCGCTGGTTGCCAGACAGGTTAAGGCGCAGCAGGTAGGGGAGCGTGCCCAGCGCAGACACGTCCCTCAGCGCATTGCCGCTTAGGTCGAGCTCGCTGCGGGCAGGCGGTGGGACGAGGGGAAATGCAACAGGCATAAGCATGGGGAGAGGGACAAACCAATGTTGAGGTAAGGAGCCGCGCCGCAGCCCGCACTACCCGCACTACCCGAGCAGACAGCGCACCGCAGCTGGTGCAGCACCGTGAGCCCCGGGTCGAGGCTGGCGTATCCCGCGCCAGGAAGGGCTGCAAAGATGACGGCTTGTGGGTGCTTGGCGCCGACGGACGCCAGCACGTCCTCGACTGCTGGGCGTGCGGGGGAGGCGACCGGTGAGCGGCGGTGGCGATGGTCGCCGGGAGGCGGGACGGCAGCTCTGTCGTGCCGCCCGTTGTTTTTTCTCCGTCACGCACCTGTCACAGCCGGCCCGCGACTCTTGGGCAGCCCAAGGGAGCGCGCCTCTCCCCGGCTCGCCTCGTGGCTCGAGCCGCCGTGCGCCCCTGTCGGCGCGCCTTCCATTTTACACAGCTGCGAAGGAGCGCGCCGCTTGTTGCGCAACCTGCCAGAGGCTCCACAGCAGCGCTGGCGCCCCAGCAGGCTTTGACTGAGTGCCACGACAGAGCTTTGTTGGCAGCAGAGCGGCGCAAAATTGGCGGCATTGAAAGGCGACCGTAGAGATGTCTTGGTACAGGCCGCAATTGCCGTGTTGGCCGCCGCCGCTGCCGCCGCTGTGCTGCGAGCGCCGCCGCCGTTCCGCTGCAACGAGTTACAACAACAAAAGTAGAAATGAAATGAAAGAGGGCCGATGAGGCGGCAATGCCGTGCACTGAAAAGGCGGGCGGTCAACAGAGGCAGGCAGGTGGCAGGTAGGCGGTCCGGGCAGGCAGCGCGGCTGACGCTGCACATAACTTGGGCGCTGCACTCGAGCGCATCACACGGCCTTCTTCACGCCGTGCCGCTCCCATCCCTTAATCACCAAATCCTCGCTGTAGTGGCAATGGAGGGCAGCAGCAGCAGCGGCGGATGTCAGATTGCAGCTCAGCCAGTGCAACAGAACAACAAAGCTGATGTCGCTTTGCTGCCAGCGGCCTGGCAGTAATTTTACCTGTAGCGCGTGTTGCGCCAGCTGTCGCGCGCCATGAAGGCGTCCATGTACTTGCGCAGCGCCGTCAGCTCGGCGGGCATCTCCCACCCGCGGAAGTACTTGCAGGCGACCTAGAGGGAGGGGAAGGGAAGGAAGGGAAAAGTACATCAACTTTCCTATGATACATGCGGGTATATATCCGGGCCACGAGGCGGCACGGCAGGGGACACGGAACTGCAGGCAGCGCACCACGGATGCACACAGCAGGTTGCAAGCTGCGCTGTTACTCCAGAGCTGCCCCCATCATATGCACACAGCAGCAGCAGCAGCGCACTCGTCAGGCGCACCGACACCGACAAACCCCACTGCCCACCCCCATTTCCCTCGCCCCCACCCCACCGCTGCCCACCTCCATGTGGTAGAGGCGCGGCATGACGGCGCAGTCGGTCGCGCAAGGGCGCTCGCCGCCGATGTAGGCCCCCCCCGCCGCCAGGAAGTCGTTGAGGCCCCTGAGGCAGGCCACCAGGTCTGCCTCCTTGGCCGCCGCCTCCTCGGGGGAGGACTTGATGAAGTCGCGGAACTTGGGCAGCACGTCCAGGCCGCTGCCAGCCACAAAAACCAGAGAGGAGGTGGCTAGGCAAGGGTTTGGCAAATCCCCAATCCTCTCACTTCGGCATTCCCCCAGGCGGCCCTGCCCCGCCCTGCACCTACATCTGCGGCGAGCCCTCCGCGGTGCCCAGCTCCGGCTGCGGGAACTTCTCTTCAAGGTAGTTCTGGATGACGCCGCTGTCCACAACCCAATCGCCAGTGGCCAGCTCCTGAAACAGCAACACAGGGAGGAGGACAGGGGGTGGAGAGGCTGGTGTGGCTCTGGACGACGCCGCTGTTAATGCTCTTCTCGCCAGTAGCCAGTACTGTAGCCTGCCAGGCGGTGGCAGGGAGGAGCCTCACGGGCATCAAGGATCGCATGCCGCGCAGGCGCCAGCCAATACGCGCTGCTCTTGGGCACACCTGCTGTGGCTGCCGCCCGCCTGGCCCCTGCTCCCTGCGCAGTTCATGCGCGACTGCTGCACTGCAGCTACTCTCGTTGGCTTTTAATTTACTACACGCACCTTCATCACAGGCACAGAGCCAGCGGGGTTCACATCAAGCAGCCACTGCAGGGGAAAGGGAGGCAGGCAGGCACCGTTGCAGGTACACCAGAGAGGCGTCCGCACGTACAGCACGTGCACGTACAGCACGTGCACGGCTGCCCTGTTGACTCATGCGCCAGCCAGCCAGTCAGCCAGCGAGATAGATGATAAAAGGGACGTTTCGTCTTCCTGCAGCGGTCCCCCCTGCGCCATACCTGCGGCTTGTTGTTGAAGTCGATGAGGGTGGTGGTGTAGGGCACGTGCTTCTCCTCCAGCGCCAGCAGCGAGCGGTGGCAGAAGGGGCCTGCACGGGGACACACCACGCAATCAGTGTGTGCATACCAAACAAGAAGAGGGACTTGCTGTGGGCAGTGGGGGCAGTGGGGCACCCCCCCGCCGAGCCCGCAGGTCTCGCCAACAAGCACCCCTCCCTCAACACTCACAGTCTGCCAGCACGCCGTCCACTCCCTTGACGGCGATGTCATACACAGGCTGCCCTGACGCGCTGGCCATGGCGCGCACAGCACGGGTGGCCCGCAGAGCGCGAGGGGCGGGCGGGCGGGTCGCGACCACGCAGCGGGCCGTACGGGTGACCTGCATTTATCACCTGCAGCGAGGGGGCACCGGGAAGCAGCGGGAGCGCTGGCACTGCAGATACTGCAGCAGGCGACTGGGCCGCGCCGCTATCCGGGATGCTGCCGCCAGTGCGTGGCGCCGCCGCCGCCGTCCCACCCGCCCCAATGCACCGCCAAGGCACCAGCCATGGCGGTCCTCGATCGCTACATACGAACATGTGAGTGACAGGCGGCAGAGCGGGCCTCCCTGCCTGCGCGTTGGGCAACCCACCAGAGTGCGGAGTGCTGGGGTCACCGGAGGCCCCCAAAAGCACAGATGGCGCGATCAGAGGTGGATGGCAATGTCTGTGCGTGCGGAAATGGCGCGGGAGAGCGCAAATGCGCTGCCCAGAATTGCGCCTGCTGTGCTGCCCTTCGTCTTGAGGCTGGGCGTTCGGGCGATGCGCCTCTCTTCTTGTGCTTCCACGGTTGTCACAGGAGCGCGCCCCGAGGATCGCAGGGCGCCTTCGTTCCCGCTCGAAGCGCGCGCCCTCTCTTTCAGGCCTGCCTGCTCGCCGCTCTCGCGTCAACATCGGCCCAGGAGCGCCCCGCTCGCCGCAGAGCAAGCAGGGGCGCCCACTCGGCGAGTCCCGCTCCTCAGGAGCGCTCCGCTCAATATGGCGGCGGAGGCGGGCTCCAGCGCCGTTGTGCCGGTCGAGCCCGACGTGGACCTCACTGTGCACCCGTCAGGCATCGTGCCCCAGCTGCAGGTAGCCGGCCGCCGCCGCTCTTGCCGGCCGCCGCCCGCGTCGCCGCCTCAGCTGCGGCTTGCTGCTGATTCAGTTTAGTTGCCGTGCGATGAAGATGCACTGTGTGAACAGTGCGCGAGGCGCGCTGCTGGCGGCCACCAGCCCGCCCTGCTCGACAGCCGCTGCCTGCCAAACGCCGCCGCCAACCGCCTCGCCTCGCTCCTGCACCCACCATCGCCGCCCGCCCCAGAACGTGGTGGCCACTGTGAACCTGGAGTGCAAGCTGGACCTGAAGAACATCGCGCTGCACGCACGGAACGCAGAGTACAACCCCAAGCGCTTTGCTGCGGTGATCATGCGCATCCGCGAACCCAAGGTGCGCCGGAGATGCGGGTGCTGTGACGCATGGCCTGGCACACATGGAATGGCAGCATCATGTGCACCTTGCCGTGGGCGCCAGGTCCTTCTCTGCCCTGCTCAGCAAGCCCCTCCCCCTCCTCGCCACTCGCCCCCCGCCACTGTGCCGCAGTCCACCGCTCTCATCTTCCACTCCGGCAAAATGGTGTGCACCGGCACCAAGAGCGAGGCGGAGGCGCGCACCGCGTCGCGCAAGTACGCAAAGATCCTGCAAAAGCTCTCCTACTCGGTGTCCTTCAAGGTGGGGCCTCCTCAAGGGCCGGCGCTGGGAGCTGCAGATCCGCCAGTGAGGAAGCAGCCGCTAGGCAGCAAGGCGGGCGGCCTGCAGAAGCCGTCGCCGGCCAGCCGAGCAGCGGTCGCATTGCTTCAGCAGCCAGCCGCTGGCTGCGCCGGAGACGCGCGGCCCCTGCTGCTGCTGCCGGGGCCGCTGCCGAGGCCTGCCATGCCTTGCACGACGCTGCGGCAGAGCCTCCCCCGTGCTCACTCGAACGCTCTCTGCACAACCTCCTGCTGCAGGAGTTCAAGATTCAGAACATGGTGGGCAGCTGCGACGTCAAGTTCCCGATCCGCCTAGAAGGCCTGGCCTCGACGCACGCCATGTTCTGCAGCGTGAGTTGCGGCGGGGCAGCACGGGCCCGTGGCGCGGAGGGCAGCAGGCAGGCTGCCTACCCCCAGGCAACAGTCTGATACTGGCTTGCCTGCTTGGTTGCTGCGCCCGCTGCCGTGCTCCGCCTCACGCCCCTCTCCCCTCCTCCCTCCTCCCTCCCCCCTCCCCCCGCCCCGCAGTACGAGCCCGAGCTGTTCCCCGGGTTGATCTACCGCATGGCAGACCCCAAAATCGTGCTGCTCATCTTCGTCAGCGGCAAGGTGGTGCTCACAGGTGCGAGCGAGGCGGAATGGTTGGTTTGCCGGTGACGGTGTGCCCACACCATGAATCGCCTCGCTTGGGACCCGTTGATTTGCCGGTGACGGTGTGCCCACACCATGAATCGCTTCGCTTGGGACCCAGCCGGCTGGCCAGCTCCCCAGTGTTGCGACGCCTGGCCCACCCGACCGACACCCACATGCTTGCAGGTGCCAAGAAGCGCGAGGACATCTACCGCGCCTTTGAGTCCATCTACCCCGTGCTGCAGACCTTCCGCAAGGGCGGTGAGTGCGACGGGCGTGGGGGCTTTTGTGTGCAGGGCCGCATATGGGCTGGTGGCACAGGGAAGGGCACAGGTCAACAGTGGGGGAGCGAATCACGGGAGCTTCAAAACAGGTGTCACAGCGGCAAGGTGCATGCCTAGCAGGGGCAGTGCACGCCTGACCCCCGTACTTACCCCTCGCCCCCTGCCCTGCCACCCCACCCCAGGCATGATTTCGGCGCCAGAGGTGCCGGCGGCGCTACCCGCGCCGCCGCCGCAGCAGCAGCAACAGGCAGCGCTACCCATGGTGGGCGGACTGCAGTAGTTGTACCACAGTCCCTTCGTTAGGTCCCCAGAGAAGGCGCGGCGCTGCTTCGCAGCCGCCCAAACTCAGCAACCCGTCGGCTGCGGCGGCGGCCGTGGCGGCGCCGCCTGCAACCAGTCCTGCCAGCCTCGACCGCTGGCGCTAGCTCCGTAGCTCAATCCTCCTTACCCCTCTTCCTGTTGAATTGCTTGGCTCAGCCTCCCCTGCTCATGTTTCGTTCGCCTCTCCCTCTCTTGTTCTTCCTGCGCTGCCCATGCGCCCCCCCTCCCTCCGGCTGCCCCTGTGCGCCCTCCCCCTGTCCCTCCACTGCGGCTGCTGCAGACTCTGCCAGTAGCCTGCCCTCCCACCTGTCCCGACGCGCTGTGAAGCACATCCCAGGCAGGCGCACGGCTGAACAGGTGGCCATGCACAGCCAGGGAAGCAGAGGGACGCTGAGTGCGCAGCGTGGCCACCAGGCGCCGCCGCCCTGCGTGCCAAGGTCTCCTCCCTTCCTCGCAAGCAAGCAAGTGACCGCCGGAGCTCGGTTCCCGCGGCGGCGGCGGTGACGATTACAGAGACGGTGTTCCTGTCGCGTGTGTGGCCCAAGGGCGGCCAGGGCTCGCTAACGTGGCTGGCTGTGGTGGTAGCATTTCATTTCGCAGAGCTGTCCCTGCCTCCACATGCTGCCTGCGCAGCGGTTGCGAGAGCCTGCAAGAGAGACGCCTGCTTCACCCCTCCCGACACTCGGCCCCTGGCCCCCCTCCTCCCCGGCTTGCTTGCAGCTGGTTCCAGCTTTCGTTTTCGTTGGTGCTGCCGCCGGGGTACCAGGTGCTGCACATGCACGCCCTGCGCCGTCGCCCTCGGGGAGCACTGCCGCTGCGCGCGCTGCGCCGCCGCCAGGCGCGCCTCCGCTCCCCCCAACTTTGCCCAGTATTCCTCCTGCCGGCACTGCATGGCCCTGCGCCTTCTGAGCCTGTGCACGCTGTCCGAACGCGCGCTCGAGCCGGTGCCCAGGGCTTTGGCCAGCCTGCGTCAGCTCATGTGCCTGGTGAGGGCGGGGAGGGGCTATAGAGGGACCTTCAGATGCTAGCTTTGCTGTCCCCCATTCCGCCAAGGCCATGTGCGCGCCTCTGCGACTGTCCTCTCCAGCCTGTGACCCCAGCGCTCCACCCCCCGCCCTGCTTCTCTTTCGTCCAGATTCTGGATGCAGAGCGGATTGACTATCTTGAAGCTGCTCGGCTGCCCATCCTGGCAGCAGCAGCGCGCCTGCCGGCCCTACAGCGCTGCCACCTGCACGGCATTTACGCCACTGACGGCGGCGCCCTGCCTGCGGGCGCTTGATTCTGGATGCAAAGCGGATTGACTATCTTGAAGCTGCTCGGCTGCCCATCCTGGCAGCAGCAGTGCGCCTGCCGGCCCTACAGCGCTGCCACCTGCGCGGCATTTACGCCACTGACGGCGGCGCCCTGCCTGCGGGCGCTTGGCAGGGCACCCTGCGCTGGCTGGCGGCAGAGTGGCCGCTGCTGGCGGCCAGCGTTGCTTGGCTGGCCCACTGCACGGCGCTGCGCACGCTGCACATGGTGGGCGCCGGGCATCGGCTGCGCTGTCTGGGGCTGGTCTGGCGCAGCCCGAGTGGCCGGCGTTGGCCGCTGCGTGCACGGCCACCCCACGCTGCGCCGCCTGACGTTTGACTGCAACCAAGCTGTAGTAGCTGCGAATCCCCAGGAAGAGGCCGCGTATGCAGTGCTGCTGGAGCTGGGTGCAGCGCCGGCGCAGGGGGCAGGCGCAGCGCCGCAGCCGCAGCCGCCTGGCAGTCACCGTCTGGAGGTGGCCGGAGTGAAGACACGGGCATTTGACGAGCAGCCTGCGCAGGTGGCGCTGGCGATGACGCACGAGTGCCGCGAGGAGCATGCCGCCTGGCCGGGTGCGGCGTTGTGACGCTAGCGGCGCCCCTGCGGGTCTCCCTTGCGACCCTTCTCACGCACCGCCTGCTGCTCCGCATCTGATACGTTGTACAACAAAACACGACTTGTGAGTGTTCAGCTGATGCGCCAGCTGCATAGCGAATTGAGAGGTGGCCCTCGTGCCAAGAGGCGGCTCACTGCCATCACCACCTCGGCAGCGCTGCCATCTTGCTTCTTCCACGGTGCGTTAGGCGGTTATTTCCCCCGTCGGTGGCCTCCATTGGCTTCTTAGGCCCGTCTTGAGTGATCGCGGTCGCCCACAGGCGCAGGGTCCTGAGGAGAGAGGACGCCATGGCGGAAGGCGGGGGCGAAACCGGCTCCTACATCATGATTCAGCACCCCAGCGGCTCCAAGGTAGATCGAAGGACCCCCGACACGCGCCGTCACAGTTGGCTGCCGCCGCCGCCGCTCCTGCCGCCGCCGCTCGCCGACCTCAACAACACGTGCACTGTTCGTGCCGTGTGTCCTGCGTCCCCCCACGCAGGTCTACGTAGTGGGCACGGCGCATGTGTCACGCAAGGCGGCGCAGGACGTGGCGGCCCTGATTGACCGCGTGTCGCCGGCGGCGGTGGTACTGGAATTGGACGAGGGTCGCGAGAAAAAGATGCTTGAGCAGGTTGGTGCATGCTGGGGTCAGGCTGCTGCAGGCTGTCTGTTGGGTTGACGGGGAGGACTTTTGACGGGTCGCGATGGTCGTGCGGAGCAGCAGGGGCGCAGGATGCTGCAGCGGGGTGGCCTCTTGCTGGCCTGGCGTCCTTGGAGGGTGGCTGAGCAAAGGGCGCAGCTCGTTGCAGCAGGCTGCTGAGGGCGTGGAAGGGACATGCCGGTCGATGGCCGGCCATGCAAGGAGGAGGGCTGTTGCTGGGCGCTGGGCTCCACCGCAGACCGTGCATGCACACGCTCCTGCCACCCTGGCGGGTGCCTCACCTCGACCCGCCCCCGCAGGAGCAGCAGGGCGACACGTTTGGCGTGAGGAAGCTGCAGGGCAAGTCCAAGTGGCAGGTGGGTGCGGGGAGCGGGGGGTCCGTCCTGAGTGCTGGCACTCGGGCGGCTGGGCAGGGGGGACCTTTCTCTGCAGCGGGGCACGGCGCTGCCCCCTGGGCACCACGCCCGTGCTGCACCTTGCACCTGCTTCCACTTGTCGCCCTCCCTTCCTCCCTTCCCAATCAGATTGTGAAGATGGCTTTCACTGGGGAGGCCTTCCCTTACTTCATGGCAACCATCTTCACCATCACGGGGGCCGGTGAGGAGGGGCGGGGGCACGCTCGTGCCCACTCTTTGCCAGGCCCTGCGGGCGGTAGGTGTGCACTCCTCAGCTGCCGTTCAGAAAGCGCAGCCTCCAACTCAATCCCCCCCCCCACCCCCCACCCCACCCCCCCCACCCCCCCCACCCCCCCCTCCCCCCCACCCCACCCCACCCCACCACCACCCCACCACCACACACACACACACACCACCACCACCACCACCACCACCCTCGGCCGCCCACCTTCCCCACCTTCTAGTCATGGGGACGACACCCGGCAGCGAGTTCTTGGCGGCGGACGCCGCGGCACGAGCGGCGGGCGCACAGGTGTGTGTGTGTGTGGCGGGAAGGTTTGTGACGAACGAGGGGCCGGCGGCGATTGCGAGCGCAGCAACGAGCCTCAGGCGCGGCGTGCGCCTGCGGCCACGAGACAGCCCAGTGTCGACCCCACAGTGCTCCCCTTCCCAGCCACCTCGCTGCGCCCATCCCCACCACCACCCGTGCCAAACCCCAGGTGGTGCTGGCCGACCGCGACCAGGACGTCACGCTGCAGCGGCTGCAGTACTACACAGCCGCCCTCACGCGCCAGGACAGCAGGCGCAAGGTGGGTGCGCCGCGTGGACGGCAGGCTGACTTCGTGCACATGTTTACTTAGGCAGAAGGCCGGTTCCGAGCGAGGATCAAAGAACGAGCGAATCTGTCCCACTTACCCACGTACCCACTAACTTACCACCAGGCCGACAGCCAGCGCCTGCGCCGCGTCATGGACCAAAGCGTGGACGCAGAGGGGCGCGGGGGCGTGCCGGGCGGCTTCCCGACCGACACTGCACCTTCTGCAGGTAGCCAAGGGGGGTGGGGCTGCCGGGGACGCCTGCCTGGCTGCATGCATGCCTGCTGGTCGGACATGCCTGGCGCTGCATGCTGCAACATATGCAGCCTGGCTGCTGCCTGCCTGTCTGCCTGCCCGCCCGCCTGCCCTCCCGCCTTCTGGCTTCGTCGGTGCCGGCTGAAGCAGCACGTTTCAAGCCCCCAATTCAATTGGAGCTTGCCTGCCTGCCCGCCCCTCCTGCCCTCAAAGGTGGCATGCCTGGCATCCTGTCGCGCCCCGACGTCCTGCCCAGCACGCGGGAGGAGGAGGCGGCGGAGGAGGTGCGCGTGGCGCAGACGCCAGGTGCGCACCGCGTGGCACGCGTCACAGCCCTTGCTGCGGCCCCGCCTGCCGGCAGCGCGTGCTGCCGGGCGCCCGCTGCCCTGACGCTCCGCCCACCAGGCCTGCGCCACCCTCAAAGCATGCATCCGCCTTGCCCGCTCTACACTTCCCAGCGCGTGTTGCCTGACTGAGGTGTTGGCTGCCCCCCTGCAGACGACCCCTGGGGGCTGGGGCCGCAAGAGAACAGCGAGGAGGGCATGCGGCGCCGCCTGACGGAGATGATGAAGGAGGGCGGCTGCCTGCGGCCCAACGCCGTGCTGGAGGCGGCCAAGCGCCTGTTCAAGGCTGGTACGTGGCGGGGGGTCTGGCCCAGACAGTCCTCGAGAAGGAGAGGCAGCTGCACGGTAGTAGCCGTCCCCTGCAGCGCTCCAGCCTGCAGCCTGTCCAAGCCCGCCCGCCCTGCCACCCCTGTCCCTGCCTCCGCGTTGCTGCTGCAGGCATGGACCCCAAGAGCAGCATCGACCCGTTGGATGTGCTGGCTGTGCGCGAGTGCGGGGAGAGCCTGGTGGAGACCTTCAGGCAGCGGGCGATGAAGGCGCGCCTCCCCTGTTTCTGTCCATGTGGCTCCAAATGAAACACGGTTGACCAACTGGCAGAACTCGTTGGCGCTCCCACCAAATAACTCCCCATGGCCAGCAGTGCAGCATGTGGGTGCGGCAGCATCACCTGCGGGACGCCCCTGCACGAACAACTGTTATTTGATCTGATTCATGGCCCGCCCACCCACCACCCCGCCCGTACAGGGAGACGACACGTGGCTGCAGCGGCTGGAGCGGGAGCAGGTGGCGGGCGCAAAGGGCGCGGCGGGCATGGAGCGCAGGTGGGGCGGTGCCGGGGGCTGCTGCTTGGCTTGGTCGTGATGAGCAGCCTGCTAGGCCGCCTGCCTGCAGGGCGCCTGAAGGTACGGCCTTCTCCAGCCTCGTACCTTCCTCCCCTGGTCAGCCTCCAACCTCGCCCCGACCCCGACCCAGCGCCACTGCGACCCCACCCTGCCTGCAGCAACCTGGCCATCCAGAAGGTGATCGTCGACGAGAGGGACCTCATATTGGCACGGTGTGTGTGTGTGCGTGCGTGCGTGCGTGCGTGCGTGCGTGCGTGCGTGCGTGCGTGCGTGCGTGCGTGCGTGCGTGCGTGCGTGCGTGCGTGCGTGCATGGGTGGGTGGGTGGGTAGGTGGCTGTGGGTGTGTGGGGTGGTGGTGGTGGTGGTGGGGGGGGGGGGGGGGGGGCGTTGCGGCCACGCACCGTAGCATGTGAATCACCATCGCCATATTACATTTGGCGGAGTTAAAAGGCATTGTGTAAAGCGAAGGGAGCGGGGAGCACACGGCACTGATGTTGTGCTCCAGAGTGAATGGGACAGCCGTCCCGCAGGCGGGCCTGGTTTGAGCCCTGCGCCGCCTGCACCAAGCCTCGGCTCGCCCCTGCTCCGCGCCCCACCTCCCTCCCCGCAGGCGGCTGTGGGAGGCGGGGGAGGAGGCCAGCCCGCTGCCGGTGGTGGGCGTGGTGGGCGCAGGGCACATCAAGGTGCGTGCAGGCGGTGGCGCACGTTGCTGCTGTCTCCGTCTGCTGTGTTGTGTCGCTGGGGCCGGCAAGCACTGCTTGACCTTCGGCGCATGTCGCGCACCCTGGTGCAACGCCTGCGGCGCTGCTGCCGCTGCTGCGGCTGCTGACACCGTGCACAACCCGGCATGGCCTGCACGCCCTCCCTCCACCTTTCTCTTCTGCACACCTCGCTCACTCACGCAAATGTGCTGTGCACCCTACCTCGCTTCCACCCCCTCAGGGCATCCAACGTTACTGGGCCACCGCCGGCGACCCATCCACCGAAGCCACAGTGCAGCGCTACCTGCAGGCAAGCGCCGTGGCCTGCCCGCACATGCTGCAGCGTGCGCCGAGCTCCGTCTGGTGCAGCCCCCGGGGGTCTGCCACTGGATCATCTGCAGGGGGGTGCCTCCCCGCCGTACCTCCATCCCTCTGCCCCTCACTCCTTCCCGCAGGCCCCCGCCGAGCAGGGGCCGCCCGGCTGGGCCACCGCCGCAGTGGGCGGCCTGGTGTTGGGCACGATAGCCTACCGCAGGTGAGGGGCCGGTGGTATGTGGACGGGGTGGGTCGGGGTTGTTAGCACCGAGCTGCCAGTCAGGTTGTTGGCCACCAACGGACGTCATGTCTGGGCGCACCTGGGGGTAAACGCGTGGGCGCTGCACGCGCTCACGCACCGCTGCCCCCGCTCTCTCCCCCTCTGGGCCCCCCCCCCCCCCCCCTTCTGCAGGCCCCGCGCCGCAGCATTCTTCGTCGGCGCCGCAACACTGATGGCCGCGCCGTATCTGGGGTTTATGGTCATCACAGTCAACCGCTTCAGCAAGGCACGCCTTAACGGGCCACTGACTTACTCGGAGTGTGGCAGCCACAGGCTGGCATGCATGCTGGCGCTGTCAGGCAGCCTGCAGCGGCCCCTTGACATGACCCCCCACCCCACCCCACCCCACCCCAACCCCACCCACATGCTGCAGTTTGCCAGCAAGCTGGTGTCCACGGTGGAGGGCATGGACGCGACAGGCTTTGCCAGCGGGGAGAGCGGCTGGGCGGGCGGCGGCGGCGGCGGCGACGACGACGCGGGCGAGTGGAAATGAACGCTGCACGTGTGCGTGCCGCCAGCTTGCTGTGCTGCTGGCTTGCAAGCAGTACCTGATGTGGTGTGTAACTGCCCTGTACTATCTTTTGAACGTGTTGTGTGCATCTGCCGCACATGCACACCTGTACCCCCGATCGGCTGCACGCAGCCGCAGCTTTTGCACAGCAACCCGTCTGCAAGCAGTGCTCACAGTAATGCATGAGGCCGCCAGGGCCTCAGCTCAAGAATGTTGGCAGTGCAGCGAGCGAGGAGCGCTGCCGTCGTAACATATATGCCAGGGCAGGCATGGGGGCAGGGAGCGAGGGAAGGAGCAAGAGGGGGCAGCGAACAAAGGCAAGCAAGGCAAGGTGGAGGCAGCGCGGCGCTCATCGCGGCGGCGCCTGCTGCTGCTGCTGCTGTGCCGCATCCACCGCTGCCTGTGCCGCGGGCGGGAGAAGCGTGGGCCGCGCCGGCCGCGCCGGCCGCAGCTCTCCCTCCCTGTCGACAGGGGGAATTTGCGGGAGGGCTGCTCGGCAGGACGCAGCGTGCACGACGGCATACACGGCGGCGCCATGCGATCCACGCAGGCAGACTGGCGATTTGAACACCCGCATGCAAGCGTACGCACACGCAGGCAGGCACGCACCGAGAGCACCCACCCACCCGCACCCACCTGTCGATGTATTCGATGAAGGCCATCTGCGCCGCGTCGCCCTCCCGGATGCCGGTGCGCACCACCCGCGTGTAGCCCCCCTCGCGGCTAGAGTAGCGCGGCGCCAGCTCCTGGAACAGCTTGTGCAGCTCCGACTCGCCGTTGACTATCGCGGCGGCGGCGCGCCATGCGTTGACGTCGCCCTGCGGAGCGAGCACACATGGCAGGGAGGGGGGGGGGGGGCTCAAGAGGGGCTGGGCTCGGCGCGGCCGCCGCAAGGGCGGTGTGCTGCAGGCATGCACTGCCTAGGCGTAACTGTCGAAGGGCTGCTTCACGACGGCCCAGGGTGCTGCCCCACCCCACGTGGCGTGCTGCCGCCGCGGCGCACCTGCTTGCCCAGCGTGATGGCCTGGTCGGCCACGCGCCGCAGCTCCTTGGCCTTCTGCACCGTCGTCTCTATGCGCTCGTGCTTGATCAGCTGCGTCACCATCGTCCTGCACAGAGGAGAGGGCGGCGAGTTGTGACACTGAGGCGTCTGGACCGGTGGAGCAGCACTGGACGCAGCTCGTCGTCGGCGGCGGCAGCGGCGGCGGCAGCGAACAGCGGCGGCCAGGCGCAAGCCATCGCGCCGCCTGCAGTGCCACTAGTCTGAGTTCCGCACCTGAGCATCGACCAGCGGTGCGCAGACGTGCGCCTGAGCTTCCTAAAGCCCACGCGGTGCTTCATGCAGACTCCTCCCGCTCGACCCTACGAGTGTGCGACTGCTAGTCGTGACTAGCACCGACTGGGAGGGCGCGATGGACTGGGAAGCCGGGTGGGGCAGCGAAAGGGGTGGGTGGCGCGGTGGGGCGACAAGAGGGGCCGGCGCCCGAACGAGAATGTAGCGATGTGAATGGATGTCGTGTTTGGTATGCGCATTCAAGACTAAGACTAGCAAGGCGCATCTGTGCGCCGTGGCCTGCTTTGGCCTCGTCCTGCGCTCTCTTGGACGCTACGCATCCATCTCCCATCCCCCAATTGGAGTTACAAGTGCTCTCCCCGCTGACCCGCACTCCCGCCGGCCAAAAGTGCCCACAAAGACAGTTGCCCACAGCCCGGCTCACGACCGCACCCAGCTCGCTGGGACGCTTCGTCAGGAGGAGCTGCGAGACGAGACGTTGGTTGCAGCCGTTGCGGGCCAGCACTTCCCGCCGCCGCCGCCGCCCGCCGCCACCGCCCAAGGCGAATGGGCGCGTCCGGCAGCAAGGCCGGCCGCGGGCATCGCAGCCTCAACTGCCGCACAGCCACGGTGGTGGAGTTTGAGAACGCAACGGACCGGCCAGTCTGCACAGTCTGGCTGGGGTACAACGGCACGGCGCGGCGCTACTTCACGCTGCAGCCAGGCCAGCGCGTGCGCCAGCCCACGTTCACCGCGCACCCCTGGACTTTTGGACCTGGCGATGACAGCGACAGCAGCAGCAGCAGCAGCAGCACTCCGCTAGTGGTGGACGACCAGACGGTGTTCTACACTCCGCCGCTGCCGGCAGGGGACGCGCCGCTGCCTGTGAGGGCGCGCATCACCACTGCCGTGCCGCTGGGTTGGACCCCCGCCACGCACGCCCACTTCCCGCCCGCCTTCCGCGCCCAGGCCGCTGCGCTGCTGCGCTGCCACCGCCGCCTGGCAAGCTCCAGTGGCGCTACAGCCCCCGGAGGCGACGCTGTGCAGCAAGGCTGCCCGCAGTGGCTGCGCCGCCTGGGCTGCACGCTGAGCGCCGCGCAAGCCAAGAGCTCTTGTGCTGCGGCAGACGTTCCCGTGGCTGGCGCACGCGGAGAGGCACGATGCCAGCTTGGACACCTGCCAAAGGTGAGCGGGGAAGTCGGTGCCAACAAAACATGCCTCCGTCAACGGGTGCTGATGCCGCCGAGCCGAGCTGCACAACCGCCCACCACCTGCAAGCCCTCTATCGCATACCTCCCTCGGACTCTATTCGACTGCGCTTCGCAGCTGCCCACCACCTGCAAGTCTGCTGCAGACAACCCCCGCCCGGCGCACCCAACCACTCCCCTGCGCCTGCCCATCCCAACCTGCCTTCCCCCAGGAGCTGCTGCTAGAGGTGCTGGCAGCAGCGGCGCCCTTTGTTTCATTTGTGGTCAAGCCCAGCGTGCCGCTTGACGCGACACTGGAGGAGCTGAGCTTGGAGGCGCGCAGCTCCCTGTTCCGGCAGCCCAGCAGCGGAGAAGAGGCGCCACCCGCAGCCCCTGCCGCAGCGCTCTAGTTGAGGGAGAGGCTGGTGCCATGTGGCCAGCCGCCGCCGCATTCGAAGCTGGCAGGCGGTGCCACTGTTCAGGACTGCGTTGACCTGTATGCTGACGATTGTACTTGTTGCTTTAAGCGCTTTCACACCCAGATCGGGGCTTATGTTTTGGTTATGGCAGCTTGGCTGACGCATCCCTGCAGCATCGTTCAAGCCACCCTCCAAACTCCAGTAGTGGGGATGCATAAAGACATGATGGATGTCGAGCGCGGGATTGCTGGTTAAGGGCCCGACCCAGTGCCAGGGTCAGCAGCGCCCTCCTTGATAGCTGGGCATGCGCCGTGCGCCTTGGTCAGCCGCGGTGGCAGCTGCTGACAGCAAGTCAAAGTGGCAGCCGACGGGTGCCGCATGCGTCGTGCAGCAGGGGCCAAGAGAATGCGCCAGGGTGCCCGCCCGTCTCTCCTCAGTTCGCCGTCACGGTTTCCTCTGGCGCGTGGTTTTTTGTTGCTGCTTCCCTGCACGTATGTGCGTGCGAGGACGCTCCGTCCTGCCGCTCCTGGCAGCGGCAGTAGTGCTCGCGCTCGCAGCCCCCGCCTTTGCTCAGCAGCCCCTGCGATGGGACTGGTATCAGCAGCAGGGTGCGCCAACAACCACTGCCTCGCCCGAGACACCTAAGCCGTCGCTCGTGTCATCCGAGGCGGCACCCTCGGCGCCTGCCGCTGAGCTGCAGCCGATGCCCGCTGTTCTCAAAGCAGCTCCGCTCCCTGCCCCAGCCCTGCCAGCTCCCCTCCCCGCAACCGTGCCGCCGCCAGCAGCAGAGGCGTCGTTGCCGGTCGTCATCGCTGCCGCCGCCGAGCCGGCCACTGCTGGCGCCTCCGCTCAGCTGGCAGCCGAGCCCACACATCCGCTGCCTGCTCCCGCCTCGCCACCCGCCCCGCCAGCCAGCGAGGCAGCAGCTCCGCCAGCCACTGCACCAGCCGTACTAGCTGATGGCGCAGGCTTGGCAGCCAGCCCCGCCTGCGCGTGCACCGACGACGGCGTGAGCGGTGGGGTGAACACGTCTGCTCCCGGCTGCGGCCAGTGGCTGGTAGATCAGGGCTCCAACGCGTGGGTCTGCTACATCAGGGTGAGGCGGGCAGGCAGCAGAAGGGTTGAGGGATCAGGTGACTGGGGCTCCTTGGGTCAGCGTTGCTGCCGCAGCGGCGCAGGAGCGCCTGCAGGTGGTGCCGCTCCCTTCTGCTTGGCAGTGCCACTTGTGTCCGTGCTTTTACGCCGTGCAACTGACACCACGCGGCTTGCCTGCCGCTTGCCTGCTTGTGCTCACAGGAGCCGGCGCTGTGCTACTTAGGTGAAGCAGTTACGGTGGATCCCCGCTTCCCAGGCAAGGCAGGCACCCAGTCAGTGCAGCACCTGCCTTGCACTGCACCTACCGAGGTACCTGCCCTGCTGCGCCCGGCGGCAGTTGAAGCATCCATCTTGCTGCCTGTTGTTAATCATGTCCCGACCGCTATGCAGGCGCAGCGTACCGAGACTGCCCCGCACCGGCGCCGGGCGCGCTGGTCAGCAGCACCGGTGAGCCGCTGCCGCCACTGGTGGGGCTGCTGGGCGCGCTGCCGTCACTGTCCACCTTCCGCGACGCGCTGGCAGCCGCCTCCCTGGCCGGCATACCCGGCGGCCAGGTCACCGTGTTTGCGCCTTCAAACGCCGCCTTCACAACAGCGCTGCTCTCCGGTCAGCTGTGGCAGGAGCTGGGCAGCACGCTGGCAGCGGCTGCTGCTGCCGACAGCAGCCTCGGCGCGCCGAGGAGCGCCTCCCCTGACCCCGCGGCACCGGCCAACAGCCCCCAGCTGGCAGCGGCGATTCAAAGACTGCTGCTCGACCACATTGCCCCCGGGCGGCTGACCCTGGCGGACCTTCAGAGCCTGGCTGCTGGCGCAGGCGGCACCGCCGCCCTGCAGATGGTCAGCGGCAGGAACGCCACTGTGGCGGCAGCTCCCAACGGTGCGCTGCTGCCTGCACAGGGGTGTCGCTGTAATGACCTGCAGCTGCCGCTCACAAAAGGAACATAAAAGGAAGGGCTTACACATGTGTCGCGTCTCCCTCTCCCCGATGCCCCCATGCAGGCACGATCACAGTTGGCGGAGCTGCGATTTCGATGCCCGACCTCCTGGGCGCCAACGGAGTCGTGCACATCATGTCGGGCCTCGTGCAGGTGCAGCCGGCGGCAGAGGCGGCAGCAGCGCCAGCAGTTCCAGCAGCCGAGCTGCCGGCAGCAGCAGCGCCAGCACCAGCACCTGAGATGCCGGCAGCAGCAGCGCCAGCACCCGAGGCGCTGACAGCACAGCCAGCAGCGCCTGCACCTGCGGCGGCGCCAGCGCCGGCCCCCGAAGTGGCCGCTTTGCCTGCACCAGCACTGCCTGCATCCGAGACGACAGCTCCGCCTGCTCCCGAGGCAGCACCACCAGCGCGCGAGGCGCTCCCCATCAGCGCCGCAGCCCCAGCAGTGGAAGCAGCGGCCCCGCTGGCTGCCACGGCGCCTCACCCTTCCCCGGAGGAGCCCCTGCCTCGTGCGCAGCAGCCTGCAGTACCAATCCCTCCTGCTGCTGAGGAGGCGCCAGCGGCTGCAGCCACACCTGTGCAGGCCGAACCCGCGCCCCAGCCATCCGCAGAGCCGGCATTGCCAACCGAGCCTGCTGCACAGCTGCCGCCAGCAAGCGAGCCAGCCGTACAGCCGGCGCCAGCAACCGAGCCTGGCGCACAGCCAGCGCCGGAGACGACAGTGAAGGCAGCCCCCGTGCCAGTGCCACTGGCGACCCTGCCGCCCACTCCGCCTGCGGCTGAGCAGCTGCCACCGCCGCCGCCTGCCGCCGAGGCAGTGCCAGCTGTCGTGGAAGCTGCCGCCCCGCTGCCAAGTCCCGCGGCAGAAAGCGTGGCAGCGGTGCAGCAGGCAGAGGGGCAGACCTGCTCTGATGTTGCTTCCCCGGATGGCTACACGTGCCAGCAGCAGCAGGTGCGCTGTGTGCTGGTCTTACTGGATGGTGCTGCCAGCTGAGGACAGTGGCACGCCTGGCCTGCGCAGCAGCAGGGGCAGTGCTCCGAAGAATCTGCCTGGACTTTACTCTCCAGGCCCTCCCCTGGCTCTGCAGGCATGGGGCAAGTGCAAAGAGGCGTGGATGCTGCTTGGAGGCTACTGCAGGCAGACGTGCGGCCGCTGCGCCCCGGAAGAGAATGGACCCCTGGCAGCCAGCCAGCCCCCCACAGTTGAACCAGCAGCCCGCCAGCCAGCGCCGCCAGCAGCAGAGCCAGCGGCCAGGCAGGCAGTGTTGTTGCCGCCAGCAGTGGAGCCAGCGCGTGTGCCTCCGCCTGCTCTGGAGGCAGCCCCAGCTGTGATCGCAGTGCCGCTGTCTCCGCCTGCGGCCTCCCCTTCACCGCCCAGCCCCTCGCCACCTTACTCACCACCTCCTCTGCCCAGCCCCTCTCTCTCGCGCTCACCACCTCTCTTGCCGTCGCCCTCGCCCTCTGCATCCCCCTCGCCCTCGCCCTCACCACCTCCCTCTCAACCTCCCCCTCCACCACCACCTCCCCTGCCCAGCCCCTCTCCCTCACCCTCACCTCCTCCGCCCCCGCCTCTTCCTTTGCCCAGCCCCTCACCCACACCCCCACCACCTCCCCTGCCCAGCCCCTCACCCTCACCCCCACCCTCACCTCCTCCGCCCCCGCCCCCGCCCCCCGCCCCTGCCCCTGCCCCCATTCCCTCTGCCCCTCCCTGCACCATCCAGCCTGGCACCGACCTGCCAGGTGGCGACCTGCCCGATGACAAGAAGCTAGGGGCACCGCAGCGCCGCACCGCCGACGCTGCCGCCTGCTGCTCCAAATGCGCGGCCAGGCCCGACTGCGCTGCCTGGTGAGGGGCGGGGGAGGGCATTGCAAGGCCTTGAACCCTCGGTTCTGGTGGTGCGGCATGCGGCACAGCTGGTGCGTCGGCAGATGCCTGCAGCAGGAAGCCCTTGACACCGTTTATCGATCCCTCTAGACCACGCTTCCCTCGCCTTCACCCGCCTGCAGGGTGTGGGGCGACGCCGGCGGCTGCCCCGCCTGCTGCTTCCTCAAGGGCGCCTCTGGCTGGAGCCGCCGGCCTGCAGCCAGCCTGACCGCTGGCACGGTCGCAGGGCGCGCCGCAGGCGGCCTGCCCGCGGCAGCGCCCACTTCCCCAAGCCCTTCCCCCTCCCTTTCCCCTTCGCCGCTGCCGCTGCCGTTTTCACCGCCGCCTCCTCCCATCCCGTCGCCCCCGCCTCCAAGCCCCCCACAGCCGCCTCCAAGCCCTGCCCAGACCCCTGCTGGGCCTGCTGGGTCTTGCCCTCAGGAGCCGGGCACTGACTTGGCGGGTGGAGACCTGCCTGATGACCGCCAGCTGTCGGGCTCGCAGGCAAGCCGGGGAGTGGGCGCGTCGATGTCGGCCTGCACGCTGCTGGCTGGCCAGCAGCGCACCTCCATTGCCACTTGCTGCAGCCCCGTGCGTTTGGAACGGTTTGGTTGTCGCCGCTGCCCCCCGCAGCGCCGCACTGCCGATGCTGCCGCCTGCTGCTCCAAATGCGTGGCCAGGCCCGACTGCGGTGCCTGGTGAGGGGCGGGGTTGTATGGAGCTTGCATCAGGGGGGCGGTACGGATAGATGGTTGGTATCACACGCTGGGTGGCATCTGCTGGTGCGCCGGGCGGCAGCAGCAGTTTCAGCTTCAAACCCCCTGTCAACTGGCCCTCGACCCGGCCCCGCCATTGCCGCATTCTCCTTGCAGGGTGTGGGGCGACGCCGGCGGCTGCCCCGCCTGCTGCTTCCTCAAGGGCGTCTCTGGCTGGAGCCGCAGGCCTGCGGGCAGCCTGACCGCTGGCACGGTCATAGGGCGCGGCGCAGCAGCAGCACCCCAACCGGCACAGAGCTCCCCAAGCGCTCCGCCCTCACCAGCAAGCCCTCCCAGCGGCGGCGCTGCCATTGGCAGCAGCGGCGGCGCCGCCGGCGCCGCCGCCGCCGCCGCCAGCGGCAGCCAGAGCTGTGTGGTGCTGCGTGACACCAACCTGCAAGGGAGCACCCTGGCGCAGGTTGAGGGGGTGGCCGACGCCGGCGCTTGCTGCCGCCAGTGCCAGCAGCGCCAGGACTGCAACGTGTTTGTCTACTGCGGGCGAGCGGGCGGGTGAGCGCTGTTGCCGGCGCTGCTGTGAGGGGCAGGGCAGGATGCACGTGGAGGTTTCAATCTAGTGGAAGCGTCGGCGGCCCCGCCTGTCCCCCGCCTGCCCCTACCTGCCCTGATCTTCCCACCGGCGTGTGCGCTCCATGCACTTGCCCCCTCCCGCAGCTGCGACAATGGCGCAGGCAGGATCTACCCCTTCCGCCTCTGCACGCTCAAGCGGCAGCCTGTCAGCGCTGACGGGCGCCCCACGCTGGCCTCGTACGGCGCCGGGCCGGGCGTGCCCTGGACGTCTGGCTACATCGTGCAAAGCGGCGGGGGCGGCACGCCGAGTGGCCCAGCCCCTCAGCAGGCCCAGCCTGCTGCCGCGGCTCTGCCGCCCGCAGGCAGCGGCAGCGCCGGCGCCGCCTCGCTGGCGGCAGGCGCGTTGGCCCAGGCCCGGGCCAGGGCACAGGCAGCGGTGCAGGGTGCCATGCAGATGCTGCCAGATCAGGTGCAGCTGGTCCCAGGGCGGCTGTGAAGTCAGCCTGCATGCCACGTGTAACTATCCCCATGTCTAATAGGGCCCAACGCCCGACGCCCTCCGCACCGGCGCATGTGCTGCCTGCACTTTGCGCACACCTTTTGCTGCACAGCGTCCCTTCCCTTTGCTCTTCCCTTGTGATGCCCCAATGTAGAGGCGCCCTGCGCACCTTATGCCCTGCACGTCTCCATGCGTCATGCCCTCCTCGCTTGCTTACGACCGTGACAGTTGAATGCTCGCGATCCGCGCACTGTCATGCCGAAAGGTGGAGCCAATGCTCGGCCATTGCAAGAGCAGCCGTTGGGCAAGCACAGGTTTGCAAGTCAATAGACTCGCCACATCAATTAATCAAGCAGAGACGACGATACAGAGGAAGCCGCTTCGGATGCGAGGCACCGCGAACGCATGTTCATCTCTGCTCCACGGGTAGTTATGCCAAGAAACGCCATGCAATGCGCATCCCTCGCTCACTACAGCACCCCGGTCCTGCGCCGATGTGCGTGCGGCGCTGCCACATTCTGCCGCTCCTGGCGGTGGCAGTCGCCCTCTCCCTCGCGGGCCCTGTAGCCACCCAGGCGCCGTCACCGCGGCCCCGACGATGGGATTGGTACGAACTGCAGGGGGAGGCGGCCGCCCCACCAGCGCCTGAGGCGGCGCCCGAGGCGGCACCCGCGCCGCCCGCCGCGCCACCTGCCGCCCAGGAGGCCGGCCCATCGGTGGAGCCGGCGCCTGCCCCGCTGCCTGCCCCGCCGCTAGCCGAGTCGGCAGCATCCACAGCCTCAGTGCCAGCAGGGCTCAGCGATGGTTCAGGCTCAGCAGCCAGCCCCTCCTGCGCGTGCACCGACGACGGCGTGAGCGGTGGGGTGAACACGTCTGCTCCCGGCTGCGGCCAGTGGCTGGCAGACCAGGGCTCGAACGCGTGGGTCTGCTACATCAGGGTGAGTCTCGGGGAGGGTCAAGGGTGCCGGTGCAAAGGCCATCTGCGTGCAAGCCAGGGGAGGGGCTGGGCGGGAGAGGGCAGCTCAGCAGGACCTGGCGCCCCCCGTCGTACGACGCCCCTGCTGACCAGGGGCGCTGCAGGCACCGCTGCACGCGTAACAGTGCCGTCGTGCCTCCAACGCATGCGCGTCAGCTTGCTTTCTGTCCATCTGCAGGAGCCTGCGCTGTGCTACATGGGGTACTCCATCACAGTGGACCGCCGCTTCCCAGGCAAGGCACACACTCAACTTGCGAGCCTGCATCCCTGCATTCCCTCCCTGGTATCCCCAGCAGCGCTGCTAGCATGCCCCAGCTGCCCTGCTGCCCAGCGGTTGCACACGGTACAAGGCAGATAAAGCGCTGTGCCGGCGTGGCCCCACCTCACTACCGATCGCCACATGTGCCTGTCCTCTGAAACCAGCGCAGGCGCGGCCTACCGCCCCTGCCCGGAGCCAGCGGCCGGCATGCTGGTCAGCAGCACCGGCTCGCCGCTGCCGCCGCTGGCGGGGCTGCTGGGCGCGCTGCCGTTGCTTTCCACCTTCCGCGATGCGCTGGCGGCTGCCTCACTGACCGGCGTGCCTGGCGGCCAGGTTAACACAGGGGTGTACCGGTTTGTGGGATTGTGCACCTACCAGCAGGCAGCGGATTTGTAGCCAACCCAACAGCGCTGTTGCTTACCCACATCCCGTTCAGGTCACGCTGTTTGCTCCCTCCAACGCCGCCTTCACCTCAGCGCTGCTCTCGGGCCAGCTGTGGCGGCAGCTGCAGAGCGCGGCGTTGGTCGCCGCCGCAGATGTCAACCCGTTCCTGCCCCCCGACCCCGCCGCTGGCGGCAGCCATGCAGCTGCTGCTGTTGGACCACACTGCCCCGGGCCGGCTGGCTCTTGCTGACCTTCAAAGCCTGGCTGCGGCTGCGGGCGGCAACGCCAGCCTGTCCATGGCCAGCGGCAGGAATGCAACTGTCGTGGCCGCCCTCGATGGTGCGCAGGTCGTGTTGGCAGGGCGGTGCGGCCGGGTGATGCCTGCAGGGCCCAGGCAGGGCGGATACTCTGGCTTGCCTGCGCACAACTGCAAGGAAGCTGGCTTTCCTGGGCTGCCTATCTTGTCACAGTGTGCAACCTCACACATTCTGATCCCGGGCGTCCGCCCCCCCTCTCCCTGTGCCCCTGAGGAATGCTGCAGGCACGCTGCACGTGGGCAACGCCTCGATTGCCCTGTCAGACTTGCTGGCAAGCAACGGCATTCTACACGTCACGTCAGGACTGTTGGAGGTGCAGCCCGTGCCAGCGACGCCGGCCTCCGAGACGGCGCCTGCAGCACCCGCCCCCGCAGCGGTGCCAACGTCGCCTCCCCCGGGCACGGCGGCAGTGCTGCCTGCTTCCGAGCTTGGCCCTGCAGCGCCTGCCCCCGAGGCTGTGTCACCAGCAGCACCGACCGCGGAGGCAGCAGCGCCAGCAGCGCTGACCCCTGGAGTGGCAGCGCAGGCCCTTCAGGCAGCAGCCGGACCGGCGCCCGAGGTGCCTGCTGCGCCTGCTGCTGAGCTGGCAGTCGCGCCTGCCCCCGAGGCGCCAGCGCTGGAGGCGCGCCCTGCAACGCCTGTGCAACCGCCGCCAACCATGCCGCCCTCTCCGCCTGTGGCGGAGCAGCTGCCACCGCCGCCGCCTGCCGCCGAGGCAGTGCCAGCTGTTGTTGCAGCTGCCGCCCCGCTGCCAAGTCCCGCGGCAGAAAGCGTGGCAGCGGTGCAGCAGGCAGAGGGGCAGACCTGCTCCGATGTTGCTTCCCCGGACGGCTACACGTGCCAGCAGCAGCAGGTGCGCAAGGCCAGCAAGCACGGGCGCCCGCGAGTGCTATGCTGCCCGCTGTCGTCAGGACCTGGCTTGTTTGGGGGGGCACCGCCCCGCAACCACGAGGCTTTCGGGCCCATTCCTCCTCCCCTTGATGATCCCTGCGCGCAGGCTTGGGGCAAGTGTAAGGAGGCATGGATGCTGCTGGGTGGCTACTGCAGGCAGACGTGCGGCCGCTGCGCCCCACCCGCCGCCAGCCCGCCGCCAGCGGTGGAGCTCGTGCCGGAGTTGCTGCCGCCGGCAGCGGAGCCAGCAGCCAAAGTGCCGCCACCGCCCAGCCCCACGCCGTCGCCCCTCATGCCCGCGCCTCCTCCAACCTCCCCTCCAGCTCCTCTCAGCCCACCACTGCCGTCTGCGAGCTCCCCATCCCCTCCGCCCCCTCTCAGCCCTGCCCCGGCACCCCCCCCACCGGGACCTCTGGCAGCAGCGCTTCCCACCCTGGCCGGCCCTCGCAGCGGCGGCGCCGGCGGCACCGACGGCGGCAGCCAGGGCTGCAACGTCTTGCGTGAGACCAACCTGCAAGGCAGCGTGCTAGAGCATCTGCAGGGCGTGCCCGACGCCGCATCCTGCTGCGGCCAGTGCCAGCAGGACCCTGGGTGCAATGTGTGGGTGTACTGCCAGAGCGCCGGCGGGTGAGCGTGTGCGGCTTGGGGGGATTGGGGTGAGGCAGGGGCGTCGCATGATGGGCTGGCAGCAGCGCTGCTAGTTGGGCTGCAGGGAGAAAATGATGTTGGGACCCAGCAGCCTGCCTCTGCCCGAACGCCGGCTCACCCCTCTCAGCGTGCTCCCTGCAGCCGACCTCACGTCCTCGCCTCTTCCTCTCCTTGGGTTCCCTGCCTTGCAGCTGCGGCGACTGGCCGTACCGCCTCTGCACTCTCAAGCGCCAGCCGGTGGGTGCAGGCGGGCGCCCCATGCTGGTGTCTTACGGCGCCGGCCCAGGCGTGCCTTGGACGTCAGGCTACATCGTGCAAGGCGACGGGGCCGGCGGCGGCAGCCCCTCTGGCCCACAACCTCAGCGGGCTGTCCCGCCGTCGCCCGCCGGTGCTGGCGACCTGCGGGGCGCACCCCCGGCGGGCCAGGCCCCCTCAGCGACCCAGGCAGTGCAGCTGCTGCCGGGGCTGTGACTGCCAACAGCGTGTATGCCTTTGCGTGTATTTTGCGCCGCTTATATGGCGCCCGAAGTGCGGTGCCCTGCATATCCAATGCACACCCGATCCGTCGTCGTTTTCGATGGATCCTCCACGCCCGCACATCTTCTGCGTGACACCCCCCACGTGTTTGCCAGCCCGGTTGTTGCATGCTCGCAGTGCTCGTGAAAAATAAGCATGCATGCAGCCCGTGATGCCCCATACAGTATGCACGATGTGCCCCTGTGACGCATGCTAAGTAAGCATATGTTGTGTGCAGCTCCCATGTGCCCCCCTGTTTGCTTGCCATCATGCCCCCTCGCGGCATGCCCCCTCGTGATGCCTTTTAACGTAAGTTGTATGTGCAGCTCCTGCTGTGGCACACCCCTTTTCTTGCTCGCCCCCCTCGCTACGCGTGCGTGCTTGCCCCCCTCTGCACGCTCATAAGTCGCTGCATGCAAACATACCCGCTCCTCTCGCCTCCCTCTGCATGCCTCCCTCTGCGTGCCTCCCTCTGCATGCCTCCCTCTGCGTGCTCAACAACCAGCTGCATGCGTGCTCGCCATGTTCGCTCTTCCCACATGCAAGTCGCGGTCAAACTGTCACTGGTCGCTCGAAAGCCACAAAGCGACAGCCGGGGCGGCAGCAGGCTAGCGGTGGAGCTCCTCTGCTGCGCTAGCCAGGTGAGGCGCTGCTGCTGCCTTGCAACGCACACCCTGCTTGCTCGCTTGCAGGGCAATGACAGGGCCAGACTGGAGAGGCAGGTGCATGCCTAGGGCGGGCCCACTGCCTAGCTTTTCCTCTCTCAGGGCAGCCCCAGCGCCAGGCGCAGGCTGTCCTCCAAGTGATCCAGGTCGCCCTCGCTCACAGCCAGCAGCGCCGCGTCAAACGCGGCCTGCTGCTGGTCGACGGGGCGAGACGCCCAGGACAGCGCCAGCTCCTGAGGGGGACAGGGTGGAGACGGGGCGTCGTGTTACGCAGCGCTGGACAGAGGGGCCGGCCGAGACTGCACGACCGCATTTCACCGACAGCAGCACTGTTGTTGCAGCACAGCGATGCCGACGCCTGCCTGCCGCTTTGCCCCCCGGCAGCCCTCCCCAGCAGAGCAACGCACGCGCAGCAGCGCGCCGCCTTTGCGCGCCGCTGCCAGCAGCTGCAGCGGGCGCAGCATGCCCTCTGCGCTGCCTGCGTCAGCCGCTTCGAACGCCTGCATGGCACGCTGCAGTGCCCGCTGCAGCGCGCTCTGCGCCGCCAGCGAACCGCGGCTGCCAGGTGCGCCGCCGCTGCCAGGATGCCCTGTGTGCAGTCCTGACTCCGACACCACTGAAGGCTGGCGCAGGGGCGGCATGGCCGCCTCATGCTGCCGCTGCTGCTCCTGCTCTACCTGCTGCTGTTGCTCCGTTCGCTGCTGCTGGCCTAGCTGTCCCACGGGGGCAGCGGCTGCTGGTGGGGCAAGCACAGGTGCTGCATGGGGCACCGTATTCGCATCCATGGCCGCAGGCCTCTCGCTGCCTGCGTGCTCATCGCCAGCCGACACAGGGCGCTGCGGTGCAGGCTCCGCATCGCCGCCTGCGGCGGCAGTGTCTGCCGCGTCTGCCGCGTCCGCAAGGGCTGCCAGCAGGTCAAAGGGCATCGGCATTGCGCCGCCGCTGCCGCCTGCTGCTCCTCCCGGTGAGTCGTGGGAGGCCTGCCCCTCCCGGTGCTCCTCGTATCCACCGCCACCCGCTTCCTCCTCCCCACCATCCAGGGGCGGCTTGCTGGGCGTGGGCGGTGCGGCGGCGGCGCCAGCGGCGCCGCCGGTCTCCTGCGCTGCTGCTTCCAGAGCGGTCAGGGTGCTGCTGTCGAGCTGCTGCACCGCGGAACGCACAAAAGACTCGACCTCCAGGGCTGTCGGAGGGAGGGGGGGGGACAGGGGACGCGTGCTGTGGCGTCAGCTCAGGGGGGCAGCAGCAGCACTTAAGCTGCACACACCTTGATTGGCACCTGCCTGCGCCCTGCAAGGCAAAAATGCTTTCGCAAAGCATGCTAGAGAACGCAAGCCCCCGACCCGCGATGCCGGTACCAATCTCCCCTCAGCACCACAGCAGGCGCACCTGGAAGCTCGGCCAGATCAGCGAGCAGCCGGGTTTGCTCGGCGTAGGCATCAAGCGGGAAGTTTAGGGGCGGCAGCGGCAGCGGCGGCAGCAGCGGCGGCGGCAGCGCGCCTCCCGCTGCGCTGGCGCTGTTGGCTGCATGGTTGTTGGCTGCAGCGCCGGCGGGGGCGCCACCGCTGTCGCTGCCGCTGCGAGGCTGCGGCTCCTGCGCCGCCGCCGCCTGCTGCTGCCGCCGCTGCGCTGCCTGCCAGCCCCACAAGGCCAGCAAGTCTCGGGCGACCTCTGCTAGCTGCGCTGTGGGAAGGCCCGCCACTCGCAGCTGCACAGAGCAGGGAGGAAGCAACAGTTGACGAGTCGCGAGACGCCGATAGAGCACAAGGCAGGCAAGTGCCTCTGCCCGCTTGCCGTGCAACGCTAAACCCTCCCCCTGCGCTAAACTAATCAATAGAAGGGCGTGAAAGGCCGGCCTTTCATTCCCTCCCCTGCGCCGATCTAATCAATAGAAGGGCGTGAAAGGCCGGCCTTTCATTCCCTCCCCCTGCGCCAATCTAATCAATAGAAGGGCGTGAAAGGCCGGCCTTTCATTCCCTCCCCCTGCGCCAATCTAATCAATAGAAGGGCGTGAAAGGCCGGCCTTTCATT
Source organism: Micractinium conductrix (assembly GCA_002245815.2). Lineage (NCBI taxonomy): Eukaryota > Viridiplantae > Chlorophyta > Trebouxiophyceae > Chlorellales > Chlorellaceae > Micractinium > Micractinium conductrix. The sequence continues at coordinate 1,523,843 of LHPF02000002.1, forward strand.
CCCTCCCCCTGCGCCAATCTAATCTAATCAATAGAAGGGCGTGAAAGGCCGGCCTTTCATTCCCTCCCCCTGCGCCAATCTAACATTGTCAAGCAAAGTCAGTCTCAGGCTGTGCCGAGCAACGGCAGCCTGTTTGCTTGTGGTTGACTCACCGACGTCGGCGGGCCGCCAGGGATGTCGCACACGGCGGCCGCCAGCCAGCCCTGCTCCTCTCCCTGCCACACCACGCCCACACGCCGCCACTGGCCCGCGGCCTGCTGCTGCGCTGTGCTGAGCTCTTGCTGCGCGTGCTGCACCCCCTGCTGCTGCCGCGGCGCCCCCGGCTCGCCCGCCGGCGCCGCAGCCTTGACAGGCTTACGCTGGTGGTGCGGTTTGGGCGGCAGCGGCGGCGCCGCCGCCCCCATCACCTGCCGCTGCCCCGGCGACCCCATCTGCCCCAAGCTGCTCACGCGGCGCAGCACCGCGTGGCGCTGCGCGCTGGTGGGCCGCTGGTGGCGCTGGAGGTGCCGGGGCAGCGGGTCCTGAGGCACTGCAGCCTCAAGCAGCATCGCCATCTGTCGCGGGGACTCGGCGTGTCTGCATGACCACGTAGCCAGGCGGCGGGGGGTGTGGGAGAGCGGGGTACGCGGAGAGCTCTGCAGGCATGCATGGCAGCCTGCAGCCGACCCCATCTGTCGCCGCCCCTTCCACCCGCACCGCTGCAACGCCTCTCCGAAGTGCTGCATGGGCTCCCACAACGCCAGCCACCCCGCCCTTCGCACCCCGCCACCTGCACAGCACCCCAACAACCCAGCAACCACCAACACACCTCAGCTGCTCCATCAGCTCCGCATCCTGCTGGTACCCAGCCGCCGGCAGGTTGAGCCGGCCGCCGTACATTTCCTCCCCCGCCCCCTCTGCCCCTGCATCCTGCATGTCTTCGTCCCGCCGCTCCCCTGACGGCGTGGGTGCCCGGCTGCTGGCCGCCGCGGCCGCCACCATGGCCGCCATTGCCGCCACCTCGGCCGCCAGCTCAGCAGCCTCGGCGCCGCCAGCGTGCACAGCAGGGGCGCCGTACTGCCTGGTGGGCCCTCCGTGCTGCTGCTCTGCGGCGAGCAAGTTCTGCACACTGGCCTGCAAGGTGGGCGGCAGCTCAAAGGCGCGACGCCAGGTTGGGGCACTGGGCGCATTGAAGCTGCGGGCGCGCGCTGGGCTGAGAGATGCCGAGGTGCAAAGGCCCCCGCCTGGCGCGCCACGTGGTGACAAGGCCAGCAACAGGGTGGCGGGTTGCCCCAGAACTCCCCTGCCACCCACCCTTGGACTGCCTGCAGGCAACCCAAGCGCACCCGTCGTGTCAGGCGGCCGTGCCACGTCATCACCAGATCTGCCGCCACCGCGGCGCGCGCCCGGTCCAGCCGCCCAAACCACTCCTGCTTCCAGCCGCTGCGCTTGACCTGGGGGGTTGTGGGGTCAGAGGAACAAAGCGTCAAGGGGATCAGATCGTCAGTGCAGAGGAAAAGTGAGGGGCATGCCAATGGTGGATCCGTGCATGTCTGCAATGGGTGCATGACCCCTCCCACCAGCTGCCCCCTCCGCCCGGCGCCGCCCGGAGCAGGACCGCAACAGCAAGACTCACATACACGCCCCACTTTTGAGTGGTGCCAGGCGTGGGCGTGTGCGCGCCGTAGAGGAGCGCATCAGGCGGCAGCCCCCGCGCCAGCTCCAGCGCCAGCGCCACGCTCGCGGTCTGCCGGGGGGCAAAGGGCAGGGCCTCGCCCTCCTCCTGCGGGGGGAGGCAAGGGCAGCCGACAACGATGGGGTGTTGGTGGGCAGGCAGCATGGTGTTTGAAGGCATCAGTTAAGGGAGGCCATCAGCAGCGATAGACAAGTCCTGATCGTGTGGCGTGTCCCCAGCATGCATCGAAACGATCGGCGCGACGCACAAACACACAGCCCAAGGCAGTCCGCCCGGCAAACACAGACGATCGGCAACTAACAGGAAGACGCCCACCATCTCAGACAGCTCTGCCGCCACAGAGAAGTCGTGGTCGGCGGGGTCGTCCGCCTGCTCCGGCAGCTCCTGGCGCAGGATGGAGGCCAGCCTGCCGCCCGCGCCCGCGCGCTTGGACCGCTTGGCGCCGCTGGGGCTGCAGGGGATGGCATGACAGCTTCGGGGCAGCTTCATGCGGGTAAACAGTACAGGTGGCGCTGGGCCACGCACCTAGCAGCGCACCAGAGGCAGGCAGGCAGGCAGGCAGGCACGTAGGGGTGGTTCTCCGAGCGGCACGCCCATCTAGAGCAGTCGTGCGCAGCCCCACACCTTGCACTCACCCGTCGACCGCCTGCAAGCTGTCTGCTGCCAGGGGGATGGACACCGTTGCGTCAGCAGCCTCCTCCCAGGCATCGTTCAACTCAAAGGCTTCGCTGACAGACGCCGGCACAGTCGGAATGAAGTGCGCCGCCGCCCATGGCGCCTGCCCTGCCGACGCCGCCTTGCCGCCCGACGCCGCCTGCCCCGATGCCGGTCCCGCCTCGCGGCGGCTGGAGGTGTGCGTGCCCTTGCGCTTCTTGCAGGCGGCCAGGCAGGCGGCGACCGCCGGGTGGCGCGGCGCGGCGACGCGATCTCCGGGCAGCGGCGGCGGCGGCTCGTCCCTGCGGCGGGTACCAGCAGCAACACGGCACGAGGCCACCTGAGCATGTGCAACTGACAACTTTCGTGCTGGGGTGCCCACAAGAACCTACGCCTGCCCTGCATCAGTGCAGCTCCAGCCAGCAGCCCTTCCTTGCCGTGCAACCGCACCCCAAGCCCCACCTAGGTATGAGGCGCACGCCGGCCACCAGCCCCGCCATGCTGCACTCCTCGTGGCGCAGCTCAATCAGGAGGTAGGTCTCCACCTCCACCTTCAAGGCGTCAAACAAGGGTCGCAGCGCAGATGGCTGCAGCTGCATGCCATCTACAGGGCAGCGGGCGAGGGACGGCGGGAGGGTTTCCAGGGTGAAGGACAGGTTGTGTTGCCGCGGCCGGCGGCCGGCGGCAGGCGGCAACCTTGATGCGTGGAAACACCCCAACAGAAGGGACCAGGGTGCCTTGCTGCCGCTGCCATTCAGCTGAAGGCAAGGCTCCGGCCACGCACAGGTGCACGCAGCTCACCGTCTGTGCGCAGCAGCGGCACATCCCAAGCGGCGCCGCTGTCGGCGTGCACCAGCCGCATGCTGCGTGGTGCGCTGTCCTCCGTCACCGCCTCCGCCCCAGGCAGCTGGTCCACCCAGAACCAGTAGGCGCCGACTGCCGCGCACGCAGGGGGGGGGGGGGTTGCAGCAGCAGGGAGCGCAGGTTTGAGTGCTTCTCGGGCAGGGGTTGCCAGACAGGTGGCAGCCTTGCTTGTTGAGAGCCAGTGGCCACGGTGGAGGTAAAAGATAGAAAAGGCAGAGGGGCAGAGGGGGTAGGCACAGGCAAGAGCGGTGTACAGGCTCAGGCACAGGCACGGGCGGCACAGGCGCGGCCCCACCCCCCAACCCCTTACATGGCAGGTAGATGCGCGGCGCCAAGCCGGCGCTGGGGTTCATGTTGCCCTTCGTCACAAACTTGAGCCAGGCCTGGCTGGTGGCCACAAAGGTCTGCAGGGAGGGGGGCGGGCGAGGGACGGTCGGGCGAGGGACGAATGAACAGCAGCGCCCAAGTGCAGGCGCTTGCAGGGCCCCACCGACCGACAACCCCATGTTACCACACAATGATACCACACAATGATACCACACAAACAAGCTGCAGCTTGCAGCCAAGCGCATGCGCAGGCAGCACCAAAGGCAGGGCAAGCAGGGGCGCACACGCATGGTTGGAGTGAGTGAGCGAATGTGCGAGTGAGCGACCGCCTCACCGATTTGCCACGGTGGCCGACGGCGGTGCCGGGGCGCGAGCCGCCGCCCTGCGCCGACGGGGGGCGCTGCCTGCCTGGGCTGGCGGAGGGGGGTCGCGGCGGGTGCAGCGCCGCCTGGGGTACCACCTGCTGCAGCCTGGCCTGCTGCTGCAGCAGCAGCGCGGGCGGCAGCGCCTGCTGTATCAACTGGAACTCGGCCTGCGGCCAGGCGGCAGGGGAGGTGGGCCAGGCCAGGGCAGCGCGACCAGCGCCAGCACAACAGAGGAACCGAATATCAACGTCGCCACGTCCAGCGCAGGTGCGCCGTGCAGGCAGACCGCCCCAGGCCACATGCACTCCCTGCAGCAGCGCCAGCAGCAACAGCACGGCACCCGCCTCACCGTGTCCAGCTGCCACGCGGGCGTGAGCGGGATGAGGGAGCCCCTGCGCTGCTCAGCACACGCACCGCACACAGCCAGGTGGCCGCGCCCCCCCATCGCCTGCATGCGGCGCAGCGACTGCCGTGCCGCCGCCCCGCCGCACATGTCGCAGCGCGGGGTGAAGGGCGGCAGGCTGGGCGGCGGGTCGCCCCCGGTGCCCGCCTCCTGCTTCACGCCCTCGCCGACCTCCGCCGCCGCCGCCGTCGCCGCCGCCCGCTGCTGCGCTGCCAGCTGTGACAGCAGGCGCAGGTAGCGGCGCATGCGGCCCAGCAGCTGGTCCCACAGGGCTCCGCCGTCGGAGAACACGTGCGCCTGTGCGTGCGTGAGATGGCAGAGCGGGGCGTGCGTGGGAGCGCAACGGCGCGAGGCGTTTGGAGCAGCAGGCGCGCAGGAGGGGCCTGTTGGCAGGGTTTCTGTGCTTGGACAGATGCAGGACGTGCAGCAATGGACGGACAAGGGAGGTGGAGGCAAGAAATGCTGCACCCACCTGGCGCAGCGCCTCCAGCTCGGCAAGTCGTGACCGCAGCGTGGACGGGTCTTCCGGCAGGTCGAAGAACGCCTGGCGCAGCGCGTCCAGGGGCAACTCCTCCTCCCCCTGCTGCTGTGCTGCCGCCGCGGGCGCTGGCGCTGGCGCAATGGTTGGATCAACGGCAGGCCGCGCTGCTGGTTCTGCTGCTCCCGGCAGTGCTGCTACTGCCGCCGCTGTCGCTGCTGCCGCTGCCGCTGCCGTTGCCTGTGTGCCGCTGACGTGCGGCTCTACAGCTGGCTGCGGGGCGGCGGCGGCTGGCTGCCGCAGCGATGCATCCACCAGCTGTGCGGGAGCTGCTGCCAGCGCAGGCTGCTGCGGCGTCGGCACCACCACCGCGCCTGCAGCCTGCTGCTGGTCCGCTGAACACAGCGATGGTGGCTGCAGTGGCGCTGCAGGCCCCCTCTCGTGCAGGGAAGGGAGGCCCAACGGCAGCTGAGGCTGGTGTGCGTGCGCGGCCTCCTGGTGTGCCACCGCCGGCTGCGGCAGAGAAGCAGCTGCGAGGGGCACCGCATGGCTCACTGTGGCTGCAGGCTCGTTCACAGGGCTCGCAGCATGGCCGCTGCGCCCTGCTGCCGTGCCTGCGGCGGCAGCGATGGCAGCGGACGGCGGTGCGACGGCAGCTGCGCCTTCGGTGGGTGCGTGCGAAGCGCTGTCGCTGCCGCCGTCAGTCGCGCCCGGCGCCTGGGCGTGCTCCATGAATGACGCAAGACGCAAGAAAAGGGACGGAGTGCGCTCTGAGGGGCGTATCAGTCCTGCAGCAAAGGGGTGGCCAGAAGGAGGCGCTGAGCGCGGCTGCGCCCAACACGTGACGCGCACACATAGCGCCTTCCTGAAGGCAAACATATGCGATGAATGCCAGTCACCACCACGGGAGAAGCTGGCGCGCGTCTCACCTCAGCTGCTCTCCTGCGTGGGGGGTTATGCTGCACAGGCACACCTCTTGGAGGCCCACGTCTAGCTCGAGGTGTATCGGGGAGACCGGCCGTCGCGCGGGCTTGCTGCTGCCGCCGCCGCGACGCGTCGGCCGTGCCGTGCGGAGTGCGGCGCATGCTGCATGCCGTGCAAAAACGCGATGGATAGGGCGTGGCGCTCTTCAGTCCAGAATGTGTTGCACAGCTACGTGTGCACTGTGGTGTGTGATACATGTTATAGCATCGATATAAGTGCCGTAACATGCGAACAACGAAGACCTGTGGCAGCGGCACTGCAGGGGTCCCAAACCTGAGGCGACTGACACCGTTTTGATAGAGTGTTCTGAACCTGGGCTCATTATTGAAACACTACCAGCGGTGTGCCGGTGGCCCCAATACACGTTGAATGCGCCACTGAATTGGCCACAAATTTGCTCGCCGTCCGTCGCCGCAGCGCGCCGGCTCTGCCGCCCCCGCATGAGGCTTCTTTGTGAGCCCCTGCCTCAACCTCTTGCGCGACTACCGATCAATGCAGTAAGGTATTACGTCATGCCGGCCGGCGCTGAGAAGCGTACGCCTTTATCCGTATCCGTATAAAGGCGACAACTGAGCCACATGCGAGGCCTCCCGTGGAGATGTGGCGACGGTAGCTGGGGGCGGCGAGCTCTAACCTGTACTCTCCCTGTCGTCAGCGCACTTTTAGTGACCGCTTCCTTTTCCGTGCTGTGCTTGCCCTTGAAAATATCGGCTGCAGAGGGTTTGAAGGTGCTTATGTAACGGACTTATGTCCGTTACATAAGTGTCGAAGAAGCAGGGGTATCTAGCACTTGCTCGGCTGCGGCGCGGCGGTTGGGGACGTGGGTGCTGCAGGTACGCTGTGGGATTGCAGGCACTGCAATCCTGTGCGCGCCTCCCGCTCAGCCCTCTGTCGCCAGTACTCACTCAGGCGCTGCAGGCCTTCTAGGCTGCTGTAGAAGGCTGGTGCTGGGCGCTCGCCGCCGCTGTGCTGCACGTGTGGCAGGTGGTAGCGCCGGGCACGCGAAACAGCGCCGCGGTCACGATGCAGCCGGAATGCGGGCAGCGCGCCTGCACGCGCCTGCACGCAGCCGGCTGGCCTCGGCTGCAGCATTATTTGCTCGAGGGCTGGTGACGGCGGGTGCGCTCAGGCGGCCAGGTGAGTGGCGCGGCGAGCTCGGAACCCCGCCGCCGGCGCCGACGCGAAGCGGCTCCGCTGCGCGGGTCGGCAGCTGCGCTCCTGTCACGAGGGAATATGTGTGTAAACATCCTCGCCTGCGCCCAGGAGGCCGCAATGGCCACACAGGGCAGCGTTTCGCAACGGTAGGAGGGGCAGTGGAGCAGCCCTTCATGCATGGACAGCTGTTCTGGGCGGCGAGGGCAGACCGGTCTTCCTCCGGCTAACCCATCCATTCGCGGCCGAGTCGATCGCTTCAAACTCGGATCTCAGCTCCTAGCCCGCAGCGTGGCCGCGCGCACAGGTCTGCTCGCACCTGGCGTCACCAGCCCGCGCTCTCTCCCTCCCTCCCGGCCACTGTGCATCGACCAGGTGTGCTGCCAGGGCTTGGCCGGGCCGGGCCAGGCCGGGTGAACAAGGCCCCTCGCGAGCGCAGCGGCGCCCCTGCAAGCGGCCGCCCCGGCCACCGCCCCGACTCACTTCCCGCTCTACGCCGCCCCGCCTGCCCTCCGAAGCGCAGCAGTGTCACGTCTGCGGCCACGTGAGGCCGCCTGCCCTGCCTCCGTGCCTGCCAGCTCCCAGGCGGCAGCACCCAGCAGCCACGACGATGTCCGTCGGCGGCGCTCCGCTCCACGCGGCGGCCGTGCCGCTGCTGCTGCTGCTGCTGTTGTGCGGCGGCGCTACGTGCATCGAAGAGTATGGCGCCTTTGCGCCACATGCAGCCGCTGCCTTTGCCAAGGCGGGCCGGCCCGACCTGGCCAGCTCGTTCCTCGCGGTTGCCGCCACCCCTCTTGCGACCAACACAGCCGGCAAGGTGCTTGAAGTCTTCCACGGTCTGAAAAGAACACTGCTCAGGCATAATCCATCTGGCACGGTACGGGGGCTGGTGTTTTGTGTGGGTGCATGGTTGTGGGTGCTGGCCGGCGCCTGCGCTGGGTGCTGCCCCGCGCCGGCCTGGGTGCTGCCCAACCTGATGCTTGCCACCTGCGCGCGCTTGCCCTACCTATATAACCTTGTAACGTTGATGTATCAATCCCTCTTGCCCTGCCTCCCTTGCCGCAGATACCGAGGGACTGGCTGTACATCGGCAAGCGTGGCATCACCGCGCTCACCAAGCTGGCAAGCGACGCCGGCGTGACCACCTCCACCATCGCCAACGTTGCCCACTATCCTGTACGTTGATGGGTCTGTGGTCACTGCGCGTGCAGGGCATCCCACAGCCTCGCCGCACGGCGCCACCGCTTGGTTGCAGATCGCCCCCCCCCCCCCCCCCCCCCCCCCCAGCCCACCCACATGCCGCCCTGCTGCAGGTGAGCCCGCATGAGATGTATGGCGCAGCCCCCGGAGGCAAGTCCTACCCGGATGTCCATTTCGACACCACCAGCCTGTGCCACACAGGTGCGCTGTGGAGGGCAGAAGTGGGCGAATGCAGGGCAGTGCCGTCACCGGCGCCGCCGCCCGCGCTGCCGCCAGCATGCCTTGTGGCCACCCCTCCACCCGTGCTCATCATTCCCCCTTTGCCGCATAACCTGCAGGCTCGGTGGCTGGAACCATCGCCGACTCCCTCGACCTGCGCGACATTGTCTGGCTGGATGCCACCCCCTTTGTCGCTCCTCCTGGAGCTGGTGGCTCCGTCCACGACGAAGAAGTGTTTGACAAGGTGCGGGTGGGTGGGCGTGTGTGGCGGGCTTATCGCCCGCGTCTGCCTTCCCCCGGTGCCGCTCGGCGCGCTGCTGCCATGTGAGATGAGCGCTACTGCAACATCTGCCAACTGCGAGCGCTGCTGGACACGCCCTGGGCAGTCCCCAGCTACCGCCGGTGCCGCCCGTCCCTGACGCCCACCCTGCCTTGGCCTCCCTCTGCCCCCAGTGTCTGGAAGCCACCATCACCGCTGCATACATGCTTGGGACGAGAGCCATGCATGTGTGCAGCGGCAGGACCATCACGGCGCTGGCCAAGAAGGCATCCGCCTCGGTGCAGGTGGGTTTCCGTTGGTGGGGCGCTGGGTGCGTGGCGACGCTTGATAGGGTTTTCTGAGTGTATGCTGGGGTGGCTATCCAGGGGTCGGAAGGGTGGTGTTAGGCTAGATGCTGGCAATCATGTGCATTTGAGGTCGGCGAGCACCGTCTGCAGGCAAGAGCACCGCGCCAGGACCAAGCAGCCCGCGGCTCCTGCATCCGCCCTGCTTGCAGGCGACCTTGGCGGCTACAAGTTCCGCCCCGGCAGCCGCGAGTGCTTCACCCGGGGGCGAGAGTACCTGGCTGGCTTTGGGCTGCCCACCACGCTAGTCACCGGCAACCACGAGTGCGTGCCTGTGCGGGCTGCTGGCAGGGGTTGACAGTCCTGGATTCGTCTGTGACTGTTGCAGGCGTTGGGCAGCCCATTATGATTGCAGCTTGCAGTCGCAGCAGTCACAGCAGGCCTGGAACCTTTCTAATTTGGTTTGCGCCCATCTCTCTTGCCTCTGGCAGCTTGGAGGGCGATGAGTTCGAGACAGATGAGGAGAACCTGGCAGCCTGGCAGGTGCGAACGTAGCGCACACAGCATACATAGCATGCAGCGTGCGGTCCCAAGGCATGCCAAACCCGACAGCCTGGCGGGTGTGAGGGGCGTGCCTGGTCACCGAGGCCTGCCAGCAGCACTGCCGGCAGCACTGTCGCCATGCGCCAGCACGCTAGGCACCAACGTCACCCCGACCCGCCCTGTGCGAGCAGGAGGCCTTCAGGCAGGCAGAAGCACTACTGGGCGGCGGACGTGGGGCCTGCCACCTTCATCGGCCTCTCCACCGTGCGCTTTCGCTGGTGCACCCTAGGGTGGCTGCGGGAAAGAACGTCAGCAGGAGAAGCAGCGGGAGGGGAGTTGGGTGCAGAGGGCGGCGCAGCAGGAGCAGCGGGGACCTGACGTGGGGTGCTTGCCTGTGGCTGGCAGCCGTGTGGCCATGGCTGCTGCACTTGTGTCGCACCCTGTGGCCCCTCCTCTGCACCACGAGCCTGCACCCGTCCGCCCGCCTGCCTGCTCACCCGCCTGCATGCAGCAACCCCTGGAGCGTGCACGAGGTGCATGTGGATGAGGAGCAGCTGCAGTTCTTCAAGGAGAAGCTTGAAGCGGCACAGGTGCAGGGTGCTGCCGCTGGCTGTGCCGCTCCCGCCGCTGTTGCGACGTCGTGGCTGCCCTCGCCCAACCCAAGTCTCCATTCCCCTGCATGGCCGGCCTGTAGTCGTTGTGTGTGCCCGCACCGTTGTTGATGCACATGCTCTAATCTCTTGAATCGTTGCCTCCTTGTCCAGGGACGGCCGGTGGTTGTGTTCACGCACGCACCCATCCTGGGCAGCGGGTTGAAGGTGGTGCAGACGGTGCACGTAAAGAACCGGTGAGAGCTGGCGATGGGGAATGGGATTGATTACACGCAACATGAAGGCATCTCGGAGGCTGGAATGGCTACACACACAGCTGCGCGCCGGGCTCCACCGCTCCTGCACCGCCGGCGGTGCACCCATCCGATGGTCCGTCTGCCTGCTGCAACCACGTCCCCCGCAGCTGCGCGTGGCTGAACCACAGCAACGACCCCCACGCCTTCATCGAGCTGGTGCAGCAGTACCCCAACATCCGGCTGTGGTTCAGGTGGGGCTTGGGTGCGTTGGGCTGAGTGCATCGGTCGATTGTTTGGTTGGTTGGTTGGTTGATTGCCTGGCACCAGGAGATAGCATTGATCGGTTGATGGTGTCAGCAGTATCCCAACGTCCGGCTGTGGTTCAGGTGGGGCTTGAATCGGGTCCAGGGCTGTGACTCACTGACCGAACGAGTGAGCGAGTGGGTGGGTGGGTGGGTGAATGGGTGGGTGAGTCTTAAAGTGTGGAACCCCATGGGGCTGTACACACCTTTAACAGCAGACAGGCGGCCAGAGGGCTGCATGTGCTGGGCTAGCCATCCTATGCCCACGCCCATGCCGGCTCTGGCGCTGCGGCAGGGCCCGCCCACTCAGGTGAGGTCCTCGGCCCGCGATTGCCGCCTCACCGGCCGTGCTGCCACCCCGCTATTGCGTGAAGTGCAGCAGCTACGGCGTCGGAGCCTCCGCGGATTGCCGCCGCCTTGACGACAGCCGCCCCCGCCCGTGCTGCAGCCGTTGCGACACAGTTCAAGAGCTTGCAGCGCTATGCGGCTGTCGATGTCGCCCGCCAAGCTGTACGGCGTGCAAAAACTGAAGGAGATTGCTCCATGGGTCCAAACGCAGGCGCGGGGGCTCGGCGGTGCACGTGCAGCCATGACAACCAGGGCGCAATTGCAACGCAACGCTAACGCGCCGCCGCTCGCTCCCACCTCCCCACCCCGCCTGCCCCGCACAGATCACCGGACCCTCGTTGTCCACCGGCAAACTAGGCTCAGTAAACATAGCGGCCTACCCCTGCGCCGCTGATGGCGCGCTGGCATTCGATCTGTGCCGCACCTGGCAGGCGCTGCACGGCCAGGGCAAGCAGACGCTGCAGGACGTGAGCTGGCGTTGCGGGATGGAATATGGCAGTGGCGGGTGCTGCGCAAAATGCGGGAGGCGCACGGACAGCTGGGGTGTATTCTGGGGTAGGCTGCGCGCTTTCGAGCTGGCTGCAGCTGCCTCTGCCTCCTCGTTCATTGGGGGTGCCCAGCCACTCATTTGGGGTGCTCGAGCACTCATTTGGGGTACTCGAGCACTACCGCCGCTCAGTCCGCCGCTTGCCCACCGTCCTCCAATGCACAGGCCGTCTTCAATTATCCTGAGGCCCGCTACAAAGATGACAAGCCGCTGCTGAGCCTGCTGCGTGGCCTGGAGACGGTGCAGGACGCCGCCCGGTGAGTGCAGGCAGCAAACAGCGGCGGCCGCTCCGTGCCGCCAGCAGTGCAGCGGCCTGCGTGTGCCGCCAGCCGCCTGCCGCGCCCGCTGGGGCTTGTCGCACCACCCCGCGGCGAGCCTCCCGCCGCCTCGTTTAATTGACCCTCCAGCCCTTGTGGCCAGCCACCCAGGACTGACGAGCCGCCCTGGTGTCGGCTGCACTCCCTCTCCTCATGCAGGCATGTTAGGACGCACCTGGTGGTGGCGCCTCCCAAGCCGGCGTTTGCTCACCGACGGTCGGGCCACGAGGCAGCAAAGCCAGCCGCCGCAAGCCCCACTGCCAGGTGCGTGGGTTCTTCGCTCAAGAAAAAAGCCGTGTGTGTGGTGGTGCTCGGTGGCACGGAGGTGGAGGAGACGTGTGCAGCCGGCACCTGCGTGCAGCAAGCCGGCCCCGTTGGCGCTGCAGGCGCAGGAAGCCTGCTGCCCAGCCTCCCCTTGCTCATCCTGCACATCCGCATGCGCTCTTGCTTCACAGAGAGGCCGCCCCGCCAGCGCACCCCCCACGCTCCAAGAAGAGCAGCCAGCTGCAGGCGAAGCGGCAGCAGCGGCGCAGCGGCGGCGGCGCCGCAGGCGCACCCAAGGCGCCGCCTGTCAGCGCCGGCAAGCGCAAGCGGCCCTCGTCCACCCCCGATGCCGCAGCACAGGTGACGGCGCCAGCGCCAGCGAAGACAACAAAAGCAGCGCCTGCAGCAGCCAAGCGTCTGCGCGGTTTGGACCAGCAGCCGCAGGCACAGAAGCAGGAGGCACAGCCAGTGCGGCAGCAGCAGCAGCAGCCAGCGAGGCGGAAGAAGCAGCTGCAGGCCCAGCAGCAGCAGGAGGCCCAGCAGCAGCAGGCGGAGGCCAGCCCCCTGCAGCCACCCGGCTCGCCACGCTCCCAGCAGCCGCAAGAGCAGCAGGCGCAGCAGAGCCTTTACGACTCGCAGCAGGCGCAGCAGGCGCAGCAGGCGCAGCAGAGCCCCCAGGGATCCCTGCAGCAGCAGGGCGACAGTCACATCCCCGACGCGCTGCTGCCAGCCCCGCCTGTCGTCGTCAACGGCCGGCGGCGCAAGGCGGCGGCGCCCGACGGCGGGGCTGCTGCGGCGGCGGTGGAGGCGCTGGTGAGGGGGGCGGTGCTGACGCCTTAGTTTCTAGGCTTCTCGCAGTGCGCATGCTCTTTCTATTAAGGTGGCCATGGCGGAACCACTTACGTCAGCAGCACTGTGACCGCCCCTGCAGCGCTTTTAACCCCCCCACCCTCCATCGGCACCCTTCGACCATCCCTCCCACCCTCCCACCAGGTGAGGGACGACCCCGAGGCAGCAGCAGCAGTGGCAGGGCTGCCGTCGGAACAGACGGCGACCGCTGTCACGATTCTGGTTGATGTGTGGTACCGGCGGCGGGGGACAGAGGAGGACAACGGGGAGCAGCAGCAGGAGCAGGCGGCTGGCGACCAAGCGGCGGATGCAGGGGAGGCTGAGGATGAGGATGTTGAGATTGAGAGCATCGCTGCTGGCCACATGGTTGCTGGTTGAGTTTAAACTGCACCCACATGAATCATGGGTATGTTTGATTGCCCCCGATCCTGCGAGTGTAAACCGGGCGCTGCGCTTTACCAGCCAGGAAAGCGGACGCATCGCGACGCGTCGCCCCGCCGCAATGGCGGCGTGCGGCCCGGGGCGCTGCATGGCCCCGTCTGCCTCGTGCTGGCTTGTTTGCGCTCCAAATTGCAAATATGACGGACCAGGGCGAGGAAGAGCGCGCCGCCGGCGCAGGTGCGGGTGCCGCGGCGCTTTGGCACCGTGGTGGTCCCTCCCTAGCATGGCAGGCAGTAAACCTCAGCAGCAAGATTTGCGGACGAGCTCCTCCGACGGCGAGCCACCCCCATTCCCTGCCTTCCTTCGACGCCGCCGCCGCCGCCGCCGCCGCCACCGCCCACCGCAGGCCAACGAAGCGCCATAGCTGACTTGGAGAGCCTGCAGCGAGCGCAGGCGCTGCCGCTGCCTGCCAGGCCGCATGGTGTGCAGCACCGCGTGGCAATCGAGCCGTGGCTGCAGTGCCAGGCGCGTGCAGGCGCCCTGCACCACCGTCCCCTGTAGGTGTCCCCACCGCCGTCCCCCTGCCAGCCACATTACTTGGGGCTTGCCCTCTGTTTCACCGCTGCTCCTGCCGGTCCCCCCTACTCGTCGTTTTGCTGCAGATCAGCGGCCCCTCTCGGACCAGCGGAAAGGTGGGAGGCATCACTGTCGGCTTCTACCCCGCTGCCGCCGACGCCGCACTAGCATTCGACGTTTGCCGCTTGTGGCAGGCGCTGCATGGGCAGGGCAGGCACACGCTGCAGAACGTGGCCCTCAACTTCCCCGAGGCCCGCTACCAAGACGACGAGCCCCTGCTGAGCCTGCTGCGTGGCCTGCCGACGCTGCAGGATGCCGCGAGGTAGGCTCGTCACATGGGTGGCCAGCTGGGGGCGCTGGGTAGCTGCGCCGGCCCGTGCTGCGTGAAAACGCCGGTCTGCGGGCCCGCCCCTCTGCTTGCTTGCCTGGCGCCTCCGACTGTGGCGTCACAATGCAAGCCGTGTTAACTGGGTACGGCTGACAGTCGTCATTGGTTTTGTGTGCCCTGCCCTGCCAACGACAGGCACGTCAAGCTGCACCTGGTGCGACCGCCCCCCATGTCTGGGCAGCTGCGCGGCCACCTGTCGGCAAAGCGGGGCGGCGACGGGTGCGTCCGGTTGGCCTGGGGGCAGGCCTGGCCAGCTGGGCACATGCACGCGCAGGCCACCCGGGGTGCCCGCAGGTGCCCAGCCTCTGCCAGCATTATGCACACACTCGACTGTTCTGCGCTCGCTGCCTTCCCCTGCCGTGCAGCAACCCTGTGCCCAGGTCACCCCGCCCCTCTCACGGTCGGCGCTTCACCCTGGTGAGGTTGCCTCCTGGCTTGTTTGGGGGCCCTACAGGCTGGTCACGCTGCTTGGACGCTTGCCTGCCGCGCCGTGCCATGCGGCTGCCTGCATGGCTCGTCCAGCGGCTGGCTGCTCTGGCAGCGACGCCCCGTCAATGATTCCTTTTGGCACTACCCTTTGATCCACTGAGTGGAGGGTCTGAATAATCGTGGTTTCCCAATCCACACAGGCCGAGGGCCGCTTGGAGCTGCACCTGGCAGGCGACACCTTCGACCGCCACCGCCTGCTGTTTAAAGACGGCATGGTGGCACACATCACCAATGGCTGGAGCAGCAGCGGCGGCGGCGGCGGCGGCGGCGGCGGCCTGCCTCAGCCGCTGTCACGGCGGCAGTTGCCAGCGTTACGGGAGGAGAAGATGGCAGCGAGGAGAAGGGCGCAGGCAGCGCAGCAGCAGCGGCGGCGGAGGTGCAGCAACAGGCGGCGCAGCACGGCGCGGCCGTCCAGGGCAAGCGCAGCGAGCTGTACCGCGACCGTCCGCTGCCGCCGCCGCTGCTGCTGTACGACCCGTCAGGTGAGAGCCAACCTGCTCGGCGCTCTCCTCCATGATTTTTGCATGCTGCCCGAGGTCCTGCCGGGGTGGAACAGCGTGCTGCAGGCTGCAGCCAGGTTTCGTTCTGTTTGATGCCGCGGGCAGGCGCGGAGCTTCCTTTCTCCCCTCACACGCCCTCGCCGTACACTGTGTGTGTGGCACCACTACACCCTGCCGCCGCAGGCCTGCAGCATCATGTGGGGTTCAACAGCGCTGGCAAGGACGGGTACTGCTGCAAGGTGAGGGCTGCTGCCTGATGCCTGCTCTGCGGCGGGAAGCACCAGCACGTGCTACGCAACGCACGCGCGTGTAGAAAGCAGCGCGCTGTGGGGGGGGCTGGAAAACGGGAATCACCAATACTGGCCTCTTGCTGCTCCTGCAGTGGCCGCCCCTCAAAGCGCTGCTGACCAGCCTGGGCACAGAGAGCGGCGACACGCTTGTGCTGTCACCGCCAGCTGTGCAGCAGCCAGGCACAGCTGCCGGCAGCGGCGATGGCGGCAGCTTCCTGCGGGCACGTGTGGAGCTCCGCAAGGGCATCCAGCCACCGGAGCAGCAGCAGCGGGAGCAGCAGCGCTGGCAGCAGCAGCAGGAGGAGGACTGGGGCAGCGACGAAGCGGAGGAGGAAGGGGAGGAGTGGCAGGGCTCGGCAGAGCCAGGTGGGATGGCGGCGCTGGTGGACACCTTCCTTGCGGCGGCAGCTGCCAGCGGGAAGGAGGAAGAGGAGGAGGCAGCGACGGGTGGCGGGGAGGACGCATGGATGGAGGGCGAGCAGGCAGATGAGCAGGCAGCCAGCGACGCGCAGCAGCAGCAGCAGCAGCAGCAGCAGCAGCAGCAGCAGCGGCAGCGGCGGCGGCGGCAGCCTGGTAGGGCCAAGCGCCGGCTGCCGGCGGTGCAGCCCCGCACCGCGGGGACGCCAGCGGCGGCAAACCAGGGCACAGAGGCAGCAGCCAAGCGCCCACGGCTGGCCCACCAGCAGGGGACACCCACGCCTGCGCCGCACACACCAGACTCGCTGGAGCTGCAGCAGGAGCAGAAGCCAGCTGTTGCGCAGCCACCGGCAGCGCTGCCGCCTGGCGCCGCCGCCGCCGCCGCCACACCGGCTAGCGCCGCAGACGGTCGAGCGCCACGTCGGCCCAGCAAGCTGCGGGCCGTGCTGGCAAACCTGCTGAGGCATGCCAGCAGGCAGAGCAGTCCTGGAGGCGCTGATACACCCCTGGTGCGCTGGCGGCAGGTGTCGCCGCCACAGCAGCAGGACCTGGCGCCGCCTCCGCCACCGCAGCAGCAGCAGCAGCAGCAGCAGCAGCAGGCTGTTGACTTCGTGGACCTCACCCTGAGTGGCAGCCAGGGGCAGCCAACCCGAGGCACCGCCCACATGTCTGCATGACCTGTTTCCCTGGCGGCTTCGCCACGCTGTTGCGCCAGTAATTGCGCTCACATCGGTGAGGACAGGCTTTCAAAGCACGAAAGAGGCGGGGTGCAGGGCGGTCCTTGGCTGCACAGCTGTCTAGGAGAGGAGGATTACCATCGCTGACCACAATTGGCATAGTCAGGGCAGGTCGGCAAGAGGAAGAGGAGAGAGACGCACGCGAGGGCCGGAGAATAGCAACGCAGAGGAGAGAGGGGGCCACGCCGCGTGCGCTGAAAACAGAGGGAAGCGCCTCCTCACAGGCGCACGGGGAGAAGAGCGTAGCGTGCCTCGGGGCGATGTGCCTCAGAGAGAGTAAGAGGGATCCGACGGCTTTTTAGGAACAACGGCGCGTGCCTCAGAAGAGCGACCCCAGGTCGAACGCCACCTGCAGCCGCTCCTCCAGCTGGTCCCAGTCGCCGCCCGCCACCGGCAGGCGCAGCGCCCCAAACAGGTCCTGCTGCTGCATCAGCGGGTAGCCGCCCCACCCCGCCACCACCTCCTGTGCCAGAGGGAAGCACAGAAGCAATAGGGTGTGTGTGCGTCACCGAAGGCGGAGGTGAGCAAAAGAGGGCGGGCTGCCGCATTGAGAGGAACAGGAATTAAAGAGGCCACGCAGCGAGACTTGCCTTCACGCGCGCCCCGCCCCATGCCGGCCTGACAGACGCCATCCCCGGCCTCCCCCCCCAGCGCCCCGCACCTGCAGCAGCGCGCCGCCCGTGCCGGCAGCCTCTAACTTGCGCAGCGCGGCCAGCATGCTGCCCGAGTCTGACGTGTCCGCCTGCTCCACCGCCGCTGCCGCCGCCGCCAGCGCGCCAGCCTGCGGCCGCAGTTCCTGCTGCTGCTGCTCCTGCACGCCGTTGGTGGCGGCTTCCGATGCAGCCGTGCTTGCGACTCGGCCCAGCCGGGAGGACGCCACCGCCGCGACCGCGCCGCCGGGGGCGGCAGCCACGCGTGGCGCAGCCGCGCCAGCGTCGGAGCCGGCCTGCAGCGCCTGCAGCTTGCCGGCGCGCGCCTGCGGTTCAGGCAGAGCGGTGCAGACGGGACGTGGGTGTGCAGGCGTGTGGTGGTGGCACCAAGCGCACAGGCTGACAGGCAGGCCTGCATGCGGCTGTGTCTGCACAGCCAGCCCAGCCCAGCCACACCATCCGACCTCACCCCACCCCACCTCTTCAAGCAGCGTCTGCTGCTTCCGCTTGTGTGCGCCCGGCAGGGCGCCGGCACTCGCGGCGGCGCTGGCCGCCAGCGCCGCCGCGGGAGCCGGCACCGGCGAGTGCTTGTGCGCCGCCATCAGCTGCGCATTGATCATGGCTGCGTTGGCTGCCGCCGCTGCCGCGGCGCCGCCAGAGGGCGCGGGCGGGTCCTGGGGGATGACCGCCGCCAGGAACTGGCACAGCTGCGGCGCCGTCTTGATGCGCCTGCGGGTTGCGCAGGCGGGCGGGCGAGGGGGCATCAGAGACCGACCGACACAAAAGCACGCTCGCATGCACGCTGCAGACGTGCATCCAGCGCAGCCGCCCTGTCATCCGAGCATCCTCTGGCAGGAGGGGTGGGAAGGAGCGATGGGCGGCGGCTGTACCCGCCCACCACCACCCCACCCATGCATGCGCCCTCACTTCATCTGCTCCATCAGGCTCGGGTCCCTGTCATAGCCGGCAGAGGGCACGTTGTAGGGGGTGCCAGAGTCCTTGCCCTCGGGCTGCAAGGGGGGCAGCGTTGCAGGGGCTGGTGGGCGTGCAGCCGGTGAGAAGGGGCCAACGCACAATACCAGCAGGGTTCGTCACCGCAGCGCAGCAGCGGCGGCAGCACCGGCGGCAGGCAACAAGCCGTCACCGCCCCCACCAGCAAGCAAGCGCACCTCCCCGCTGGCAGAGGCCATGACACGCCGCCACAGCAGCGACAGGTCAGCCGCCACCGCCGCACGCTGCTTGTCCAGCCGGCCAAACCAGGCGGCCTGCCCCCGCAGCGACACAGCCACACCCCAGCGGTGGCTGCTGCCGGGCCGTGGCGGCCGTGCGCCCACCACCGCCCGGTCGGACGGCAGCGGCGAGGCCAGTGCGTTTGCCACAGACGAGCAGCTGCGGGGGTGGAAGGCCAGCGGCTCGGGGGATTCCGAGCCGCGGGCGCGCTTGCCGCCGCTGGCTTGCTGCACAAGCAGGGTCACGGCGGGCAGGTGGGTCGCCGTCAGCGGGCATGTTTGAGCGTACACGCGGCGCCACGAAGCAAGACCTGCATCGCTCGCATGCAGCCACTTGCCCCGTGCCCAGCTCCTGCCCGTCACGCACAACACCCACCCACCCACCCACCTGCATTGCCGCCGCCTCCTCAGGCGAGAAGTCTGGATCGGAAAACTCCTGCGAATCGAGGTCGCTGTCCGCAGACTTCTCCTGCGCACAAGGAAAGCAAGGAGAGGGACGAGGTGACAGGACGACAGGGCGTCCATCGGAGGGGGAGCCGCTAGGCAAGCAGCAGGCAGGGGTGCAGGCAGAAGAAGGGGGCAGCGGTGCCGGCCAGCACTGCCGCTAGCGCTGCGCCACAGCCCCGTCTGCTCCTCCCCAGCAGCAGCAGCAGCAGCAGCGCAGCAGCACAGGGCCTCCCCCACCTGCTCCAGCATGAGCCACATGCGGTTGCCTGCGCTGGTGCGCTGCGGCAGCACGCTGCCGCCGCTGCTGTCCTCCGGCTCGGCAGTGCCCGCGCCGCTCCCTCCGCCCGCCACGTGCTGCGGCTTGCGCGACCGGCGGCGCAGCGAGGGCGGCAGCGGTGCTGGCGCCGCCGCTGCTGCTGCTGCTACCGTGGCTGCTGCTGCTGCCTGGCTGCTGCTGCCAGTGTGCTTGGAGCTCTTTTTGAAAGGGCGGGCAGACTTGCTGGGCATAGGCATCACCGTGATGCCGGCCGCAGCCGCCGCGTCGACAGCGCTGGGAGAGCGGCTGTAGTTGCGCAGCGAGGCCAGCGCGTCCGCCTGCACACAGCAGAGCGGGCATGCAGACAGAGTGCACGGGTCGAGGCCGGGGCGCAGCCACCTCCTCCCTGGTTTGCGACAGGCTGTCGTACGCCGTCCCGCCGCCCACTCCGCTGCCACCCTCTGCACAAGCCTCTGCCTCCAGTCGTACCTCTGACAGCGCCGCCAGCAGCGGCACCAAGTCTTCGTACGATAGCGAGTCAAAGTTGAGCCCCTGCGCTTCGGGGTTGCGCCAAACCTCCATGATGTCGTGCGCCGCCGCCGCCTGCTCCGCTGTGTGGAAGGTGCCTGTAACGTGGAGGTGACGGGAAGGAGGGCGAGGACCGTGCTGCCGGGTGTTCAAAAACGCCAAGAGTGGCAAGGAGTATGCAGGGGGGCCGGAGGCCACGCAGCCAGGCAGGGGACGCAGGCTGCCCCACATCTGGCCCGAAGCTCACCAATGTGCGTCTGTTTGCCCAGCCAGATGTGGGCGTTGTAGCGCTGGCAGCGCCTGCAGGCACGGGCCAGGTGGAGACGTTCAAAGGCGCTGCGCAGGCTCATCGCAGCCTGCCACCACCCAGCAGGCAACCAGCGGAGCCCTACTAAACAAAAAAAAACAGCGCCCGCCCCCCTCCTCACTTGTACAGGGTGACGCCCTTGTAGCCGCTCTGCCCCTTGGGCCCGCTGTGCAGCGGGCGCGGGGGTCCACCCTCAGGGGGGATCTCCATGGGGCGCTGCAGCAGGTGCGCCCGCGCCATCAGCACGCACAGCGCCGACTCAAACGTGCCGATGGCGGCGCTGTTGTCTGCCACCGGGGGCGACGGCAGCCGGCCCAGCGAGCTGAGCAGCGCGCCGGTGGCGGCGCCGACGCGCGAAGCGTCCGCAGCGGAGCCCAGCGGCGCAAGCGGGGCGTTGCTGCCAGCGCCGGGCAGCGCGCCGCTGCCCATCAGTGCCGCTGACAACGCCTGCAGCTGCGCCTGCTGCGCCGCTGCCAGCGCCGCCGGGCTGTGAGGCTCCTGCTTGGGGCCGTCTGCCGCCCCCAGCAGGCCGTGGATGGCAGCAGACCCCGCCGCCGGCACCAGCGCGCCCTGCTGCTGCTGCGCCACGCCCGCCGGCAGCTGCAGCGCCGTCTGCCAGTCCATGGGCTCAGAAGGGCTGGCAGAGGTGTGCTTGCGCGCACGGCGCGGGCGGTCACGTGCCAAGCCCAGGCTGTCCTCCGCGCCCTCTGACCCAGCGGCGCCTTCAGACTTGACAGACACGGTGCGAACCGAAGGCGAGCCCATCAGGCGGCCGCTGCTGATGCCGCCACCCGAGGGCCGTGCGGTGGGCAGCCGTCCGTAGGAGCGCAGCGCTGCCACCACCTGGGCCTGCAGGCAGGGACGCGGGGCATGTGTTGGGTGTTGGGTCAGGCGGGCAGCGTCGTGGCAGGCAAGCATGCAGGCTGATGACAACACAGCAGCAGCTGCAGCACTGCAGCCTCCTCCCCAGGCACCCACTCCGCAGCTGCCCTGCCGCCACGCGGGGGCATACTGCTCCGTCTCACATGCGGCAGCGTGTAGAGCATGGGCATGAGGTCCTCATAGTCGCTCATCGGGAAGTTGAGCGTCTCCGTGCGGGCCTTGCCGCTACACAGCGCGCCAATGTCGTGCGCGTGCGCCGCCTGCTCGGGAGCGTCGAAGGCACCTGCAGGCGGCGAGAGACGGGCAGGTGCAGGGGCATGGGCAGGCAGCTGGCGGCACCGCGGGCAAGAAAGCACGCAAGCAGGCACAAGGAGGCACGTGGATGGTGTGAGCAGGGAGCGCACAAACATGCAAGCAGGCTTCCGCCACCCGGTAGCATGCATGCATGCATCCAGGCGCCCACCTAGGTACATCTGCTTGTGTTCCATCCACACGTTGGCCTCAAAGCGGCGGGTGCGCCTGCAGGGGGAGGTGGCAGCATCGCAAGGCAGGGTTGGGGATACCTGTCGGCCCAGCGATGCAGGCAGGCGTAGTGTCGCACTAGGCTTGCGCTTGCGACCCTGCCACCTGTTTCGGGACCAGAGCGCGCTGTCAAGCCCTGCCGTTTCGCCCTCCTCCCCCCCCCTCACTTGTGCTGCGTGACGCCGCGGTAGCCAGTGATGCCCTTGGGCCCGCTGTGGCCCGGCCGCGACGGCGGGCGCCCGGCGGCATCCAACGAAGGGCTGTCTGCCGAGGGCGGCGGCAGCGGCGGCACGTTGGGCTGCGACGTCGACTGCATGCAGCGCCGCAGCGCCGCCTGAAAAGTGTCCAGCTCGCTCTGCCAGCTGGCCATGTTGGACAGCAGGTTGGCCGCCAGCTCATCATCCTCGCCGCCGCCCGGCGCAGACGGCGCCGCGCCTGCTGCCGCCGTGCTGCCACCCGCTGCTGCTGCGCTCCGCGCCGAGGAGGCGGCCGCCGTCTCGCTGGCGGTCTGCTGGTCGGCAGGCTCTGCCGCTGCCGCCGCGCCTGCCGCCGGCTCGGTCTCCGCATCCGCCACCCCTGCCTCCTGCACACCATCACCAGCGTCCCCTGCCGCCGCCATCAGCGCCGCCGCCTCCTCAGCGGTAGGCCACTCGTCCAGCGAATGCTGCTCCGCAGCACCGATGAGCAGCTCGTCGGCAGCTTGCTGCGCGTCGCCACCCGGCTGCTGCTCCTGCTGCTCGCCGCCCGGGGGCTGCTGCTGCTGCTGCTGCTCTGGCTGCTGCAGTTGGGCGCCCTCTGCCTCCTGCTCGAGCCCGTCTGCCGCACCCACAAAGTCTGGCACAGCCTCATCGCCGGGCTCATCCGGGTCAGCTGTCAAGATCTGAAACATGAAGCCTATTTCTGCAGCAGACGAGGGCGCGGGCAATCACGGTATCGGTGCATGCCGCGTGCTTCAGGTGGGCGCGCCGACGGTTAAAAAAACAAACCTCAGTGCCCACCCAGGTAACTGACTTGCAAACAGCTATACAAGTGCTTTGGCAGCATGCAGAGCGTGGGTGCTGGAGCACCTGTGGCGTCCATCGCGCTGCTCCCTACTTCAATCCGCAGCCCTGTGGAGTGCCGTCCCAGGCCTGCCAGCGGTTCAGACCTGCACACCAACAGCAAGACGAGCAATTGAGACCAATGGCGAGATGTATGCATCAACAAGAACAACGTGATGGCCAATGAATGTGATCAAGGTGCAAAGGCTGGGCCGCCGCCGCGTTCGAGCCAGGAATGGCCGGCTACACGAGACGGGGCGGCAGCTACGGCGAGCTGCCTCGGCGCGCGCCCACCTTGGTTCCAGGCCTTGGTTCCGGGCCTTGGTTCCGGGCCTCGTAAGCTTGCGCGACAACCTGGTTCCAGCACGAGGGCGGGCGAAAAGGGGATGAGCCCGCTGCAAACCGGCTTGGCCTGGGACGGGGCGCGCGGGGCCTATGAAGAGCAACTGACGCGTCAGAACCGGCGTGCCGGCGCACACACGCGCGCTACCTCGATCCTTCCCCACAAGAACTCACCCTTGCACCGCTGCTCGTTTCCCTATCCAGGTGCCACGGACGCGTAGCGCTCAACCAGCTGGTGAAAAAGGCGGGCGACTAGGCTGTAGAGGCTGTGAGGGGGAGCCTGGGAGGGGGAGATGGCCCTTGGGACCCGCGTGTCATGTCCGCTGCTGTCTTACTTGCATGATGTCTCACAGGAGCGCCAGCATGGCGTGGAAGAGGAGAGCGAGCGACCCGGGGGCGGGCTTGCTGAGCAAGGTTGCCGCTGCCAGCCGTCTGCCGCCGCCGACGCACACCCGATACATTAGGTTGCTGTGCTGTCAGGCACCAACTCATCACAGGTCGAAGCAACACCAGAGTCATTGCCATTGTTGGCGCAATGAAGAGCTTTTCATCCACAAGCACCCGCTCAGGATGGCTGCACCCGCACAGCGGCTGCGGCGTCCTGGGTTCTCTGCGCAGGTTGCGGCATTATATGACGCAAGGCTTGCTCCGAATATAGCAGACAGAGGAGACGACGGCAGCAGAAGACGGGGGAGAGCTTGGGAAAGATTAGCAGCAAAGAGCGGCAGGGGCTGGCCGGCGCCGCCGCGCGCGCCGGCATCTCATGTGTTGGGTGGCGCCGCCGCGGCGGCGCAGCTCCGTCTTGCGGCAGCTCAGGGATTGACAGCTGGCGTGATGGTGATCTTGCAGTTGGACATCAGCCAGTCCATCACCTGCCGGGGGTTCCAGGCGAGGGTCGCGGAAGAGTCAGGGACGGCAAGTTGGAGTGCGCAGCAGGAATCAAGGGAGCCGTGCGCCCCGCTACCGAGCCCCCGGCCCGTGCAGCCCCCCGCCCCCCCGCCCCGCCCCACGCAGCGGCGTCCGCCCACTCACCTTGTTTGCCTGCACCGTTTCATACACCTGCTCCCGCAGCTTCTCCGCGTCAAACTGCTGCCCGTACTTTACGAAATCCGCCGTTGCATTCTTGAACTCGGCCTGCAACGCAACGGACAGCAAGGTAATGACGATGAGAATGTGCAGTTGCAGTGGCAGCTTGAGTTGACGATGACAGGGGCTGCCAGGACTGGCACGCTTGAAGGCGCACTACTTGAACCACAGGCTGCACTGCAACGCCGGCATGCAGGCACGCAGGCACAGCTGCCCGCCCAGGAGCACAGCAAGCACCATCCCTGTTGTACGCTGGGACGCAACATCATGTGCAGCGTCAGCGCCATCGAATGAATGAATCAATGAATGGACGCCACCCTGCATCCCCCCCGGCCCCTCCACCCCCATCCCCACCCCACCCACCTCGATCTCCCCCTCGCTGGGGGTGAGCCCCTCTGAGCTGGCAATCTGGGTGAAGGCCAGCAGCGAGCGCTGCAGGTCCAGCAGCTCGTCCCGCCGGCTCACAGTGAATTGCTGCGCCTGCGCAGTGGTGCGGGGGCAGGAAGGCGGGCAGGGAGGGGGATGTCGGGGCTCGTTCCACCGGGGAACGTACTGCCAGGCCAGGGCTTTCAGGTGGGTGCTGCCCGCCCGCTGTCCACGTCAGCGGGGCTGCCCGGGGTGTGGGCTGCGAGGCACGTGGGCCCCCCAGCAGCGCAGCTGACGTGGACAAGCGGGCGGACAGCACCCAGCGCTGCTGCCGGGGGCACCACGTGCCTCGCAGCCCACACCCCGGGCAGGCCCGCTGACGTGGACAACGGGCGGGCAGCACCCACCATTTCAGGCGTGGCCAGCTGCTGCACCGTCTGGAAGTCCATTTGTCCGCTGCTCATCAGGCGGTTGAGGGAGGCGCTGCAGGGGGGGTTGGTGCGGGGTGCGGGGGGGTGGTTGGGGGGTGGGTTGTGTGGTCCGGAGAGGGGTCCGTGCACCCGCTCTCCGCGGTCCAGGGAGGCACCGCAGCGGTGTGCTGTGGGGTGGCTCGGAGGCTGCCAATGCAGCGGTTGTGCAGCCGCATGCCAGCAACCAGGTCCGTGCCCCCGTGAAGGTCACACGGCATCCCGCCGCGCCCTGCCTGGGCGCCGCCCCGCCACCCGCCCCGCACCCAGCCCCCACCTGTACTGCTGGCTGCCCAGCTCGTTGAGCAGCGTCTCCGGGATGTCGCAATCCACGATGCGGCCCACTGAGGGAGAGGCAAGCGTGAGGACGACAGGGGCGGGCGACGGGGGGCGGGTGAGCAGCAGGATGACGATGCACAGTTCACAGGCAATGGGGCCTTAAACACCAACGGTGCCGAGCTGCCGGCGTGCATGATGTCTCCACCCCTCCCGTGTTCAACCCTCCCCTCCTCTGCTGGTCCTTCGGCCCCGGTCCGTCCCAGCAGCCCCCCGCTCACATGCTGCCGTGAAGGCATCGGCGACCCGCTCGCGCATGGTCGCCTGCCGCTCCGCCGCCGCGTTCTCAAGTAGCCGCGTGCGCACGCCCTCCACGCCGCCGCCCGGCAGCAGCGACTCCGCCCACTCGTCGTTCAGCTGTGGGCAGGCAGGGGTGAGGCGGGCGGGTTGAGTGGGGCACGCCTTCCGCCAGGCAGCACAGAGTTGGCAGACCGGGCGGCAGCTGGTGTACGATGTTTGTATGATGTGGACGCAGCAGCGCACAGCACGATCAAAAGCGGCAGCAGGCGGCGCAGCAGCCCACCTCTGGCAGGTGCAGAGCTCAGCAACGCTCGCCTCCTGTGCCCCCGCCCTGGCCCCCGCCCAGCGCTTCACTTTGAAAGCAGGTGAGCCAGATAAAACCGTATTCCACAACAGAACTCGCCTCGGGCAGGTCGAAGGTGAAGAGCTCAGTCATCTTGATGGTCACCCGCGCCTCCACGCCACGCAGGGGTGCGGGCTGGAACGTCTCTGCAGCAGCAGCGGCAGCACGAATGAAGCGCGGCGGGAGAGGGGAGGGGTTGGTGCGAGGCACACCGCGCGCCGCATGCGCTGTACCCCGCCACCCAAGCCACACACCACGGGTGCTGGTGCGCCAGCGAAAAGTGTCCCGCCCTGACGCTGCCCCTGCCCCAGGGCGCCCTCACACACACAGCGCACCGTCGGTGGGGAAGGTGAGGGGTGCAACGCACTCCTCGCCCGCCTTCATCCCAGCCATCACCTCCACAATGCCTGCGCAGCGCAGCGCGGACGAAGGCGGCAAGGTGTTGGCACGTCGGAAAGGGGACCAGGGTGGACCAGCCATCCATCAGCAGCTACACGCCTGCATGGTGTGCGGCAGCCCGCCCCACCTCCCAGCGCATGTGCAACCAATCACTCAAAGCGAGCATGTGCAACCAATCAATCAACTGCTACATTCTTGAAGTCCAAGGGGAGCCGGCTGAAAGTTCTCATGAAACCATTACAGCACCCACCCACCAACCCACTCACCCACCCACCCACCCACCCACCCACCCACCCACCCACCCGGCAGGAAGGTGCGGTTGGCGTCGTCGGTGTCCAGCCGCATGCTCTTGCGCTCAGCGCCCAGCAGGTCCTCCCCAGTGTCGGCGCGGGCTGCGCAGAAGTCAACAATGGCCAGGTCGCCGCGCTGCACGGCACAGAGGCATGAGCACGAGAGTACTTTATCAAAACCGAAATTCAGGGAATTCACAGGCCGCGGAGAAGTCGACGACTGCCAGGTTGCTGCGCTGCACAGCACAGGGGTAGTGGTGTGAGCACCTGCGCAGCTGGGCGCGCCACTTGCAGCTTTCCCCAGCCCCGCCCTCCCGCCCATCAGCCTTGCCGCGACGCTCGCCCACAAGACTGCACAGCGCAGTCAACATGCGAAACAGGCTCTGACAGCGCACCCCCGCCCACCTGCAGGCCGCGGTCCGCCACCACCCGCAGCTTGGCCTGCCCCTTGCGCAGCGACAGCAGCTTCTCCTCAACCGCCGCCGCATCGCTGGCCTCGTCGCCGGCAGACTCCACAGTCACCTGTAGGGGGGGCAGGCAGCGAAAGAAGCAGCAGCGACAAAGGTAAAGGAGGGACAAAGGCGTGCGCGCATGCGCCAACCTGTGGCGGTGGTGGAGGGTTGGGCGAGGGTTGCGGCGCAACGCAGAAACACCTCCCCAGAAGGCTGTCAGCCCCTGCCTGCACAATCATCCCCAAAAGCAACAGGACGCCACCAGCACCCACCTCCAGGTCCTTGTAGGGGGTCTTCCAGCGCAGCGGCGGCACCGCGTCAAAGCGCACAGAGAACTCCAGGCCGTCCTCCAGGCTGTGGGCAGCGGGGCGGGGCGGCGCGCAACCGGTCAGCGCCGGGTCTTGTGGACTCTCAGTACAGTTGTTGAGCGCTTGCACGCCGTGTTGAGCGCTTGCACGCCGCGCGACGTTTGGAGGAGGATGCATCCAGAGGGTCCACCGATGCACGCGAGTCCTTGCATCCAGCACACGCCGCCTGCACCCGGCTTTACCAGTCACGGCTGTACTAGTCCCTCACACCCACCATTCCGCTCCCTTTCCCCCCACACACACCTGAAGGCCGCCTCCAGCTGCTCCGCGTT
This sequence comes from Micractinium conductrix, assembly GCA_002245815.2. NCBI lineage: Eukaryota > Viridiplantae > Chlorophyta > Trebouxiophyceae > Chlorellales > Chlorellaceae > Micractinium > Micractinium conductrix. The sequence continues at coordinate 1,551,345 of LHPF02000002.1, forward strand.
CTGCTCAATGTGCTCGGACTCGGGGACCGCCACGCCCTCGTACGGCCGCATGGCCTGCGCCACCGCCGGCTCCAGCAGCTGCGCCAGCGCAGAGTTAACCACGCGCTCCCGCCCGCCGCAGTGCGCGATGAGAGCGGTGTCGGGGGCCTTGCCCTTGCGGTAGCCGTCCACAGTGGTGCCCTTGCGCAGGTCCGACAGGATCTTGTTGAAGGCTGCGGCGCACTCGGCGGCGGGGACGGTGACGTGCAGGCGCGTGGTGCACCCGCCCAGCGACTCCTCGCGCACCGTCACGCCTTGCAGGCCGGAGGCGGGCGCAGCCGAGGCGCCCGCCACGGCACGAGCGGCCAGCCGCTGCGCGCGGCCCGCACCGCGCCGCTGCTGCTGCTTCGCCTGGCGGGGAGACGCAGCGGCGGGCTGCACGGCCAGAGGGATGGGGACGCGTGCAAGCCGAGAAGTTGAGCAAGGACACGACAGCCCACCTTGCGCCGCCGCTGCCGCCAGTCGCCTGCCGATAAGCCCCCGCCGGCGGCGGCAATGTGCAGGTGCATGTGCCGCGCCGATGCCGCTAGAGTTACGACACCTGCTGGCTGCGCTTGCACACAGCGACAGGCCTTACCTGGAGGGAGGAGCGCGCGCAGCGAGCGACCGAGGCGGACGGGACAGGCCCCGCCCGAGGCGCCAGCGCTTGTGCGTGCATATCGTGCGTGTCGAAGAGCTTCTGACGGGCCAAAAGACCAAAGCGGCAGCACAGAGCTCGGGCGAGGGGCGGAGTGGCTGGGTACACGCCGAGAGCTGGCTGGTGCCTTGGCGCGCTCACAGAGGGAGGAGAGGTGCAGCAAGAGTTGCACGCGAGCGCACGGTTGCCACAGCAGGCGGCAGCATGGGAGTGGCGCTGCTGCGCGCCTGAAGGCATCTTTTAACCCGGGCGCCTCTGCACAAAGGCATTGCGTCTTTGTGGTCAACGTCTCCAGCGAGCGCCGTTTCTGCCCGTTGTCTGGCGCCTCCAGCGCCATCTCCTCGGGTCTCCCTCTCGTCGCCCACCGCCTTCCAGCAAGCACTCCAAAGACGCACCTGCAGATCGATATCATCACACTCCCAGCTGCTGCGCCGCCGGCAGCTGCACCGCCGCCGACACCCACTGCCGCTGCCCGTCCGCCGCCGCCCGTCCGCCGCCAGGCACCATGGCCCCCCGCCCCGAGCACGATGGCTCAGATTGGTCGTTCCGTATGGTCATCGAGGACCGTGAGTCGCGTGACTCTTGGCCAGCTGGGGCAGTCTGCTGCCCGACCCGCGCCTGGCACACACTGCCGTCGCGACCGCCCTCGCCCACGCCCACTCACTCCCGGCCGCTACACGCCCTGGCTGCCGTGCGCAGGCTACAAGCGCCTGGCGGTGATGCGTCGCACCATCAAGCTGTCTGCGATAGCGCAGCTGGTCTACATCTGCCTGCGCACGCTCTGGCACTCGGTGCCCTTCCTGGCCGGCGGTGCGTCTGGCCCCCGGGGGGGGGTGCCGCGGCTGGCTGGCGTGGCGGCCCAGCCGGGTTGTGGGACAGCAAAGTGAAAGCATTGCAGGCACGCGGGCTGCATTCGGCATCGCGGCTGTGCAGGCAGGGCCAGCGAAGAGGCACTTTCTCCCACAAAACAGTGCCGCCGCTATTTGGCACGCATTCCTGCCACGCATGCGACCCCCCCGTCCACCTGCCCGCTTGCCCGCCCTCCACAGAGTTCCCCCTCACCATCTCCACCCCCTACATCTTCTACGCCGGCGCCGCGCTCTTCCCGCTGCGCGCCTGGGCCTTTGGCTTCGGCAAGGTGGGTGGGTGGATCCACCCATCTGCCCTCCCCGGATGTGCCGCGCGGGGGGGGAGGCAGGGCGCGAGAGATGCAGGGAGGGGGCAGGACCGACGCGAGCTGGACGAGGGCTGAGCGGGACAGGGCTGGCGACCACACGACACGCACGTGGCGATGCCCAGCAGGAGCGCACGCCGCGCCTTGCCCCCCCCCCCCTGCAGGCCAACCGTGAGAAGCTGTGGGCTATCATGCTCTACTCCCTGGCCTCCATGCTGCTGACGGCAGAGGTGGGTGCAGCCAGCGGGCAGAGGCACTGGCGCGGGCGGGGAGGGAGGGGCGGGGAGGGGAGCGGATTGGGGTCGGACCAGCATACAGGCTGGGCGCCCTGCCAGCTGTCGGTGCACACCCGCGCCTCGTCGGCGCCGCTGCCCCTGTCATCGCCCGCCCACTGCACCGACCCCGCCCTTTTTGCGCTTTCCTTGGTACTGCTTGGTACTGCAGTGCGTGCTCGTCTTCTACATGTACCACATCGACTCCAAGATGATGGGGCGCGGCGCCGGGTGGCAGCACCCCCACATGCTGGCCAAGCACAACGCCGGCCGCCTGGGCGTGGCCCCCGCCACCGTCATCGTGGTTGGACAGGTCAGCGGGCTTGGTCGCGATCCGTCTGTGTGGGCGGCCACTGCGCAGCCCGGCTTTGCTGCCCTGTTTGCTGCGTACGCGGCGGCAGGCCGTCACGTGCAGGCGGCAGCTGTGGGTCCTCCGCCCACACGGCTCGTCTTGCCTGTCGGCCCCCCCCTGTAACTCTGTCCTGCCTCCCCTGTGCTGCAGTGGTTTGAGCGTGCCCTGGACATCCTGGGCCTGGCCGCCTGCGCCGTCAACGTCTACGTCACCAAGGTGCGCAGCACCAACGTGCAAGGCAGGGCAGTGCAGTGTGCACCACCATGTGCAGTGCTGTGGCGGAAAGGATTGGTGCTTGTCCTGCGCCGGAATGTGGGTTGTACTTGTTTTGGTTTTCATATTTTGAAATCACGTGCTCGGCATCCCTCGTGCGATGCAAGGAGTCGTCATGAAAAAGCAGCTGCCTGCTGACGTTCCCTGCTGTTGCCTTGCTTCAATTTATAGTTTGTTTGGTTAACCCTGCATTTTCATGTTATGTGCGGCACCCCTGCAGGAGTATGTGATGGAGAAGAAGCAGCAGATGAAGGACGCAGCGGCCAAGAAGGAGGGCGGCGGCAAAAAGCAGGACTGAGCGCGAGTGGCAGCCCCGCGGGCACGCGCGCCCCGGGCACTCGCGTCACCACGCCGCATCCACCTGCATTCTGCGGTGCCACCCCAGCACCCGCCCGCCCCCCGCCTGCACCACTTCCTGCCTGACCATTCCCTGCTCCTGACCCCTCTTCCGTACTCCCTTCACCCATCCCATCCACTCCCAGCCCCTGCATCGTGCCCTGCACCTGCACCATACACCCCGCCTGCCATTTTGTTACATTCGGCGGCCAGTGCAGCAGAGCAGAAACGGAAGGGGCAGGTCAGAGGGGGGTTCAAGGGTCCAGAGGATCAAGGGGTGAGGGGTCGGCAGATAGAGGAGGAGGGTGAAGCCAGGGCGAAGCCAGGGAGAAAGCAGGAGGGTCAGGGTTGGGGGATGAAAGAGTGGCGCTGCAGGGAAGGTGAGGCCAGGGGGAGCAGAGGACAGTCGGGTGAGGGGATGGGGGAGTAACGCGATGACATGGAGGCACAGGCCCTTACAGGCCAGCAGGCAATGTGCAGCGCCGCCAGAAGGGCGGCCGCGGTGGAACACAGCGTCGCCTGTGGAGAATGCCACAGCACCAGCTGCACATAAAGCCACAGCGGCGCTGCCTAACTCCAGCTGGTGGCGTCGTAGCACAGCACCGCCGGCCAGGGGCTGCCGGGCAGCGGCATCACGCGCCAGGGCTGCAGGCACATGAGGGGGCGGTGTGACAAGGCACGCAGGCATCGGCAAGCGCAGCAGCAGCAGCAAGCAGGGGCAGGCTGACGAGCAATTTGCCAGTGCAGGATGAGCGTCCCTCAGCGGCGGCTGGGTGGGGCCTCCCTACACAGCACGGCTTCCCCGCACAGCCCCCGGCGCTGCCGCCCCTGCCTGCGCACCGGCCTCAGGCTGAATGTGAAGCCGGGGGTTGTGTCGGCGCGGGTGCTGCGGCGCTGCAGGAAGGCGACGACCTCTGGCGAGCCCAGCACGCGGGCTGCCGCGTCGTCGCACCTGCAGGGAAGCAGAGAGGGGCAGGCAGGAGAGGCAAGAGAGATTGGCAGGGGTTCCCAGAGCCCGGCTGCCGCGGCGTCGCACGTGCAAGGCAGTAGACGAGGTAGGATGCACCAAGGAGAGGAGGAGGCATACACATCGAGGGGGGCAAGGGAAGGATGTGCACGCGGCGCCGCCTGGGCGCTGCGCGCCCCGCTGCCGGCTGGATGGCGCCTCCTTGCGCCCTCCGCGCCCCAGCACAGCACCAACCCCCACCTGCAGTGGCACTTGGTGAGGTGCGCCTCGAATTCACGCTCCAGCACTGTGAGACGCGGCACCGCGGCATCCGCTCCGCCGCCCGGCGACGCCGCCACGCCTGCCTTTTCGGCCGCCAGGATGGCCTGCATGCGCGCGTGCAGCCCGGCGGCGCCCGCCAGCCGCTGCCGCTGCTGCTGCATGTTGGCAGCCGCCACGGAGCTGCTCACCGGCTGCAGCTGGGCGATGAAGCGGCTCTGGAGCGAGCCGCCCCGGGCGGTCCCGGAAGCGCCGGCGGTAGGCGTCGGCGCCGCAACCGCGCGCTGCTGCTGCTGTTGCTGCCCCTGCTCAAGCTGCTGTTGCTGATGCTGCTCAAGCTGCAGAGGCTGCTCGAGCTGCTCCCAGCCGTGGCTGCGGGGGGCCTCCTCACCACCCTCCTCCTGCCAGGCCCTACGAAGCGGCTGGCCGGGCGTGCGAAAAGCGTCTCGCGCTGCCGCATCGCCCTCACTGCCCGCACTGCCGTCCTCCTCCACTATATCGTCCCCAGGAGAGGCCGGGCGCTGCTGCCGGCGCTGCTGGCGCTGCTGGCGCGGCTGCCGGCGCTGCTGCTGCTGCTGCGCTGCCGGTGGCGGCGCATCCCCCAGCAGTTCGCGCAGGCTCACCGGCACCGTTGGCGCTGCTTCAGGGTGCTGGCTGCTGCCGGGAGCCGGCGCAGGCGCAGCTGCCGCCTCTCGGAAGGCAAAGCGTGAGTGGTGCTGCGCCGCCTGGCGCCGCTGCTGCGCCTGCCGCGGCGACGCCAGCGGCGCGTCTCGGAAACCCAGCTGCTGCAGGCGGCTGCCCATGCTGCTGCCGGGCGCTACTACAGCAGCTGCTCCCTGGGACGCCTGCGCAGAAGTGGGAGGCGCTGCCTGCGCTGCTGCGGTCATGCCTGCCGCTGCCGTGCCCGCCAGCGCACTTGTCGATGGCACGTGGCCGTAGATGGGGTGCCTGCCGCGCGCCTTGCTCCCGGTGGTGGCGGCCCGCGGCCTGCTGCCAGTCCCGCCGCCGCCCGTGGGCCCCAGCAGCGCTGCAAGGGGGTTGGTGCGCTGCGAGGGCTGCGGCGTATGCTCCGCCGGCGGAGCCTGAGGCGAATCCCACTGCACTGTGCGCGCCTGCCCGCGGCGCTGCGCCGCCGCCGCCTGCTTCCGCACCTCTTGCTGCGCGGCAGCCTGCATCAGATCTGCATCAACCGCGAAAAAGTCGTCGCTTGCGCCGCCTGCTGCCGCTGCTGCTGTGTTGGCTGGCTGCTGCCCCGGCAGCGCAGGCCCGGCATCCGCTGCGCCTGCTGCTCTCGTCTGGCCACTCTTGCCAGCCTGGCCGCTCCTGGCAGCTGGGCGCCACCGCCGCCGCCCCGCGCTGCTCGGTCTGCCTGGCATGGGCGGCGGCAGCTCATCGGAAGGGGGCACAGCCGGGCTGTTGTGGGCAATCTGCCGCGCGCCCTCCCGCCGCCGTTGCTGCCAGCCGTCCGCCTCTGCCTCCTCGTGCAGCTGCTGCTGGTGCTGCTGCCGCTGCTGCTGGTGCTGCTGTAGCCCCCGCTGCTCGCCTGCTCCCTCCACGCCGACCAGCCGATGCTCGTGCGCCTGCGTCAAGCCGCGCAGCACAGTCTGCAGCTCCTGCGCCAGCGTGGCCTGCGGGTACTGCGTGCCACCGGCGGCAGGCTGCGTGCCCAGGGGGCTGGCTGCGCCGTCGGAGATGGCAGGCGACAGCGGCTGCGCTTGGCTGCGGTGCTGCGTGCTCGGCGGTGCTGCCGACGAATCGCCTTGTGGGGCTGCGGCTGCGCGCGGCCCTCCTCCCTTGGCTGCTGCTGCTGCGCTGCCGGGCTGCTGGGCGAAGGCGAAGCGTAGGCGGCCATGCTGCAGTGGAGACAGGGGGGCAGGCACGCGGTGGAGAACGGGACGGCGGCCCTGGTGCTGCCACGCCTGCTGCCTTTGTATGTGTCCAAATCAAAAGCTCAGAGTTGTAAGTGTGGCAGAGATGCTGCTGCAGCGCGAGGACATGAAGACATGGGTGCTGCAACCACAGAGAGGGTCAGGCGGCGGCGAACGCACCCGCGGCAGCGGCGCCCGCGCCGACTCCTCCTCCTCCGCAGCCAGACCTCCTCCATCGTCGTACACGACTCTAAACTCCTCTTCTTGCGAGTCGGGAACGCCCCACATGGCTTCTTGGCGGCGCGGATCGCCCGCTCTTGAAAGGGCGTGCCTGGTGCCACAGGCAGGTGGGCCACAGCGGCGGAGTGTATCACACGGCGCGTGGATGCGGCGCCAAGGCCTCCGCCGACCTGTGTGCCAGCGCCGCCCCGTCCCGTCTCAGCACGCAAATCATGGCGGTCGAGCGGCGTTGTCCGTCACACAGGTTGCTGTGAATAGCAGGCTGAGTTTCCGTCATGATTGTCCAAGTTATTTCAGCTCTAACTTGCAGGCAGCCAGGTCCGCGGCAGGCAGCGCCTGCGGCAGTGCAGCGGACCAGCAGCAGCGGGAACTGGCGAGGGGTGTTGCGAAAACGTGAATGCCGGAGCGTGCACAGTGTTATTCACACCTACCAACCGCACCCAAAACTTGTCGTGTCGATGACGCAGCCCGGGCTCAACCACCTGACTTGTAGCGTCACCAGTTCACTGCCGCCCGCCACGTGGACGCGCCGGCATAGCAGGCTACGCCGCCGCCGCGGACCCCATCCCACTCCTCGCCGCTGGCAGCAATCCAAGGTTACCGTCGCTTCTTCGCTCGCACGCTCGTCCCTTACAGCATGCCCGGCTCACGCCTGCCGCACGGGGGCGAGCCAGTCGAGGTGCTGCACGACGTCCTGGCCGGTTTTCCGCCTGTGGCGCACGCCTTCGGCTACGGATCGGGAGTTTTCAAGCAGCCGGGGCTTTACGACCATCCAGCGCAGCAGGAGGTGGCCGGCAGCGGCGGCACCGGTGGCGGCGGCGGCGGCGACGGCGACCGCCCCATGCTAGACTTCATCTTTGCAGTGGACGACCCTGTGGCCTGGCACACCGAGGTGCGCAGAAAATGAGAGAGGAGCCAGAAGCGCTGTTGGTGGTCGCTTCACTGCCGTCGGACGACGCTGGTAGGCTCCCACTGGCGCCGTCAGTCCCCCCTCCCCTCCTCGCCCCTCTGCAGAACCTGCGCCGCCACGCCGCCCACTACTCCTTCCTTCGGCACTTGGGCCCCGCAGCAATGACCGCGGTGGCCGAGCGCCTTGGAGCGGGCCTGTACTTCAACACCCTGGTGCCCTGGAGGCCGCACCAGGTATGGGGGCAGGCGGCAGGGCGACAGCGGGCATCACGAGCTGCCTGCGCGGCCCTCTCGCCGTGTCGCTGGCGCGACAAGGCTCCGTGCATTGCACACTCTACCAATCACTAACCGCTGCCGGTATCCGACCCGCATATTCTCCTCTTTCTTCTACAGCTCATCAAGTATGGAGTCATCCGGCTGTCGGCACTACAAGAGGACCTGTGCCGCTGGACCACCCTGTACTGCGCCGGCCGCCTGCACAAGCCGGTGGCCACGCTGGCGGCGCACCCCGGCGTGGAGGCGGCGCAGCAGGCAAACCTTGCAGCGGCGCTGCACGTCGCGCTGCTGCTGCTGCCGCCGCGCTTCTCGAGACAGGTGGGGACGAGGTTGCACCTTGTGCTCGCAAAAACCGTTGGTAGGCAGTCGGTGCATCCGGCACGCAGCTCATCAGGCTGGTTGCGCCTGCCCGCACTGCTCCCTCTAAACCCTCCCCTGCCCCGCCCCGTGAACAGGACCTGCTGCACGCTGTGTGCGCCATCAGCTACAGCGGCGACGTTCGCATGGGCCTGGCAGAGGACAGCCGCAAGGTGCACCGCATTGTGGCAGGTGCGGTGAAGCTGCATCCATCCGGTGGAATGTTGTGCACTTGTGAAGATCGACAGGATGGAATGGGTGCCTGGTGAACAAACATTAGAGGTGGGAGTGAGGCGCAGGCTGTCTTTCCTTGCGACCCCACTGACTAGGTAATACTGCAAACGCCGCCGGTTTCTCCAGTGGAGAAACCACTCTTGCCGCCAATTGCTGCCGCCGGTTTCTCCAGTGGAGACAACACTCTGGCCGCCAATTGCTGCCGCCGATTTCTCCGGTGGAGAAACCACTCTTGCCGCCAACGCTGCCGCCGATTTCTCCAGTGGAGAAACTGCTACTGTCAACTGCTGCCGCCGATTTCTCGAGTGGAGAAACTGCTGCTGCCAACCGCAGCCGCCGGTTATCCAGTGGAGACAACACTCTTGCCGCCAATTGCTGCCGCCGGTTTTTCCAGTGGAGAAACTGCTGCCGCCAACTGCTGCTGCCGGTTTCTCCAGTGGAGAAACCACTCTTGCCGCCAACCGCAGCCGCCGGTATTTCCGGTGGAGACAACACTCTTGCCGCCAATTGCTGCCGCCGGTTTCTCCAGTGGAGAAACTACTCTGGCCGCCAATTGCTGCCGCCAATTTCTCCAGTGGAGAAAGTGCTGCTGCCAACCGCTGCCGCCATTGTCTCCAGTGGAGAAACTGCTGCTGTCAACCGCAGCCGCCGATTTCTCCAGTGGAGAAACCACTCTTGCCGCCAACTGATGCGCCGATTTCTCCAGTGGAGAAACCACTCTGGCCGCCAACGTTGCCACCGGTTTCTCCGGTGGAGAAACAACTCTTGCCGCCAATGCTGCCGCCGATTTCTCCAGTGGAGAAACCACTCTTGCCGCCAATTGCTGCCGCCGATTTCTCCAGTGGAGAAACCACTCGTGCCGCCAACCGCTGCCGCCGGTTTCTCCTGTGGAGACAACACTCTTGCCGCCAATTGCTGCCGCCGGTTTCTCCAGTGGAGAAACTGCTGCTGCCAACCACTGCCGCCGATTTCTCCAGTGAAGAAACCACTCTGGCCGCCAACGCTGCCACCGGTTTCTCCGGTGGTGAAACCACTCTTGCCGCCAACGCTGCCGCCGATTTCTCCAGTGGAGAAACTGCACCCATGTTTCTGCAGTGGAAAAACCGCACCCATATTTGCCCAGGTTTTGCTGGAAATGTGTTCTATCACGTAATATGTTGCCGCTTCCTGTTTGACACTGCTGCAGGAAGCGAGGAGGGGCTGCGCGCCTTGTACGCGGACCCGCTGGCAGCTGTGCAGGCAAGCGGAGGGCTGGCAGTCCTGGGCGAAGACGCCTGGGCACACGATGACTCGCCTGCTGCAGCTGCTGCGCTGACCGCAGCGCTGCCGGCGCACGTGCTGGAGCGGCTGGCAGCGCCGCTAGGTGTATGCTTGGAGGCCGGGCAGCAAGAGCCGCGGCAGGCGCAGCAGGCACAGCAGCAGCTACCGCAGCAGCCTAACGGAGCACAGCTGGGCGGGGCGCAGCAGCATGACGGCGAGGTGCTCGATCCGCCGCTGGCAGCGGTGGCGGCGGCGCTGGGTGCAGCCCCCGCGCAGCTCCGTGTCCGCCTGCTGCGCCATGCCATCCACGCCATTGTGGGTGCCTCCAGCCAGAGGCAGGCGGCGGCGGGGGTGCTCACCGCGGGGCTGGGCAAGTCGGTGCGCTACGGTTTGGCCAAATTGCGCAAGGCGTGGCGCTGATGCGTACGACAAGTGCCATAGCATTGGAAGTGATGTAAGCATTGACCACCTCGGCTGCTTGACATTCAAGGCCAGGCCGAGCCGGTTTGGGAGGGCGGCGGGCAGCGGGCCTGATGGTGGCCATGCCAAGCGGATGGCGCCGCCGCCGGCAGGATGAGGTCGGCAAGTTTCGCGCTCGCAAGCTTGTGAATGGCACCGTTTCGCGTTCCACTTTAAAATCAGTGTTGCGTGCGCTGAGCAGAGGAGCAAGGAGCGCCTACTCCAACCCTCGCTCGCTGGAGGGCTCGCGCAAGGACGCTAGCACTTCCAATCGCCGCTGCTCGTCACCAGCAGTGACCTCGAGACGCACATTTTATCATAGAAGCCAGGAATGTTGGCCCGCCCAGCGTCTTTGCCAGGCGTACACAAGGCGCCCCAGCCTTGTGCAGCGTGGAGTCGAAGCACGATTAGGGCCTTGGAGCGCGCAACGCTGCTGAGCGCCGCCCGTCTGCCGGCGGCGCCGGCGGCGGGTCGCCGCCTGACCACCGCCGCCTGGCCACATAGCTGTGTGCGGTGCAGCAGCAGCAGCAGCGCAAGCACAGCTGAGCACCTTGGAAGCGGCAGCCGCGGCACCTCGAGAGTGCACCACCTGGGTGCAACAGCCCTGCGCCTGCTGACCGGCAGCCGGCGAGGCAGCAGCAGCGGCATCTGGCATGCTCGCCAGAGCGCTGTGTGCCGCCGCTGCCAAGTCTGCCACTCCACCGGCGGCGGCGCAGCTGGCGGCGGCGCAGCTGGCGGCGGCGGCGGCGACGGCAGCGGCAGCGGCAGCGCGGGCGGTACAGCGGCGGCGCTGACCGCGGCGCCAGCGCTGGGTGGCGGTCAAGAGGACGTCATTTTGCTAGATGTGACAGGTGGGTGCTGCTGCTGCTGCTGCCAGGAATTCGCACAAGTGCCCCCGCTTGGCCATGTGGCTATAGTGTTCAAAGTTTATGCAGGATGCGGGGGATGCGCCCCACAGCTGGCTTGAAACCTTGGCTGCCGGCCCATGCAGGCATGCGCTGCGCCGGCTGCGTGAGCCGGGTCAAGGTCCTGCTCGAAAGGGAGGCCCCTGTGCGTGGCGCGTCCGTCAACCTGGCGACGGAGACGGCTGTCGTGCGGGTGCTGTTGCTCGACGAAGCAGATGGTGGCAGCAGCAGCGGCGATGCAGCAGCAGCGGCGGCGGCGGCAGACAGTGCAGCAGGAGCAGCAGACGGTGCAGCAGGCGCAGCAGCGGAGGCAGACCTGGAGGCGGGTCTGTCGCCGCACGAGCGCCAGCTGGCGGCGATGGGCGCGGGGCTGGCGCACATGCTGACGGACGCGGGGTATGCCGCCACGATGCGCCAGCAGGGCGGCGGCAGCAGCGCCAGCGGCAAGGTGGTGCAGGCCAAGAGGGAGGAGCGCATGCGGCGCCTCAGGTGGGGGAGAAAACAGCAGGGGCGGTGTGATTCCTTGGTGCCTGTGCTACCGTGACGGCAGGCGCTGTTTGCCATGGCACCACCTGGTGAACAGGTACTGCAGCCAAAGCTATAGCAGCCTGTGTGTGCTCAAGACAAGTATGATTCACAGTTCTCTGAGCTCTGCGCCTGCAGGGAGACTACGCGGCGGCTAGGCGTGGCCTGGCTGCTCGCCTCCGCCTGCCTGCTGCACCACGTGACGCACTGGCTGGGCGCCGCCGCGCCGACATGGCTGCACGCCCTCGCCTCCACGCCCGTGCACGCGGCCATGTCGGCGCTGGCGCTGCTGGGTGCGTGCAGGGGCGCCTGCGCTTGCCGTAGTGCCTTGCAGCGCTGCCTTCTGCGGCTGCCCGGTATCACGGTCACAGCTTGCTGTTGCTTAAGAAAGCGTGCTGTTGCATAGCCTGTGCTGGGCACGCTGGGTTGCCCTACAAAAACAATTGGTATCTGTTTTTTTCTTCTAATAACGACACCCCGCGTGTGTGCACATCACTTGCTTGGCACGTGCTCGATCCCAAGCAACCTCCACTTCATGCCTCCCTGCCTGCCCCCCGACCCCCGCCCCTGCAGGCCCTGGCCGAGCCATCATCACCGAGGGCTTCCAGGCCCTGGCTCGCGGCGCCCCAGACATGAACAGCCTGGTGGGGCTGGGGGCCACCGCCTCGTTCGCGGTGTCCGCGGTGGCGGCGCTGCTGCCCCAGCTGGGTGAGGAGCCTGGGAAGGGGCGGGGGCGGGGCGGGGCAGGGCTGGGCGCAGGCAGGGGGTCAGGCGAGTGGAACAAAGGTGCCCTTGCAGCGCGGCATGTGCACGCAGAGTCTTGCCTTCCCTTGTTGATGGATGCTCTGCTTGGCTGTCGCCACACCGATCTGCCATGCATGCCAGGCTGGCGCACCTTCTTCGAGGAGCCTGCCATGCTGCTGGGCGTGGTGCTGGTAGGACGGGCGCTGGAGGAGCGGGCCAAGCTGCAGGCCTCGGCTGACATGGCGGCGCTGCAGGCGGGTGGGGAGAGGGCAGGGCGCGCAGGGGCATGCGGTGCAGCCTGGGCACGAGGCCGTGAGGTCTTGCTTGCCAGGGCCCGCTGTGCACCGTGCGTGCTCACACCTGGGGTGCATGATGCCGCTCGCGGGCCGCTGGCCAGCAGTTGCCTGTTTCTGCGAGGAGACACTTGAGGTTGCTGTGTCCCTCCCAACCCTCCCACCCGCCTGCAGGGCCTGCTGCCGCCCAAGGCCCGCCTGCTGCTGGGCGACGGCAGCTGGCGGGAGGTGCCCTCTGAGTCTGTGGCCACAGGGGACCTGCTGACGGTGCGGGTGCTGCTGGGGCGGGCGAAAGCGGCGGGAGTGCAAAGTGTCGTGCAGCACGGGCGCAGGCTTGCATGGGGGAGGCAGCCTTGGGCTGCGCAGCGCTGTATGCCTGGCTCCTGGGCAGGAGGCACAGAGCCGCGCCTGCTTGAGCTCGTCTGCCCCAGCCGGCTTTCCAGAACCCTAACCAGCTAGGGTTGTGTGACCGTCGGTGCAGGTGCTGCCCGGCGACCGCGTGCCTGTTGACGGTGTGGTGGTGGGCGGGCGCAGCACTGTGGACGAGTCGGCCCTGACTGGAGAGCCGCTGCCGGTCACCAAGGCACAGGGTGCGTGCCAGAGGGGGCGCCATTCTGAGAAGCTGGCAGGCGGACGGCCCTGTGCCGCACCTGTTTGAGCTGCCTTTAGCTTCCCACGTCCCCGCGCTGCTTCTTGCTTACCCAGCCACTTCTTCTTGTTGATGCTCGCCTGCCACGTTGCTGCACCATGTCGCAGGCGACAAGGTGACGGCCGGCACGGTAAACTATGATGGACAGCTCAGCGTGCAAGCCACGCACAGCGGCGGCGACACGGGTGTGCAGCGGGGGCCGTAGGGGTTGGGTGTGGGTTGTCTGGTGCCAGCAGGGCGCATGTGCGTGTCGCCGCCTGTATCCCCCCTGTCGCATCATCGATCTTGAGTTTCCGCCCACCCACCCCCACCCCCCTGTTGTGCAGCTGTGGCCGACATAGTGCGCATGGTGGAGGCGGCACAGTCGCGCACCGCCCCTGTACAGCGGTTTGCAGACGTGGTGGCGGTGCGTGGCCTGCTGCAGTGCAGAGCTGTCTGCTTGTCTGCCCTGCCTGCGGCGTTGTCTCGGCTCAGCACTATACAGTTGTCCTTCCTTGATGGGCGCCGCGACTCGCCTCCTTGGGCTTTCATGCGCCACAGGCTCACTTGGGACTCCATGTTTTGCGTCCTTCTGCAGGGCAAGTTCACGTATGGAGTGATGGGCATCGCCGCGGCGGCCTTTGCCTTCTGGGCGGGGCCCGGCACTCGCATCTTCCCCCAGGTGCCGTGCTGTGCTTGGGGGTGCGGCGCTGGAGCCGTGCGTCGGCGGTGGTTCCATGTCCCGCGCTGCACTCCGCTTAGGCGGTGCGCCGCGTGCCGTTACACCGCCTCCTGCACGCCCCGCTTCAAAGCACCATCCCATGGCGACCGCTCCTCCCCCCACCAGCCCCGCCTCAACCCCAAACCCCTCCCCAGGTTCTGGCCCCCTACGCCGCCACCGCCGCGTCCACCGGCGCCGCCACCGCTCTGCTGGCGCTGCAGATGGCGTGCAACGTGCTGGTCATCGCCTGCCCGTGCGCCCTGGGCCTGGCGGCGCCCACCGCGGTGCTGGTGGGCACGTCGGCGGGCGCGCGCCGTGGGCTGCTGATCCGCGGCGGAGACATCCTGGAGGTAGGGAGGGAGGGAGGGGTTTGTGCAGTACTCGTCCGTTCAACACTGCTGCAGCAGCGCGAATGTGTGGCGCAGATGTGGGCTCTGGTTTGTAGCTTGTGTTGTGCTGGAGGTTGGGTATGATGGCTGGGTGGGAGAGCATGTCGCAGGGGTGGCAGGGCGGCCAGGGTGGCACCGTCACCAGCGCAGGGCAACCTCGCGTACCTCCCCCGCCGCCATCAGCGCTGCACGGTTGTGGTGATAGCACCATCATCTGTCGGTGTCCTGCCGCCCGCAGGCAGCGTCCCACGTGGACACGGTTGTGTTTGACAAGACGGGCACGCTGACAGCTGGCAAGCCTGCTGTGGTCGAGGTCCGCCCCCTGCCAGCTGGCATGGACCTGCCACCCCTGGCCGCTGCCGACGAGCTGCTGCTGCTGGCGGCGGCGGTGGAGCGAGGCAGCACGCACCCGCTGGCGCGTGCCATTGCCGGCGCAGCGGCAGGGGCGCGCGGTGGCAACGGCGCCACCAGCAGCAGCGACAGCGACGGCAGCGGTGCAGGGTATGCAGCGGACGAGGGGTCGTTTGTGCAGGAGCCTGGCAGCGGCGTGACTGCCACCGTGGCGGCGCGCCGTGTGGCAGTTGGTACCCTGGAATGGGTGACACGAGAGGCGGCGGCGCAGCAGCTGGGCGGCGGCACAGCATCCTCGCCCGCCCCACTGCGCAGCCTCGACCAGCAGGAGGCGGAGGAGGCAGCGGCAGCTGCTGCCAGCGCTGCCGCCAGCACCTCGGCGGCGGCGGCGGCGGTGGCAGCGGTGGCAACCCAGCCCGGACACATCTTGGTGTACGTGGGCATTGATGGGCAGCTGGCAGGCGCCATTGAAATTGCGGATGAGCTGCGCGCAGACGCTGCACACACGGTGCAGCAACTGAAGGTGTGTCTTCCTTGGTTGGGGGTGCCACGGCGTGGCGGTCGGGGGGGAGAGTGGGGCGCACGGAGGAAGGTGTGGGTGGCACTGCTGCAGCGCGCTCCCTCACGACGACTCGCCTCTCTCTTCACTTCCCTTGGTGCTGCAGCGCATGGGCGTGCAGGCCGTGATGCTGTCTGGCGACCAGGCCGCCACAGCGCACGTCATCGCAGAGGCGGTGGGCATAGCGCCGCAGGTGTGGCCCCGTCTTGTGTGTCCCCCTCTTGTGTGCGCATGGCTGTGCCCTGGTTAGTGGTGGGTTGCACGTGGACTGCGGTGGGAGTCGTCAAGCCACGACAGCCATCAGCTGGCGCTGCTCGCTGTTCTGGCCCCTTCTCGTTTGCTGCACGGCCTCACGCCGACCGCGTCCCTTCCCTTCCCTTCCCTGCCTCCTGCAGCACGTGTACGCGGGTGTGAAGCCCGCTGGCAAAGCGGCGCTGGTGCAGCAGCTGCAGGCGCAGGGGCGGCGGGTGGCTATGGTGGGCGACGGCGTGAACGACGCGGCGGCGCTTGCGCAGGTGTGCTTGTTGTGGGGTGCTGGTTGTGTCAACAGCAGCAGCAGCAGCAGAGGGATGTGGTGAGAACTCAGTTGACCTGAGGCGAGATGAGCTGCATGATCGCCTGCATACTGACAAATGCAGGCTGTAGCGTCAAAGCATGATTCCACCACTTGGCCCCCCCCCCCCCCCCCCCCCTTTCAACGTACACCCAACCTGCAAGCGCCGCCGCTCTCCCGCACCCACCCACCCTCTGCCTCAGGCCGACGTGGGCATTGCCATGGGCGGTGGCGTGGATGCGGCCAGCGAGGTGGCAGACGTGGTGCTTCTCGGAGACCGCGTGCCGCAGGTCGGTCTGCCGTGCAGGGCGGTGGGGCCCAGGTCAGGGAGAGACGCACCTGCTGCGAAAGGGCGGCGGGGACTTGCATGGCATGGCCTGCATGGCTGCGCGAGTGTTGGACGTGCTTCAGCTGGGCCGCACGCCTCGCCTGTCTTCTCCCCTTACGCCCGGCCCCGCCCTCCGCCCCATCCTTACACCTGCCCTTGAGCTGCAGGGTTTGAACCAGACGGCACCTGACCCCCTCTTTCCACCCTCCACCTTCCTTGCCAGCCCCCCACCCTCCTTGTCGTCCCTCCACACTTTCCGTGTCCGCACACCCCACAGGTGCTGGACGTGCTGCAGCTGAGCCGCGCCACGCTGCGCAAGATCCAGCAGAACATGTGGTGGGCGGCGGGGTACAACCTCATCGGCATCCCGCTGGCCGCCGGCGCGGCGCTGCCCTTCACCGGCCTGGCCCTCACCCCCAGCCTGTCCGGTGGGTTGATCCACACCTTGGGCTGCACCTTGAGCCTTGAATTGACGGCAGAGCACGTGCAGCCGTGCGTCAGCGTGTATGTGCGTGTGTCAGCAGCCGTGCGTGCGTGCGGCAGGTGTGCCGGGGGTGCAGCGGCTGCCCGGGACAGATGTGCCTGAAGTGACCCCACGCCGCACGCTCCCGCACTCCCCGCACACCCCCTGCCAAGCAGGCGCGATGATGGGTTTCAGCAGCCTGGCCGTCATGGCCAACTCGCTGCTGTTGCAGTTCGAGGGCCGGCCGGCTGCGCTGCAGCGGCAGCCACGGCCGCAAGCAGCAGGGAAGCACGCAGCGGCGGCAGTGGCGGCAGAGGGCGCAGCGGCGGCCGACGTCGCGGCGGAGGTCGCGGCTGCATGACACCCCCTGCTCAACACACCGCTCGGCCATGTGCAGTCTTTGGTGGCAGTCTGCAACGCGGTGTGCCGTGCTCCAGGCCAGGGAAAGCAGGCCTGTTACGCCACGGTTGTGGAGAGATTGCGAGGCAGGCGTCACAGCGCCCCGGGCTGCCCACGCTGGAGATCTTCCACGTTCTGGGCCCCTGACCACACCGACTGTTTCCTGTTCTGACCCGCCGTTTCTTTGCCGGCATGCTCGCTTGCCCCACCCCGCCCTGTGCCGCCCCCCTGCATCACCTCGGTTAATCTTCTCCTAATTTGTCCACCCCACATGTTTCCAGCCTGCCCATCCATAACACAGCACACAGTGAGTGACGGCTGGGAAAAGTGAAACCAGGGCATGCACAGCGTGGCACACCCCTGGCAGACCATCAGCCCGCCCACGTGCGGTGCGCCTGCCCAGCCCCACATGCCCCTCTGCGGCAGGCGCTGGCAAGTGCATAAGTGCACGAACAACGCCGTTGAACAGCACAATAAGAAGGCGCCTCAAGAGTAGATTGCGCAGTGTGGGTGCGCTCACCGCCGGCCACGCCCAGCTGTCGCTCGCCGCCGTGCCGGTTTGCCGCTGTGCTGCTGCTGCTGCTGCTGCTCCGCAATGTGCCCCATGCGCGCGGTAATCGCGCCCTCCGCTGCCGGCTGCTGCTTCTGCTGCTGCTGCTGCTGTTGCTGCTGCTGCGCCGCCGCGTCGCTACCCTGCTGCTGCGCGCCAGCGGGCTGCTGCCGCTGCTCGACAGCGTGCGGCAGGATGCTGAGGCGGCCCGCCAGGCGCCAGCGGTTGGTGGCTGCGGGCTTCATCGAGTGCTCAAACACCCAGTAATCCTCGACATCGATTTCCTGCACGGCGCAGGGAACAGCGCAGCAGGGCACGGTGAGCAGCGAGCCATGTAACAGTTGTTGGGCCAAGACACGCGGCAGAACTGCAGCAGGATGGGCAAGCGCAGGTCACCCGACTGTTTGCTCGCTCCGGTGGGCGGACAGCGCGCCTGCTCTAGGCAGCGCTGCAGGCTGGCACCGTGCGCGCGGCTCCCCTCCAACAGCCCTCCCCCCTGCCCTGCTCGCTGCCTGCTCTCAGCGACCACCAGCAGCTGCAGCACCAGCTGCGGCGCACCTGCTCGAGGCTGCCCGCCACCAGCTTGCCCACGGCGTTGAAGGCGGCAAAGCGCTGCTTGGAGGGTACGCGGACGGTCAGCTGGGAGAACCCCGTGGTGTCGTCCTGCAGGCGCAGCAGCAAGGCAGAGTAGAGGTCTGTGACGGGCAGGCAGGTATCCTCGACATGCGTGTCATACAACAACAAGCAGATCTGCCTCAACCCTGCCTGTCGATTCACAGGCAAGCAGCATCCGCCACCTGCCCACCCCGCCCCTTGCCTTGGGATCTATCATGATGAGCCGCCCCTGCATGACGGTCAGCTCGCGCGCTGTCGGCTCCTGCGAGACATGCAGGGCAGGCGGCGGGACGCGCGGGGGTGGGACGCGCGAGCGGCAGGTGCGGCCGGCGCCGGGCAGGGAGCGGCAGTCGCAGCGCACGTGGTTAGCACGCAGCGAGCGGCAGTTGAAGCGGGCCTGGGTGGCGGGGGGGCACGATGTGTCACATACCCGCCCGCCCACACTGTACGCCTGCACCGTGCTGCCCATGCAGCCCACCTGCGTAATCTCCCAGTGCACGCGCGCCCAGCCGCCATCCTCGCGCTGCTTCAACTGCCGCTTCACGTCTGAAAACACGGCGGGGGTGACCAGCTGGCGAAGCTCCGTCTTGTCGCCTGCAGCCAGCAGGCCGCACACCTGGATGGGGCAGAAAGGAGCACACTAGACGATCGAGTGTAGCAGGGGCGGCTGGAGTCCAGGTGCTGAAATGCTGATGCGGCTCCAACTCGACGTCAGCTGCCAGCAGGCTGCACACCGGCCCAAAGCACAGCAGCGAGATGGCGGCAGGGAGGCTGTGCAGACTGATGCGCTGTGCAGAGCAATGCGGTGGCCAGCGGGCGGCAGAGGCGCTGCACGCATCTGCCACCACCTCGCCCTGCGCCTGCCTCTGCTGCGCTTTGCTGCCTCTGCTTTGCATGGGTCTGCGCCACGCACCTGCTTGTACAGCGTCAGTGCTTCCCCCTTGAACTGATCCTTGCTGAACCCAGGGATGGCCTTCCTGCACAGGCGCAGGCACAGGCGCAGGCAGAGCGCAGGCAGACGTGCTCGGCGTGCTGTGCGCCATCCGGACGCGGGCGGTGGCCGGGGCGCACGCCCTTGCTGCCTTCCCACGCCATCAAAGCAGCGCCCGCCCCTCTGCCAGCACTTCATGAACGGGCTGGCTGCCTTGCAACCTGTCTAGCTCACTTTGTCTTGGCGAGGGTGTAGAGGGACTTCGCGTGCGCCAGGAAGCGGCGCCACACCTGCAGGCAGGCAGGGGCAAGCAGCAAGGTAGAGCGGCAAGGCAGCCCTTCCACGCACCCCCGGCAAGCTGCAAGGCTGGACCAGCATGTCACCGTTGACAGGAGTGCCACTCTGCAATGGACGGCACCATGCAGCAACCCTCAACACCCACCGACGCCAGCCAGCCACCCACCCACCTGCTTCCACCCGCCGATGGTAAAATAGGCGGTGACGGGCTGCGACGGTGGCACGCCGCGGAACGGCTCAGCCAGCAGGTTGGACGAAACCATGCTCAGCCGCATCTGCATAGCGCGCTGCATCTCCGGCGGAGGCTTGTAGCCAGACTTGGGTGCTTTAGTGCCCATTGTGGCATAACCGCGACGCCCCGCGGCTGCGCCGACGACGGCCGCGGAGCCGGGGCCGGCTGCGGGACGCCAGCAGGCGCCGCCAGAGCACGACACGCGTGCAGCGGCCGGCAGCAGCGCGCGCAGGCCAACTGGTGTGGCAGGCAGGCGTGCCGCGGCACGCAGCAGAGGGGCTGCCGCTGCTGCCTCGCCGCCTGCCACCGCCGCTGCCGTGCCGGTGCTGAAGAGCGCCTGCAGCGCCTGCCCGGCGGCGTGGAGCGATCGAGCTTCAGGCGCTGAGCACGACAGGCTTTCGGGTTTCGCCTGCGCAGGCGACGTCGCAACGCTAGCCCATCGCCTCACCTGCTGCCCGCTGCTGCCGCGCCCCACCCGGGCTGCCGCATCGACAAGACGCCGCTGCATGTCTATATGGCGCCTCAATTGGATGCCAGGCCGCCGAGGACGCCTCAAGGAGGCGGACGAAGGGCGAGTGGCGTAGGGGCCGCTCGCGGCTAGCTGCAGAGGGAAGGGAACGGGTGTGATGATCCTGCGCAGGAGATCGGGCGACGAGGACATGCACGCCAGGAGCCCGCATCGCAAGGCGCAAGTGGTCCTGGCTTTTGAGCGCCTGCTCGCCTGCCTCCCTTTCCACTGTGTCCTGCCATCATGTATAGCATGCCGAGGGAGCAGATCCCGCTGCTCCTCTCCTGCCAGCGAACCTCGTGAAACAAAGACGCGCTCAGAGCCTTGACCGGTTGCAGGATTCTTCGAGCGGTGCAGCAACAAGAGCAGAGAGCTTGGTGACGTGCCGGCGGTGCGCCGATTGCCTCCGCCACACCTGCGGCAGCTCTGCCGCCGCTACCGCCGCCTGCTGACCGTCGGCGGCGGCGATGCCGGCGCTCGTGCTGTTCAACAGGCGCTGGCTGCTGGCAGGGGACGATGTGCCGCTGGTGGCGGCGCCTCTGTTCCTCATCCACACGGTGAGCTTGGCAGCGGTTGCCTAGCAGCGAGCCGCTGCAAGTATGCGTTCCCTCAGACGGTCGCTTTTGCCCCCGACAGGTGCCCACTTCGCCGCTTTGCTTGGCAGGATACTTGGGTACGCGGGCAGGGCCCGCTCTGCACGTTTTGGCACCTGTGCTTCGAAGAGATGCTGGGCCCCCCAAACACCTGCGCTCCCCCACGTCCCTGCACCCACCCAGGTCTGGTGCTGCCTCCTTGTCATCTGGTACATCAGCCTCCACGGCCCGAGGGAGTGCAGCGGCGCGCTGGAGTACGACGTTGCGGTGGGAGGCCTGCTGGGGGCGTTCCTACTCTCCGCAGGTGAGGGGTAAGCAGCAGACAGACCGCACACCCCGAACGCGCACCCCCGCTGGCCCACCGGCAGGCCTTCGGAACTGTTGAGTAGGCACGAGGCGCCACCGCACCCTCCAGCAGGCCTGCAGCAAGCGGCCCCCAGCTGGCATAGACGCAGCGCGGCACCCGAATTCTCGTGAATCCCCTGCAACTTTTGCAGGGCTGGAGTTTGGCATGGTGAAGCACGGCCTGCGCGGCGGGCCGTTTGAGACGCGTGCCCGCCGCCTGCTCCCGCGGCTCATCTACCTCGACTTTGCCAGCCACGTAGCGCAGGTGCAGTGGGTACTGCGCAGCGTGGCGTGGCCTGCCTGCCTGCCTGCACAGTCGTGCCCGGCAGTGCTTTCAAACATTCCGCTGTGCTGTGCGGCGCTGCAGGAGGGCGCGGGCGCGCAGGCGCATTTGCAATCCGCCCGTCTGGCCTGTCTGGCCGCGCGTCCCTGGCATGCCCTCCCCAGCAGCCCCTGTGCCCCTCCTCCGCCCCCCCCTGCAGGTGGCCTTCAACGGGTACGGCACCCACATTGTGTACAGCGGGCCGTCGCCGGTGTGCCCCACCGCGGGGCTCATCTGGAACCCCGTCAACGCCATGCTGGTGCGGGGTCCACGAGGGGCCGGCTTTTGGGTTGCCGCTGCCGCTGCTGCCGCCGCCGCTGTTCCTGCCGCTGCTGCTGCTGCTGCTGCACTGCGCTGTGGTTGGTCTCGCGGAGGCCAGGTGGTGCTGGGCTGGACAGCAGGATCCGGGCGCCTGCCTCCTCGCTCCCTATGCCCCCACTCCCGTCCTTCCCCGTCTGCCCAGGCGCTGGTGTGGTGCACCTGGGCGCTGATTGCGGCGCTGCTATTGCTGCTGGTCCTGACATACAATATCTTCCCCGACTACACAGGTGCGTGTGTGCATGCCAGGAGGGGAAGATGAGTCCGACGTGTAGGCGTGTGTGGCGGGGCCTGCAAGCCAGGCACGAGCTGTTGGCTAGTGAGCACGGGCGAGCGCGGCAGCGAGAGCCACTGCAACCCTGCCCCTTTCCTTCGCCTGCACCCTCATCTTGTGACGTGCAGACCCCAAGTCTTGGGAGCGCCGCTGCAACTGCATTGGCACGCTGCTGTGCTGCAGGCGCGGCGACCGGGGGCAGTACCGAGACCTGACGGGGCAGCAGCAGCGGCTGAGCACGCGCCTGGGGGGCCTGTTTGCCATGGTGAGGCAGGCTTGGGGTGGGGGGGGTGGGGGGGGGTGGGGGGGTGGGGGGGGGGGGGGGGCTCTGACGATGCCCGGTGGTGCTGGCTAGCTGCAGGTGCCCCAGCTGACACGACCTGCGTGCTGAGGCCCTGTTTGCCATGGTGAAGCAGGCAGCGTGTGTGTGTGGCTAGGGGAGCTTGGTTGGTGGTTGCCGGGGATCGCAGGTGGAGGGGGGGAAGCCTTCCGAGCCGGGCTTGATGCTGCGCTGTGCCAACCAGACTCCTGCAGCCCCTGCCCCCCCACCCCACCCCACACACACGCGCACACACACACACACACACACACACACACGCCCGCCCGCCCGCCCGCCCGCCCGCCCGCCCGCCCGCCCGCCCGCCCGCCCGCCCGCCCGCCCGCCCGCCCGCCCGCCCGCTCCTCCTCGCTGCCCTCAAACAGCCTGTACCACCCCTCTGGCTGTCTTACCTGCAGATGCTGGCCCACATAGACCTGTCTGCCACCGACATGCTTCTGGCCTTCAGCCTGGCCATGGCACTGCAGCGCATGCAGCGCCGCCAGCAGCGCGAAATGGCGGCGGCGGCGGGGCACCCGGTGGCGCAGCACTCCAGCAAGCCCGCCTTTGGGCGGCGCCCCTCGCGGGCCGGCATGGTGCAGCTGTCTCCGCAGATGTCGCCTGGCAGCAGCAGCTGGAGCAGCACTGACGAGCTGCTGCCGGGGCGCCGCCCGCCTGACCTTGAAACCGGCCTGCTGGGCAGCAGCAGCCAGGGCGGCGGCAGCGGCATGGCGCGGCACCTGGCCGGCATCCCCGAACGCCTGCTGGGGCGCAAAGGCGACGCCAACGGCGACGGCGGTGCCTGCCCGGCTGCGGCAGCAGCGGCGGCCGGGGAGCATTTGGAGGGCCTGGCAAGCTTTGTGCCAGCGCATGACGAAGGCGGCGAGGAAGGGGACCTGCAAGTGGGCGCTGAGAAGACGGAAGAGGACGAGTGCGGCCAGCCGCGGCGCCCCGACAGCCGAGAGGGAGAGCTGGGGCCCGTGGATGCAGGTGTGACGTTGGGGAGAGGGAGGGTGACGCAGGCAGCGAGGCTGCGGCAGGGAGCGGGCCTGCAGGCGGGCACGCATGCAGGCGCGGCCGCTTGGTCGTGAGCTTGCGCCCTCCCTGCGCCCCTACTGCTGCAGAGACGCTGCGGGAGGCAGCATGGGCGATGAAGTATGCTTTTGCGTCCTACGGCCTGCTGCTCTTCATCTTCTCGCAGCCAGCGTGAGTGCCCGGGGCAGCGCGGGGTGTGCTCCTGCAGGCGGGCGGGCCAGCTGTAGGTGTTGTGTGCCGCTGGACACACGCCGGTGGGCACCGCCCCGCGTTCCACAGCTGCGTGCTACCTCACCTCCATGCCACTCTGCCCTGCCTTCGGCGCCCTCCCGCCCTCCCTGCAGCACCGGCTGCCTGCAGGTGTGCTGCGGGCGCAACTGCGGCCTGCTGCTGGGCACCGCGGGCGGGCGGCGCGGGCGGCGAAAGCTCGACCTGCGCTTGGTGCACAACCTGAACCGGGAGGCCACGCAGCAGGCAAGCGTGTTTCGCTTTTCAAGGCAGCGACGACGACAGGGAGGGGGGGGCGCAGGATGCATGCATACAGCCGCGCAGCACGCGTGCAGTTGTGGTGGGCAAAGCTTGTGTGATGGTGCTCAGCCATCCACCAGCATGCCTGTCCGCCCATCTCCCACGCTCCCGCGGGTGTTGTTTGCAGGCGGCCGGGCTGGCAGATGCAGACCTTTTGGATGTGCGCTATGAAGGGGAGGTAAGATCGCGCCACATAGAGAGAGACTCACGCAGGGTCAGAGGGCTGCCGCTGCCACTCTCACACCGCCGTCTCTCCCCACACCCTCGCCAGCCCAGCAGCAGCCTTTCTCGCTGCATTCGCACACAGCAGAAGCCCCTGCCCGCCCGCCCGCCCGCGCCCCCCCCCCCCCCCTCCCGACCCACCTGCGTTGTGATGAACACCTTCCAGGTACCGCACGTACTGCCCTACTTCATAGCCGTGGACGAGAATGCAAGAGCGCTGGTGATCGCCATCCGAGGTGGGCGGTTGAACGGAATGGCAAGCAGCGGAAAAAGCCTTGCCATGCTCTCTGCCGCAAGCCAAGCCGGCTCACACATTGAAGTGTGCCTCCGTATCCCCCCACAGGCTCCCTGTACAGCAGCGATGCACACGATACCTTTTTTTCAAGCCTGCACTTCTGCTTGCATCCCGCAGCGCTGTCCGCTTCCCAATGCTGCTCCGTGTGCCCCTGCTGCCTGCAGGCTCCCTGTCCCTGGATGACGTGGTGCGAGACCTACTCTTCGAGCCTGCCTCCCTGGACGAGTGGGTGGTGCCTGGGCGGCGCTGGGAGGACCCACCTCCCGAGCTAGTAGCCGCAAGTGAGCCCGCGGGGAGACGCAGAGTCACTTGTAGGGCTGACGCGGCACGGTGCAGCGCGGCGGCTGGGTCGCTGAGTGGAACACAACGCTTGCATCAGGCACCTGCGGTAAGGCACCTTCTATGGTTCCGGGAGTGTGGCTTACAAAAAACAAAAGTGGGGGGAGGGGGAGGTTTCGTACCAGCGGAGTTGGTACCCCAGTTTCGTACCAACGCAAACATGGGGAATTGAGCAGCATACAGCACAATGGGGGGCCAGAGGTGCTGCGTTCTTCTCAGGAGGTTCAGCTGCGGCCCCGGCCGCGGCCCCGGCCGCGGCCGCGGCTGTTCCCAGCGGCACTGTCGGACACGCCGCCGCAGGGGCCGCCGCTCCTGCCAGCAGAGGCAGCCGTACCTGCACCTCCTCCAGCACGCGCCCTTCCAGCCCGGCGGCGTCTATCAGGCGCCTGCAGACGGCGTCTAGCGTCTCGCACGGCCGCAGGCAAACGATTGAAGGGCGCAGCAAGTCCTGGAGATGGCCCGCATGTATAATGCGGACCTGCCAGAGCAGAGCCGGCTCGTCCATGGTTTCCCCGGAGTGTTGAAGCACGCCGGAGGCGCATCGCCGTGTCGAAACCCGCAGGACGAGGCTCAGCATGCACGCCACGCCGCCGCCGCCGCTGCCGCCTGCGCGCGTGGCGCGCTCATTTTTGCCTAGGTACCAGTACGAACTGTGCTCGTTTTTCTCAAAATTTTGGGGGGGGGACCCCCGGAACCACTTTTTCTATTAGAAGGTGCCTAACCTGGCCTCCCCTCCTCCTCCCTGTGTGCGCTCCGAGCAGGCGCTGCTTCGCGCTATGCCGCCCACTCCGGCATCCTGGAGGCAGCCCGGGCCACGTTCATGGACATTCAGGTGCCCTGCAAGTCTCTTTTCCAAACCGGGAATGTATGGGAGTGTTCGTTGGGGGGCCGGGGGGTGGGGCATCCTCCGGCCTGGAACACGTGCTTCGCGTTACGGGCAGAGGCAGGGCGGGGCAGCAAGAAGGCTCGTCGTGCTGGCCTGTAGTGTGCTGTACTGCCCAGCGTGCCGCCGGCGCTGCCTTGCAGAACCACTCCCCCCCCCTGCCTCCGCACGCCCGCCCCAGGAGCACGGCGTGCTGCACAGCGCGCTGCTGGCGCCTGGCGGGCGCTGCGACGGCTACCGGCTGGTAGTCACCGGTCACTCGCTGGGCGCGGGCTGCGCCTTCCTGCTGGCGCTGTACCTCCGCCACTTCTGCCCCGGCCTGCGGTGCGCATGCGCCTGCCTGCGAAGGGCGGCTTGTGCCTGGGCCTGCGCATGCATCCAAGGCAGGCGGGCGAGCCTACAGCACTGGCCACCCATCGCGCGTTCTCCCGCAAGCCTGGCTGCTTGTTGCATCCCCCGCTTGGCCCCTGCTGCAACCCCCCCCCCACCCCCACCCCCTCATGCCGCCCACGCAACAGATGCTGGTCCTTCTCGCCGCCGGGCGGCCTGGCGTCAGGGGAGCTGTGCGCCGCTGCTTCCGAGTGGTGCACCTCCACCGTGTGTGGGCGCGAGTGGATCCCCCGCCTCAGGTGAGCACAGCTGGCAACCCCACGCGGAGCGAGCGCTGCCCTTGTGCCCGTGGTTTGGTGAGCATCCCCCTGCTCACACCGCCCTGCCGCATCCTCTTGAGCTGCCCTGCTGTCCTGGCCAGCGTCCGTCCAGCTGCCCACCCGCCCGCCTGCGAGCCAGCTGGGTTCTGGTGCTTGATGACCCCCAACCAGCCCTGGCGCCGCAGCATGCGCACCGGGGGGGGGGGATTGACCGGTTCATGCCGCACTGCGGTACCGCCTCGACGTCCCTTCCACCACCCCGCATGTCCACCTGCTCCTCCTGTCGCCCCGCCCTGCAGCATGCGCACGTTCAGCCGCATGCGCGACGAGATGATCCTGGCTGCGCTGCGCTGCCGCCGCTCCAAGTGGATCTACCTGCTGTCGGTGGCGACGGGGCGGCGCTGGACCGAGGACGAACTTTTCTACAGGCCCGATGAGGTAGGCTTGGAGGCAGGGAGCAGTGTGGTGCTCATTGGCAACAAGGCAATGCAACGGGTGCGACCGCGCACCGCCGACCGCGTCCATGCACCTCGCCGGCAGCCTGCAGCCCGCAGCTCGCTCGTGCGCCCGCTCCTCTCCAGCGGCTCATCGCTCCTCACCCCGCCTGCAGCTGCCGGAGGAGGCGCGCCTGGCGCTGCGCTCCTACCGTGCCAGCCTGGCACGCAACACAGCGGTGCGCACGTTCCTGGAGCTGTCTGGCGACTTTTGCCCGCCGGGTGGGTTGACCCACAGCATTGGGACGTGCGGCCGTTGAGTGGACGCATTTTATCAAGTCGGTGATCAAGTGCCGGGTTGGGCAGAGAGCCGAAAACAACCGGCAACTGCCTCCTCACGCCTGCTTCTCCGCTCCACCAACCACCCACGCAGGGCGCTGCTTCCAGCTGAAGCCCACCGGCAAAGCGGAGCGCACGGGCCCCCGCTGGCGGGGCGCCAAGCGGCGGCAGTACCGCGCCGTGTTTTTGGAGGGCACCGCTGTTGTGGATGAGGGCATCATCATCTCAGGCCGCATGATGGCAGGTGGGAGGGGTGTGTGGCGAGGGGCACGGCGTTGGGTGTGCCTTGCTGGCAGCACTGGCTGCTGCTGCTGCCTCCAGCGAATTTTGTTGGCACGGTTGGCGCAGGAGTTCGGGGGCTGAGGGTCTGTCGCTCTGCAGCTCTGACGTGCGAATCAGCACACATTCACCCGCCCCCCCGGATGGCCTCCTGCAGACCACATGCCTGACTACCTGCTGGCCACGCTGCGCCAAATGGCGAGGAGCATTTCGCACAGCCAGTGCACCGCCACCGTCAACGACCTGGCGGGGGAGCGCCTGGCGGAGCACGTGTTCCACCCTGGTGGCAGCACCAGTTCAAACTACGGCGGCAGCGAGCCGGGCAGCAGCAGACGGCGCAGCGGCGGCGGCGCCAGTGGCGGTGGTGACAATGGGTCGGCCAGCGGCGGCGGGGGAGGAGGGGGAGGAGGGGGGAATGTGGAGGTGGCGGGAGCAGCACCAGTGCGAGCGGTGCCGCCGGCGCAGCAACCCACGCCACGACGGGGGCTGCTGGGCGGCGGCGCCTGAGCGGCGCTGGCAAAACGCGGCAGTTTTGACCGGCTTTTGACCCGCCGCCACGGCTTCCTCTACTCCCAACTCTTGACGAGTTTTGACCAACAACCGGATCTGCATTTCATTGGGCTGGGCCCCTCGCCTTGTTATCTGTCTCATGCACACACATATGTACAACAGCTTTCCCCTTTATCAACGACTGGCATACGGATCTCGATGCAGGGCGGCTTGGCTGGACCATCGGTCGAGTCGTGAGGCTGGCCAGCACAGCTGTGGTGTTTGGCCGACGGTTCTCAGCAGCCCGCTAGGCTAAAAACCTTGCTGCCACAACTTGCTGCAGGAGTACACGATGGCATGCTTGCAAGCCACAGCCGCTGCCTAGGCCCAGTAGCACGTGAGCACGTCAACGGCGTGAGCACGCCGTCGACGTCGACGTGCCTGCAGGCGTCCCGCCGACGTGGGACCGCAGCGCCGGCAGCCCCGCGCCAAGCGCCCCACCACGGGCGCTCGCAATTCCAGACCGCGTTGGTGCGTCGTCCCAATGGATTGAAGCACTGCCAGGCAAGTGCCGCTCGTTGCCCAGAGCGGGGAAGTGCAGCCCTCTGGGAGTCTCGCCTGGAGCGCCGTCGGCGCCTCCCACTGTTCCTTGCAATCAGAAGCACCCCGTATCGATTAGCCACAAGCGCCTCGACCCGGCAATCCCACATTTCTGCCAGCGTGGTTTCCCCGGTGGGCCGGCCGCTTTGAGCAACGGCTCGTGCTGCGCATCGCCCTCTTAAACGGAGCCGGTCTCGCCGCTGGGTGTTTGGAAGCGACAGGCAAGTTCGGGCGGGCAGACGCTGCATGATGGGGTGCTCGGGGGGTGGGCGGCGGCTGGGGCAGCGTCTGCGCTCAGTGGCGGGCCGTGGCCACCCACTTCGAATGCACGGCGCTCCTGCCGGCCTCTCAGCCCGCCTGGCTGCGCAACCCGGCGCATGGGCGATGGCGGCGCGCAGAGCTGCCGGCGCTACGGCGGCGCTGGTCCGATGCTGCGAATTGGCTGGGAGCGGCAGGCGCGCCCGAGACCGCAGCAGAAACGAGGGGCTCGCGCAAGCCCGCCGCCGCCGCTCACCGCCGCCCGCCTCCCCCTTTGCTTGGCTTGCAGCCCGTGCACCATGTCTGACCACGAGGATCACGGACACGACGTGCACTTCGAGGTGCGACCGCCTGAGAAGTAAAGGACGCCTGGGATGGCTCTGCCGGCATTTGATCGCAACTGCGCTCTCTCGCATCAGTCGGTTCCTCACCGCGCTCCTGCCCCGTCCCTGCCTGCAGTCGGCTGATGCCGGTGCGTGACTGGTCCAGCGCAGCAGCGGCGCTCTGCTCAGGCGGGGGAACTCCTGCGCTGGCAGGACGCAGCTGGATGCAAGCGTGGAATGCAGCTGCAGCAGGGGGTGGGGTGTGTTTCCGGCGGCCGCTTGCCGCTTGCTCAGCTGCCGCTCTTCGTCCCCTGGTGCAGGCGCGTCCCTGACGTACCCCCAGCAGGCAGGTACCGTGCGCAAGAATGCGTACATCGTGATCAAGGGTCGCCCCTGCAAGGTGCGCGGGCGCCGGCTGCTGCTGCTGCCGGCCTGCAGCGCGCCAGACCTCGGCCCAGCAAATCCTCGCGGCGCACCGATCCTCTCACGTGCGTCGCCCATCCTCTGCTGCTTGTTCACTCTGCTGCGCCGTCCCCCCAAAACAAGCAGGTGGCTGACGTCTCCACTTCCAAGACTGGCAAGCACGGCCACGCCAAGTGCGCCTTCGTCGCCATTGACATCTTCACCGGCAAGAAGGTGCGGCAGCGAGGCATGGCGTGCTTCCCACGCTGCTGCTGCACCCCGCGCGGCGGCCGCGCTTCCTGCGCTGACGTGCCTCCCCGGCGCACGTGATGCCCCCGGAGCCTCGCCGTCTCATTGCTCCTTCCCTGCCCTCTGCCCCTGCCTCCTTCCCTGCCTGCCCCCCCTGCAGATGGAGGACCTGTCCCCCTCTTCCCACAACGTGGATGTCCCCCACGTCAGCCGCACTGACTACACCCTGCTGGACATCACCGATGACGGCTTCGTGAGTCGTCGCTTGGCCTCGTGTCTAGTGCCCCGCTTTCAGCGACGTGTGTGTGTTTGCTTGTTTGTTTGCTTCTCCAGCGGCGACGCAGGAGGGAACCCGAGCCCATCAGTGGCTTCGTGGGCCCTCCCTTTGCTGCCGCCTGCGCCGCGCGCCCGCCCTGTCGCAGCGCGTGCTGCACGCCTGGTCTTAAGCGGCGTTACAGGTGCATGCGCACCGCAGCTGCCGCAGCCGATGTTGCCACCCGCCTCCCACCACCCACCCCTGCCTTGCCCCGCCCAACGGCCTCCTCAGGTCTCCCTGATGACTGAGGGCGGCGACACCAAGGACGACCTGCAGCTGCCCAGCCTCACCGACGAGGCCACCAAGCTGGCGGAGCAGATTAAGGCCGACTTCGACGCCGGCAAGGAGCTGTGTGTGTCTGTCATGAAGGTGCGCGGAAGCTGGGGGATGTTAAGGGGGTGGTGAAGCGCATGCGGGGCATGCCTGCTTTGCATGCGTGGCTGCTGCACGGGATACATTTGGTAGTTGTGCGTGCTACCGTCGTGCCGCGCTGTGACGACCCCCCCGCCCGCACCGGTGGATTCCTGCCACCAAGGAACTGGCCCACACGTGCCAGACAACCGGGCCACCGAGCGCTGCACGCCTGCCTCCGCTGCATGTCTGCACCACATATGTCTTGCCGCCGCTGCTGCCTGCTGCTGCCGCTGCTGCTGCTGCTGCTGCATGCTGCACTCGTGGCGGTGAGGATCAACCTAGTACCATCAAATTCACAGCAGCACACCCGCTGGATGCTGACACTTTTCAGCCTTGTCTGAGCCACGCTCCCTCCTTGCCTTTGCTTTCCATTCTTGCGCACTGCATTTCCCACCTCCAGTGCCGTTTCGCCCGTACCCGCCTCCCAGCAACCCACCCTTGCCTTCACCCTTGCCTCCACCCCTGTGCCTCCTCTTCCCCGCAGGCCATGGGCGAGGAGCAGATCTGCGCGTACAAGGTGACCGGCCAGGGCTCTTAAGCGCCCGCCCGCCTCCCCTTGGACGACGCAGCAGCAGCAGCGGCGGGGCTTCCCTGCCCAGCCGCCGCCAAACCTCTGGCCAGCCGGCCCCCGCTGCGCGCCGCCCTCAGCGGCTGGGCGGGCTGGTGGGACTTGCTTTGCGAGGTTGTTTGATGCGCCGCGGGCGGCCGCTGCCGGTGATCCGGCGCGTCGCGGCGCGCGTGGCGCCACATGCACGCCCCCTCCCTCGCACCCGCCTCTCTCGCGTGCATGCCCCTTCCTACCCCTCTTGTTCCTCCTTTGCTCGCATCTCCCCTCGGTTCTCGGCTTAGGATGCGAGCGAGCGCGCAGCAGTTTGCTGGGCGCCCCTTGATAACACGCAAAACCTTTGAAACACACATTTAATCCCCCACCGTGGCGCAGCACAGAGGGAGATATTGTATAGTCGTCATGAGGGGAGACACAGAGCGGGGAGCGGGGGCGTTCGGGGAGCGGAGTGAGACGGGTATGGAATGAAAGTTGGGTGACACGGCTGCACTGTTGCTCCGCATTTGCAGGCTGCTCAGCGTGGTGCATTGCTCATGGCCGCGACAGCACGCCGCGCAGCCGCCGCGCCGCCCAGGGCCTTTTGCAGCCGCCCATTGACCACCAACAGCGTGTTGAGTGGGTCGTCCACAGCGCCTGCGCCCACCGAGGTTCCCGCCTGAACCGCCGCCACCACCGCCCGCAGCGTCGCATTCTCTGCCTCCAGGCGCAGCTTCTCCTGGCCCAGCGCTGCCGCGTCCAGCGCTGCGCTGCCCATGCGCCGCAGGAAGGCGTCGAGCAGGCGCTGGGCGGCGCTGCCAGGCACAAGGCCCAGCTCTGCCAGCGTCTCGTCGTCGCCCTGAGCAGGCGCTGCCTCCTGCTGCCAGCCTGCTGCCGCCGCTGCCTGCCCCTGCTGCGTCCCCGCCACCGGCTCGTCGCCGTCTGCCTGCTGCGCCTCTGCGATCTGCGCTGCTTGCGCCTCGCTGGCGGCGGCGGCGGCGGCGGCAGCAGTCTCCCCCGGCAGCTCGTACTTGCGGCTGAGTTGTGCCAGGCGGACAATGCGCTGCGCGCGGGCCAGGTGCTCCTTTAGCTCTGCCTCCACGGCAGCACTGCAGCAGGGGAAGCATGAAGGGACGAAGGGTGTGGCGAGCCAGGCGCGGTCAGGGGACCTGAGCTCAGGGGACCTGCCAGGGGTGGCGCTGGAGGGGATGCACCCGCCCCTTTCCCCCTGCAACGATGCCCCCTCCCATCCCCCTGCACCCCCTCCACCCCACACTCACCAGATCACACACATCTGCTTGAGGCGCGCCTCCTGGGTGCGGCGGAAGGCTGCCAGCGCCCCCTTGAGCGCCGTGTGGTGCCCCAGCACAATCTCCTTCTCGCGGGCCAGTGCCGCGTTGCGCCGCTGCCACTCGTTGGAGTGGGTCACCACACGGCCGCGCCACTGCAGGAGGGGCAGGCGGGAGAGTTGGCGTGTGGACGGTGCTGCCCTTGTGCGCAGCTTTCCAAGCCACCCACGCCAGCAACAGTACCCTGCTGTGCATCAATACAGCACTGAGCAAACCTCCTCGGGACGGACGGCCACCCACCTGGGCCAGTGTTTCCTGCAGCTGGCGCAGGCGCGCGGTGCGCTGCGCGATGGCGTCCGCTGCCGCCGCGTCTGCCGCCGCCAGCTCTCGAAAGGCCGCCTCCTGTGCCCCAGTATCCTCCACGTAGCTCTGAAGGAGGAGAGAGGACAGTGAAAGGGCCAACAGGGTCGCAAGCCTGATGGAAAGGGCGAGCAGGCGGTGCTGGGTGCAAGGCAACCAAAACCGACAGGGCAAGCCATCAAGACGTGCGCTGCACAAGGCAGACGTCCTGACACTGCCCTCTCTCGCTTGGCTCCCCGCCCGCCCGACGCCCACCCCCCTCCACACCCACCCGGTGCTGCTCCTCCACAGCGGCCTCCAGCTCCCGCACTCGCCCCTCTAGGCTGAGCTTCGTCACGTTGAGGGCCTCGCTGGCGCGGTTCTTCAGCTCCTCCTCCTGCACCAGGCAAAGCGGGGGGGGGGGGGGGCGGGGTCAGACATGTTGCAAATGGGTGCAGTGCGCAGGGTTGGCAAGTGCCACAGCGCTGCCAGCGCCCTGTCAGCCCTCGTGTGCCATAAGGTCCTTCCCCCTCCCACCCACCCACCATCAGCCTGTAGGCCGCCGCCGCCTCTGCCCGCGCCTCTGCATAGTCTGCTGCCAGCGCCGCCGCCACATCAGCCAGCTCCTTCTTGCGGCGGTGGTGTAGCGCCGCCATCTCAGCTCGCTCGCTGCGTCCCGGTGGGAGGCAGAGCCAGGCAGAAGATGGGCAAGTTGGAGGCAAACGCGGCCAGAAGTGGCACCACGCCTGTTTGCTGCTGTGCCCTCCCCATTCCTGCCCCTCTACTCGATTGAGAGCCAGCCAGCGTCTAAAGTCCGACACTCTCATCCCCGCACCTCTCAAACTCCTCCTGCACCGCTTTCAGCTCGCCCTCAAATCGCTGCTGCGCGCCGTCGGTGCGCTCGCGGTGCAGCGACAGCAGCGTGTCCAGCACGTCAGCGTGCGCTGCCGCTGCGGCATCGTGCTGCGTGTTCTGCACGTTCACGTCCTCCAGCAGGGACTGGCGGGAGGGGCAGGGGGTCGAAGGTGATGCGGTGGTGCGAGTTGGGTATTTGGGTGGTGCAGGGAGGTCGCACGCGGGCGGGTGGGAGGCACTGCCAGAGTAAAGCCAGCTGGCGGGCATGCCGCCAGCCCGAAGCGACGACATGCCCATTGATAAAGCATCCACGTTCCAGACTTGCACAATAACCATTCTTGATGCCCCCACCCCACCCACCCCACCCCCACCCCCACCCCCCATCCACCCCCCACCTCAATGAGGCGGTCGCAGCGATCGACGGCATCGTCGTGCGAACGCGACAGCGCTGTCGCCTCAGCCTGCAGCTCCTCTGTCTTGGCGGCACGCATGCGCTGCAGCCATTCCGCCCCCAGTAGGCGGCTGTTGACGGCCGTGAGCTCGCGCTCGCGTGCAGCCTTTGCTCGCAGCGCCTCCCCCGCCGCAGCGCTGCGTGCCGCCTCGGCCTCGGCGGCGGCCAACGCCTCCATCGCTTCGCGCTGCCGCCGCGCCTCGGCGCTCTCCTTCTACCAATGGAAATGCCAGGGTGTTATGATAGAAGCTACAGTGTTTGGCATTGAACAGCGGCCACAAAGAGCAACGGCAGCGGCAACGTGGCGGCGGCTTTGCCACCCTTCTTGACCAGAGCCCAATTGCGCCCTTCTCTCGCCTTTTTGCCCTTGGCCTTGGGCTTGGGCGCCATTGCGGCAAAGTCCAGGTGCCGCCAGTCGTCGCGCGCGCACCAAACTTTGACGCCGCCCCGCCGACTGGGTAGTCGCCCGGAGGGGAGCTAGGCGTACGGAGAATGCCACAAGGAGTGTAGCACGTGGTCCAATGAGCCTAGAAAGAACTGCAGGAGGTTCCTTGCCCGGGTCCTTTCCACCTGGCCGCGGCTGCCCCCATGGGGGCCGCCCCACGCCTGCCACGCCCTCTCACAGCAAGCGTAGGACAAGAGGCACGTCCGAGCCTCTGCTGCTGTCCGCTTGGCTGCACACAGCGAGCGGCATCAGCAACCATGGCTGACGAGGGCCCGCGCGGACCCACGTCCGTCAAGGACGTGCCTGCTGACAAGTTCATCGAGGCGTTCGCGGCCTACCTGAAGCAGACCAACAAGGCGAGCATGACGGGGGCATGCGGCCGCCCGGCGGCCTCGCAGCTCATACGGCGGCCACAGGGCGCCAGGCAGGCTGCACTGAACGCGGCGGCCTGTGCCGCGCCCCCACCGGGGAGCTGGCGGGCCGCCGCCCCGTGCCGCTGCCCGCTGCCGCGCCTCACACGTGCTTGCTGTGCACGGCTCCCCGCGTGCCTGCAGGTCCAGCTGCCGCAGTACGTGGACTATGTGAAGACCGGCGCGTTCAAGGAGCTGTCGCCCCTGGACCCTGACTGGTACTACGTGCGCGCCGGTGAGCACGTCGCTTGCGCACGGAGCAGGCGCAGGGCCTGCAGCACAGCGAGTGCTGCCAGGCAGCTGGCAGCAGGAGCTGGCAGCACATCTGGGTGCGGCTGCGTTGGAGCACTGAAGCGCTGACGGCAAGGCAGCTGCATCAGCGTGCGGATATTGCGGCGGGGCAGCGAGTGCAGCGGCATTCGAAACAGCGGCGTGCTGGGGGGCTGGCAGCGACGCAGGAGCTGCAGGCGGGGTATGCATGCATGCGTGCGTGCACGGTAGCGCAGCAGCTGTGCGACTGCAGAGCAATTGCCAGCTGCGGCATGGATCTCTGGCAGCAGTGGCGGCACGTGCACCCACATGCGGCCGCAGCTGCCGCGCCTTCCAGCTGCCGCGCTGCCCTTCCCTTCCTCTCCTGCTCACCTCCCAACCTCGACCTCGTGCCCCTGCCGCAGCTGCCATCGCCCGCCGCGTGTACATTGCGCAGGGTATGGGCGTGGGCGGCTTCCGCCGCTACTTCGGCGGCCGCTCCAACGCCAAGGGCTCCGCCACCCCCGAGCACCACGCCAAGGCCGCCGGCGGCGTCATCCGCCACGCGATGCAGCAGCTGGAGGCCATGGGCCTGGTGGAGAAGAACCCCGCTGCGCGCGGCGGCCGCCGCATCACGCCCGAGGGCCAGCGCCAGGTGCGGGGGCTAGGGGGTGGTTGCGGCGATGCGGGGTGGGGGCGACGGGGCACGCGCACAGCAGGAGGAGGAGCGCGTCGCGTATCCGCGTGTGGCAAGGACAGCCAGCCAGGAGGCGTTTCTTGCACAGCAATGCAGCGAGCAGCTTTGGCTGTGCACACGGTGGCGGCGGCGGTGCAGATGGATGCGGTGCAGATGTGTGGCAGCACGTGGTGCGCTCGCATGTGGGTGCGGCAGCTGCGTGCGCCCACGAGGGGTGCAACAGTGCTGCAGGTGGCTGCGCCACAGCTGAGCGCAGCATTGGGGCAGGCAGTAGGCACAGCACATATCCCCGTCTAGTCGGTCAGCGAGCTGTGGAACGTGCAACATGGGGCGCATGGCTCAGCATGTACTTGCTGCTGCTGCTGGTGTTGTTGCACACTCGTCGCCTCGCACAAAACACTGCCGTCCTGCTCATCCATCCGCTTGCTGTGCTCTCCTCTCTGCCTGCAGATGGATCTGGTGGCGGGCGGCATCACCGTGACCCGCTTCCACTACCTGGGCTGAGCGCAGCGCTGCAGGCGGCGCCGCGGTCGGCCGCGGCGCTGCCGGCACGCCCGCCTGGAGAGTAGCGGCGCACGTGGCGGCGCGGCGGCGGCGCAGCACGCTTTGCAGCCTGGCCGTTGGCCGCCCGTGTAAGGAATCCTTAGCAAGTTTGACGTGCAAACAGTGACAGCGCTGCGCAGAGCGCCGGCAGTGGTGGTGGCAGCAGCAAAAGGTGGTGGCAGCATGGGGCCGAGGCGCAGCTGCAGCAGGGCACAGGTGCAGCGCCGGGCAGGCACTCTGCTGGCACACTGGGCTTTGCTGCTTGGGATTTACTATGCATCGTGGCAGAACGCAGGAAGAGATGACAGGGCGGCGTGCATGCCTGCTGTTGTTACACCTGCTGCCTTGCTGCAGCGCGCCGCCGCCCTCACTCGAGCAGTATGTAGACGAGGTGCGTGGCACCGTCTGCCTGCACGCGCAGCTCCTGCAGGCGCCCCAGGTGGCGCAGCAGCGTGAGCAGCGTCCTCCCCGACTTGTCCAGCCGCACTGCGCTGCCCGTCCGCAGGTCGCTCTCCAGCAGCCAGCTGCGCCCGCCCTTGAGCTGCTCGTGGGTCTGTTGCGCAAGGGTGGCACAGAGGGGCGGGTGGTTGGGCGTGGCTGGGCACGGCTGGGTCGGTTGTGCAGGCAAGGTGCGCATAGTTGTGGCGCATGGGGCACAAATGCAGGAGCTGAAGCAGGCCAGCCACAACCCCCAGCACCCACCCAGCCCAGCGCCGCTCACCGCCAGGTTGAAGGCCACCCACATGGCGTGCTTCTTGTCCGGCCCGGTGGCGCGGTTGCGCCGCGCCGCCGCCACCATGGCCGCGTTGGCCTCTGCCAGCCCCGCCAGCTCGTCTAGCGCCGCATTGCACTTGTCGGCTGTCACGCGGCCGCGCATGTAGGAGGAAACCGACGCCAGCTCATCGGCAGAGATGTACCTGGGTGCAGGGGCGGTGTGTGGGGGAGGTGGAGTGAAGAGGAGGCGGCTGAGGGGCGGCTGAGGGGCGGCTGAGGGGATGTCGGCTGCAGGGAGCGTACAAGGCGGCGGGAGATGAAGGGACGCGAGCGGCATAACGCCCCGCGCAGCACCCACGAATCCCACCTGCGTGGCGCCGGCGGCCGCTGCTTCTTGGCGGCGGCGCCGCCCTCTGCTGCTGCCGCCTTCTGGTGCTGCGCCGCCGGCGCGGCGTTGCTGCCGCTGCCGCCGGTGTTCTCCTTGGCGGCGGCGGCGCCGCCCACCTCTGGCGAGCGCAGCGAAGGAAGGTAGGCGGGCAGGTGGGCGGCTATGTGGGCCAGGTGCTGACGCTGCAGCGTGCAGGCCGCCACCACCGCCTCCACTTGTGGGATTGCAGCTGCCTCGCGTGCAATGCGGGTGCGAATGTCGCGCAGCTTGGCCTCGAGTGCGCACACCATCGCCTCGATAGCCGCCACGTCCTTCGAGTACAGCGCGCGCGTGGTGTCTGCGGTGGGGTGGATGAGCCGCAGGAGGAGAAGGGGTGACATGCTGGGCAGTGCAGGGAGTGTGCCACGAGCGGCGGTGCCGGCGGCGGCGCAAGCGGCGACACGACAGACGGTGCCTGAACCGGCATTAGCCACGCCAGTCCCTCGTCGCGCTCACCATCCACTCGCAGCAGCGTGGCCTCGCGCAGCTCCGCCACCTGCGCGCTGAACGCCGCCACTACCGCTTCGAACGCCCCCGACTCTTGCAGAGCCATCGCTGCAGCTTGCTGCTCGATCTGTGAGCTGGTGGCGATGTTGGGAAGCGGAGAAAAGCGACAGGTGGCGCCAGGCTGAACATTTGGTGAGCGTAGGGTAGCGTAGGGAGCAGTCAGCCGGCCTGGACATCAGCGAGAACCCTCGGCGATCGCTCCATTCTGCGCCTATAATTGCTGGGAGTCCGCATCACGCTCCTTATTATCGCTTGCGCGCTGCTGCTCCCCCTTATGCCCAGCGCTTCCCTGCCCAGCGCCCTCGGTCCCCTCGCTCGTCGCGCCTTTACCT
The DNA here is from genome assembly GCA_002245815.2 of Micractinium conductrix. Taxonomy (NCBI): domain Eukaryota; kingdom Viridiplantae; phylum Chlorophyta; class Trebouxiophyceae; order Chlorellales; family Chlorellaceae; genus Micractinium; species Micractinium conductrix. The sequence goes on from LHPF02000002.1 coordinate 1,589,269, forward strand.
CCCTCGCCTCCTTGACACCGCTCAGGAACCGCCGCCTGCTGCATTAGAGCCCCGCCCAGCTCCGGTTCCACGCCGCCGCGCCAGTGGCACTCCGCCGCCAGCAGCGCCGCCATGCCGGCCCCCAAGGGCGCCGCCTCCGTGCGGCACATCCCCGCAAGCAGCCTGCACGTGGCCAAGCCCACCCACTGGCTCGTGTCGCGCTTCCACTTCAGGTATGAACCCCTTGTTGCTTTCTGCGGTGCTTTCTGCGGTGGGGTGTGCCGTGGGCTGCCGCCGGTACCTCCCGTGTCTTCCGCAGCCTTCTAATCCCCCCCCCCCCCCCCCTTCCCCCCCCCCCCCCCCCCCCACCCACCCACACACCCACACACCCACCCACACACACACACCATTTGCGCAGCTTCGCCGACTACTACAACCCAAAGAACATGAAGTGAGTCAGACACGCAAGGGGGTGGGGCGAGGGGGACCAGAGCGGGCGGCCGGGTGTTGGCTGGGGGAGTTAGGTGAGCCGCACCGCCACCGCAGTCACCCCTCGTCCCTCATCTGTCGGTGCAGCAGGGCGGCCTCGTCACCCCTTCCCCCTTCACAAACCGTGCAACCCCTCTGTCACCCCGTTGGTACCCCCTGCAGCTTTGGCGCCCTGCGTGTGCTCAACGATGACCTTGTCAAGCCCCGCAACGGTGAGCGGTGGGGCAGTGGGTGGGTGGGGGTGGGGGGTTGGGGGTGGGGTTGGGGGGGGGGGGGGGGCGGGGGGGTCACGTCATGTGGGGGCGAGTGGCGGTAGCCAAGGGCGTGAGGAAGTTGTTATGTGTGTGTGGCCGTGGTTTCGAACACCACATGCTGTGTAGTAGGCGGCCGGCTGCTGCGGGCGAACAGGGCTCGTGAAAAGAGGGAGGGGGAGCCCTGCAGGAGTGCAACACAGCGCGCGGCGCCGTGCTCACTGCCCCAGCCGCCGTGCCTCACCCACCCCACCCCACCGCCTTCCTGCCACCCGCTGCACAGGCTTTGGTGCGCACCCTCATTCCAACGCTGAGATTTTCTCATACATCCTTTCCGGGGAGCTGAGCCACGCTGTGAGTGGGGGGGGGCCAGGGGGCGCAAGCGGGTTGGTGTTGGGGTGGTGCAGCGGGGTCCTGCAGGGGCGGCTCTTGCCACCTGCCCCTCCCACATCCCGCCTCCTCACCTCCCCCCCCTGCGCCCGCTCATCTCCGCCTATGCCCCCCCCCCACGATGCATGCATGCAGGACTCGATGGGTCGCGTGGAGAGCCTGCCTCGCGGGTGTGTGCAATACATGAGCGCGGGCACCGGCGTGGTGCATGAGGAAATGAACAACGGCGACGCCACGTGCCGCTTCCTGCAGGTGCGCCCTGGGGTGGCGGGGCTCGTAATGCGGGTTGCGCTGGTGGGGGAGGCGAGGGCACGACCTGCCGCCTCCTGCTGCTGCGGCTCGTGTGCCGCTGCCGCTGCTGCTGTCCCACCGTGCCGCTGCTGCCGCTGCTGCTGCTTGCCCCCCCCCCCCCCCAACAACCAGGTGTGGATGACGCCAGACGCGCGCGGCCACAAGCCGCAGTACGGCTCGGCCAGCTACGACAAGGTGGACCGCCACAACCAGCTGCTGCACCTGCTGGGCGGCACCGGCGCTGTGCCCGCCGGGCCCAACGTCAAGGAGGGCAAGTGCATCAAGCTGCACCAGGTGGGCGGCGCCGGCGGGGCGGGGGTGGGAGGAAGGGGCAGTTCCGGGGGGGCATCCGTGCAGCACCGCCTGGGCGGCGCACGCTTCGCGCGCCAGCCCCGCGCTGCCTGCCTGCCTGCCTGCCTGCCTGCCTGCTGCTCGCTCACCGTCCTGCCCTCCCCGCCGCCCCTCCCCGCGCAGGACGCTAATGTGTTTGTGAGCGAAAGCGACGCGGGCGTGCAGCACAGCATCACGCTGGGCGCCGGCCGCCAGGTGTACCTGACGTGCGCCGAGGGCAGCCTCACCGTGGGCACTGGCGAGACGGGTGCGTTGCCGCGCCTCCGTTGCTTTCCTTGTGAAGAGTTGGTGCTGCGGCTACAGGTGTATGTGGAAACATGGTGTTGGTCCGGTTCGCTGTGGCACCGCTTTCCATGACGCCGATGGCGCCAGGGGGCAGCTGGCATGTTTCCCCACAATGGAACGGCGGGAGGAGGGCAGGGGTCAGGGCCAGCTGGCGTGGCCGCAGCCAGCAATGCCTGCGCTCACCCACGCTCCCGCAGCGCCCTCCCCGCTTCGCCCTCCTCACGTCCCCCCCCCCCCCCCCTGCTCCCTTCCCCTGTCCCTCTCCTGCAGAGACGCAGCTGAAGGAGCAGGATGCAGCAGAGCTTGTCGCTGCCAAGACCCCAGGCTACATCACCCTGACCGCAGGTAGGCTGGGGCCCCGACCCAGGCGGCTGCGGCTGCTGCTGCTGCTGCTGCTGCTGCTGCTGCTGCTCTGTGCGCGATCGAGGGCCCTGCGTGTGCACGCCGCGGCTCCTCCCGGTTCCCTGGGCGGCACTGCCCCGGTTTTCCGCTGAGTCAACCCTTCAACCCTTTGCCCCTCACAACCCTTTGCCCCCCTTCAACCCGCCCACCCGCAGGTCCCGAGGGAGCACACTTCATGCTGATTGAGATGAAGGCGGAGTGAGCGAGCGAGCGTTGGACCGAGGTCACTGGCAAGCCTCTGATGAAGCGAGAGTTGTGTAGCGCCAGCAGCAGCGCACGCGTGGCGGCACGCGGCTGCACAGCCGGCCACTCGGCCGCTCGCCCAGCCCGCGCCAGCCCCCCCCCCCCCCCCCCCCCCCCCGGTGCCTGCCTGCCGTCAACAGTCCCCATTGCCGCATGCTGCACCATCCTCCCAGCGCCCGCCTCCCACAACCACAACCACTCGGCACCTCGCCGCCCTGCCCCAGGAACCCACGACCTGTTGATGCCACACATAAGCACTGCCAGCCTGCCCAGCCGCCTCTGTTGCTTGGCAATGGGCCCATTGCCTGTAGCCCTGCTCCACACCCCACATATTATGCCAGCCATGCCTGCCTGCCTGCCTGCCATCAGCTGCCGCGCCTGTACAACACACTTCTGGGCAACCCTCATGCCTCCCAGCTTCGCTTACATTTGATGCTCTATTCACAGCAAACGACAGCAGGTCTGTAACGCGCCCAGAAGTGAAGGACGGCCGAGCGGAAGGGCGGGTTGCCTGCGGGCGGCAGCAGTGGTGGCCTGCCAGCTGGGTGGGCCAGCAAGGCGAGAGACGGATGCTGCGTCACCGCAGCCTTTACAGCAACAATGGCAGTTCCTTGCCCTTCATGCTCTCAGCTGCAGCAGCAAGTCCAGGAAATCAACACCTCAGCAACACAGAGACCACCAGCCCACCGCTGGCCCAGAGAGGCGTCGCCAGCGGCAGCAGCACGCCGGGAGTCGCCGCCGGCCACACGGCAGGGAGGCCCTCACAGCTGGAGCCCCGCCAGGATGGCGCCGCCGCTGGCGGGCTTGCTGGCAAAGAGGCACTGCGGCAGGTCTGCCTCTGTGATGCGCGCCGCGTCAATCAACCCCTGGAAGTAGCCGGCCTTTACCTGCGGCAAGGGGGGGGGGGGGGGGGGGGGGCAGGGGAGGACGTGGGCCAGGGGGGGGGCCAGGAGAAGGCAGCAGGCTCCAGGCAACCCTTCCATGCCGCCACGCAGCACTCTACTCGACACTCCTTAAACCAAGTCACGCCCCACCCCCCACCTTTTGGATGAAGCCGGCGACCTCGCTCTCCCGCACGAGCGACACCGTGCAGCCGCCCCACCCCGCGCCGGTCAGGCGGGAGCCGATGGCCCCAGCGCCCTTGGCCACCTGCAGGCCAGGGGTGTGGGTTGGATCGGGTGGGGCGGCGCCAGGGACCGCATCGTGCGCCGGCAGCGCCGCCAGCAGCAGCAGCTCGATGCTGCCAGCGCTTGCGAGACAGCACCCTGCGTCAAAAGGCACCCCTGCACCGCTGCCCCTGAGCTCCTCAGTGCCCCGAGCGACAGCTCAGCCACCCCGGCTGCCGTCGGAACTGCCCGAATGCATGCCAACCAGCGCAGCTGCACCCCCGTGCGCCCGTCCCACCTGCACCAGCGTGTCCAGCTCGACGCTGCTGCACTCGTACAGGTCCCTGTGCAATGAGGCGTGCAGAGGGGCGGGTGTGTGCAAGGGCAGGGATGCGCGACGCTCGCGCACAACCGGCTGGTCTGCTCCCCAGCCCGCCCGCCACCGCCGCTCCCCAGCCCACACCCACCTGCAGCTGGCATGGGACTCGTCCATCAGCTTGCCCAGCTGGGCCAGCTTCTCCTCGGCGCTCAGGCTGCTGCTGTTGCACACGTCCCTGCAGCAGAGGCGGCGCGGAGAAGAGCAGCCGGCGTCGGCGGCGGCGCAGGGCGGACGTCCGCTGCTGGCGGGGTCACGAGGGGCCCACCCGCAGCACCCACCTGAAGTCAGGGACCCGCTGCTTCTCAGCATAGACGTGCAGAGCGCGCTTGCGCAGTTCAAAGGATCCTGCGAGGGGTGGGCGGGGCGGGCAGGTGGGCGAGCAGCTGGATGTGGCTTTACGGTGGGCACAGACCAGGGGCGCAAAAGCACGTTCGATGGAAGCATGCTGTGCGCGTCCTGCAAGCGCCCTGCCCTTCCTCCCCCCCCCCACCCCCCCCCCCCCACCCACCACCCCATGCAACCACTGGCCATGCCGCCGCCTCTGCGTCCATCCTGCAACGCCCTGCATTCGCCGCCCCTCCTCCCCACCGTTGGCAGCCAGCACGCGCAGCGCCGAGGCGTTGCCCTCGTACAGGTCGGTCAGCTTTGCCCCCAGCAGCTCCTCCACTTCCGCTGTCGCGTAGGCACCTGCACAGACAGAGGGTGGGACAGTCAGCGCTGTGGGGTAGCACCGGTGGGACATCAAGTGCAGCGTTGCTGCTGCCGCCCTGTACCCTCGCTCACCCTCATGCAGCAGCTCCTCCACCGCCGCAGCCTGCGTGCCGCTAGTCGACGCCTTGGGCCCGCTGCATGGGCAGGAGAGGGCAGGGCGAGCAAGTGGGAGTGGAGTGCATCATAGTTGTGAGGGGGGACGCCCGCACGAGGAGGGGCAGGCGCGCCCCGGAGGCATAGTTTGGAGTCTGGTCGCGCAGCGCGTGTGGATGATTAAAATACATTACACAGCACAACACGTTGACGCCATACGTGCTACCCCACTCGCCTGTATTTTGCCTCGATGAGGGGCTCTACCTCCTTGAGGGTGATGATCTTGCGTGCCGCCTCCTGCCAGGCAGAAAGGGAGACGAAGTGGCGAGCTTGGGTGTGTTGTGGTTGTGCCATAACGTGCGCTGAAGCACTGCGCAGCAGCAGCGGCAGTGGCAGCGGCAGCAGCTGCGGCGGCAGTGGCGGCGGCGGCGAGGAAAGCAGGCCCTCCCGTTGTCTCAGCCGTACCTTGCTTTCTCCCATCAGCACCGCCAGCACACCTGCCGCCAGCCTGCAGGAAGGTACCGCAAACCAACACCATCCCCTCGGCGCTGCGCGGGCTTGCCTGCAGCGCCGCGCCGCCGAGGCGCTGGCACCACTTCGCCCTGTGCCAGCTACCCGACCCTCGCCGCCCCGCCCTCCTCCCAAGCCCGCACCTGCACTCCACCACCCGCAGGTTGTAGTGCTTGGTGGCCGACTCTGCCTTGTTGCTGATGGCCAGGGAGTTGGCAACCACAAAGACGGCGCCCTCTGGCAGCACCACGTCGCTGGCCCGCACCTGCGGCAGGCAGACGTGCCAGTGGGAGGTGGAGGGGCGGTCGAGAGCGAGCCGGGCAAAAGGGGCCCCACGCCTGCTGCTGCTGGCTACCGCGCCCACCGCCGGTGCCCACGCCTGCTGCCCCGTCCACCGCTGGGATGGCCGCCGCTGCTGCCGCTGCTGCTGGCGGAGCCTCACCGGATTGAAGTCGACCAGCTTGGCAATGCCTGGCATGCCCATGACGGAGATTGCCTGGTCCATGCCGCCTGCAGGGCAGGGCAGGCAGCAGGGGGGGGGGAGCGTCGCCGGGTGAGGGCGCGGCTGGCCGCCTGTTGCACACCACGTGTGATGCGCGCCGCTGCTCTTCCTGCCTGCCACGGCTCACTGCTGCATGCACCCCGCCTCGTCCACCCCTCACCCGACGTCACCCCCACGTAGCGCTCTGCCTTGGCAGTGAACTCGGACACCTCCTGCAGTGAGGGCAGGCGCAGATACACGGGAAAGCGGGGGGTGCGTGCCGCGTTGGAAGCAGATGGCCGGGTGGTGCTTGGCTGCGGCAGCAGGGGCACGCTCAGCTGGGGTTGGAATTGATGCGCAACGAAGCGCACTGTGGGCCAACGTCCCTGCACAGCAGCTGCTCTGGCAGGCTGCTCTCACCCCTTTGGTCAGCTCGATGCCGTGCATGCGCATGATGGCCAGGGCGGAGGAGCACACAATCGCTGCTGAGCTGGACAGGCCGCCACCTGTGCGCCGGCGGCCGCCGGGGTGGGTGCAGGAGGCGGTCGGTTGGGGGTCACATCGGGGCGGCAAGGAGCGGCGAGGCAGGGAGCGGCGCAGCAACGTGCGGCGCAGCAACGGACACCCTGACGTACAACCGCCTGCTTCCCGCTCACTTGGCTGCACCCACAAAACCTCCCCATCCTTGCACCTTGCCCCCGATCCCTCCCAGCCAGCCTGCCGGGCCTCCCCCCACCTGTGGGCACCGTGCCGTGCACCATGATCTGCAGGCCCACTGGCGCGGGCGCCGCCACGCCCTTGGCAGCCAGCTGCTCAAACACACCCTGCATGCAAGGGTGGGGGAATTCAGGGCATCCGGTAAGCTAAGAATATCCGAGGCACCCTGCGCTGCTCAGCCCCGCCCGCCCGGCATCAGCCGCCCTAGTACACTTGCCACAAACCGCCGCTGCTTCGTCACCGCCCCACCTTGTAGGCTGCCAGGAAGTAGTTGCCCCAGTTGTGCTTGCCCACATCAACCTCCTGCAGGGACGGGGAGGGAGCGGCAGCCGGTGGGCGGGTGAACGGGGACACGGGGGGTGGCGGGAGGTTGTGGATGGGCGCGGGAGGCAGGGAGCGATGGCCCCAGTTGCGCTCTCCGACGCCATCCCCTGGAAAAAAGAGCACCCCACGCGCCGGGCACAGAGCTGCTTCGTGTGCTCGCACGCTCCCACGCAGGCACGCACGCAGGCATGCACGCAGGCACGCACAACACATGCACGCTTCCACATGACACATGCACATATGCGCCCACGCATATCACATGCACACATGCACACACACGCATCTTCCACATGACACATGCACATCCGCGATAACCAAATCCGACCGCCACCCACCCACCTGTGCCGGGTCGACGCCAAAGCGCTGCTCCGGGTACTTGTTGGCGTCGACGTTGCACACCACCAGCTCGTCGCCGCCGCGCCGCACCGCAACCACAGTGTCCTGCGCGAAGGGTGGGCAGAGGTGGGTGCAATGGCGCATCGGTGGACGCTCAAAGCAAAGCTGTACCAGGCGCCTTAGGCCTGGCCAAACCCGCCACGCCGGTGACCAGCTGCTACTGGCAAACACTGTGTGCTCGGTGCGTACGCACCACAGCCAGCGCCATGGGCAGCACGCCGTATCCTTCATAGTCGATATGCTCGCCGATCAGGTTGACGCGGCCTGCGAGTTCGAGCGAGGCGTGGCCGCGCGTCAGCAGGCGGGCGGCGGCGGCAGGCGGCGGCAGCAGCGGCAGCTTCGGCTGACGGTTCTTCTCTCGCAGGAGAGCCCCGGCGCGATCAATCGCATCCTCAGCATGTTCACGCACCTGGGGAGCGCGCAAAGGCTTCCGGGGGGGCGCCGAACCGCTCCTCGAAGGCCGCCTTGATCGTCTCGTATCGGCGGCGCGCCGTCTTGGCGGCTGTGTGATCGGCGGTGCAAAACGGTTATCAGATGCCACCGACAGACCCCGCGCCGACAGCCCAGCAACCCCAAACAGCAACCCCGCTCACCGTCGCCGTAAACTGGCTCGAGCGAGCTGTAGGTGTTGATGGGATCGCTGGCCATGACGGTGATGCCAATCAGAGGAAGACAAGGCGCAGGAGGTTGGCAGGGGCCCATGTGTTGCGTGCTGCGTCAGCCCTCTGCACCCGTGGACCCCCCGGCTTGTAGCGGCCCCTGATCACGTTTTCGCTCTTCCCACATCCTTCAAGATCATCTCACATCCTTCTGGAACCCTCCCGCGCCCCGCTCCCGCCCCCAGTTTAAAATGGCTGCTGCAGCTGCAGTCAAGCAGCAGCTGGAAGACAACTGGAGCAACAGCCGCCAGCACAATGTGTTTCCGCTTGCTCAAATCGACCACAGATAACTGCCTGCCGCTGGCGGCAGGTGCCTGCGTTACCGTCAGGCCCTGCTGTGCCCGTTTGCGGCGCATGATATAATCGATTTGAGCAAGCGGAAACACATTGTGCTGGCGGCTGTTGCTCCAGTTGTCTTCCAGCTGCTGCTTGACTGCAGCTGCAGCAGCCATTTTAAACTGGGGGCGGGAGCGGGGCGCGGGAGGGTTCCACAAGGATGTGAGATGACCTTGAAGGATGTGGGAAGAGCGAAAACGTGATCAGGGGCCGCTACAAGCCGGGGGGTCCACGGGTGCAGAGGGCTGACGCAGCACGCAACACATGGCCGCCGGCGGGCGTGCCACCTGTTGGCGCGACATGTCGCGATGAACGTCGGGAGGGCGGCATGCGGCGCAATGGGAGCAGGTACACTTTGAAGCTGTTGGATTTTGCAAGGTTGTCGAAGGAAATGGCAGGGAGCAGCAGCATGTGTCACCCAGCTGTGCACGCATGGCACGAGTCCAGCGGCTGTGAAGATCAGCAGCAGCATGTGCCGCTTCATGATGGTCTGCGGTCGTGCGTGGCAGATGCAGCGAGGGGGCTGTCGGTTTGTTGCTTGATTGAAGCTCGTAGCCCAACCTCATACCTCTCCGTGCGTTGCAAACTGCACAACAACCCAGGGCGATGTCGATGCACACAAAAATGGCGACGTACGGGAGACCCCACACGCTCCTGCATTGTCCCACCACATCTCAGCAGCCAGCGGAATGCCCACCTGCTTTACTGGAGGTTGCCGGTAGCAGCAAGTTATGTCGTTGAGGAATGCCGAGGCGGCGAAAGCTCCTACCGCCTCGGCGCGCGCTTGAAGCCGCCGCAACGAGCCGCCGCACTGCCCCTCTTACGCCCAGCCGCCCCAAGAGCCTGGGGCCTCAGACAAGCTGCCATAGCCTTTCCGGTGCTGCCCAGCCTGCTGAATGGGCACAGCACTCCTGAGGGAGCTAGCACACGCCATTTCATGACGCCCTAATCTGCTTGGGCGTCCGCAGTCAATCAAGCACGCAGCACCAGCCACGCTCAGTTCTTGATTTGGCGGCCTTCAGATCGTTCATCGACTCTTGAGCAAGGTCCCGTCGCGCGCACTACAAGCGGCCCCTCTCCCTTGCGTGCCGATGCACGGTTCTTTGCACGTAGATTCCATTTGCTAGACCACGCCCATCGCAACGCGCGGCCCTCCAAACTCCGGCGACCGCCCCTGCAAAAAACTCCGGCGACCGCCCCTACGGGCTTTCAAGGTGCACGGCACGAGTGCGGACTTTGCAGCTGACGCGCCTGGCGTCCGCTTTGGCTGCCTGCAGGCCCCGCCTGCGGCCACCGTCGCAGCGCCAGCCGACAAAGCGCCTGCATTTCTGCGCTGCGCAGCATTCCCAACCGGCTGCATTCTCAGCCGTGCCTGCCACCCTGCTTACGTGCCCACCCCACTAACATTCTTCGGCGATGTTCCATGCATTCTCTTGCAGCGCAGCAGTTCGCCGGGCATCGAGCTGGAGCAGGCGACGGCAGACGGCGCGGCATGCGCCGTGGCCGCAGCAGGACTGGTTCATACGGCCACCGTGATGCGCCCTGCTGGCACGCTGGCGACAGGCGCTCATGCTGCTGTGACGCTGGCAGCGGCCGGCGGCGGCGGCGTGGTAGCAGCAGGAGGGGCTGGGGCAGCGTGGACCAGCGTGGAGGCTTTGCTAGCCAGCCTTGCACCGCTGCAGCAGGGGCAGACGCTGACTCTTGCGCCTCTTGACGACGCGCCGCCACCCGGCAAGCGGCAGCGGTGTGCGGCGGCGGCGCCCGCGCAGCCGCAGGCGCCAGTGCTGGCGCTCCCCATCATGTTGGGCGGCCGCCTCTTCTCGTTTTCTATTGCTGGCGATGCAGCGGCCGTGCCAGCGCAAGCCGACCAGGTGCAGCTCGCGTGGAGCGAGTGCTACGGCTGCCGGTGCGGCAGCTGCCGGCGCCGCCGCACTTGCTGGCGACGGCAGCGGCCCTGCTGCCACCGGCAGACGCGGCCACAGGCGCCGGCAGCAGCCAGCTGGCACTGCACCTGCAGAATGAGTCGTCGCTGCCGCTGCCGGCCCCGCCAGCGCTGCAAGGCCAAGACCTAATGAGCCGTGCCCCCAGCGGCCTGGCCAGCAGCCAGCTCGTGGGACTTACAGACTTTGAAGCACTGGCATCACTGCAGGCACCCCAGCAGCAGCAGCAGCAGCAGCCAGGCGGCCCGGTGCTGGAAAAGATTGACAGCGGGCTGTCAACAGCAAACACGCACGCCGCCAGTGCCGGCAACCGCAGCGGCGGCGGCGGCGCCCAGCTGCCCCCCAGCGCCGCGCCAGCAGCCGCCGCCCCAGCCCCAGCACCCACCACATTGAGCGGCCGTGACAGCGTTGCCCTGGCTGGGCCCAGCGTCGGCGCGGCTGGCAGAGGAGGAGCAGAGGAGGAGGTGAGCTCTGAACACGCGCGCGAGGGCAGCGACGAGGAAGGCGGCAAGGGCGGCGCAGCCGACTGCCCGCCCGGCTCACCAACGGCATCGGAGGCGGCGCTGCTCCGTGAGCTGATGCAGCAGCAGGAGGGGGACGAGGAGGAGGGGGAGGGGGAGGGAACTGCCGGCGCGGCGGCGGCGGCGGCGGCGACGAAACGCAAGCGCAAGGCGCAGGCAGGCGGGCAGGCGGTGCTGCGCAAGGGCGGCATGCCGGCGGTGTGCCCCGGCTGCGGCGCCCCCCCCGAGCGAGGCCGTCAAGCTCGCCGCGTCCCTGCGCGGTCGTCGGCGCAAGAACGACGAGACAGGTGGGCTGGCTGCTGTGCGCCGGCTGCCTGTGCGCCGAGCTCGACATGCATGCACCGACTGGCAGCTGTCATGCACCGCCGCGCCCTTGCCTCACCCTTACGTGTACTGCCTTGCCTTGCTTGCTCGTGACCACCCACCCCCGCCCCCCGCCCCCATCCCCACCCTGCAGACCCGCGCAACCGCAAGGCAAACCTGACGCTCGAGTTCCTCACCACCCACCTCATCGCCGCGGGCCTCAGCCTCCGGGTGCGCGCACACACACGGCAGCAGGGAGTCGAGGGCCCGCAGCAGGGTCGGAGGCATCCCTGGCATGCCAGGACTGTCTGCATCGGGCACGCCGAGCTTGTGTTGGTTGCTGCTGCCCTCCCCTCAAGCTGTGCGCGTAGCACGTGGCCAGAGGCACCTGCCATCGCCTCGTGCTGGCGCGCCTCGGTGCTTACGTTGCGTGCCCTGCACCGCTGCAGGATGTATGCTATTTTCACGGTCACTGCGCAACCACCATATCGCGCGTGGCACGGTGAGGAGCGCAGCAGGCAGCAGGGGGGGGGGGGGGGGGCCTGTTTTTGAAGCTGGACCAGCCACCTGCCTGCCTGCTGCCTGCCTGCCTGCCTGTCCTGTCCTGTGTTGCACACCTCAGCTTCCCATGTGTCGACACATCATGCCTTGCGCACGTGCCCATGCGTGCCTCCCGCCCATGCCATCCCTCTACGCTCGCAGTAAACTCGGGATGCAGGTGCCCTACGCACGCAGCGACCGCAGGGCTGAGGCAGCGCCTGCACTGCTGGTTGCGCCTGCCGCTGCCGGAGACGTGCAGCCGGCGGCGGCGCCCGCCGACGCACCTTTGCAATCGCAGCCGCCGCTGCCGCTGCCGACGGCGCCGCAGGTGGCGGCGGCGCTGCCGCCGGCGTTGCCCTCGCCCGCAGCAGCAGCAGCGGCGGCTGCAGAGGTGGTGGAGGTGGCCATGGGCCGCGGCGCGGGCGGCGGCGGCGGCATGCCCAGCCATCTGCTGGCTGTGCTGCACCTGCCGGCTGTGCTGCAGCCCGCCGGCCGCCCGCCGGCATCCCTGCCGGCGTCGGCGCCAAGCCTGCAGGGCGTGGAGGAGCTGCCGGTGGTCAGCGAGGTGCATGCCACGGCAGAGCACCAACGCGCAGCCCTGGAGGCCGCGGCGCCGCAGAGCACCGGCGTCGTCGCGCTGCCGGCGGGGGCTGAAGCAGAACGTCAGCGCGCCGCGGGCGTTGCCGCAGCCGCCGCGGCCACGCTTGCGCAGCGGGGCGGCGGAGGAAGCGCCCATGCTTGCTGCTGCCATTGACTTGGCCACAGTCGCTGCGCACCTCAACTCTGCGGTTGCCCTGCTGGCGGCGGCAGGCCCGCCGATTGGGCTGCCGCCTGCGCAGTAGGCACCTGCTCTGCGGCTTGCCCTGGCCTGCGCTTGCAAGGGCTGCATCGCATGCCAGCGCTGCCTGCAGTTTTGAGACCCACGCTCATCCTGGAACTGTCCCTGCCCCCCCTGCATTCCGCTCCCCGAGAAACGAACGGCGCCAGCTTCTCCTACCCTGCCCGCCTACTCACTCACCGACCCAATGCACAGCATTATGACCACGTGATGCCCCACCCCCCTCTGCCCGATTCCTTTCCCTTCTGCCTCCTTGCGCCCTTCCCTGCGTGCGCCCTCGTAACGCTTTCTTCCCTGCCACACACCTGCACTGCACACTTTTCCAGCACTCCTCTGCCATTCTTTTGCACCCCCACTCCTCGAGCAGTCACCCCACCCAGCCGGCTGGGCGCTCCGTTGGAGCAAGCACTTTTTGCGGCATGCCGCCGCCCGAATTATTTCCAACACACATGAGGACCAGGGAACCGAACTTCGTAATTACGGCATACATACAGTACAGCTGTAAACACGGCTGGCAGCACAGTAGGAGGGGCAGCTGGGAGCGGGTACATAATCGATGCAAGGGAGGGGCAGATGTGTGGTACCACCCAAGGGGCGGCACCTCACGCAGGCACCAGGCGGGCAAGCAGGCCGTAGGTGCCGCCGGCGAGCAGCAGCACGCCCGACGCGGGCGTGACCCACGCGCTCCACTGCCGCACAGACAAGATGCGCTGCAGCGCGCCCGTGAACAGCGCTGCCGCCAGCAGGGGGGCCACGTAACCGAGGGCGTAGGCAAACAGCAGCGCGCCGCCTGGGCAGGGTGGGAAGGGGGGTTGGTGGGGGTCACGTTGGCGGGCAGCAGCACCAGCACGCTGTGGGCAAACCTAGAGCTTGCTTACTAGCGTGGCGTCCTTCACTGCTGGCACAACTGAAGCAATGACAGTGGCTCATCAGCACGCCGCCACGGAGCAGCAGCTGCAGGCAGGGTCCGCACCCGTCACCGGGTCTCGCGTGGTGCTGACGTAGGCAAGCAGGGTGGCGAGGATGGGGGTGCTGCAGGGGCTGGCCGCCAGCGCAAACGTGAGGCCTGCACGGCGCGAGGGCAGACCAAGTTCAGTTACGGACGTCGCCACGAATGCCTGCATGCTGCCAGCCCGCCAGCCCTTGCGCATCACCCCCACACAGCTCCCCGCCCTGCAGCAGACACCCCTCCCTCCCTCCCTCCCCCTCCTCACCCGCCAGGTAGGCCTGCACCGCGGGCGGCAGCCCCAGCCCGCGCGTGTCCACGTCCAGGGAGGGCAGGCGCAGCGGCAGGACCTCCAGCAGGTTGAGCCCCATAGCAACGGCGACCAGGCTGACGGCGATGGGCAGGCCGTCGCCAATCTGTGGAGGGCGGCAGAGAAGTAAGGGAAAGGGTAAGCACATCAGCACCCGCAGGAGGCACAAGGCGAAGGGCTGCCCCGAGGCAAAAGTCCGACCTGAACCTGCGACCCGCTGGTGCCACCCTCCATCGCCAGCACCCCCCATCACCTGGCCGTATGCGCCGCCGAGCATCGACGACGCGATGCCTAGCACTGCGAAAGTGGAGGCCAGGCCAGCGGAAAAGGAGCCTGCTCGCACCAGCAGGCTGCTGCTGCTGCTGCCGCTGCTGCCGTTGCGGCTGCTCCTGCTGCTGCCGCCGACGGCGCCGCTGCTGCTGGCGGCGCTGCCTTCGCCGCTGCCGGACGCATCGCCGCCGCTGCTGGATGCACCGTCGCCGCTGGCCGCGCTGCTGCTGGCAACAGTGCCCCTACCGCTGGGCTGGTCGGGGGCCGAGTAGCCTCCAATATAGCCAATGGTGAGGGGCAGCACCGACAGCGTGCAGGGCGACAGGGAGGTGAGCAGCCCTGCCCCCAGGACGATTGCAAAGCTCAGCGGGCTCAGAACTGCCAGCTGCGCCTCCACAATATCGTTGGCTCGTCCCACCAGCTCAAACAGCCCCGCTGCCGACAGCTGGTCCAGCGCCGGCTGTGCCGCGGCCAGGGCAAACGCGGCCGAGGCGGCAGCGTGCGGCGCCACCGTCCCTGCCGCCGCCGCTCCTGCCACCGCCAGCGCGGCCTGGTGCACCTCTTGCAGGTCAATCATGTGCGCTGCCAACGGGGTCAAGCAGCGGGCCGGGGGTCGCGCAGGCCGCCGCGAGAGCTGTGGGAGGAAGGCCCCGGCGCCTCGGCGGCCTGCTGCCGGGCTGCGCGGTGCGCAGACGAAGCTACGTGTCATGATGGCGCGATTGCAACCTGATTGCCTGGCGAGCCCGGCGGGTGAGAGCACAAATGAGGGGAGAAGCCGGTGTCCGAGCTGGCGATGTGTTGGCCGCCCACAACTCCCTCAACTTCACTTCCGTCGATATCCCTCATCGACCTCGGTACAGGCAGGCAAGCAATTGTCCCGCAAATGCTGCCCGTGACGCCCAACGTCTCCTCGGACGCCCCTTGACTGCCGATACCTAGCCTCCACCCGGCCCTTGTGGAATCCAGCGACGAGCCTCGTGCCAGCGAGGCTGCGCTGGGCGACCGGCTGGCTCGCCTGGCGGCGCGGCGGCGAGCGGCGGCGGCGCGGCGGCGCTCCAGCACGCCCGGCAGCGGCTCCTCCTCGGATGAACGCGAGGCAGGCATGCCGCCCCGCTACGGTGCCGTGCAAGCTCTGAGGGAGCTGCTGGAGGGACGGGGTGCTGCGCTGGAGAGCGGCCTTGCTGGGGTGGCAGCGCCCTTGCCTGTGCCGCCGGCAGAGGAGGGGGCACCCGAGCCCCCGGCAGGGCAGCACCCGGGCATGCACGATTCCCTGGCAACACAAGCAGCAGCAGCAGAGCCTGCGCCCCCTGTAGCAGCACAGGCGGTGGCACCTCCCTCCCCGCCACCCCAGCAAGAAGCCAGCGGCGGCAGCGTGCCGCCCACGGCGCGCCTGCTGATCGACCTCGGCGGCGGCATCGGGCGAGAGGAGGCAGCGGGCGAGCGCCAGCACCGTGCTGCCGAGCTGCGCGTTGCCGATGCGGCGGTGCGGGAGGCAGAGGTAGGCGATGTAGCAGGGCTGGGTGGTGGCACATCGGGAGACAAGCGGGTTCATCCAATGCGGGAGCACATGTGCTGCATGGTGCCCCACTGCCAGTCCAACTCTACTGTACGCGACACGCAGGTGCAGCGTGCGCAGCTGGATGCCCTGCTGCTTCGCCAGCGCGCGGCAGAGGCGGAGCGCGAGCGGCACCGTGCCGAGCGCGACGCGCAGCTGGCCGCTCTGGAAGCGGCGCTGGCGCGGCAGCACATGGCGGCACGTGAGTCGGTGGTGCACCGTTGCAGGGCTTGCCGTCATGCTCTAATGCCGGGCACCGTGAATTGCACAAGGTTGGCCTTGTGCTACATCTGTGGTTCGCTCCTCATCCCTCTGGACGCCCGCATGCATGCAGGGCAAATCGTGCGTGCGTGGCGCCGCTTCCTGGCCAGCCCCGGCAGGCGGCGCGAGGTGGCGGCAGCCACGTGCATCCAGGCTGCGTGGCGCGGCTGCGCCAGCCGGCGGCGCACCGCTGCAGAGCTGGCCTGCCGCCGGGAGCGGCGCTCACTGCTTGCGCATCTGAACCTTTGCGTTGCTGCCGGCGAGCTGGCGGCAGCGCAGGCCGCGGCGGCACGGCTGGCGGAGCTGGGTGCAGGGCCGCAAGTGGCACAGCTGGTGGCCGGCCTGGAGCAGCTTGCCGCAGAGGCCGAACGAGTGCTGCACACAACGGCAGCCAGCAGCGGCGCCGAGGCCTATGGTGCCGCGGCAGCAGAAGCAGAGCGCTATGCCCACTTGGCTGCGGCGCGACGGGAGGCTGCCCACCGCTTTGCCGCCAGGGTGGCGGCAGTGGAGGAGGCAGTGACGCAGGCAGTGGACGGGGGGCCGCTGCTGCGCTTCAAGGAGGCAGTGGCCGCAGCCGCGGCGCTGGGCGTGGGCGCTCCCTTCCTGGCGCGAGCGGAGCAGCGCTTCGCCGAGCGCAACCAGCATGCGGCACAGGCGCTGCAGGCGGCGCTGGATGCGGCGCCCTTCAGCCCCCGAGTCTTTGCCGAGAGCCTGGAGCGCGCGCGGTGCTGCGGGCTGCACGCCGACGTGGCGCGCGCGCAGCGCGGGCTGCAGCTGCGGAAGCACCGGGCAGCGACCGCGGCACAGCAGACAGCCGTGGAGGGCAGCGCCGCAGCCGTGGAGGCTGCCTGCCAGGAGGCGGCGCACCTTGGCTTGGCCAGGGAGGCTGACGCGGCGCAGGCACGGCTGGGGCAGCGGCAGGCGGCGGCACTCGAGGGGCTGCGTCAGGCTGCGCACGCCGGCTGTCTGCAGCAGTACGAGGCAGCAGCAGCGGTGGCTGTGGCTCTGAAGCTGGATGTCGCAGAGCAGCAGGCCTGCCGCGAGCGGCTGCAGCAGCGGCAGCAGGAGGCTGGGCAGGCCCTGCAGGCGGCGGCGGCGCTGAGCGACGTGCCTGCCGTGCGCCGCCACTGCCAGGCTGCGCTGCTGCTGGGCCTAGCCCCCGCCGTGGATGCTGCCAGGCAGGAGGTGCACCGGCGCCGGCAGGCAGCGGCAGGCCAGCTTGCCGCCAGCGCCCGGGCCGCCTGCGAGTTTGTCAGCCACGCTGCGCATGTGGCGCAGGAGAGGGGAGAGGCAGAGCTGTCGTCGCTGTGTGCCACCCCTCGTAGCACCCCGTGGCAGCAGTTGCTCGCAGGCTGGCTGGCCGGCGCAGCGCAGCTGGCAGCGGCAGCGGCGGAGCGGGGCATGCCAGCTGCCCTCATGCACCCTCCTGCCGCGTGCGCCGCCTGGCCCGCTGAGCTGCGTGGATGGCTGGGCGAAGCACAGCAGGCAGTCCGGCTGGAGTGTGAGCAGGCAGCGCTGACCGCCATCCACACGGTGCAAGCACATTTGGAGGCACTCAGCGCGGAGCTGCAGCTGGTGGGGTTGCCGCTGAAGCCACCGCAGGTCGGTGGCAGCGGCAGGCCCACCAGCAGCGGCAGGCGCAGCACCAGCGGCGCCCTACTCTCTGCCCGGCACCGCCTCGCCAGCAGTGCAGGCACGGCCCAGCAGGTGCAGCTGGAGGGCGTGCCCTCTTGCGCTGCCACAGGCGAGCAGCGCCTGCTGACTTGCTACCAAGAGTGGCGGGATGCACAGCAGGACATGCTGCCGCTTGTGGCAGGGGTGGCGGAGCGGGCGGCGGCGGGGGAGGACGGCGGCGAGGAGGAGGAAGAGGAAGGCGGCGGCGTGGGTGGCGTGCTGGACGTCAGCTGCCAGGGGCTGGACAGCCTGCAGCTGCGGGCGGGCGGCGTCCCCGCTGCCCTGGACCTCAGCACCAACGCCCTGACCAGGTGAAGGGGCTGGGGGGGGGGGGTCTCTGGAAGCGTCAGGCAGGCGGCTCCGAGTATGTGGCCCTGTGGTGTAGGTCACCCCCCACACATGTTCGACATCACATGTTGGTCCTTTGTCACCGGTGGTGGTACCCTCGATTGCGCTGCCGTCCCTGGCGTCCCTGCCGCTCTGTTGCCCCCCTGCAGCCTGGAGGGTCTGTCCACCCTGCACAGCCTGCGCGCGCTGCGGTGCAGCTGCAACCCCCTGGCCAGTCTGACGGGCGTGGAGGCTCTGGGCGGGCTGACCACGCTGGAGGCTGCTGGTTGCGGCTTGGAGCGCCTCCCCAGCCTGGCAGGTGCTCAAACACACACACCACACACACGCACGCACGCACGCACGCACGCACGCACGCACGCACGCACGCACGCACGCACGCACGCACGCACGCACGCACGCATGCACGCACGCACGCACGCACGCACGCACGCACGCACGCACGTCTTGTGTTCCTCCCTGCCCAATGGCTTTGCTTCCCGCACACTGACCAGTGCTGCGGACCTCTACGCGCGTCGCATCTCACATTTATGTTACCAAAAACCACCCACTCACTCACTCACTTGTCTGCGTGCCTCCCTCCCGTGCACGCAGCCCTGCCCTCGCTCCGCCACTTGGACCTCTCCAGCAACCGCCTCACCGCCGGGGCCCTGGCCGCCGCGGGCCTGCCCGCCGGCGCCTGCCCGCAGCTCACCAGCCTGCGCCTGGCAGACAACCGCCAGCTGTCGCAGGTGCGACGTGCACACCACGTGTGTACAACATTGCACCGATGGTGGTGCCTGCTGCTGCTTGGTGGGCTTTCTGTCGGCAGGCGGCAGGCGGCGCTCCTGCCCCCAGCTCCCCTGGCCCTGCAAATGCAAGCGCCGACCCTGCTGGCTGCCCTCCTGCCCCGTCTGTGCAGGGCTGGCTGGGGACCGGCTGGCTGGGGCCGCAGCCCTGCCTTCTGCACCTGGATGTTAGTGGGTGCGAGCTGGAGAGCCTGGAGGGGCTTGCTGCGGCGGCGCCGCTGCTGCAGGTGGGAGGCGCTTGGGCTGTGTGCTGGCGGCATTCGGCAGTTGGCAGCCGCCTCGAGGCCCTGCCCTCCCCGCCTGCACCTCGTCTACCCAAGCTGCCCGGCTGCGGCTCAGAAGCCTCCACTCTGCTGCTGACGAGGCGCATGTCCCTGCTGCGCGCGCTGTGCAGGTCCTGGTGGCGTCCGACAACCGTCTGGACGCGCTGCCCCCCGCCCTGCACCTCCCCTTCCTGCGCCAGCTGTGGCTGGGCGGCAACCGCCTGGCGGGGGTGCCCGCCTGGCCCTGGTTGCCCAGCCTGCGGGAGCTGCAGCTGCAGGACAACCAGCTGGAGCTGCTGGCGCCCGTGCAGGCAAGGACAGCCTTTTTGGCTGCCGACAGCCAGCTCTCCTGGTCGCAGCCTCGAGTGGGCACCGATGCGTGTTGCGTTGTGTGGGCCAGTGCGTGGGCTAGCAAATGCCCCGGTGGCCTCCCACCACTTCAAAACCCCTGCCAGCCCGGCCTCGCTTGGTCCGCTTCCCCGCTGCAGCGCCCTCGCGCCTCCCACCCGTCGACCTGGTGACTCTGCGTTCCCTATGCTTTCCCTCTGTTTTCCCAGGGCCTGGCCTCGCTGCACACCCTGGACCTCTCCTTCAACCGGCTGGCCAGCCTGCGGCAGGCGCTGGCCAGCCTGGCACCCCTGGCGGGCACCCTGGAGCAGCTGCGCCTGAACGACAACCCGTTGGCGCAGCCTTGGGACCAGCAGGCGCAGCAGCAGGCGCAGCAGGGGCGGCTGGGTGGCGGCGGTGGCGGCGGCGGCGGCGGGCGCGACGGCAGCGCCAGACAGCCCTACCCCACAGCCGTGTTTGCTGCGCTGCCGCAGCTGAGGGAGCTGGATAGCCAGGAGGTGGGTGCCGACGGGCTGCAGCGGCACCAGCAGGCGGCGGCTGCGCGGCGCGCGCCGGCGGCCCTGCCGCCAGCAGGCGCCGGGTGGGATGCATCAACGCTGCTGTGGGTGCTTTCCCAGCCTGGCGCTGCCGCAGAGGCGCAGCGTGCGCACCAGCAGCAGCAGCAGGCTGACATGGCAGCGCTCCTGGCGCTGCACGGGGAAGTGGCCCCTGCTGTCCGCCCTGCTGTGGCAGGCCTGGCCGCTGCATTGACTGGCCTGCAGCTTGCAGCGGGGTTGGAGCAGCCCAGCTCGGCGGCCAAACCATCGACACAGCCTGCCTGCAGCGGCGGGTGGCCAAAGCGTGGGGGCACGCGCGAGCAGCGCCGCGTGCTGCTGCAGGCGCAGCACCGCTACCTGCTGCTCGCATCGGGTCAGCTGCCGGCAGCCCAAGGCATGCTGCTGCTCAACCCGCTGCATTACCAGCACCTCCTGGCGCGGCTGCAGTCTGCCGCCACACGCATCCAGTCGGCATGGCGGAGGCGCTCGGCGTGCGTGCTGCGGGCTCGCCTGGCGCGTGAGCGGGCCGCGGCGCTGCAGGCAGCGGCAGCCGCGTGCATCCAGGCGGCGTGCCGGGGCTGGGCCTGCCGGCATCGGAGCCACGCGTGGGTGCAGCACAAGCTGGTGATCTGGCGGCGGGGCTGGCAGGAGGCCCAGGTGCAGCTGCTGGAGCACCAGCGGGGATGGGCGGCGGTGCGCATCCAGGCAGGTCGGGTGGCTCGGGGGAGTTCACAAATGCTCGGGGTGTTCATAACCACCCACCTCTTGCAGGGATCATAATGTCGCACAAGGGCAAAGGGTCCGCCTTTGTCACCAGCGTTCTGACCCTCGCCCGTGCTGCAGGCGGCCTGGCGAGGCGCATTCGTGCGTACCCTGCTGGCCCGCGCCCGGCAAGAGCTGCAGGCGCGGCGCGCTGCGTGCGGCGGCGGCGCTGGCAGCGGCGGCGGCGAAGCTTCCAGCCTGGACTTGGAGCTGTCCAACGACTGGTTGGAGGGGTTCCTGGATGGCGGCAGCAGCGCGCTGCTGGCAGCACCCGAGGTGCTGCAACCGCAGCTGGCAGCCGCGGCTGGGCTTGGTGGCGGGCAGCTGCCCGCCTGCGGCACCTTGCAGCCGGCGCAGCTGGGGGGCAGCAAGGTCTCGGCGCAGCCGGCAGGCGGCTCGCAAGCGCAGCTCTGGCAGCACCTGCTGCCCTTGCCACCCGTCGCAGGTGCCTGGGGGCCAGGCAGCGCGGCAACCGCGGGTGCACGCAGCTCCAGCGCGGGCGGTGTACGCAGCCCTGGGCCGCTGCAGCCGCTGCCGCAAGCTGCGGCCCCTGCCGGCCCTGCCCCGACAGCAGGCGCCTGTGCAGCTGGCTGGGAGTTTTCGGATGCAGCCACCGCTGCGGCGTATGAGACGCTGCGGAAGAAGCATGCAGCAGCGGCGGCACGCCGCGAGCGCCAGCAGCTGATGCGAGATCCAGTGCAGCGCTTGCACCACTTGTTTGCGCGCGGAGGCGGCGGGGGCATGGGCGGCACGCTGCCCAGCAAGCCGTCGTCCGACGGCAAGCTGCACGGCAGCAGTGGTAGTGTCAGCACTGCTGACTGGAGCCTGCCTGCGTTGCCTACTGGATGGTCCACCACTCGTGGGCCGCCCACTCGGAGCGGCAGCGTCGGCGGCGTACCTGTGGACGGCAGCGGCGGCAGTGGGCGGCCGCCGCCGCGCTCGCTGCACCGTGCAGGCGCTGCAACCCAACCAAGCCGCCCCTAGGTGCATGTTATCTGGTGCAGTAGCAAGTGACAGGAGCTTCCAGTGGCCAAAAACGTCCCTCCTGTGACCAGTTCCAGTTCAGCATGCTAGCATGTTCACACATGTGGGCTGACATGGTGCACTTTGTGGGGGCTCCGGGGTGCGGCCGTTGCCTACCAAGTGCTCAGAGCGGGGGTGGATGTCGGGAGGCGGCTCAGGGAGGGTCTCTCCAAGCGGCGCGCAGGCGGCGCGGCATGTGCAGCAGACGATTGCGCTTTGAGCTATAATTATCGCCTTTGGCTGGTGCCCTCGCAAATCTCTCATCGACCAGGGTGCTGCGCCAATAGCTCGCGCCAGGGGTAGACGCGCCTCAGAGGCCACTGCCCGACCCCCTCACCAGGGCGGCCTGGCGCGCGGGACGCAATCCAAGTAGCCTCTACAGCACCCCCTGAAGCACCACATGACGCCAAAGGAGCGAGTAGGCAGCCGTATGCTCCGCGCCAGCAAAGGGTTGGCCGGCGCAGCCGCTTGAGGTGCGCTGAGCGGGGTGTGGATTGTCCGAGCAGCTGATGGGGTCTTGCAGAGTGCCTTGGGAGGGCAGGGCGCCTGACAAGCGCGCAAGGGCAGGGTGTCCCGGTGTCGCAGCCGACGCCGCTCCCCGGCCACCTGCGCTCCTGCCGCCCTGCACTGATATCTTGCCAAAGCTCATGGCGTGCTCATGGCGCACCCGAATTTTCGAGCGCCCCCACTACGACTTTGCCGTCCAGATTCCAAGCCGTACACCGCTCGCTCGATAGCCTTCAAGTGGTCTCGCTTTTGTGATCCACCCAATGGCAGGTGGCCTCAGGCGGCAACCCCAACATGGCCTCGCTGCCGCCGCGGCCTGGCGGCAGCGACCAGCGTGGCGGTGCGCCTGTCCAGCCACCACTGCAGCCCTCGTCTTCGGTGCCACTGCAGCTGCCGATCCACCTGGCCCTGCACAACCCTCTGCTGCCGCTGGGCAGCGGCGCAGGGCTGGCCGGCGGCGGCGGCAGCGTGGGAATGCATGCGGCGCCGCGTGCGGCATACCTTGCCTTCCCTTTCGTGCAGCAGCCGGGCACCGCAGGCGGACCGACTGCTGCCACCACGATCCAGCTGCCGCACTTCCAGCTGCCGGTGGCTGGCGGCGGCGGCGCCGCGCTGGGAGGACTACAGCTGGGCTGGCCGATGGGGAGCGGCGGCGGGGCAGCAGCGGCGGCGGCGGCACCGCCGCCAGCCGCGTCTCTCGCGGGCTGGCAGCCGGGGCTGGTGCTGCATACACAGGCGCAAATGCAGGCCGCTTCCGACGAGCACCAGCGCCGCCTGCAGCAGCACCAGGTGCGCAGGCAGCGCCGCCTTGCCAAGCACGGGCGGCCCGTACTCCCGCAGCCCTCGCCTGAATCTGACCCCATCCCACGGCCTTCCTGCGAGCAGGCCGCACAGTCTGCACCCGCGCCCCAAATCATGAGCAACACCGACGTGGGGGGCAGCACGGAGGGCACCCAGGCGTACGACGCCGCGCGCGCAGGCGGCGGCGGCACCGCCGGCAGCGGCCGCGGCACGCTGGAAGCGGACGAGAGCGCGGCGGCGGAATCGCGGCTCAAGCCCGGGCCCAGCTCCCGGCGGGGGCCTGTCGGCGAGCCACGCAAGTCCCGTTTCAGGTGGGAGGGGTGGGGGGCGGGTGAGGGGGGCGGCAGCGGCTGGCGGGCGGAATGCCCCCCACGGCAAGGCGGGACTGTCGAGCTAGCAGAGGGTGCTGATTCACGGGAATCCCGCGCGGCGGCGACATGCCCCAGGGACCGCCCACGCCTCCCCCCCCCGCGGCGCTCCATGCACTTACTTGCAGGGGAGTGCAGTGGGACCGGAGCGGGCAGAAGTGGAGGGCGCGCATCCACACCGACAAAACGCGGCACATTGGTGGGTGGGCGTGGGTCCAGGGGGGTGGCCCCTGCGAGAGCGTGTGGTGGGCGACGCGCCAACCGCGGCGGGACTGCGCCGCGCTCTGCATGCCCTGCCTCAACCAGCCCACCACCTCCACACAGCTGCTGTGACAGCTGTGTCGACCTGGCAGGCCCCGCGTCTGCAGGCGCAGCCCCACCTCCACCACCCCTCTGCCTGACGCCCCTCGCACCCGCCCTGCATGCTGCCGTTGAAACGGCTGCAGGAAAGGCCGTCGCTGCGCTGCTGCGTCCACGAGCCGCCCCCCACCACACGTGTGTTGGTGTGTCGTGCTGCCCAGCATCCCCACGCCGGCCCAACCCTGAGCTTGCGCCGTGTGCGCTGCCCCCACCCCGCCCCCACCCGCAGGCTACTTTGAACAGGAGCGGGCCGCTGGACAGGCGTGGGACCTTGCGGCGCTAAAGTACTTTGGTGAACTGCCAGACATCCTTGGCAAGCTCAACTTCAGGGAGCAAAGCCTGGCGCTGTTCCGCCAGCAGCAGCAGCAGCAGCAGGCGGCCGCGTGCGGCGGCGGCGGCAGCGGCCGCGCGCCGGCGCTGCCCGCCGGCGGCGCCGCCCAGCAGCAGCTGGGCGAGGGCGGCGGCAGCGCCAGCGCTGGTCCTGCCGAGGGCACTCCTGCGCCCCAGTACCGAGGTGTCGCCATGGTGCGCTGGTGGTGGTGGTGAAGGGGGGGGGGGGGGGGGGGGGGTAGGTGCATTACCTGACTGCTGTTTGGTCCTGACGCAGCTGTGGCGGCCGTGTCCTGCGGTGGTGTTGCCGTGCATTTGCAGGCGGGCGCTGCTCCGACCGTCGGGGACATGCAGGTGGGATGGGGAGTGCACCCCTGCCAGCGCCCCCCTGCCCTCTCCCCTGCCCCACCACCACGCCTCCCTCGCTCTGCCCTGCCCGGTCCCCCCACCCCACCCCGCACCGCTCGTGCGGGTGGAGCACGGCCGCTACCGCGCCACAGTGGTGCAGAAGCGCAACCAGATCTTGGTGGGCGTGTACGACAGCGCCGAGGAGGCGGCACGTGCGTACGACCGAGAGTCGCTGCGCCTCAACGGCCGCGGGTCCATCACCAACTTCCCCCTGTCGGGTGCGGCGTGATGCTGCTGCTGCCTCTGCTGCTGCCTTGTCACACCAATTTGCATTTGAGCCAGATACACATCACCAGCGTCCCCTTGTCGGGTGCACCTGCCTGATGTGTGTCTGTGTGTGTGCGTGCACGTGTGGGGATGCGACGTGGCGTGCACGACGCGTGCACGCATGGCATGCTTGTACCGTGCTGCTGTGGTGCGGTGGCGCTGGGCGTCGCGGCATATCGGCCAGCCGTGAGTGTGTCAGCGCGCTGCTGCCCCCCGGGCGGAGCCTGTTGTCCACGTCGTGTAACCTGCATTTGAGGCGCAGCGGCGCTGCGCCGCTTCCCACTTGGCCAGCTGCCCAGCAGCCATGCCGGCAACCCCTCTGACGCGCCGTCCTCCGCGCCTGCCCTGTGCAGACTACACTGCAGTGGGCACGGCAGGGGGGTCGGCCGGCTGGCTGGCCTCCTCGCCGGCCCCCGCCGGTCCCGGCTGCAGCAGCGACAACGCCGGCGCGCCGTCCTCCGATGCTCCCACCGCCGGAGGGCAGCACTGGCAACGGCAGGGTTCGCTGGACCCTGGAGGCACTGCTGCTTCGGGCTCCGCGCTGCTGCACACGCCGGCGGTGCCGGGGCAGGACGGCGGCAACAAGCGGCGGCGTCTGGCCGATGAGTCTGCCACGGCGCACTCCCTGCTGATGCCGCCTGGCCTGCCGCTGCAGCAGCAGCAGCAGCAGCAGCAGCAGCAGCAGCAGCAGCAGCAACAGCTTCAGCAGCAGCAGCAGCCGCAGCCGCAGCCGCAGCCGCAGCACCACCAGCACCAGCACCAGCAGGCGCAGGCGCAGCCCCAGCGTGCACACCCCGACGCGGCGCTGCCGCCGCCGCCGCAGCAGCCCGAAGTTTTGGGCACTGCCGGCGGCTCTGGCGTGTTCCACAGCCCCTCTGAGATGCTGCCGGGCAGCCACCACGACGAGTCGGTGGGCTTTGCGGGCGTGCTGCGCCTGCCCAGCTGCAACCGCTGGCGCGCGTACCTCAGGTGTGTGCACGCGGCGGCTGAGCTGGGAGGGGCATGCTTGTCGCGCCGGTCTGTGGGCACAGCCGTGCACTGCCAAGCACGCTGCCCGTCGCCCGTCCCTTCCTACCCCCCATCACCGCCCCCTTGTGACCCCCGCAGCGTCGACCTTGGGGTGTATGACTCTGCTGAAGAGGCGGCGCGCGCGCACGACCGCGCGCAGCTGGTGGCAGGCGGCATGCTGGGCACGCTGAACGCCACGCTGTCAGACGCCTTTGCCGCGGGGGTCGCGGCGGCCGCGCAGGCGCGGCTCAGCGCGGAGCAGCCGCCGCCGGCGGTGCAGAAGCCGCAGGAGCCGCCCTTCCGGGGCGTGCAGCACCAGGGGGGCGCCTGGCTGGCGATGCTCGACATAGGTGAGTCCCGCCGGCAGCTCGCTAGCGCCCTCCTTTGCCCGCTCGCCGGCTCATACGTTGGCACGTGCATGCGCTTGGCATGCTTGCGCTGCCCTGCCGGCTCGCTGGCACGCCCCGCCCCGCCCCCGGGCCCGTCGACTAGCCTGGCGTGCCTGCTGCTTGCGGGCCTCCTGTTGAGGGCTCCGTCGCTGCTGGCAGACACTCTACACCTGACGGGGTACCTGCATTGTACCCTGCTCCCCCCCCGCGCTCCCGCTGCTGCTGGTTTGCCCTACAACCTTGATCCCGTTGGTGCTGCACCGGAAGCAGCAACCAGCAGCCGCTCTGCTGCTCGGCTCTGCGTCACGCCGCCTTGCTCCCCCGCCGCCCCATCTTTGGTGCCCGCGCAGCTGGCTCGCCCTACGAGCTGGGCCCCTTTGGTTCAGCGCTGGAAGCGGCGCGCGCCTTCGACCGCTACTCGCTGCTGCTCCACGGCGTGCAGGCGCAGGTGGGGGAGGGAGGGAGGGAGGGAGGGAGGGAGGGAGGGAGGGAGGGAGGGAGGGAGGGAGGGAGGGAGGGAGGGAGGGAGGGAGGGAGGGAGGGAGGGAGGGAGGGAGGGAGGGAGGGAGGGAGGGAGGGAGGGAGGGAGGGAGGGAGGGAGGGAGGGAGGGAGGGAGGGAGGGGGGAAGGGGGGGCACGCAAGCTGGCCCCGCTTTGGCTCAACATGAGGGCGTGCCCTTGGCATGCGCAGGACCCGCAGCCGCGTCATGGCCGGATTTGGCACCTGGCCAGCGCTCCAAACTGCCCAGCCATCCGAGCGCCTTGCTGCACTCCACACGGCGCCACGCTCACCCGCGGTGACCCAGATTCACTCCCCCTTGTGCCGAATGCCCCCACGCCCGCAGACCAACTTCCCCCCCTGCGAGTACCTGGCCAGCGAGGCGGAGTGCCAGGCGCTGCTCGCGGCGGTGGTGCAGGTGCAGCAGGCGGCGCGCAGCGGGCAGGGCACTCCGCAGGTGTGGGGCGGGGCGTGCCAGACCGTGGAGGCCGGCAGAGACAGAGGGTGGGGGTGCGCACTGACAGGTGCCGACAGGCAGGCTGCAGGCACCGCGCGTGCAGGCGTCGTGCCTTGGTCTGGCTGAGCCGCCCTCGCGCCGGGCGCTGCGCCGACCGCTGCTGCGCTCCGCCTGCCCGCCTGCCTGTGAACTGCCTGCAGGGTGCCAAGATGCCCACACCCCCGTCAGTGGAACGCCTCGAGCCTCTGCAGCACCAGCAGGGCCAGCAGCAGCAGGGCCGGTCCCCTCCGCAGCAGGCACACCAGCAGCAGCAGGCACACCAGCAGCAGCAGCAGCAGCAGCAGCAGCAGCAGCCGGCTGGGGCTTCCACGCAGCACGGCATGTGCCCCAACATGTTTTACCAGCAGCAGGCCGCGGCGCCGCCGCCGCCGCAGCACCTGCAGTACCCACAGCAGCAACAGCACCCGCAGCAGCAGCAGCAGCTGTTCCACCTCGACCTGCCCGACGCATACCTGGCAATGCCTCCTGCACAGCAGCCAGCAGCGCAGCACGCGCAGCACGGCGCTGCGCACGCCCACGCCTCCCTGCCGCACTCTGTCAGCGTTGGCAGCCGGCTGGGTTCCCTGCAGCAGCAGCAGCAGCAGGAGGGGCTGGCCGCGGCGGCTTGCGCCGGCTTTGCCGACGGCGGCGCCGCTTCGTGGTGCACAGCCAGCCTGCCGCCTGGCGGCAGAGTGATGCTGGGCGGCCTGCCCCACCTGCCTGGCCAGCACTAGGCCCACGCCTGCCCCTCAGTAGTCCCACACAGACTGTCTGAGCTCGCGGTGCCTGCACAGGGGCCGCGGTGCCCTGTTGTGCTGCGCGCACAGGCTTGCAGTTCCCCCGCCCCCACCCCCCCACCCCCCCACCCGCCCGCTCCCCCCACCCACCCACCCATGCGTGCACGCCCGGCCTTCTGATGTGCGCCCATGCGCGCCGCGTCCCCACAACGTCCCCTCCGTGTGCGCCTCTGCCCCACCGTCCTTGGGTGTCCACGCGCCCCACGTGCCTGCCTGCTCGGCACAGGCGGCCCGCTTAGCGTGGCCGAGAGATTGATACAGGGCCTCTTGCTTGCGCCCTCCCTCCCCCTCCTGCTCGCTCCTAAGGCCCCCCCCCCCCCCCCCCCCCCCCCTCCCCTTCTACTTGCCCGATTGTTTGGTCGATTGCGTTCCTACTTACTTGCTTGCTCCTTGCGCCTGTCCCAGCAGCAACCTTTGCCTGTCTGCTCCTCTTGCCCCCTCCCGCTGCCGTGCTCCAGCTATCTTTTCCCCCTTGTCCGGGCACCGCCCCTCCCTCCCTCCCAACACCCCATGCAGCCAAACGCACGCACAAACACTCCCTGTTCGCCCTCAGTGAGAGTCCCACTTGCCCGATCGCCGACACTTGCCCTAGTTTTGCCCCCCGCGCTGCTGCGCGCGCCGCCTGCCCGCCTGCGCTTGCTGGGGCCTGGCAGGCCCGCCCCGGCAGCTCGCAGCCTTCTCTGACACACACGTCCAATTGTCATTCCTCTCGTCTTCTCTCCCCAATCCCACTGTTGCTTGCCCTTCCCCCCAAGCACCTCCAATTGTTTCACTTGCCAAAGCAGCACCGCGAGTCGCAGCACCCCCCAGTTGATCGCCAGTCGCTAGCCGTAGCCTGCCCCATTGTCGCCCCTTGCCCCAGTTCTCCAGCGGCCCGGCGCCCGCCCGCGCAGGGCGCACCCCCACCCAACAATCCACACACCACCTGCCGACTTCATCCCACCCAACGTTCCCATGCCTGCCGTCGTCTCTCGCGCATTCGTGCCTCCCCCAAGGCACGTGCAACGCATGTCACAGGCAAGTACGGTGAAGCAACAGGTGGTGTGTGCAGCAGAGGGGCGAGCAGCAGGGAGGCGGCATGGCTCATGTGCAAGCCGCGCAGCTTCAGCCAGCGCACAGCAGCCACAGCTGCCACAGTGGTGCGCCGGCGCAGCCACCGCGGCAGGCAGGCAGTGTGACAGGCATGCACGCAGAAGGACATAGTTGCCTAGATGGCGCCGCAGTCCTTGAGCATGACTTCCAGCTTCCCGTTGCGTGCCAGCGCCTGTGCGATGGCATTGGGAGGAGCGAGCGAGGGTCTCATGTGTCACTGCCGGCAGCACTGAAGCGGGGCTGCGAGGCACAGGGCGCCGGGCAGGGAGGGGTGCAGGCGCATGCCACCCATGATGGCAGCACGGCGAGCACGGCGGGGCGCTGCCACTCGCCTCAGTGTCATCGCCGCCGCCGATAAACTTGCCTGTCAGATGTTGGGTGGGTTGAAGAACATGGGTTGCACAGTGTGGCCACAGCCTGCACACGCGCGCCTGCACCCCCCCCCCCCTCTGGCAACCCTGGCAACCCTGCAACAGCACACCGCCTGCATGTAGCACGCCCGCATGCTGCTTGCTACTCCCGCATCGACACACAGGCACTCACCGTTGACGAAAACGCGAGGCACGCTGCGCCCGCCGGTGAGCTGGGGCAGCAGGTTTGGGGTGGGGTGGGGGGATCGGGGTGGGGTGGGGCGAGCAGGAGCGGGTCAGCGCACTGGCATCGCCGGCAGCAATCCGCGATCCCAACCAGCACCCACCTCTGCCAGGTAGTTCTGGATGTCGTTCCCATCGTTCCTGGAGTCCAGCTCCATCACGAAGAAGTTCTTCAGGAACCGCTGCAGCGCGCGCTTGGCTACAGCTCACGAGGGCGGCAGGCGGAGACGGGGGAGGCGGCTCACACATGGCGGCAGCCGCACGCATGCATCAGCAGGCAGCAGCACGTGGATCGCAAGCTTCGCAGCTGGCACCGCAGGCAGCACCGGCGCGCACCTACCTTTTGTGCAGTAGGGGCAGTAGGTCTTGCTGGGAGGACGAGGGTGGGCGAGGTGCGGTGGGTGAGGGACACGACACAACATAAGCGGCAGCAGCAGACACAAAATGGAATCAATCAAATATGCAGGCGGCTGATGGCAAGCGCCCGTACGTACCTGAACACGCAGACCTGCAGCGGGGCAAGGGGTTGAAGGCAGGCAGGCGGTGAGCGGCGGTGGGCGCGGCAGCGGCGCCGGGCGGCAGTCAGTCCCCAGCGACAAACCGCGCCGGCATAATGTCGATCGTCAGCCTGACCTTGTTCCCCGCGATCGCCTGGTCCACGATCTCCTTGGCGGCACTCATAGCTGCTGGCGAACTCTTTGTGGCGGCCAGGCCCATTCACTGCCTTCGCACACGACTCTGGGCACGCTGTGACAGCGCGAGGAAGCACCAGACAGGAGATCAAGGCGCGTTGCTCCTCTTGGGAACGCACCCCGCCAGGGGGCACTCCGCTGCGCAGCAGGCCGCCTGCGCCTCGGCTCCCATGCCTTGCCAGCCCTGCTCAAAGCACTGTGCACGCCGGTTACGGTGCAATAACCTGTCGCAGGAATAGAGTAGAATACGTGGTTGTGCCAAAACAACCAAAATAATCGGTCGGCGGTTGAACAAGAGGCGGCAAAAACGCAGGCAGGATGGGACGCCCGGCGAGGGCCATGTGAGAGCAATCATCTCATCTCGAATAGAGGGGCTTGGTGATCGAAGGCGGTGAAGGCGGTGGACCAGTATTACAAAAACGAGATTCGGGATAACAGCCCGTGCTGCCACGTGCTCAGCAAATGTCGGCCCGCGCTGCCACGTGCGCATACAGCGGCTGCGTCTGGCGCATCAGATGTAGCCAAAGAGCTTGGACAGCACGGCCAGCAGAGAGACGACGAGGATGATGTTCAGGAAGTAGTTGCCGCCCATGGCCTGCAAAATGGGGAGGGTTTGCGGGCGGACAACAGGGGCGTGGGTGTGGGCGTGGGCAGGCGCGGCGACGGTGCGGGGCCAAGGGCGGCACCACACCGAGGAGGCGAGGCCAGGCCTGCGCGAAACGATGCTGCATTGTTGCCACGGCCAAGCCCAGAATGAAATTCATGCCAGTGTGCAAACGACTGGCCGCAAGCTGCCACTAGTTTCACGTGACCGTTCACACGCGCTGCACGGCCCACGGCGTCACCGGCGCTCCGCCCAGCACGCACCGTGTTGGGTGAGCCGCCCAGGCCGAGGTACTCGCGACGCAGCTTCTCCTTCATCTCCTTGCTCATGACGTCGCGCGGGGGCTGCAGCGGGAGGAGGAGGAGAGGCAGGCGTTGGGCAGACGGGGGCGCGGTGTTGCGTCAAAGGTGCAACGTCGCCACCGCACTGATCAGCCTGCCGCTCCTGCCGCTCCCTCAGCCTGCCTCTCCTGCCGCTCTGGTTGCTTGCGTCATCTCGCGTCCCCCCCATGGCACAGATGGCCGCGCACCGGAGGGTTCTCGTCCGCATACAAAGCTCCTGGCTGCTCCTGCTTGCTCGGCTCGCCGCCGCCGCCCGTCGACACCTTGCCGCTCTCCTCATTAAATTCGCGCAGCGGGCGGTTGTCTGCGCGCACCACCGTCGACACCGTGACCCGAGCGCCCATGCGGCGCTGGGCAAGCAGCGAGGGCGCGGCAGGCGCGCGGGCCGCGCGGAGAGAAGTCTGCATATCTCGAGGAGCCCACGGGGCGGTTCCGCAAGCTGGTCAGAGGTATTTGGGAGTGTTAGGGAGCGGATGGAGGGCTGGCGAGCGCTGGGGCAGGCGCATTTGGGCGCACTGGACACAGCACCGGCAGCAGGTCTCGGTCATTGCCGCTCCCGCCCGCCCACCTCTTCGATATTGCGCAACTACCGGTCGACCGATCACAGGCCAGCGATGGTGCGAAACGACAAGCTCTCGGTCAGCGCGCAGCAGAATGAGAGGCACAAGACCATCTTGTCGCAACTCCTGAAGCGCGAGGAGAACAGGCGGTGCGCCGATTGCGGCACCCGGGGCCCCACCTGGGCCAGCGTCAACCTGGGCGTCTTCGTGTGCCTCAACTGCTCTGGTGCGGGAGCGGGGGGCGGGGATCGCCGTGTTGCGTTCACGGCGCGCTACAGCAGGGTCAGGAAGGTTCAATGCAGGCGAGGGAGCAGCAGGCGGGCTTGCAGGGCACCGCCGCCGCTGCCGCTGCTGCCGTTGACCGATTGCCTGCCTTGCGGCCCTCCCTGGTTTGCAGGCGTGCACCGCAGCCTGGGCGTGCACAACTCCAAGGTCCGCAGCTGCAACCTGGTGCGTTCGCAGGGTGCAGACGTCAAGCCGCGGTGGTCGCACGTAGCACCGCGCTCCTGTGCCTGCTAATTAGCGGTGTATTCAGCAGGCGGCGTGCCTGGTCGCCCTGTTCCCACTGCCCTGTTCCCGCTGCACTGTTCCCACGATGCCCTTGCATCCACTCCTCCCTGCACCATCCCGTGCCCGCCGCCCTGCCTGCAGGACACGTGGCTGCCGGAGCAGGTGGCCTTTGTGTCGGCCATGGGCAACGCGCACGCCAACGCCTACTGGGAGGCCCGCCTGCCCGCCGACTTCCGGCGGCCGCCAGAGAACGACATGGGCCTGCTGCGCGCCTTCATCACCGACAAGTACGTGTCCAAGCGCTACGCGGCAGCCGCCTGGCCGGAGCCGCCCGGCATCGACAACTATGCCACTCACCCGGTGGGTGCTGGGCAGAGGGGCTGCTGTGGGAGGCGGCAAGTAGAGGAGAGGAGAAACACATGGGAGCAGATGGTGCAGCAGGGAGGCCACGCACCAAACGCAGCAGCTGACACCCTCTGCTGCCCGGCTGCCCGGTCTCACCCATTGCTGGCGCCGCTCCCACCTGTCGCTGCAGTTCATGCAGCAGTACGCCGAGGGTGGCGACGGCGCAGCAGAGGCGCCCGCGCAGCAGAATGCGGCGCCGGCTGCAGCGCCTGCGGCCAGGCAGCCCCCGCCTCCGCTAGCCCCCCAGTTTGACCTGCTCAGCCTGCACGACCCAGAGCCGGTTCAAGCACCACTGGCGGCAGCAGCAGCGCCTCCAGCAGCCGTGCCGCAGCCTGCCTGGGACCCCTTTGGTGCTGTCCCCGCACCAGCTGCACAGCCTGCTGTGGCGGCACCAGCGGTTCCAGCCTGGGACGCTTTCCCGGGCACCACGCTTGCTGCGCCGCCGCCGGCAACGGCACCAGCGGCTGCGCCCGCCACTGCAGCTTCCTTTGATCCTTTCGGCCTGGTCGCGCCGCCTGCCGCGCCGCTGCACACCAACGGCAGCATGCACTCGCACACCAGCAGCGGCGGCGCGGCGGCCGATCCCTTTGCGCTGCCCTCGGCGGCGCCACCCAGCGGGCAGGCGCCCGCAGGCCGCCCTGCAGCGCCGGCGAGCAGCTTGGCCACTGCCGGCAGCGGCGGCGCCATGGGCTGCGGCGCAAGCCAGAAGGTGCAGCAGCGCTCGGTGACCGACATCCTGGCCATGTACAACCAGCCACAGCCGCAGCCCGGAGTGCAGGGCATGCAGGCGCCGCCGCAGCAGCACCCGCAGCTGCCGCACGTGCGCAGCGCGAGCTACGGCGGGCTGGGCGCGCCGCCTGCGCCGGCCCCGCCGGTCGCCTACCACGCCGTGCCCATGCACGCCGCCGCCAGCGCGCCGCAGCTGCTGCAGACATCGCAGGCGCCTCTGGGCGACCACCACCCTGAGCGGCTGGCGGCTGCGGGGGCCACCTCGCAAGACCTCTTCGCCGACTTTGGCAGCTTCCAGGGGCACCAGCCACAGCAGGTGTCGATGCGCGCGGCGGGCGGCAGCGGCGGCAGCACGCAGCCGTCATCAGCGGCGCCGCCGCACATGGTGCCGGTGTTTGCGCAGGGCCCGCCGCCGGTGACGGTGACACACCCGCACCAGCCCTTTGCCGACTTTGCAACCTGGAAGTGAGCCGCCGCCCCTGTCGTGAGCCGCCCCTTGTCCTTTTTCGTGGTGCTGCGCCTGGTCGGCTCCTCACTCACTCAGCCTCCCCTTCGCATTGCCTTCTTCTTTCAGCCCTGTTTGTTTGTTCGTTTGCGATCGGCCCTGTTTGTTCTTCTGCCAGTGCTCGCTCCGCTCGCTCCTCGGCTTCCCTCTGTGCGCTCGCTGTTCTGTGTGCCCACCGCGTGTGTCTGAATCACAACACTCGACTTGCCCTCAGCTCACACTACGCTACGCTTGTACGCCAGGCTCGCGAGGTTTGAACTGGAGGAAGTGGGCTGGCAGGCAGGGCAGACAGCAGCACGGGGCTGCAGCGATGGCAGTCGCCGACGGCGGCGGCGCCCGCCGCCCTACTCCTGCTCCGGCACAGGGACCGTGTAGTTGAGCGCCATGCGGCCGCCATCCACGTACAGCACCTGCGCAGAGCAGCGGACGTGGGAAGCCTACTGCCAGTGAGCGCCTCCAGTCTGGCGCAAGCTGTCTCGCCAACCATGTACGCCGGTGATTGTCTTGAGGCATCGTCGCCGGCAATGGCACCCAACCCTCTGCTGCCCCCACAACTTGCTGTGTGACCTTCCCTTCCCCAGCGCTTGCTGCACCTTCCTCGCGCTGGCGGCGCCCACCCACCTGCCCGGTAATGTACGAGGCGTCGTCGCTGAGAAGGAACTTGACCACGTTGCCCACCTGCACGGCAGGAGGGGGCGGGCGGTGCGATGCACAGATGGGGGGTGGCGGGGGGCACACACACACGGATTGCAGGAAATCAGGAGGGCAGCAGGCAAAGCAGATCGATGTTGTGCTGCAGTACCTGGCTGACCTCGCACCAACCCCCACTGCATGCCCCCGCCCCGTCCAATCAGCCCCGGAAACGCAACAGCCGACGGCGCCGCGTGCCCCCACCTCGATTGGCTCCGCCACCCGCAGCATGGGCGTGCGCGACAGGACCCTGCCCATGGCCGCCTTGTCGCTCACCACTGCACACGCAAACGTGATGGAAGCAGTTGGTGCTTGCAGCAGGCAGGCTTCAACCGCGTGGCCCCCCCTCGCTCCCCACTGCCAGCCCCAGCCGACCCTGCCAGCGTACGCCTGCCAGCGCCACAGCAGCCCACAGCGCGCTCACCCGCGGCCAGCACGTCTGTCAGAATCGACCCAGGCCCCACAGCGTTCACGCGGATGTTGTGCGGCGCCAGCGACAGCGCCATGCTGCGCCAGGCATGGAAGCGTGACAATGCAGCTTCTGCGACGCAGACGCGCGACACCCCCGCAGAGCCGAGCACTGTTACAGCGCTGCTCACTTCACCTGTTTAAGCATTCCACAGCACCCAGTGCCACGCCCGTCCAGACATATATACAGCAGCGTCAGCATCAGCAGGAGGGGGAGCAATAGCAGCAGCAGCAGCAGCAGCAGCAGCAGCAGCAGCAGCAGCAGCGCGGCATCCAGCACCCACCAGCGCGTCAGATTGTCCACCCCTCCCTTTGACGCGTTGTAGCCAGCAATCGTGGGAATGGCTTTGATGCCGTTCACTGCAGCGCGGCCGCGGCAGGACATGGCGGGGCGGGTGTAAATGCAGGAAGACCAGCATGCCTGTCACTGCAGTGAACCCATTTCTGCTGGTGCCAGCGTCACCAGTGCCTGCACGGCCAGGCTGCCCCCCAGCAAACGCATACGCCCCTGCTGCATCCCACAAGCCCTACCCTGCCCTGCCCTACAGTCACCAGCCAGCCTGCCCCACCCATGCGCCCACCTGACGACATGGTCACGATTGCGCCGCCCCGCCCCTGCGCCACCATCTGCCGCGCCGCCGCCTGCCCTGTCTGCAAACCGCAGGCCGGGAAGGGGGCGGCTGGGCTGGCAGCGTCCGGTGCCGTTGGAGTGCGGGCAGCGCAGAGCAGGCGGCAGTGGCAACAACGCCATCATCAAGTCCTGCTGTGCGCCCAGCACACGCACAGCACCCACAGCAAGCGCCACAGCAAGCGCTCACCAGGAACACCCCCTTGAGGTTGACTCGGATGACACAATCAAAATCTTCCTCGCTCATCTCCAGAAAATCGGCGCCCTGCCAGCAGCAGCAGGTGCAACAGGGGTTGGGGAGCGTCGCAGCAGGTGGCAGGCGCCCGGGAGCGCCCCCGCCAGGCCACAAGGCGGCGGCGCGTGCGCGCCAGCCTGCAGTCAAGCAGCCGCCTGGTGCTGGCCACGCCTCGCACAGCAGGCTGCGCTGGTGGTCGCACCCGCACAATGCCGGCATTGCACACAGCCAGGTCTAGTGAGCCAAAGGCCTTCACCGCCGCAGCCACTGCGGCTTCCACCTGCGAAAGGGTGCGTGGGTGAACGTCGGGGCAGGGGCGCTGGGTGCTGCAGCCGCTCGTCCACCAGCTGCCCCCCGGAAACAAAGGATCCTGGGTGAGAGGCGGCAGCAAGCAGCACTACAGCACACACCTGTGCCTTGTCGCCAACATCGCAGACAGCGGTGGCGGCCTGCACACCGGCGTCACGCAGCTGGCGCTCCGCTGCGGCGAGTGCCGGCGCGTCTACGTCTGCAAGCAGCACGCAAACACCTGCGCCGCCCAGCGCCTGTGCACAGGCAAAGCCAATGCCTGCAAGGGGGAAGGGAAGAGGAGCGGGAGGGAATGCGGATGCACCAAGGTGCAGCACCCGCGACGCAGCGGCGGCAGGAGCGGCGGCGGCGGCCCACCTTTGGCGGCACCCGTGATCAGTGCCGACCTCCCAGAGAGCCCAGCCATGTGCGCGGCCCAATACACTGCTGACAGAGATGCCGGGAGTGTCGGTGGAGCTCCTCTGGGCGTGTGGCTCGCTGTCAAGGACCAGTGGACAACCAATATACTGATGAATCGAGAAACCAGGTGGCGCATGCGGTGTGCAGGGCGGGAAGAGCGGGACACGACATCAAGTCCCGCTCAAAGCAGAGACGCTGGTTTCGCGAGCTGGTATCATCATTACTGTCAAACAGCCTACTCTACTTGATTGCACTGTGCGCCTTTCGAAAGCGTCCGCCCTGGCCGCCTCCGCACTCGCGCCCGCCAGCTGCGCGCAGCTGCAGCGCACCAGCGCACTTTAGCGAATTTTCGATCCTCACCGCGCAACCTAGGGCGCGCTCAGGCAGCGCACGGCAGCAACGGCAGTAACCAGCAGCCGCTCGATGTTTGTAGCCAGTTCCAGTCCCTGCCAGTGGCCTGTCTTGACCACTGAGGCGGGAGACAAGGTCAGCAGCATGGTAGGCGGGCCGGAAACCGCCTTCCAGCGCCGCGCCCACGCGGCGGTGGCGGCTGCGGCTGGCGGCGGCGGCAGCGAGCTAGACGCCCTGCTTGGCGAAATCAGCACGCCCATGACCGTAGCGCGGCGGCAGGTGCAGCAGGAGGCCAGGACGCTGGATCAGCTGCACACCAAGCTGTACGGCAGGCAGCCCTACATAGATGCTGGTGCGGTGGAAAAGGAGGTCGGCGAAGGAATGGAGCGGGCGATGCGGCTGCCAGCGGGCGACCCTCAAAAGTTGTACTACATGCTGGCGCAGAAGGAGCGCTACGCACACCTGGTCCGTGCCGTTGACCACAACGCCCTGTGTGCGGTCCTGGATCACGAAGAGGCGCAGCAGGAGCAGCACGGCAGCGGCGACGGCGGCGGCGTTGCGTTTCCCGCCCGCTCGCCAGAGCAGGCCTCCAAAGTGTGGCTGTCCACGGTGCGCTCGGGTTTGGCAGCGTTGAGTCCAATTTGCAGCTCACCCGCCGATTGCATGCTTGTCATCGCTGCCAACTTCACCTCTGCTGATGTGCTCATGCAGGCCATAGCCAACCAAGAGGAGGCGCTCCAGCAGCAGCAGCACCCACAGCAGCACCCACAGCAGCACCCGCAGCAGCAGCAGTGGCAGCGGCAGCAGCAGCGGCAGAGCTACGTGCCGCTGACGCAGGCCACCGGCAGCCGCGACTTTAGCGGGCTGGGCTCGGGCGAGGCGCCACCGCAGGTTGCAGGTGGTGTAGTGGTCGGCGGGTGCCGCACAAGCCTATCTGTGCATTGGAGGTATTGAAGCCGTGCAAGCTGCTGGCAGGATCCAGTTTTTGGGCTCCGCCAACCCGGTTTGTTTCTTGCACCCTACCCTGCTCCCAACCGCAGAGAGGCGCGACAGGGGCAATGCTGGCCCGGCCACGAAACGGCCTGCTGGGCGTCAGCCGCCAGCATCCTGGCGCAGGAGGCCAGCAGCGCGCGGCGGCGGCGGCGTCTGGGCGGCAGCACCAGCAGCAGCACCAGCGGCAGCAAGTGGCGGTTTGCCAGAATTGCGAGCGGTCGCCGCTGCTTGGCAAGCAGCTAAAGCCAGTGCAGGCGAGTCGGTGCAGGACGGGTTGCAGGGTAGTTGCCTCCACAGGTATGCTGTGGTTTGGCACATCAATACCGTGAATTGCTGCTGTGTAGGCCTGTGTGCACGACCTGAGGGCTCTACAGTCTTGTGCCGCAGCGCGCGCCAGGCATCAGCACTCGCTTCTTTTCAGGCAAGCGCGCTCCGAGCTGCCCTCCTTCATTCCCTCCCCCCTTCTGCCTCCTCCAGTTGGGCGATGGCACCATCGTGCACTTGTGCTACGAGTGCTACACGGACAACCAGGCTGATTACAAGCCCGTGGTCGAGCAGCGAGGCATGAAGCAGCCCACTGTGGTGCGCCGCCACGCAGCCTGCCAGGGATGCACCAGGGCTGCGGCGTGCCTCCTGCCCTGCTCTGCTGCACACTGTTGTGTTCTGCTCTGACAGCTGGCAGTGCACGCTGTCGTGTTCCGCTCTGACGGCAGGCACGACGCGGCGGCATTCTGTTCTCAATGTGTGTGCGCAACGCCAATCATCCCTGCTGCAGGTCCAGGCGCTGCAAGCAGGCGGCGGCAGGCAGCGGCAGACGGCGGGCGGCAAGCCCGCGCTGAACTTGGTCAAATCCGACAACTTTTATGGTGGCGACGTCGCCGCCAACCCGCTGAGCGTGCTGCCCGGCGGCACAGGCACAGGCGCTGGCAGCAAGCCACGCGGCGGCGGCGGCGTCAAGCCGGCCGGTCGGCAGCCGACGCGCGGCAAGGGGAAGCAGCAGCGGTTCGGGTCGGACGACGAGTACAACCCTTCACAGGTGCGGCACACGCCCTTTCAGCGCATGCTGTGCACACCTCCCGTGGCTGCGCATCTGCAGATGGCGTATTGTGAGGCAATGAAAGGGTTTTGCACTCATTGGTGTATCCCTCATGTTCAATTTTGCCCCTCACAGGACCAGGAACAGCAGAGGCGGCGCGCTGGGCAGCAGCAGCCGCGCGCCGCGTCCGCCCAACCTGCCGGCAGCGACACAGACAGCGAGACAGAGGCGCTGCTTGTCAGGGCAGGGGCACGGCCACGCGCGTACGGCACTCGGCGGCGGTCCGCGCCGCAGGCCAATGTGAGGCGGTGGGGGGAGGCAGGTGTGCTGTCACCGAATGTTGCCTGGCAGAAGTGCCTGCTTCTCCTGGCAGAAGTACCTGCTTCTCCAGCCAAAGTCTTGCTGCGCCCCTGCATGTTCGACAGACACCCGGCCGCTCACCGTGGCGCTCCCATGCCCTCCCCTGGTGTGCTTGCAGGCCGAGCCAGTGGTGGTGGACTTGTTGAGTGATGAGGACGGCGGCCACGCCGCGCCGGCGCGCGAGGGCAGCGGTCAGCTGGCTGCCTGCGAGCCGCTGCAGCCCCACGGGCTGCTCTCGCGCCTGCGCCCCAAGCGCGGCGCCGCCTTCCGCACCACATCAGAGCGCTTCCAGGCAAGGGGCACCAGGGGCTGCGTCTGGGCCAGCATCCAGCCTGCTGCTGCTGCTGGCGCTGCCGCGGGGCCGGGGAATGCTGCAGGGATGACTGACCAACCAGCTATCAGCCCAGTCGTGGTTAGTGCAACCCCCTCTGAAATGTCCCGCCCCTCAGAAACGTCTCTTCCCATCGCTCCCTCCCTCTTGCCCTCTCCCTTGCTTTTTAAAGGGACTCAAGTGCCTGTACCCGCCCGAGGGGGGCCCGGGGTCGGTGGAGGTGACCCATGTAGACCTGCCCCGCCTGGATGATGGAGAGTTTTTGAACGACACCGTCATCGACTTCTACCTGCGGTGAGTGGTCGCCAATCCCAAAATGTCCTCTCTTCTGTTGTGATTGACACGATCTGCACTTGGATGGGTTGTCTGTTGAGCTTTGATCGCCAAGAGCACTTCCATACTCCTGTGTCCCTCCGTCAGTACGTCTTTGCGCCGCTGCCACAGGTGTGCGCGTGTCAGTCTGGGCTGCGCCGTTGCCACCCGTGTGGCGCCCCGCTGCCCTGCCACCTGCTGCCCGCAGGTGGCTGCAGGACCGGCTATCGCCCGAGGCCAAGGAGCGCTGCTATTTCTTCAACACCTTTTTCTTCAAGAAGCTGACAGAGAAGACAGGTGCGGTGGCGGTGGCGGTGGCAGGCCGCACATGCGCAGGTTGTGGCTTCGCCGGCTGGCCAGAGGGGGCGCTGTTGCGCCCGGCATGTTGAGCGCAGCTGTTGCTGGCGATGCACGGGGGATGGCTGCCAGAGGCTATCAGCCCCGCTGTCGTCCAACGTGCACACCCGCGCTTTGGAGGCCCGCCCTTGCATGTGAGGCCATGCGAAGGGCGGCTGCCTCCCGCCCATGCCTGTCCCTGTCCCTGCCCATTCCCACGTTTCCAACCCGCAGGCGGCGCCGTGGCGGAGGACCTGGCAGAATACGCCAAGGGCATGAAGGGCAACAAGCTGCAGGCGCTGCAGAACCACCAAAAGGTCAAGAAGTGGACCAAGGTGAGGCGGGTCCATGGGCCGTGCCCTGCTGGGGGGGTGCTGTGTGCGCTGTGCCGTGGGGCAGCAGAAGACCAAGCGGTGGGCCAAGGTGAGGCAGGCCAGGAGCTGCGCTGTGCGGAGGAGCGTGCGGGCGCGGACGGCGGGTCACGTCCAACGGTTTGGTGGTGGCGGTGGTGCTGCTGCTGCTTCGCTTCGCGCTCGCGCTGCTCTCTGTGAGATGCCTACCCACCTGGAACCGCCCCTCCTGTGCCTGATCCCCCCTACAACCACACCAGGACGTGGACCTGTTTGCCAAGGACTACATCTTTGTGCCGGTGCACGAGGCGCTGCACTGGAGCCTGCTGGTGGTGTGCCACCCAGGTGCGTGACGTGGCAGGGAGGGGTCGGGCCGCTGGTTGCTGACGCCGCTGGCGCCACGGCCGCTGCTTCCGCGTTGGCTGCTCCACGCCTCCTTGTTGCTCGTTGCGAGAAGTTGTTGGGCTTGCTGCATCTGGCTCCTGCAGGTGGCGCACTGTGCTGCTGAGCGCTGCTAATGAATGCACGATACAAGGATGGTTGTATGATTGAAAGCATGAATTGACGAATGCAAAAGAAACGGGTGAATGAGTGAGCGAGCGGACGACTGATGCACCCACTGCAGGCGTGGCGGTGGAGGACCAGATCAAGGCGACAGGCGTGACGGTGCCCCCGAGGACCTCGCCAGGGGGACGCCCCACGCCCACGGGAGGCAGGGCGGTGGCCAGCAACCTGCCGCCCGGGAAGAAGGCCGCCTTCATCATGCACCTCGACTCCATCAAAGGTGCGGCGTGGCGGTGTGTGGGACCAACGGGTGTGTCTTTTGGCAGCCTGTCGACACGCTGGCGTGCACATACCAGCAGGCTGGCATGCCAGCGGCATGACTGCGTGCAGAGGGCGCTCGCCGAGCGACTGCGCCCGTGCACCGCCAACGCTGCCCCGGCACCTGCCCGCCCAACAGCCCATGTCTCCTCTCCTGTTTTGCAGGCAGCCACAGCATCACCTCCCTGGCCACCACCCTGCGCATGTACCTGCAGTTTGAGTGGGAGCTCAAGGTGCGGGCTTGCTTTGCAGGCACAGGCTGGTTGATCGTCCGTTTGGTCGTCAGCAGTACAGTTGAGAGCCTTAGTGGGCAGGAGGGACGCTCCGAAACGTCTCGGCAGGCCCTCGGGGGGGTGCTGCAAGGATCCGCAGTCCGACTGGGCAGGTAGGGTGGGAGACGCCTGATGTGCGCCCCAGCGGGGAGCGTTGGAAGCAGTGGGGCTCGCTAACACAGGCTCAACGGCTGCAATGCCACACAGCTGCCTCAGCAGTCTGCTGTTCACCAGCTCCTCGATCCCTGGCCCACTGCACTCCCTGGCCCACCCTCCGCCCGCTGCCCCGCAGGCCCAGCACGGCCCCGAGGGCTGCGTGCCCAAGCGCTGGGCTGCGGAGCACCCCGGCCAGCAGCGCTCCTTCATGCCCTCCCACCTGCCCACCGTCAACACCAAGGTAGGTAAACAAAGCCCACCTCCCTGCGCAACCCTGTTTGCCCGTCCCCGTGTCCGCTTGCTTGTGCTGCGCCACGCATGCGGCAGGGTACACCGACGTTCTGTGTGCGTGCGCGTGTGTATATGTTTGCCGCCCATGCCCCCCCGGCCCCATCCCTCATTCTCCGCCCTCTGTGTCTCCTCCTCGTGTGCGCAGGTGCCGGCGCAGGACAACCACTGCGACTGCGGGCTGTTTGTGGCCTCCTTCCCAGAGTTCTTTACCTACCGCCTGCCGCCAGGTATGCGCTACAGGGCTTGGTATGGTATACAGGGGTATGTATATGGGTGTGCGGGGCGCCGGTGGTGCAAGGGAACAGCCTGGGCCGCAGTCAGCGGGCCGGCTGCTGGGTGCTGGGCAGAACCGGACGCCATCCTGGCGCCCTGCCTCCTCCTTTCTCGCACTTGTCGCACATCGCAGTCGTGTCTCTGCCCGACCTGGAAGAAGTGAAGAAGAACTACGACAGGACCAACCACGACCTGTTTGAGGGCACGGACGATTGCTACCCAGGTAGGGACGCGCTGCGCTGCGCCCTGTGCTGCCATGTGCTATCGCCCACTTGCCCGTGCGTGCGGGCCTAGAGGCTGC
Organism: Micractinium conductrix; assembly: GCA_002245815.2. NCBI lineage: Eukaryota > Viridiplantae > Chlorophyta > Trebouxiophyceae > Chlorellales > Chlorellaceae > Micractinium > Micractinium conductrix. Next base: position 1,632,059 of record LHPF02000002.1, read on the forward strand.
AATTGTTAGGGCAACGAGCGTGGCCCCACTGCCGGTCCGAACCTTCCTGCCGGCCTAGGTGCAGCAGCCCAGCCAGCGCCCCCTGTGCCGCCCCTTCTCCCCCACACCATCCCAGGCCTGCTGACCGAGAAGTGGTTCCCGGCTGCCAACCCCACCAACCTGCGCCTGGAGATGCGGCGCCAGATCCTGATGCTCATGGCGGTGAGCTCACGGGGCGCTATGTCGCCCTCACAAGGCTTGCCAGCGGGGGGGCCGCTGCCACACACTCATCCACGACGTCGTTGCTTCGCCCTGCACGTCTCGTGACTCCTCCTCCTCCGGCCACACCACCCCTGCTCTCCTTTCAGGACCAAAACGGGCTGCACAACGCCGCCACAGGCGCCTGGGCCGAGGGCAACCCCATGGCTGACGAGGTCCGGCAGGAGCTGGAGGCCCTGCAGCACCAGCTGTCGCTGCACCCGGTGGGTGGATGGCGGCTGCGGCTGCGGCGTAGGGCTGGCGGGGCTCTTTGCACACCGCTGCGCGTTTCCATCGCAACAACCTACAGATCAGAGCTCTCCTGGCTCAACCCCGTGCTGCCGACCTGCCCCTCCCTTGTGCGCAGTACCAGCGGCCCGAGGAGTGGCTGACACATGCAGAGGCGCGCAAGCTGCAGCGCAAGGCGGCCGCTGAGCAGCGAAAGGCGGAGCAGGAGCAAAGCAAGCAGGAGCGTGCGACGCAGCGGCGCCAGCGGCAGACGGGCGCAGCCAAGGTGGGGAGGAGGCAGGCAGAGTGGGTGTGTGCTGCGGTCCTTCGCCTTGCCTTGCCTCCTGCAGCGACGAGGGCCAGCTGCCGGGTGGCTCGTTGCACTCTAGCCACCCCTCAGCGTCCAGCCGTCCGTCCTTCAACGCCCCCTGCCGCCGCAGGCCCCTGTCGCCAGCCCCAGCCCCAGCCGGGAGGTCTTGGCAGCGGCGGCAGAGCGCCGCATGCAGGACAGCGGCGGCGACGGCGCGCCTGGCGGCGGCGGCCTGTTTGACAGCATCTCGGTGAGCGCCTGCATTTGGTCATTTCAGGGAGAAGTTGGAGCTGACCTCAGTTCTTCGGCGGCAGCGTGCAGCCTGATGGTTTAGTACACTACGTTGTGCAAGCCGCCCAACCCACCCTCCATGCTACTGTGCCATCTGGTTGGGAGCTGGCTGTGCAGCTTGACCAAGCAGAATGCCGGCCCTTTGCAGCAGCCGAAAGGCCCCGCTGTTTATGCTGGCCGACTAACAATTGTGGGGATTGTCTCTCCCGCGTTCAGGAGGTGGCAGCGCAGCCCGACAGCTCACCAGATTTTGAGGAAAACGACTTGCCCAAGCGGCAAGCTGGCGGCGTGCAGCAGCCCTCGACCAAGCGGGGCCGCCTGCAGCTGCGTCTGCCCCAGCCGCCCCAGCAGCAGCGGCGCCAGCAGGAGCAGCAGGGCGCGCTGGTGGCGCCGTTTGCGCAGGTACGGGGCTTGTATGAGAGCGAGTGGGCGCGACAGTGCGTGTCTGAGGCGATTTTGCGGCCTGCAGTGCGTGTGTGTCGTGCTGAGGTATTGCCTGCGTGGGGTGTCACGCCGTGGTGGTGCTTGCAAGGGGGGTGTGAGCACGCCATGCCAACGCCTGACGCTGCACGAGTTTTCCGCATCCCCACTGCTGCCTGCAGGCGGGCGGCGCACCAGGCTGGGGATCACAAGAGGCGGACGACCTAGAGATTGAGCTGAGCGAGGATGATGAGCGTGAGGCCACTCCCCTAGTGTCTGCCAGGCGCAGCCCCACCCCTGAGCTCGCCAGCAGCCCGCAGCGAGACGGCGGTGCGCAGGGCAAGCTGCCAGGCGGGCAGAAGCGGCAGCAGGTGGTGGAGAGCAGCGAGTCGGAAGATGAGGCGGGGGGGGAGACGGCGGCGGGCACGCCGCCCGGCAGGAAGCGGCGACGCCGCAGGGGGCGGCAGCAACAGCAGCAGCAGCAACAGCAAGGCCAGCAGGTGGAGCCTGCGATCGACCTTTCTGCATCGCCGCAGCGTGGCGCCGGCGCTGGCTTGGAGGCTGCTGGGAGTGGCGACGAGGATTCAGAGGTGGGTGGAGCTCAGGGGAGCTGGCTGCTTTCATTTGAGCCGCCGCTAGTGCTGCCGAGGCGGAACTTGGCGCTGCTCATTGATGTTTGCGCGCCTGGTTGCCTACCCTGCACACCTGCCACCGCGTGCCGCGGACCCACTGGCTCCTGCGCCTGTGTTAGTATCCGATCCGTCCCTTCCTCTGCAGGTGGATATCGTTGCCCCCAGCCCCATGCACGAACAGCAGCAGCAGCCCGCAGAGCCTGCGCAGCCTGCGCCCACAGCGGCGACCGCAGCGGTGCTGGCGGCGGCTGGAGCGTGCGGCGACCGGCAGATGCCTGGCATGTTCCCTCTTCAATTCAAAAACAAGAGCGGCAATGGTGCGCTGCCCTTTGTGAAGCGCCTGAGGGTACTGCGTCATGCGTGACTGCATGTGTGCTGCTGGGCGCACCGCTGCTTGCTTGGCCCCGCTGGCATGGCTTGCACCTCCAACTCCCCTTGCATCTTTGCAGTGGTGGAGCTGGATTGGGGCCAAGTGGCGCATGTGGCGGGGGTGCTGACTGCACCCAGTGCCGGGCACCAGCAGGCAGAGCTGCACATCCAGTGCCGGGTAAGGCAGGGGCCAGCAGCCACAGAGCAGAGCTGTTTGAGCTGCGCCTGCGCCGGCGCCTGCGCCAGGTCACACTGGTGTGCAGCGACCGGTTGCCAGGTTTGCGCAAGACAGCGCCGTGATCCCCCTGCTTGCCTTGCATGCAACGCAGGGCAAGCCTCGCGCTGACTACCACTTGCACGGCAAGTTCACGGCCCTGTACACTCTTGACAGCGTGCATCAGCTGCGCTCTTGGCAGGCGCAGCACGAGGCGCAACTGGCCAGGTGCGGCATGCCAAGGCTGCCCAAACAGGGGCCGTGCCTGCATGGCTGCCTGTTGCCACCGCCCTGCGCCATGGGTGGTCTGCCAGCCGGGCATGCTGTGGTCGGCTTGTAGCCGCCGCTCATACCCACCTTCGCTTCTACCCTCCTGCATGTGCAGCACGCGCAGCGACTTTTCGCAGATTGATGCGTTGGAGCGAGAGCAGGCTGCGGTGGCGGCAGTGGCGGCCGCCCAGGCGGGCTGGCCGCCACACTGCAGTCAGCAGCAGCACGAGCACCAGCAGCAGCAGGCAGATGTGGTGGATGATGAGGTCGAGGTGCTGGAGACCACAGAGGAGGTGGAGGACGCGGCACAGCTGGCGACGCAGGAGCTGGAGGAGATGCGTTTGCAGCTGGGGGAGGCGGCAGCACATCGCGGCGTGGGTGAAGGCCTCACAAGGCAGGATGCGGGAGGTGGGCCGCCAGCAGCGCAATCTGCTGGTGCGGGCGGCACTCAGCAGCAGCAGCAGCAGCAGCAGCCCGCAAGGCCTGCGGCGGCGCCGTCGCAGCCGAGCGGCAAGGTCAAGCGGAAGTCAGCCAAGCAGGCGGGCGCGCCGCCCAGCAAGCAGCAGCGCAAGGGTGGCAACCCAAAGCGCAACCCTGCAGCGGAGGGCCAGCCACAGCAGCAGCAGCAGCGGCAGCAGCAGGCCACCGCTCCGTTCAACAGCCATTTTTATGCCAGCCCCGAAAAGCTAGCACCGCTGGCGGCTGCGGGAGCGGTGCATGGTGTGCCGCCGCCGCCCTTCGGCAGCCCGCCGGCAACGGCCTCCCTGCCCCGAAGCCAACTTCCGGTCAGCCAGGTGCACAGGATGATGTACGCAGCAGGGTCGCAGGGCGTGCCGAACGAGCAGTTGGCGGCGATAGCAAAAGCAGAGGCTGATGCGGCCGAGCGAGATGCAGCGATGGCAGCGCAGCTGCACCACCAGCAGCAGACGCAACCGCAGCACCAGCCATGGCAGCAGCAGCAGGCGCAAGCGCAGCAGGAGCGGGCCCAGCGTCCTCGTCAGCAGCACCACCACCATCAACCTCAGCAGCACCAGCAGCGACAGCCCAAGCCCATGGATGCCGCTGCCGTCATAAAAACCGGCGGGGCCGGCCTGGCAGCCCTGCGACTTGCTACGAAGCAGAAGGAGGAGGCCTTTAAGGCGGGCATGATGCGCTCGCGGCACCCGCAGCCAACTGAGCATATCGATCTCACTTGAATCTAGACGCTCATCTGTTTGCTTTCGACACATCTACTGCTCTTGCCCTACTGTTCAGCTCTTCAGGCCACTGCGTTCTATTTGCCTTTGCTCGTCCTCGATTCCGAACGGGCCTCACCCGCTTGCCTCTTCCTGCTCAGCTGCAGAACCATCGCCTCCTCACTTTTCCTCTCCTTTCCTTTCCAGCATGCGCTCAGTGCAACTCACACTGGAAAACTGTGCAGCATGATTTCGACCAGGCGACGGCAGGGGCATGTTGGGGGCCATTCATCAGGCATACAAGGCAAGGTCAGGGGCACGGGCACAAGCTTAGCGCTGAGGGCTTGGGCGGCATGGCAGCGGATGAGGGCTTGGGCGGCATGGCAGGTGCTTGGTTGAGCGCAGGCGGGATAAGCATGCCTGGCGCTCAGTTGAGCAGGGAGGCGGCAAAGCCGCGGGAGAGCAGGATGGGCTCGCGCACGCTGTGCGCCGCGGCGCCACCCTCCTGCTCCTTCTTGGCCTGCTCCGCCGCGGCCATGGTCATCATGCCGACGCCTGCAGGGCAAGGGGATCGGGGGAGGGAGAGAAGACGTGAAGACATGGTGGGCGCCTGCGAACAACGTGGGCACAAGGTGGGTGCAACCATGCTGGGCCTGCGTGCGTGGAAAGCCTCGGGTGGTGGTGGGTGGGCGAGACGTGCAGCAAACACTGGCCATGCGATTGTCCATCGCCGCCGGGGAGCAACCTCACGACAGTGCACGCGTGCAGGACCCCAAAGCACCCCCGCCGCCGACGCACCGCTGCCGACGCCGACGCCAGCGCCCACCAGCGCCACCAGGGCTGCGGGGAGGGAAACGATGGGTTGCGTGAGAGGATGGGAACACACGGCGTGCGCGAGGGGCTGCGAGAACCAGCAGCCGAGGGCAAGAGAGCTGCGAGAATCGGCGCCCACCGTGGGAAACCCAGTAGTGCACTGCAAAACAACACCTGCCCCACCGCGCACCAATGATCGAAAGGCTAATCGAAATGTTTTGCGACAGCACCATTGCGTCTGCAGGTTGGTGGGGAAGCGTTGGAGAGGAGGGGATGAGAAAGAGAGGCATGGTGCGAAGAATCCGGACAGAGACTCGGCGGCGGCAGCGGCAACGGAGCTGCAGCGGCGAAAGCAGAGGAGGCCCTCGACGCCCCGGCGCGCTTGTGCTATCCCGCCGATGCACGTGGGGCGCGATGGAGGGCACAGGCAGCGCCGCAGACGCCTGAAACGAAACTGCTTTCGCCGCCCAACTCGCCTGTTTTGACTTTCGGCTAGCGTGGACACTCTGAGTTTGGCCAGAGTCGGCAGTGACAAGGAAGGCCTGCAAGACGAGTGGGAACTGGGGGAGGGGCAAGGTCGGCCGGGAGGCGACGCAGCGCAGGCCGCCCGCGGGACAGTGAGCTACCGTGACTGCGAGAACAGCCCGGAAGCTAGGCTGCGCGCTCCGCCGCCCTGACCATAAAGACCGCCCGCGCTCTCCGGTCAGGACCAAACCCGGCTCACCTTGAGTCGAGCACAAAGTGTGGAGGGGCCAGTGAGGGCGGAGGCGGGCGGAGGCAGCGGCTTTTGAGCCCTAGGGCATCTCTGCACGCTGCCACGGGGCACGCTGCGACAGCCGCGCGGAACCTAACCCGGGAGCTGCTCAGGTGCTGCTAGGCTTGCATCTCACCCCCCCCCCCCCCCCCCCCCCCCCACACACACACACACACCCCACCCCCCACCCCACCCCCCACCCACCCACACACTTGGGAAAGATAAAACTAGCTGCTAGCTGCTGCTGCTGGCATGGGACTGCCTCTTCTCTTTGACAGCCCTCCTGCACCGCTGGCTCAGCCCTCCGCCGAAAACGCCCGCCGCTGCGCCGCTCCCCCAACCCGCGGCTGCGCCGCTCCTCAACAAGCCCGCCCGTTTCTGATGTGATAAACAGTTGCACCAAGGTTTCGGCAGAAGAAGCAGCAGTGGAGCAAGCAATGTTCAGACGGGGTTTGCCGGCAGTGGCAGGTGCAGCAACTGGGCGCCATGCCGTGCGCTGTTTGAAAGGTCGTACGAGTGGACTTGGGGCAGGTGTGGAGGGGCGCCGCGCATGTGCGCCGTATCACTTGAAGCCATCCCACGGGGGCATGTCGTCCTCCCCTGCACCAGAGGAAGAAGGTGGGGAGGCGGGGATGAGAAGCGGGCAGGCCGCGGGTACCGTGTTTCAAGCGGCCGCAGCAGCGCGGCGCATAAGAGGCCTCCACCGTGCACAACTGCATGGACCGCTGCAGCAGGCGCCTCCGGCAAACACCACGCAACAGCTGTTCTTCCCCACCCACGCCTCCCGCCCAGCCTACATGAGTTGGAGAACTCGGGGCGGGGCGGCGGCCGGGGTGGGAACCTGTAAAAGGGCTTGAAGGGCGGCGGGGGAGGGCGGTTCCAGGGGACGGGGGGCGGCCGCGGGGGGGGGCGCGGGGGACGCTTGAGCAGGATGGCGGGGCGTGGCGGGGGCTTGCGGCGCGGCGGGGGGCGGCGCGGTGGGGGCTTGCGGCGCGGCGGCGGGCGCTTGCGCGGCGGCGGCCGGCGCGGCGGGGGCTTGCGGCGGGGTGGTGGGCGCTTGCGCGGCGGGGGCGGCGCGGCGGGGGCTTGCGGCGCGGCGGGGGGCGGCGGGCCGGCGGGGGCTTGCGGCGCGGCGGCGGCCGGCGGGGTGGAGCCCTCTTTGGCGACGGGCGCGGTGGCGGTTTCTTGAGTTTGGCAACCGGCCTGGGCGGTGGCCTTGTCATCTTCTTTGGTGGAGGCCTCCTGAGGAGCCAGGGGGAGGTGTGAGGTTGCGGGGTGAGCGCTCTGCGGGCAGAGCAGGCAGAGTTGTGCATGGGGGCTGCAGGCATGCCACCCTCGCGCAACGGAGTGGCAGCGGGGTCGCACCCCCTTCCCCTGCGCCTGCAACACGGTGTGTGAACTCACGGTCGCCTTGGCGGCGGTCGCGACTTGGGGGGTGGGCGCGTCGGCGGCGGTGGCTTCGACGGCTTGGGGGGTGGGCGCGGCCTGCAAGGAGGGCCGGCAGAAAGCAGGGCGGCACGTTGGCATGCACACACCATCCACACAACACTACTGGCAGCTGATAATGCGCAGGCTGCCAGCAGGCTCCAGCGCTCCCGACCTGCCCCTCCCGCGTCGCCCCCCCCCCCCCCCGCACTGCGCCACGCAGCCTGCTGCCACGTAGCGCTGCCCTCCCTCCCCACACACACGGCACCGCGTCGCCCCGCACCCACCTCTTGCTGAGGGAGCTCCTGGGCGGAGGGCGCGGCTGGGGAGGGGAGCGAGGGGGCGCTTTGCCGGGGGGCCATGGCGGCGGTGGCTTGCTCTTCGGGGGCGGCCGCGTGGGCGGCGGCGGCCGCACCCTGGGCGGGGGCCGACGCCTGGGGGGCGGTGGCGTGATGGGCGGCGACCTTGGCGGTTTCGGCGGAGGCTTGAGTAAAGCCTTTGGCGGCGGCTTTCGCACTGGCGGCGGGCGGCTGCGGGGGGGCGGGGGGGGGGGGAGGGGGGGGGGGATGTGTGTGTGGGGGGGGGGAGGGGGAGCGGGGCATTGCAGGCGGCTTTTGTGATGAGGCGGCTTGCAGGATTGACCCCAGGCTGACGCACCATCAACAGCAATCACCACGACGCCCCCTGCCTGCGCCGCGCCTGCTGCGGGGCAGCGCCCAGCTGCCCCGCTGCGCACGCTGGGCCCGGTATTCCCGAGCGCTAGCTACACGCCTGGAGCTGTGCAGACAGAGGCTAGCCCGCTCCACCTCCAGCACCCCTGACCAGGCTGCCAGTGACTCACACACGCGGCGGCGGCGGCAACAGCTTCTGCTTGGGGGGTGGCCTGGCCCTGGGGGGTGGCCTGTTGGCCTCGATGGGGGGGGGTGGCCTCTTTGGCGGCGGTCTTTTGGGCGGAGGGGGTTTGGCTCTTGGCGGGGGCCTGAGCTTTGGTGGCGGCCTTCGGGGGGGAGGGGGCCGGGGCCTGCAGCAAAGGAGGTGAGGCCATGGGGGGAGGGCTGAGGCACGGGCAACGCATGGGAGCGCATCGAGGTGCAGGCACAGCTTGCCAAGCTGTGTGCAAGGGTTGGTATCTTTCCCCCAGGCAGGGTTGCGCTTTCGCCCACCAGTGCTCCCGACAGCATGCCATGTGCTGCGTGCGCACGGCCGCCCAGCAGAGCATGCACCAGCACCAGCTCAGCTGCACCCCCTGTAATGCAGAGAGGCGCGCATGCTCACCTGGGCGGCGGCGGCTTGGGGCGGGGCGGAGGCCTGGGCGGGATGGGGGGGTCTGGTGGCGATGGTGGCGCTGGTGGCTTGGGCGGCGGGCGCGGCGGTGGCGCGGGCGGCGGGGATGGCCGTGGCGGCCGGGGTGGACGTGGCGGTGGGCTGGGTTTTGGTGGCGGGCGAGGCGGGTTCGGGGGCGGCGAGGGGGGCTGTGGGGGCTTAGGCGGCGGCGATGGCGGTGGGCTGGGCTTGGGCGGCGGGCGAGGCTGCAGCAAGTTTACAATACCGATGAGCTCACGCCTGGCCTCACCGCCAGCCCTGCCCAACAACAACGGGGTCACCGCCGCGCCAGCCACGCCAGCCCCTGCCCGCAGCAGCAGGGGGTCTGCTGCCTGGCCGGCAGTCGTCGCCGGCGCAGGCGGGCCTTGCGGCAGCTGCGGCGGCGCTGCCGGGCCGCCTGGCTGCAGCAGCGGCGCGGGCGGGCCCACAGGCGCCGGCATGGCCTCCACCGCTGTCGGCGCTGCGCCGTCGTCGCTGCTCCATTGCACCCGCCCTGCCTGCTGCTGCTCAACGAGCGCTGCGCCGTCCGCCGTAGCTAGGGCTGCTGCACCTCCCGCTGCTGCTGCTGCTGCCGCTGCATGCGCTGCATGCTCGGGTGTCGCAGCCAGTCCCGCTACGCCTGCTGCGCCAGGCAGCCGCACAGCGCCAGCGGGCACCACGCCCACCAGCAGCCACTCCTGCTGCGACCCCGCGGCTCCCCGCGGCAGCAACCGGGGGCGGGTGTCGCCGCAATCCGACTGCACGTGGGACGTGAACGGCAGAAAAAGTCAAGGATGAAGGGTGTGGCGCTGCAGCACGCACAACTCTTCAGCATGCTCCCCTGGGAGGCGCCCCACCGAGCCGTCTCCACTGCCAGTTTTAGCCATGCAAGCGCCTAGAAGAACCGCTGCCGCCCCAAGCACGCGGCCCACGCGTCTGCCAACGCACCGTCAGCGAGAGGTACAGCCCTGGGCAGGCGTCGCTGCGTACGAGGCGCACCCCCGGCAGCGGGCCGTCCTCGACCACCCACAGCAGGCGCGAGTAGCTGCTGAGGCCTCCCTGCTGCAGCTGCACGCCTGTGTCGCCACACCAGGTGGCAGCTAGGTAGAGCGAGGTGCACGGTCCAGGTCCCACAGCCTGGTGTGTGTGTGTGTGGTGGTGGTGTGTGTGTGGGGGTGGTGGTGGTGGTGTGTGTGTGTGTGTGGGTGGGGTGGGGTGGGGTGGGGTGGGGGGGGGGGGGGGCAAGCGCGGCACGGGGGGCGCGTGGGCAGGCATGCATGCGTACAACAGCGAATGGCAAGGAGGGGGGGTGGGGGTGCAAGGGTGGCGGCAAGACAGGACGAGGGCCCTTGGGCACATGCCCACCGGCGGGTGACCGGAACCAGGTATCCTGCGTCTACAGGCTGCGCATAGCGTCTGCACACGTCAAGTTGCAGCATGGCTTGCCTGGATTATGACTGCCGGGACGGCGTGCACGCCGCCGCCGGCGGCCAGCGCTGCGTGCAGCACGAACTGCTGCCGGTCCCTGGCAGCCCCCGTTCCCGCTGCAGGCGCCGGCCCGCTGGCTGCTACGCAATGTAGAGCATCTAGAAAGCCTTCAGGGAGTAGGGGGGGAGGGAACTCGTCAGTGCGGGCGGCCGCCTGGCGCGACGCACGCCGGCCACTCGCCGCCAGCACCCGCTCGGTACTGTGTGGCTTCCCTTCAGCCCCGCGGGACGCCCCTCCGCGGCGCTGCCCGCCGGACGCCCTTCTGACCTCCATCATGGCAACTAGCGCGCCCCGTGGCCAGGCGGAGGCGCAGGGAGGGCTCATCCCCCCAGACCCCCGCGGCCCCGCAGGCAAGGACCAGCAGTGGCAGCAGCGAACGCATGCCTCGAGCGCATGCCCTCACGGAAGAGGGCGTGTCGCGACTGACGGGCGTGGCGGCGGGGGGTGGGGTCGGGAGCGCCGGCACCCACATGTGTCCGTTAATGATGTGTTGCGACATGGACATGTGGACCGCCAGTCTCCTGCGGGCTGTGATCGTGCTGTGCAGTGGAGCCGGGCAACTTGTAGATCGGGCGCTAGCCAGCCCTGGTCACACTGCTGATACCGCCGCCGCCGCTGCCGTCGCTGCTGCCGCCTGGCACCACCTGCCGCCGCCGCCGCTGTCGACTTGCTGCGGCGCATTCCCCCGTTGGGCAACAAGAATAACGAAACTGCCTTTTGTGGTTCTGCTATGCGGCCCGTCTCTTGTATATACGACTTACACCACGCTGTACCCAACACGCACAATGCAGGCAGATCGCACAAAGCAAGCAGGGCGCATGCTTCCTGATTGTTGCCCTGCTCCAAGCCGCCCATCCAGCAGCAGCAAGCGCTGCTTTCTAGAACCCGCGGCGGTCGCGACCGCTACGACCGCGGCCTCCCTGCGGCTGCCACTGGCCGGCGCCTCGCCCGGCGCGACCGCGCCCGCCAGCGCCGCCGCCCAGCCCTGCACATGGCGGCGGTGACGGCGCGCGGCAGGGCAGAGCGCGCTTGAAGGCCAGCGCCACGGTACGTTCAGGGTCTGGCCTGTACCCCTCCCCCCCTTCGCTGTCCTGGGCGGCCCAGCCACGCGCAAACACACCTGCGTTTTGGTGCGGATGCCGCGCCGTGCGTTCTCGCTCCCCAGGCAGCGCTCGCACAGCAGGCGCAGGCGGGCGTGGTCGGCGTGGTACTCCCGCCAGGCCTCCTCAAACGCAGAATCTTCGGGCCTGGAGATAGAGAGGGGCAAGCAAGGCGGCGGTTGCGTCGGCGCACTACACTCGCACACCAGGCGCACGCGTGACCTGACAGCCAGGCTGGGGGCACCCCTCCCTTGCGTCTGCACTCGCCCAGCAGCAGCCCTGCCTGCCGGCGACCCCTCCCCCCCCCCCACACACTCCAGGCCGGCGGGTCAAGCCCAACTATGCAGCTCAGGAATATGCAGTGCTAAGCGCGCCTGAGCTGCGCCCCTCCGCTGGCAGACTCGTCAAACTCGCGAGGGGCCTCCCCGGCGGCGGGGGTGCGCAGGAAGCTGGAGCACAGCGTGGGCAGCGGCGAATCGAAGCGGTCGACCACCAGGCGAGGGCCTGCACAGCACAGGGGAGCGACGCAGGCAAGGGAGAGGCAAGGGGGTCGGTGCGTCGGATGCCGGCCGCAGGGGCCGCGGCTGCATCTCAGGGGGGGCCCCGGCGGGCGGGCGCCCGCACGCAGGCAGCACGAACCCACACCATGCGGGCAGTGGGCGGCGTAAGTACGGCGCACTGCTGCCTGCCTGAGACGGTTGCCGGGGCACCTACCCGCGGCGCCGCACAGCTCGCATGCGCGTGCCGCGCTGCGCTTGAACTCCTCTGCCTGATCCTCCACAGCCAGCTCCAGCGCGTGGCGCATCTTCACATCCCAAGTCCAGTCCTGCTGGCTGCGGGGGGCCAGGGGGCAAGGGCGGCAGATGAGCAGGCAGGCATCTGAGGTGAACGGTGCATGCTGCCAGTCGCATGCAGAGGCGAGGGGGCGGCTGGCGGGGCCGGGCGCCTCCACACCCTGCACCTTCACATCCGTCCTGGGCGCCAGGCGGGCGCGGGAGATGGGGGGGCATTCTGCCGCAGCGGCGGCGCCGCGCTGCCCCGCGACGCGGCCCGCCCATTCACTCCATGCACTTCTTGGCGGAAAAGTCGTGTTCCTGCCCCCAGCTGTCGATGAAGTGCAGCTCGGTGCCGCGGCCGCTGACGTTGGGGCGCGCCATGAAGCTCCTGAAGGGGGGGGCAGTGAGGGCGGGGAGCGGGGTACTCGGCGTGCAGGGCGGGAGGGGGCAGGGAATGCAGGCACGCTGACGGGCGGCGAAGGGGCGGCTGCAGCAGCACACGCAGCACGCAGGCATGCGCCGCTGCCGCCGTTCCCTGCTGCTGCTCCCAGCCCGCGGCCTCACTCGACAGGTGGGTGCTCAACCTTGGCGGGGCCCTTGGGGTGGCGGGCCAGCAGCCCCCGCAGGAACCTTTGGGCAGGCGGTGGGCGGCAGGCGAGGCACCGCGGGGGTGGATCGTTGCAGGGGCTGGGCAACATTGTACAAGCACTGCTGTGCTGATTGTTGGGTTGCGCGCGCGGCCCACGACGCGCAAGGGTGCGCCGCAGGGGTGGGCGCACAGCGCAACAAACATCAGCAAGGGGCAAGGGTGCTGAGCTGAGCGGCCCCCTCGCACCCAAAGTCTGGGTCGGACGGCCCCACAGGGCGCCCCAGCGCCAGCAGGCGCTGCTTCACGCGGTTGATGTGCGCCCACGCCTCGTCGATGCTCTCAAACTGCCGGTCGCCGATCGCCAGCGGCTGCAGGGGGGGGCGTGAACGGCTGGGCAACGCGTGCGCGGGAGTGGGGTGTGGCCCTGCCGCAGCAGCGGCGGCGGGCGGCGGCGGCGCCCGCTTGCTGCCTTGATCGCCCTGGATTCTTTGCTCCGTCTCCACCCCGCTCGCCCCACCTGGTTGTGAAGCTGGCGGCGGGCCTGGTGGGGGTGAGAGCGCCTCTCGCCGCGCCCCAAGCTCAGCCCGCCCAGCAGGCCGGAGAGCTCGTCTCCCATGACGCCTGGCTGCCTGGCGGTTGGTCCACGGGCGGGGTAGAGCGCAAGACGATGGAAAGCCGCGCCAGTAACATGCTTTCGGAGGCTCGACACGGCCAACACGGGGCGGCACGATGCTCCCAGCGTGGCGGCGCCCGCCGAGCTTCCGCCGGCTTGGCGTCCATTCGGCTCTTCCAAACCTGCACCGCGCCTTTAGCAGCAGCATGGCTCCCTCGCTGTCGCACTCGCTGCTGCACCCGCTGGCGGCAGCCTCGGACCTTCCGCCGCCGGCGCGGGCGGCTGCCGCCTCGGAGGCGCTGCTGCTGCTCACCCACGCCAAGGTGGGCAGAAATTGTCGCACCTGTCGGATTGACGGCAGGGAAAACGGGACAGATGCCGCCACCAACTGCCCAGCCCGCCCAAGGCCTGCCGCCGCCGCCGCACGCAGCAGCGTGCCTCGTCGCCTGCCTGCTGCCTGCGTGCCTGCCAGCCTGCCACCTGGTCACCCACGCGCCCGCGCGCACACTGCAGGTGCTGTTTGGAATCGGACCCTCGTACTCGTTTCAAGAGCTTCAGGTGGGCGGAGCGTTCGAGCTCAAACTCGGAAGCGACAGCGTGGGGGGAGGGGAAGCCTCCTGCGCAGGCCGGTTCACCTCCCTCCAACGGCAGGGGCAGCCAGCAGGCACTTGTGCGATGCAAGTGTAACAGATCAATGCATTGTACCCTGGAGAATGGGGGGAGCTGTCGGAAGTCTGACGCAGGTTGTCAGCTAATGCAACACCACCATCACACACCGCCAACGGCTGCAGGGGCGGCGCGCGTACTTTGTGTTCGACCTGCTGTCCCCCTGGCTGGCGCTGGCGGCGGCACGGCGCGCCGCGCCGGCGGCGCTGCTGGCCGTCCTCGCCGCGCACGCCGCGCTGCATGCCTTTTACGTGGCCACCTGGCGCACGCGCCACACAGAGGCGAGCAGGCACACCGTGTGGAGAGGCGGGGATATGTTTTCCGGCCCAGGCCGCGTGCATGCTTCCCCCCTGCCTGCATCACGCATGTTGCAGTCCTCCCGTCACCCCGCCTGGCTTGCTGCCCCGCCCCGCCCCGCCCCGCCCTGCAGAGGGTGCTGCACCTGTCGACCACTCACGAGAAGGGCCGCTGGGGGCGCGGCTACGGTACCGCAGAGCTGCTGTGGTATTGGGCAGGCACATCATTCGACGTGAGTCCCTACGTGCCACGCCGTAGGAGAGCAGGCGGTTGGGCCCTTCATGCGTGAGCCACTCCCCAACGCTGCCGCGCTGCTGCGCCGTGCCCCCTCCCGCCCCTGCAGATCGCCACGCACGCGGCCATGCTGTGGCTGCTCTTCAGCTGAGGGCACGGCTTTGCAGAGCTTGCTGTGCGCTGGACTGGCGCTTCGTTCGAGCAGCTTTCTGACTACAGAGGCAGCAATGCTGTGCATGGTGTGCATCAGCACGTCAGCACACGAGACGTCTGTGCTCCGCCGTGCAGCTGAGCATGCTGGCGGTTGGTCTCACACTGCTGCAGTGTGGCGTGCCCGGCTGCTGCTGCTGCTCTCGATGCTGTCCCTGATTTCCGGCACTGGCGGCTGCCCCCTCGCCGCTGCTTCCCATGCTGCCGCCTGTGCCTGTGCTGTGGTCGCACCACTGTGGCTCGTGATGCACTCTTTGACGCTGTAACTGCAGGTTGCTCCTGGCGTGCTGTGCTGTGCTGCGGCGCTGCTGCATGTACGGGTTTGCAACGCGGCGCAGCGTTGGCTGGCGCGGCAGGGGTGAGGAGAAGAGCAGGTCGGTGCAGGGGGAGGGCAGTGCTGTGCCGCCCGTGCAGTGTGATGCACAGTGGAGCGGCAGAGGGCAGTGGGAGGGCTTGGCGGGAGGGAGCAGGGAGGAACAGGGTCAGAAGTGAGGCAGGTGTGGGGTGGACGCTGCTTGACAAGTGGGGGGAAGGAGCTGCGCAGAGGGCTGGGAGGCAGTGGCGCGGTGGGTGGGTGGAACTCGGAGCAGGGCGCTCTTTGGAAGGGCGGGGGCGGCGGCCAGGCGGGCCGTGAGGGTTTATTGTGAGGGCGGAGGATTGTGGCACTCGAGGGGGAGGAGGGAGAGAAAAACGGGACATAGAGCGAGTGAAATGCTTGGGCCTGCAACTGTACCTAGCAGGGCTCGCACGCTGCTGCTGTGCCGGCTGCCATGCTGCCTGCTGTGCACCTCTCGCATTGAAATGCTGGTTGGCCTGTAGCTGCACATGGCAGGGCAGTCATGTTGCTACTGTGCCGGCTGCCATGCTGCCTGCAAGGAGGCCTGGCTTCCTCTGATGCCAGGACGAGGCTACTGTACTGTGTACTGTGTTACACCTGTTTGTATTCTGAAAAAGAAACACAGGGCCCGGCACGGCTGAGACCAGGGAAGAAGGGGGGAAGGGAGGGGAGAAGCCGCTGCTGAAAAAGGGGGAGAGAGTGCTGCTGCGCTTCTGTGCTGCTGCGCTTCTGTGCTGCTGCGCTTCTGTGCTGCATTGTACTGTTGGTGTGCCTGCAGCTGTACCTAGCAGGGCAGTCATGCTGCTGCTGCGCCGGCTGCCATGCTGCCTGTTGTGCTCCTGTTGCATTGAAATGCTGGTTGGCCTGTAGCTGCACATGGCAGGGCAGTCATGTTGCTACTGTGCCGGCTGCCATGCTGCCTGCAAGGAGGCCTGGCTTCCTCTGATGCCAGGACGAGGCTACTGTACTGTGTACTGTGTTACACCTGTTTGTACTCTGAAAAAGAAACACAGGGCCCGGCACGGCTGAGACCAGGGAAGAAGGGGGGAAGGGAGGGGAGAAGCCGCTGCTGAAAAAGGGGGAGAGAGTGCTGCTGCGCTTCTGTGCTGCTGCGCTTCTGTGCTGCTGCGCTTCTGTGCTGCATTGTACTGTTGGTGTGCCTGCAGCTGTACCTAGCAGGGCAGTCATGCTGCTGCTGCGCCGGCTGCCATGCTGCCTGTTGTGCTCCTGTTGCATTGAAATGCTGGTTGGCCTATAGCTGTACCTGGCAGGGCAGTCATGCTGCTGCTGCGCCGGCTGCCATGCTGCCTGCATGGAGGCTTGGCGTCCTATGATGCCAGGATGAGGCTGCTGTGCTCCTGTTGCATTGAAATGCTGGTTGGCTGCAGCTGTACCTGGCAGGGCAGTCATGTGGCTGCTGTGCAGGCATGTTGCCTGCATGGAGGCCAGGCTCCTTCTGGTGTTTGGATCAGGCTGCTGTGCTCCTGCTGCTGCACTGGGCTGCTGGAGAGCCTGTTGTGCTCCTCCTGGACGAAGCTGCTGGTATTCATGCAGCTGAGATGGGCAGTCCTTTAGCTGCCTGCCTGAAGGCCTGGCTTCGTGCTGTGCTGTGTTGTCAGCTTGCAGCACATTTACTGAGCATGCATCTACTTGCACCCCTCCGCAGAGCTGGGTCTCTAGTGCTGCCCCCTCTGGGGCTCTGGCACCGCCCTCCCTGCAGAGCTGGGCTGCCCCTCTGCTGGGGCTCTTAGACTGCCCCTTTACTAGGCTCTAATTGCCCCTCTGTTGGGGCTCTACATTGCTAGAAGTATGATGCAGCTTACCTTGGGGCAAGAGCGTGCAGTGGTGCATGAGGAGCAGCTGAGCTTGAGGTGCGGGGCAGAGACTGCTGCAGCGGAGGGTGCTGCACCAGAGACCTGCGGGGATGGGGCAGACTGGAGCAGGCGCGCCCACGCCGAAAGACTGGCGGGCTGCGCTTTCCTGCAGCACTTCTGCTGCTGCGCAACGGAGCGCCGTACTTGCTTCCTCAATCACGTATTTCTGGCTAGGGAGCAGCTGTAGCATTAGGGAGGGGTCAAGAGCAAGCTGAAACAGCGACAGTCTGCGGCGCCTGCGCCGCCTGCACCGTCTGCGCGGGCGGCATCTTATTCACACCGCCCCGCCGGCGCCGTTAAGACGCGCTACACCCAGCTCAAACTCGTAGCTACTACAACGGCGGCGAGCACCTCAAACCAGGCACTCATGGCGCAGGCTGTGAATGGCGAGCGCGAGCAAGGTGAGTTAGCGCCCCGCGCCCCTCTAAATCAACTCCCCGGGGCCGTCCTAGGCGCGGGCGTGCGCCGCCCGGGCCCGGAACAGCCCGCAGGCCAACCTTTGGGGCCGGCGCTGCCGCTACGGCGCCAGAGCCTCTCCTAGCTCCCCCTGTTTCTGCTTGCCAATTTCTGCCCCCCCTGCTGGCTGTGGGTGAGCAGTATGAATGCCGAGAGCTTCGGTTTGATGCTTGCCAATTTCTGCCCCCCTGCTGGCTGTGGGTGAGCAGTATGAATGAATGCCGAGAGCTTCGGTTTGATGCTGGTTATGTGTGCCAGCGAAGCACCGCATGCGGCGCATGGGAGTCCATCACCCCCCCCCCCCTGCTGCAGGACCAACCCGCCGACAAGGTCGCCCAGCTGGTGCAGTGGCTGCAGGGCGCGATGCCGCGCACCGCGTGCTGGTGTGGGCGCCGCTGCCCTCCACGCTGGGGCGGTACAAGCCGATGGGGAAGCAGTACAACAGGGCGGCGTCGCGGTACCAGCAGCTGGGCGCGCGCTACAGCACCTGCGGCGCTGGGCTCAACCTCGCCGATAAAACTCTGTTCAAGGATGGGCTGCACCCTGTGGCGGCTGGCTACGATGTACTGTTCAGCTGCCTGCAGCCGCGCGTGGCGGCCATGGTGCGGGAGCAGCAGGCCAAGGAAGCGGCGGCGGCGGCGCCGCCGCCGCGCAGGCCGCTGCCGTCACCAAAGCAGAGGCCGACGCCGCCAGGCAAGGCGTGAGGCGCGTGCTCGGCCTGCAGCGCTGCGCGCGCCGTGGCGCTCCCACCTGTTTGTACGATGCAGTATCCCACGCAAATGCACATTGCACTTGTTCCTTGCCCCCTGCACTGCCCATCCTGCATCCCTTTCTCCTCTTCCCTTGGAAATTGAGCCCCTGCACTGCCCGATCGGAGCGTGACATTCGCCTCCACAGCGCAGCAGCAGTTGGCTGCACCACGTGTAAGCATTCAAGCCTTCATCGTGAAGAGGGCAGCGCCGGCGTTACGACATAGGATGCGTGTGCATCCAGAACAGCGCATGCAGGGGCCCGGAGGCCCTGCAGTGTGCGGCGAGGGCGCTGCGGCCCCTCACGCTGGCGGCACTAGCGCCTGCCTGCCCGCGTGTGGGGCCGCTGCTGCTGCCTCGCTGCACACGAGCGTCAGTGACAAGCGATGCGCAAGGCGCTGCCGAGCTGCCTAGCCGCTGCCGAGCTGCGAGGCCAGGCTGCTGAATACGCAGCTGCCTGCTGCTGCAGCCGGAGGGGCGAGCCGTGCATGCGGAGCTGCCCCGCCGCCTGCTGCGGCAGGCGCTGCTCGTGGGAGGAGGGGAGGCTGCACCTACATCTGCATGGGCGCCGCGCCGCTCTGCTGGTCGAAAATCACCGCCTCCTCCTCAAGCGCCACCTGCAGGCGGAGCATTCACTGGTTCGTCAAACAGCGCAGCAGCAGCACAAAGCGGGCGCCGCAGGGGAGCGCCAGCGGCAGGTGCAGGCGGACCAAGCGGGCGTGACGGAGGAGGGGGCTCAGCCAGCCCTCTGGTCCCGCTGCACGCATCCATCCGCTCGTTCAACAGCGCTGCAGCGGCGCAGCAGGGGCGTTCCGTGCCCCCGCGCTTGCCTGCAGGTTGCGGATCTTGCGGCCCAGCACCTCGAGCGCGGTCAACACAATGTCCTCTGGCCGCAGCACCCCCGTGCCTTCCACCTTGAAAATAAAGGTGTCCTGGGATGGGAAAGGAGGAGGCGTGCATGATGATGCAACGGAGGTGTTTAGTGAGTGAGAGACAGACGGGACTGCAGACCACCGGGCCCCCCCCACTGGCGCGCCCAAAAAAAGAAAAAAAAAACTGCCCCGGCGCGCCGTTTGCCGGCCGCTGCCTGGGCAGCACCCCGCCTTCCGGCACCCCCACTGTATCGCACACGATGCTTGCACATGGCGCGCACCCTCCAGGCACGGCGCAGCAAAGGGTCCATTGGTGCGAGGGAAGCACCACGGCCCCCTGACCTGCTTGTGCTCGACGGTCACCAGCCCAGGCTTGCCCATCTCCCATCTCCTCCCTGGCGCACCCCGCCTTTCAGCACCCTGTCGTACATGGGAGGAAAGCACCACGGCCCCCCCTGACCTGCTTCTGCTTGATGGTCACCAGCCCAGGCTTGCCCATCTCCTCCGCCTTTGCCAGCACCTCTCCGTCGTACATGTACAGCTCCGGGTTGGCCACCTCCACCTGCGGCCATGCATTGGGCAACACACACATCGGTTGCATCAGCGCTGCGGGCCGTAGAACACTACTGTGCAGCCTTCCTCTGCATGCAGCTCCCCGCCCGCCGGTGGCTGTTCTGTTGTGGCTGGCTTTACAAGCAAGCCTGCATGCCCGCCAGTGCCTGCTCTGCGGTCCACCGAACGGGAGGTCCGGAACGTGCGCGAGCAAAGAAGCAAACAAGGCTGCGTGCACGCGCACCCAGTGCGTGAGCCTGTTCAGCTTGAACGTGTTCCGAGGGTCGGCTGCGCACCACTCCTCCTTCTGCTCGTCTGCAAGCAGGGGGCCGGCGGGGGCCGGCGGGGGCGCGGCGCAAGGATAAGTCAAGCAAGCGGCTGGGCGGGGAGCAAGGCGTGTGGCGCCCGCGCCTGCGCCTGCGCTGCCCGCGGGCGTGCTGCCGCTGCCCTGGCAGCTGAATCGCACCAGCCCTGCTCTCCCTATTTAGCAAGCAGTACCTGTGAGAGTGTCCATCAAGGCGTGGTTGATCGAGATCTCAGGCAGGAACTGCAGGACAAGGGGCCAACCGACAGGGAAGGTGGTGTCAGGCACATACAAAACATGCCCAACACCACCTTCGGCACCAAAAGGGACCGACCGCCAGGAGCAGTGGTGCGGGTTGCGCTGGCAGCGCGCACGCGTGGCGAGGTCCGGCGGCTGCCAACTCTCCGAACTTTCAATCCAGCACGCAAGGTACAGCCAGCGTGAGGCCGGCACGCACACGTCCGTGCCTGCATGCCAACCATGAACGTAGTTGGCATGCACGTAGTTGTTTGCTTGCTTTGCATTGGCATACATTGTAGTTCGCCTTGCATGGGGGCCAAGAAAAGGGCGGCAGCGCACCTGGTACACGCAGGTGGCCACCGGCATCCACTTGGCGTGGTCCTTTGCCGTCCCCTTGCGTGCCACCGCTCGCAGCTTGAGCTCCTGTGGAGCGGCGTGGGGTGATGTAGCAGGCGGGTTGGGGGGCCGGCGTCCGAATGTACAAGCAGGGCAGGCCGGGGGGAGACCCGCGCCACTCCAAATTTTCACAACCGGCGGCTGCGCTTGCCCTGCTGCGCGCTTGCCCTGCTGCCCGCCCACCTGCCCTCGCCGCATCTTCACAAGCAGGATGCCCTTGTCGCCGGGATCGTGGTACCCCACCGGGCAGATGTCTGCAGGCAGGCCGACGGGAGCACAGCAGCGCCGGCGCCACACGTGAAGTCGGCATCAGCAGCGCCGGCGGGAGCAGCCGCGACGTCGACGGCGCCCACTCGCCACGGTCACAGCACCCACGGTCACGGCAGCGGCGGCAGCGGCAGCAGCACTTGTTTGCGATTGTCGTGGCAGCCGCGGCCCGGTGGCGATCACCTGGGAAGTGGGGGTCTAGCTGCAGGTCTCGTGAGGTGACGGACAGCGTGTCCTCGCCGGTGCAGCGCACGTCGAGGGCAAAGTTGACGTCCAGAAAATCCTCGTCATCTGGAACGAGCGGCAGAGGCACAGAGATTTGGCAGAGGCAAAGCTGAGAGTCGTCCACACGGTCGCCGTCGTTTGGGATTGAAGGGGTGCAAAACAAGGCGAGACGCGCAAAAACGTGGCTCGTCTGGGAGCGCGGTATGGCTGCCTGCCTGCGACCTACAGCCTGTTCGCGGGGCGCTGCTGCCACTGCGGCGCTGCTGCCGCCGCTCACCCACCTGCCGCCTCGTAGATGCTCTTCATTTCGTGCACGCGGGTGGACACCAGCGGTATGAGGCCCAGGCGGTGCGCCAGGAACTCGTCGTTCAGCACCGTTGTGTTGTTCTCAAACTCCACCAGCTCAATCGCGATCGTGGGCACCTGCGGTGGTGAGCGGTACCATGGAAGGCGGGGGCACTGTGCCGGCGTGCTGTGCGCTGGGCGGGCGGGACATGCTTGGTGGGCGCTCACGGCAAACTGGGGGCGGCGGCAACGGCCTGGCTGCTGCATGCGGTCGCATCGGCGCAGACAAAACTAGGCATGGATGCCTTGCGGGATGCACGGTACTGACGGGGGCTGTCGAAGAGGCCCGCTGCCTGCGCGCGCCGCTTCCGCAGCACCCACCTCGACAAGGATGATGCGGCGCAGCGCGTTCGCCATGCTGACGTCCGTGTTTTTCAGCACGAACTCGCAGTAGTCGTCCGTCAGCTTGCGCAGCTCGACCTGCGCCTCGCGCTTCAGGCTGGCGCGGGCCGCCATGGCTGCTCAACGGCGTGGCCGTCCGCTCTGCCGCCGCCGCCGCCTGCCGCCGCCGCTGGCCCGGCCTTGCTCGCACCGCCTGCTGCCGCGCGTGTGGCGCGCCCTGGGCGCTCTGCACTCACGCTGAGGCAGCGCCTGGGCCCGAGCGCTGCTCCGGCGAGAAGCAGCGGGCGCTCGCGTCCCTCGCTCGCTCAATCGACGGCGCGCTTGCCTGGAGCAGCAGATCAGATGCTGCCAGACCTTTGTTGCTGCTGCCTGTGCCGCGCGTCACGGCCGGTGATGACCTCCAAAAGCCAAACAAGCGACGCGGCTCGTAAGCAAGCAGGCGAGAGAGGTAGGGTCGATTTACAGATGGTGTGAAGCGATGGGAGCAAAGAAGAGATGGGAGCAGGCGGCGCGCGCTGCGTCGCTGGTCGCCGCCGCTTACTCGTGGTCGCCTTCTGTGGGGCCAGGGCAGTGCTCGAGCAGGTCCGCTTCGTCTTCGTATCGACAGCCGCAGTAGAGACAGTAGGAATGGCGGCCGCGCAGGCGCGCCAGCAGCGCGGCCAGCTGGTTGGCTGGCGGCGTCGCCGCCCACGCCTCCCACTCTGCCGCTCGCGCTCGCTCCTCGTCGCCCTCCCCTCCTCCCTCTCCTCCAGCTGCTGCTGCTGCTGCCGCCTCGTGCTGCCGCCTGTACAGAGCTTCAAAGTCTGCTGCTTCTTCCCGGCCTGCCCGCACGGCAGCGCCCGCCTCTGCTCGGTGGCACGGCTCTGCTGCTTCTAGCAGATCGTCGGCGGCGGCGCCGCCCGCCGCTGCCACGTCCGCCGCCGCCGCTGCGGGGGGTTGCTGCCACATCACGTTATGGGTGACGCCTGTGGCGGTGTCCAGCGTCTCACAGACCTGCGGGGGAGGGGTGCCGAGGAGGAGGTTGCTGGGCGGTTGGCATGGTACCAGGTACCAGCAGGGCCTGCTGCCGCTGCTGCTGATGTGAACACAGGAAGCACGCTCCACAACCGCGTGCCAACCCTGCGGCAGTGTGCACCCAGAGGGCCCCCTAACCTGCTGTGCCTTGCGCAGCTGCCCCTCCAAGCGCCGCGCTGCCGCCGCTGCTGCAGCGCGAGCCTGGTAAGCCTGCCGCTGGTCCAGCCTGGCAGCCTCGGCGCCCACCACGGCCGCCGCCGCTCGCGCCGCAGCCTCCTGCTCCCGCTGGCGAGCTGCCTCCCGCGCTGCCGCTTTCTTGCTGACTGCCCCCAGGCCCATTTTGTCCTGCAATAAGGGTCGTGGAGGGCAGGAGACGAATGATCGTGGTTTTCGGAGGCGCAGAGACAGCGGGCAGCACGACGGGCACGAGGTGGAAAGCAACCAGCAGGCGCGTGGCGCAGGCGATGATACCAAACGGGCAGGCAGCACGCACACGCCCGCAGCCACCACGACGACGCAGTGGCTACACCCGTGCCAGCCCTGTGCCCTGCTCGCCATGCACGCACAAGCCTTGCTGGCGCCAGTTCAGACTGTCGCTTCTAGTGCAACGTCAAGTGGAGACGAGTCAAAAGCAAGGCAGGTCGGGAGCACCGAGGAACCCACCTGCTTCAGCAGCAGCGGCAGCGGCTCTGCCAGCCCGGTGCCCTCCCTGCCAATGCGCTGCCCCTCCCGGTACCCCATGGCCGCAAGAAGTTTGAACCCCCTGCGTGAGAGGGGCAACAGGCGGGGCAGTGGAGGGAGCGGGCAGGCGAGCCAGCGGTGGACGTTGCGGCCAGCAGCAGCAGCATGAGCAAGCTGCCAGCATGCCCCCCAGCCAGGCTGCCTGCCCACAGCCGGTGCCCTCCTGCCACCCCGGTGCTGCCTGTCAGGCCACAGTGCCCCTCACTTGTTATCTTGCCCCAAGGGCTGGCTGAGGGCCTCCTCCCGCTTGTCTGCGGCCGACAGCTTTTGCCGCTTGCGCGCGCCGCCGTCCTGCTGCTGCTGCTGCTGCTGCAGCACCGCCGCCACGTCCGCTGCTGCCTGCTGCTCGTACCGCAACAACAGCGCGTCCAGATCGACTTCTTCTTCTTCGGGACTGCCACTAGCGGCAGCATCGGCAGTGCTACGCCGCGCCGCGCTCATTTTGCAGCGGCGGCGGACGTGGCGGCGGCGGCAGGCGCTGAGACAGACGGCTTGTTCAGCTGGGCAGCTGGGCGGCGGTTTATGATCAAGGGCTGTGCGACAAAGCGCTCGGCAGCCCTCAGCGGTTGCCCAGGCGCGAGCTGCGGAGTGAAGCGCGACTTGGGGGCAACCTGCCGACCGTCCGACTGCGAATTGCAGGCAGGGCCAATCCAAAAATCGAAAAAAGGATGCAGATGCCCTTGCGCGCTCATGTGTTGCGTGCTGGGTCATGCAAAGGCAACACGAGTCCCTCTTTGCCGGCCGCACAGGCGCTTTGGCGTCATTGATCGTGTCTCGCGATTGCTGCCGTCCTCTGCAGGGTGCAGCGTCCTCTCACACTCGCTTCCCCGCTTGCCGCACAACCCTGCTTGCCCCGCCCGGCGCCCTCGTTGCCCTGCCAGCTGCTGTCTGCACGCTGTGAAGCACGCAAAGGAGCGGGGAACAGCGGTTCGGCATGGCAGCGCTGGAGCGCGTTGCGCTGCCGGACGAGGCGCTGCCGCCGCCGGGTGCCGAGGCGCCGCCACCAGCGGTCGGCATCCTCGACCTCCCCACAGCAACAGAGCTGGCGGTATTTTCCCAACTCTCAGCAGCGGACCTGGCCGCCTGCCTGGCCACCTGCCGCGCGTGGCGCGCCGCCGCAGCCGCCCCCAAGCTGTGGGCGGGGCTGGCGCGGCGCCGCTGGCGCCACGGTTGGGAGAGGCCACGCGGCGAGCTGGCGGCGCTGTTGAGGGAGGAGCGCTGGCTGGAGGCGTACCGCTGGCGCCGCCAGGTGGGCGTGGGCTGAGAGCAGGCACCGCAGGGAGCAGGGTTGTTCCAGGTGGGCTGCTTCTTGAGCCGTCTCCGCCTGCCAGTGCCGACGCTGTGCTGCGCTCCTCCCCTGCTCCACGTGCACTTGCCTGCTCCTCCACGACTGAACCTGGCGCTGCTTGGCACTCTTCTCCCCAGGCCGACGCGTCTGTGCTGGAGCTGCTGGCGGCGGTGCCCTGGCCTGAGCAGCAGCGCAGTGCCATGCAGGTGGGGCTGTGGGGTTGGCGGTTGCAATGTGCAGGCGAGTCTTGCAGCAAGGGAACGGGGGCAGGCACCTTGCTAGCAAGCGAAGCTTTGCATGTTTCGCGGCTCTCAACCAACGCTTGGTGTTCCTGGACGCAGGCGCTGCGCCAGGAGCCCTTTTTGCAAGTGTGCGACCTGCTTCGCTCGCTGGTGGCGCTGGCAGAGTGGCAGCGACAGCCGGTGGCAGGCAGCAGCAGCGGCGGCGCTGGCGACGTGGCAGCTGCGGCGACGCTGACGGCAGACGCCCGCGACGCCGGCGATTTGGCGGCGGCGGCGGCGGTGGCGAGGGACTGGCCGGATGCTGCTGCGGCAGCGGCGGCTGCGCCCTGCAGCACGACGTACTGGGCTCGCGCGGCGCACGAAGATTTGCTGGTCCGAGATCGGGCAGGGCATGTGCGCCAGGTGGGGGCTCTGTTGGATGCGGCAGACGCAGAGCGGGAGCGGCGCTTCGCCGCGGCCGTCCAGTCCAGCTTCATGCATGCTGCCGCAGCACTGCAGGCTGCAGGGCCCGCCGCGCCGGCCCCGGCCGGCGCTGCACCAGCAGCCGAGCACAGGCGGCAGCAGCAGCAGCAGCAGCAGCAGCAGCAGCAGCAGCGGTGGCACGAGGCGAGCCGGCTGCAACCAGCCCTGGAAGACCCGGCTGCGGCGGTCGCGGGGCTGAGCGAGAGCGAGCTGTCCATGCTGCCGCAGTGGGTGCTGGCAGAGGGGGCGCTGGCGCTGGCGCATGTGCACCACCCGATGGCAGGCGCGAGCAGGGGGGCGGGGGCCAGGTGCCACCTCGCCTGCCCCGCCTGGCTGCACTCATTGTGCTTCACTCCTGCAAGTGTCCCCCCCCCCCCCCGACCCCTGGAGGCTCCCTGATGGACCCTTGGCTTCTGATGCACCAACGATTCGATGCCCGCCTTGCTTCCTTGACACAGACCTGGGGTGGGTGAGCAGCGCGCTGGACGCCCTGGGGGCGGAGCTGCGCCGCCGAATGGACGCGCAGGGTGCGTGGGTGCGGGGGCCGACGGGTGCATGGCGTTGCAAAGTGCTCTAGTCGGGGTGGGCGGGCGGTGACACCCTGCGGTGCCCTTGGGGGCCGAGCTGCTCCGCCGCATGGAAGGTCTGCGTGTGTAGAGGCTGGCTTGCCGGGCGGGCGGGCTGGCGGGCAGGTGGTGTTGCCGCTGCCGCCCTGCTGTCACTCTCGCGCATCTGCTGCATACCTCGTGTCGTCGTGCAGGCGTCGCCCCCGACAGCCTGGAAGCGCTGTGCACGCTCAACCACCTGCTGCGCGGAGAGGGCCCATCCTGTTGCGTGCCCCTCACACGTTGGTGTAACCCGTGGCTCCCCTCCCGCCCCTGCAGGCGTCGCCGCCGACAGCCTGGAAGCGCTGCGCTGCCTGAACCACCTGCTGTTTGGGGAGGGGCCCCCGCCTCGCGTGCCCCAGTTTGCCGCCATCCCGCCGCCCGACGGCTATGGGATGGAAATCAAGGTGAGCGTGGTAGAAAGCCACTTCTAGTGGGATGGAAACAATGGGATGGAAATCAAGGTGAGCGTGGTAGAAAGCCACTTCTAGTGGGATGGAAACAATGGGATGGAAACAATGGGATGGAAACAATGGGATGGACATCAAGGTGAGCGTGTTAGAAGGCTGTGCGTGTGGTGGGGGCCCCGCCGCCTGAGCCAGGGGGTGACACGCCAGCAGGGCGGCGCGTGCGCGCTCGGCCATGCAGCAAACTTGTACTCACTTAGGCACAGGGCAGTATGGCCCCCATTGCACCCACCCACACGTCACCTCGTGTCAGCAGGGCAACCGCGAGCGCTACTACGAAGCCGACAACTCGCTGCTGGACTGCGTGCTGAGCCAGCGCGAGGGCATCCCCATCTCGCTGGCGCTGCTGCACGCGGCGGTGGGTGCGCGCGCGCGTGGGGCGGCGCCCGCCCGCCTGCGCTTCCCTGACCTATTTGCACGCCGCGCCCGCTCGGCGCGCCTGCTGCCCCCCCTCCGCTTCCCGGCGCGCGCCTCCTCCCTGCCATATGCACTCTGAAACCCAACACCGCACACCCTCGCTGCCGCTGCAGGTGGGCGTGCGCGCGGGGCTGCGCCTGCAGCTGCTCAACGTCCCCATGCATGTCATCACCTCCATGGTAAGACGAGCGCAGTTCCTGGGCCGCTGGAGAACCTTTGCCTGCTTGTAGGGAGTGCTCTCCTGCAGTGTTGGCCAGCTTTCGGGGTCTGCTGCGTCGCGCCCCCGCAGCCACAGCATCGGCGGGCTGCACCGGGCAACTCCAGCATGCTTGACGTTCGGAAGTGGCGAGCCGGCCAGCACCGACCTGCACACGCACAGGCCTCGGCTTGTGGCCGCTGCTCACTCTGCCACGCCATGTGCTGCTGCCCCTCATTGCAGACCGTGCCTGCGGAAGCTGCAGGCGCCGCTGGCAGCGAGCCTCGCACGTTCTACGTTGATGTGTTTGATGGCGGGCGCGTCATGAGCAGGTGGTCAGCGGTGCCGCCGTGCGACTGGCTGCCGCTGGCTGCTCCTTTGGTGCCTCGCCTGCCGCCTGCCCCCCCCCCCCCAGACTGTGAGAGCTCTGGCGAACCCACACGTGTGTTCTGCGCTCTACTCCTGCTCTGCATGCCCTGCAGGCAGGCACGCGCTCCCAGTGTTGCCTCCAGGGCGCCCTCCTCGCTCTGCACGGCGCCGCGGAGCCCCCCCCGATGCCCGCTTTCAGAAACGGACACCAAACCATGCCTACTCCTGTTTGTCCCCTCCAACGCGCAGCCACGAGTTTGGGGCCTTCCTGCAGGGGCTGGGCATCCCCCTGGGAGCCGGCGTGGACGCCCCCCCCCTGCACCCCCGCGCCGCCTGGTGCCGCATGTGAGCGCCAGCTGCAGCTGCAGCAGGGAGCCGTGGACAGCGAGAGCTGGCGCCGCAAGTGCCGCTCGTGTGCGACTAGGGGTCTCCCACCGCCCCTGCTGGTTGCTCCCCCCCCCCCCCCCCCCCCCACCCACCCCCCACCCACCCACCCACCCACCCACCACCACCTCAGCCTCGACTGCCCCCCCCCCCCCCCCTGTGTACCCCCTGCAACCCTTTAGGTGCCGCATCTTGTTGCACCACCCACCGAGAACAGGGCAGCCACTCCCTGCTGCGCAGCCATGCACGCTTTCACTTGCCCATTCTCATCCCATCGCCCCACAACGCATGCAGGTGCCGCAACCTGCTGCACATTCACAGGGAGCAGGGCAGCCACTCGCTTATGAAGGCGACCGCGCTGCTGATGGCGGCGGCTGTGGGCGAGGACACGGGTGTGTGAGGGGTGAACCGCCTTGCAGCCAGCCTGCAGCCGGAGGTGTCGCTGCCTGGACACGATACCCAGGCACCACGGGGCCTGCTGCACTGCCTCCGCCCCCCCCCCCCCTCCCCCCATCTGCCGCCCTGTGTCTGCGCTCCCCCCTCAGCCTTGGCTGCAGGCTGCAGCCAAGGGCGCGCGCGCAGCTGTGCAAGCCGGTCTGCTGTCAGCGACAGCAGTCCCCGACCCACTGCGCGTGCCTCCCTCCTTGCTGCAGTGGAGGGGGTGCGTGCCACGGTGGAAGCCGCCAACGCCTGCCTGGCGCAGCACCAGTTCCAGGAGGCTGCCGGGCTGTTGGAGAGGGTGAGGCTTTGGATAGAGGGGGCAGCACACGGGGGGCGTGCTGTCGCGGATGTGCCGGGCCGACTGCATTCCCGCGAGGGGTGGCCCATCGGAGCAAAGGAGGGTGGTTTGTCGTGCTGCTCAGTCTCAGCTTTTCTATATAAAGAGTTTCCGGGAGGCTGCAGAGAAAGCTAGAGAGGGCTAGAGAGGCACGGGTCAGTTGGGGCCCAGCTGGGGAGTGTTATGAGGTAGCGCGGCTGACCGAGCGTGCGCATGACCCCCCCCCCGATCTTCCCATCGCCTCCACTCTCCGACTCATCGCACCGCAGATTGTGCACGGCCCGTACCAGCAGCAGCAGCTGGGGCACGCAGCGGCGCTGCACGCGCTGCACGCGCCCGCAATGCAGACCATGCTTGCCGATATTCGGGGGGCAGCGGAGGACCAGGTGCAGAAGCAGACAGAGTGAGTTTGGGGGAGCGACGACCGCTTGGCCAGCGCACGCAGGCGCTGTCTGCTCGTCGTGCATGGGTGCAGGCGCGCAGGCATGTCGAGGGGGGAGGCGTGTTGTCAGCCTGCCTCGCTTGTCGTCATTGCCTGCTCCCTCCGCTGCTCCCTCGGCTGCGGCCAGGGTGCACCGCCGCGGCGGCACGGAGGCAGCTGGGGTGCGCTTCCGAGCGGGGCAGCTGATCCGCCACCGGAGCTACCAGTACAGGTGAGAAGCAGCGGAGCGGCGGTGCAGCAACACCGGCGCAGCGGCGCAGGGAGGGGGAAGGCACAGTGCGAGCAGGGGCGGCCCTCGGCCTGCCCGCGGTCCCCCTGCCACCTCTGTGCCACACTGGCGCCCGCTCGTCTCCCTGTGCCGACGCAGCCCAAAATGCTTCGTCACCCAGCCTGCTGTCCACTCCTTGCTCTCCCCCGCCGCTGGCACCCTCTCGCTTGCCTCCCCTGCTTCTCCCCGCACCTTCGCAGGGGCGTGATAGTTGGCTGGGACCCCACCTGCCGCGCCAGCGAGGATTGGATGCAGCAGATGGGCGTGGACCGCCTGCCCGGTGAGTGGGAGGGAGGGGCGTGCCGGGCTGGCGACCAAGGGCGGCGGTGGCGCCGGGCAGGCGCAGGGGCATCGGTGGACGCGCGAGCAAGGTCACGGAGCGTGTTTCCTCGCCTGCTTGTTCCCTGCTCCCCTTCCAGCCTCTGCCCGTCCCAGCTCCTGATTCAATGACTCCTGATTCAATGATCCTGATTCAATGACTCATGATTCAACGACTCCTGATTTATGTTTGCTCTTGCCTGCCTCAGGTGGCCGCCACCAACCGTTCTACAACGTGCTGCCGGATCCGGAGGACCGCCCAGGGCAAGCACAAACTTACGTAGCACAGGCAAGCCTGCTGCGTCATGCGTCGCCGCTGCTGCTGCCCCTGCTGGTGCTGTGCCTTGCTGCTGCTGCTGCTGCAGGTGGTGTTGCTGTTGCTGCCGTCGCTGCTGCCCCCCCTGTAACACCCCCCACCCCCGCCGCGTCCGTGCAGGAGAATGTTGTGCTCGAGGCGCTGCCGCCGCTGCACGCCTGCAAGCCGGGTGAGCGGGGCATGCACCCACGATCAGCCTGCTGTGGTCCTGCTGTGGTCCTGCTGGAAGGGTATCTGGCGCCAGCGTTGCCACAACTGCCAGCGCAGCCGATGCTTGCGCTCGCACCACACAGGCTAGCCCCGCCAGTCTCAAGCCTGCGTCTCTGCCACACCCTGCCTTTCCTTCCCGTCGTGTGCAGGCTACGCACTGCACCCAGACACCGGCCGCTACTTCGATTCGCTGCTGCCAGATGGCGCTGCGTACCGGCCCAGCGCGTGGCTGGCGAGAGCCTACCCAGACGGCTGAGCTGTCGCGGGCTGCGTCAGCAGAGCAGGCCGCATGTCGGCAAGATCGTAAGCCAAACAACAGGCAGGCACACGCCTTTGGCACTCGCCCTGGCGGCAGCAGCGCATGGACGGAGGGGGGGGGGGGAGGGTAAGCATGTGCTGAGGAGCAAAACAAGACCCTTGCCCAGAATACCCATTCACTACGGTCGGCAACTGCGCCCGCTGCAAGGTCAAGCCTACCCCTGCCTGCCTCCCTGCCTCCTAGAACCCCTGCCTGCCTGCCTCCTTGCCTGCCTACTGCTGCCCTGCAATCTGTGTTATGTCATCTGCATGCCAGCACAGTCGCACCGTGTTACTTGCGCAGGTAAAGGGGTGGCGGCGCGCAGGGCGCGGGCAGGCGGGGAGCGACCGCTGGCGGGTTGAGCAGAGCAGGAGGAAAGCAGGAGCAGGAGGAGCAGGAGCAGGAGGAAAGCAGGCGAAGTAGCGAGCGAGGCAGTGCAGCGGCAGGTAGGAGGGGCTGGCAGGGGCGCTGGAGAGCACATGCAAAGCCAGCAGGGAATGACAGTGGAAGTGTGTGGACGACACAAAGCGGGCCGGCATGGAATACAATATGGGCAGTGGATTGGTTGATCGATTAGGGGCAGTTCAGCGGTGAATGGGCGAGAAGTGGAGGTGGGGCCGAGGGGGTGGTGGGCGCCCGCGGGGGCGCGCCTGCAGGAGCAGCGGGCACGAGGCGGGGAGCGGTGCATCGACGCAGGGTGCCTCGGGGTGGATGCAACAGCGCCAGCAGTTGTGTACAGGGCAGGGCGGGTGGCGGGCGGTCACTGCGGCGAGGGGGGGCGCGCGTGCGTAGCGACGCGCTGCTCCCCCAAGCTGAGCCCCGCCAGGAAGGCGCCCGCCACCGCGATGGCCACCGGCGGCAGCCACCTCAGGTTGGAGCGCCGCCACTGCTTTGCCTGCTCCAGCTGCCCCAGCATGACCTGCAGCAGGGGGGGGGGGCACAGCGATCAAGGGGTTCGGTATGTGGAATATACAAAGAGGGGAGGGTGCGGCGGCGGCGCTGCCGCGCCTGCTCTAGCGACTGCATCCTGCAGCACCTCTGCTGCTCCCATGCTTGCTTGGACACACCGCTGATTTGCCTTTCCTCCCTGTAAGACAGCACCTGGCACCCCTCCTCCGCTGCTGCCGTACGTGCCCTGGCACCCCTCCGCTGCTGCCATACGCGCCCGCCTCTGCTGCTGCCATACGTGCCCTGGCACACGCTGCGTACCAGCCTCACCTCTCTGTCGGCGGCAGCCACCCGCCGCATGCGCTCAAAGTCGCGCTGCCGCGCCGCCTCTGCCTCCTCCGCCTCCTGCAGCAGCCGCTGCAGCGACGCCTCTCGCTGCTGCAGCGCCGCCACCGCCGCGACAAGCTCCGCTGTGTCTGGCTGCGCGGACTTGAGGGCCGCGGCGGCAGCGAGCAAGTCGCGGATCGCGACCGTCAGATCGCCCTCCCAAACCGCGGTGCATAGCTCACAAGACTCTTGGTTCTCCCGCCCGCTCAGCAGCCACTGCAGCAGGCAGCGGTCGTGCACACCGGTGGTGCAGCAGCAGGGGCAATGTATGCGGCCGCCTGCGGAAAGGGCAGGGGCGGGGGGACATCGGGCGGGGCACAGTCGGGCTGCCGCGAGGGGCGGCAAGCAGAGCGGCGGCGGCCGGCGGCGGGCCGGTATTCCGCTGGCGCGCAACGTCCCTGCACCTCCCTCTCACGTGCACTCGGACGTGAGCAGCCAAGGCCCTAAACGCGGCGCTGCGCAAAACCCAAGACCGCAACCCGCTCACCTGGCTGGCTATCCTCCTGGTTCCAACAAATGCGGCATGTAGGGGCTTCTCCACTCTCAGACGGCACGCGCGATCCAGCGAGTGAGGGCGGCAACGAGAACGAGGGCTCCCCCATTGCTCCGCCCCCCTCGCTGCCTTCCCTTGCTGCCAAAAAAGAGATCCGGCGACTGCTTAAGTAACGGGGCACCGCGCGCTCCCCCATTGCTCCAGTGCATGAAAGTCACGCCCGCTTGGCTGGCGGCAGCTGACGCAGTCGACAGGCTGGCCCACCGGTGGCAGCTGCACCCCGGCAGCGGCAGCAGCGCTATTGGGGCGCTGCACCAGGCAAAAGGGCAGCGGCAGAGGCACGCTGGCGGCTCTACGTGTGCTGCTGCCGCTGCGCTACGCCCCACCAAGATCATGGTGAGGGCTGCAGCGGCTGGCATAGCCGCCGCCGCCGCCAGCCGCGAGGCCACGCGGCAAGATAGGTGGGCGCGGCGCACCCCTCCCCAGCTGCACCACGAGGTGTTGAGCCGGCTGCCGACAGAGATGTGGCAGCCGCCGCCTGCAGACAGCCCAGCGACCGCAGCTGCGGCAGCGGTGCGCAGGGCATGCCAGCGCGGCAGCCACCTGGACGGCCCTCATGTGTCAGCGCTGGCCGACTGGCTGCTGCACTGTGGCTACGCCGTGCCCCCCGGGCGGGTTGGAGGAGTACCACGGGGCAGTGGCAGCCGTGGCGGCTCACCGCCCCGGCACCTGGTTTTGCACTCGCCGCCGCCGCCCACCCCCGCTTTGGTTGAAAAAACACCCAGCCCCCATGCCAGATGGAGGAGCTGCTGCTCAACAAGACTGAGATGAACAATGCCTACAACTGGCGTGCGAGGAGACGAGCATTGAGGTAGACGGCATCGTACGCTTGACTTTGTGGACAAGTACCGCCGGTGATGCGGCGCCGCTCAGGCCCATGAGGCCTTTTCGGCCCAGGCTGCCTGCGCCGCCCAGCCCTAGATCGTGCCCAGCCCACAGCTTCGCCCCACCCGACACCGCCAGACTGCACCCACCCGCCCAACCATGTCGTAGCCAAACCCACCCAACACCAGCTGAGCTCGATACCGCCTGCACATGATACCATCTCATCCTACCCCATCTGACGACGCCTCTTCACCCCGATACCGCGTGACCCCTCCGTGCACCCAACCCCCGCCAACCACTGCCTCTGCCCACCCCTGCCCCCCTGTATAATAGTAAAGGTGGTGATAAAAGGTTTCATCCACCCGAGATAGCAAAGGTGTCGAGGGCTCGGGCGCTGCGATCCCCTGTGCCTGTCACTGCGGGAGTATGGATTGCTCAGTTTCCTGCCTGATCCGTTGTAACCCACATTATTCGACTTAAGGTCTCCTTTCAAGCAGACCCGCCATCGTACAAAGACCTCACAAAGGACAACACCACGAGAAGCCTCGATCTTGCGACCTACGAATTGGTAATCCCAACTTTTAGCCTCCCGAAGGATGACAGGACTAGGTCCCGGCTTGCGGTGAGATGCCAGTGGTCGTTTCCGAGAATTGGCAACATCTATGATCTCGTGAAGTCCAACAAACTGAACTTTCGCCCACGCCCGCGCTGGGCTGCCCTCCCTCTTGCTTTCGCTCTCTTGTCCCCACCGCCGCCGGCTCGCCCCCTGCGCCTTCTTGCTTGCCTTGCACCCTGCGCTTGGGCTCCCCCGCCTGTCTGGCCGCTCTTGCCAGCTCCTGTGCCGGGGCGGGTACTCCCTCTGCGCTTGCGTGTTGCCCTGGCTTGCCTCGCGCCTGCACCATCGCCCGGCGGTTGTGCGTTGTTGTTCCCGGGCGGCGCTGTGCCGCATGCGGTTGAAGGGTGTGTTTGATGCATCGATCCTGCGACCCGGCCCCCTTACTGCCATGCTGCCCCCCGCTTGCCCCCGCATGCCTGTGTTTTGGGAGCGGCTCCCAGGTGCCCGCCGCTCTCCCGCCCTCCTTTGCGCCCGATTGGCCAGCCTGTGCGTTGCTGTGCCGCTTTCCCCCCCCGCTCCCTCCACAGGCATTGCTTTCTCAGGTTAGAGGGCTCAGCCCCAGCACGTTAAAGTGCGGACCACCTGTAAGACACACACACACACACCCCACCCGAGGCCTGCCGCCTGCTGCGAGCAGCAGCGCCAGACGCGGTGCTTGTGGCGCTCACCGCCGCCGCCAGCGACGGCCGCCCCGGCCCGTCCAGCCACGGCATTGTGGTCTCGGAGCCCTTCCCAGCTTGCTCCACCAGCTCCAGCGGCAGCCGCGTGCCCCACAGCGTCTGCCTCCGCATCACGGCCTCCAGCAGCCAGGCGGCGGCGCTGCTCGCCAGCCCCGTCGTCCGCCTGGCGGCGCCGTGGCCTGCGGACCAGCCGCCAGCGCAGCTCGTTCGCCAGCCCACGGAGCAGCTGGCCTATCTCACAGGCGCCCCTCCTGCCATCCCTGAGGGCCCTCTCTCTGCAGAGCTGCGCCGCCGTTTCCCCGGCATCCTGCGCGCGCGCCGCGACACCGTCGGCGGCCTCGCGTCCGAGCGCTTCGTGTTGGCGCTTGCCCCCGGCGCAGCGGTGCCGCACCATATCTCCTTTGACGTGAGTGGCATGCGTGTACGGTGCCGGCTGATGCGCGCCCCCCTCCTGCCCCAGCCTGCGGCGGCTCCGGCCCCGCCTGCAGCAGCGCCGCCGCCGCCGCCGCCAGCCGAGGCGTCGGGCGCCGCCGCCGTGGTGGCACCTGCAGCGGTGGCGGCGGCAGCAGCAGCACCGGCAGCAGCACCGGCAGCAGCGCCAGAGACAGCCGCGCCGCCCACCGCCGCCGGCCCCGCGCCGCCCTCCGCCCCTTCGCGGCCCCCCCCGGCCGTGCCCTCGCAGCCCTCCGCTGCTGCCCCCTCGCGGCCGCCTGCGGCTGCGCCCCCCCCGCCCCCCGCCGCTGCCGTTTTCGTCGGCGGCGACGCGCGCTCACCCCGCTGTGCGGCCTACCGCCGTCGCAATTTGCGCCGGCGCGTCGAGTCGCCGTTGGGCGACGCCTGGGTTCCCGCGTCCGACGGCGGCAGCACTGTCGCCAGCAGCGCGCCCCCGAGCCGCCCCGGCAGCCTCGCCGCCAGCGACCCTCCCAGCCCCACCGCCGCCGCGCCGCGCGACCCCGCTGGTTAGCGTGTGCGCCGCGCTGGGCTGCCCTCCCTCTTGCTTGCGCTCTCTTGTCCCCACCGCCGCCGGCTCGCCCCCTGCGCCTTCTTGCTTGCCTTGCACCTTGCGCTTGGGCTCCCCCGCCTGTCTGGCCGCTCTTGCCAGCTCCTATGCCGGGGCGGGTACTCCCTCTGCGCTTGCGTGTTGCCCTGGCTTGCCTCGCGCCTGCACCATCGCCCAGCGGTTGTGCGTTGTTTTTCCCGGGCGGCGCTGTGCCGCATGCGGTTGAAGGGTGTGTTTGATGCATCGATCCTGCGACCCGGCCCCCTTACTGCCATGCTGCCCCCCGCTTGCCCCCGCATGCCTGTGTTTTGGGAGCGGCTCCCAGGTGCCCGCCGCTCTCCCGCCCTCCTTTGCGCCCGATTGGCCAGCCTGTGCGTTGTTGTGCCGCTTTCCCCCCCCCGCTCCCTCCACAGGCATTGCTTTCTCAGGTTAGAGGGCTCAGCCCCAGCACGTTAACGTGCGGACCCACCTGTAAGACACAAACACACACACACACACACACACACACACACGCACGCACGCACGCACGCACGCACGCACGCACGCACGCACGCACGCACGCACGCACGCACGCACGCACGCACGCACGCACGCACGCACGCACGCACGCACGCACGCACGCACGCACGCACGCACGCACGCACGCACGCACGCACGCACGCACGCACGCACGCACGCACGCACGCGCGGCGCGCGCGCGCGCACGCACGCACGCACGCGCACACACACACACACGCACGCACGCACGCACGCACGCACGCACGCACGCACGCACGCACGCACGCACGCACGCACGCACGCACGCACGCACGCACACTCGATTTCTCGCGATTACGCGCTCCTCTGCTCGCCACAAAGCGTGGAACGTGTGCCAGATGCCCATACGCGTCGGACAGCGAGCTGGCGCAACCCCCAAACTCCACTACATCGCGCCTCCGTGCAACGCAATCGCGCTCAGTTTTCCTGCCCAGTGTTTTTGCTGCCCAGCCTGATGTGCACCCTTCTTTTCACATCCGACCCGCACACGCCATGGAGGCAGCCTTCACAGCAGAGGAGGTCGCCAGCCTGGCGCGGCGGATGGCGCAGCGCAAGGCAGTCTTCGGCCCCCTCGCGCCCTGGCTGCTGAAGCAGGCGTGCGCGCAGCTCGCCCCGCTGGCAGCGGTTGAGTTCAACGCTTGGCAGCGCATCGGACGCCTGCCGCGCGGCGACGCCCACAGCGCCATCGCGCTGGTGGCGAAGACGAGCAGCCCCACTCAGCCCAGCGACCTGCGGGGCATAGCGGTCGGCGCCTTGCTGGCCAAGCTGTTCGCAGCTGGGCTTGAGCGCCGCGTGACGGCTCACGCAGAGGCGGCAGGCCTGCACGCAGAGGGCCAGTTCGGCTTCCGCCGGCAGCGCAGCACCGAGCAGGCTGCCCTGGCCTTGCGCACGGTCATCGAGTGCCACCGGCAGCAGCGGCAGTGCGGCGGCAGCAGCACCAGCAGTGAGCAGCCACAGCGGCGGCACACGCGGCGGCGGCGGCAGCGCGGTGGCAGCCAGCTGTGGGCCTGTTTTGTTGACTTCAAACAGGCCTACGATCGCGTACCGCGGGCGCAGCTCTGGCAGCGCCTCGAGAGCATGGGATACGGCGGCCAGTGGCTGCGGGCAGTACGAGAGCTCTACGCCGACGTGCCGATGTCGGTGACAGCCCCCGGCCTTGAGGGCCGCGTCTTCAGTGCCACGCAGGGCCTGAAGCAAGGCTGCCCCCTCAGCCCCACGCTATTCAGCCTCTACATTGCAGACTGGGAGGAACGCGTGCTCTCGGCAGCAGCAGCAGGCATGCCTCTTGCGCTGCCACAGCTAGCAGGGCAGCCAGTGCCCCCGCTGCTGTACGCAGTTGACATGGCCCTCCTCGCCACCACAGCAAACGGCTTGCAGCAACAGCTCCGGCTCCTGGAGCAATATTGTGCCGAGCGCGGCCTCACGGTCAACGTGGTGAAGACGAAGGTCATGTTGCTGTCGGGCGCAGCGGACGAGCAGACGGCGATGCAGCGTGTGCGGCGAGCGCGCCACACCTTCGACGGTGCACCCGTTGCCGGCGTGGCAGCGTTCAAGTACCTGGGCATCGTATTCCACTGCACCCAGTCCGTAGGGGAGGCTGCGGCGGAGGGGCGGGCGCGGGTGGCCCGCTTTGCAGCCGCTTCTTTTGAGGGCCGCTGCACAGCGTTGGGCCTGGAGGCCGCCCGCCTCCTGCTCTCCCTCTACCAACAGATGGTCGACTCCACCCTCTCCTATGGTGCCGCAGTGTGGTCCCCTGGCCTGGCCCTCGCGGCAGTGCGGCGCCTCGGCACCCAGGCCGGAGCCGCAGGCGGCGGCAGCGGCCTGTCGGCGGCAGAGCAGCAGCACTACCGCACACTGCGGCGCCTGCTCGGCCTGCCGCAGCGCGCGCCCAGAGCCACCGTGCTGGCAGAGACGGGGGAGCCCCCCCTGCACGCCCATTGGTTGGCGCGCACAGCGCGGTTCTGGAACAGCCTTGTGGCAGCGCCAGAGGGCAGCCTGATGCGGCAGGTGCTCGACGCCAGCCTGCAACTGGCAGCAGAGCACACCCCCTCACGCCACCGCGGCCCCCACGACATTGCGCAGATGCCTTGGGCAGCACAGCTGCAGAGTGCGCTGGCAGAGGCCGGCATCGCGGCAGACCTGCAGCAGCGGCAGCCACTGCAGCCAGAGGCGGTGCAGGAGGCAGCACTGCAGCACTAGCAGCAGCACCTGCAGACGGCGGTGCAGCGGCGCGGCGCCAGCCGCCTGCAACACTACTTCGACTGCGTGCGCCCAGAGTGCCTGGAGGTAGCGGGGTATGGTATGGCCCCCTACCTGGTCGAGGTACGAGAGCGACACCGGCGCCTTGGCCTGGCAGAGCTGCGCAGCGGTGTACACTGGGGCGCTGAGGAGCGGGAGCGGCTACTGGGTCCTGCCCGGCGCCCTCGCGACCAGCGCTATTGTATGCATTGCGCAGCTGCAGGGCTAGGCGGACGGGCCGAGGATGCAGATCACATTGTGTTTGAGTGCGCGTTGTACGCTCACCTACGCCCCATCTGGTTCCCCGACATCTTCCCTGCAGGGCAGCCCCCACTACCGCCTGAGACCGGCAGCCACGTTGCGCAGCCTAACCGGCTTGCCACTCTGCTGGGATGCGAGTTTCCCAGAGAGGAGGACAGCGCAATGGCGGGCAAGGCCGGCGGAGCGGCACGCAGACGGGCGCTTGCGCTCGCAGCCTTCACAGGCGCGTGCCGCCGCACCGGGCGGCGAGCAGCGGGACTGCCCACCACCTAACCCCACCCGGGGTTCCCCCCTCCACCCAAATCCCTTTCCCTTCCGGTTCCCTTTCCCCCCGTTTCAAGCGGCCCCCGTGCATGATGGGGGCTTGCGCCGGCGTGCGCTAAGGGCTAAGGGGGGGACAATGGCCTGGGGAACCGCCTCCTTGCTTGGGTAAGGACTCCCCACTTTGGGCTCCTACTCTCGCCGGTGCGCGCACTGTTCCAAGCGTCAGTCCCCCCCATGCAGATGCCCTTGCTTTGTCCTATGTTACATGCATCCCTTTTGCACTCTCTCCCCCTTTTTCAGCAGCGGCTTCTCCCCTCCCTTCCCCCCTTCTTCCCTGGTCTCAGCCGTGCCGGGCCCTGTGTTTCTTTTTCAGAATACAAACAGGTGTAACACAGTACAGGACACCTGTCGGCGCACAACACCGGAAGTGCGGGGGAAGCAGCGCCACAGAAGGGAAGCCGTCGTCGCAGCATCGAGCGCTCGCTGTTGACATCACGGTGCGATGGTGCGCCCGCCTGGCGCCCCGACCCCCCAGTCTCGCTCTCCTGCCTGCATCTGCCACTCCTTGGATCCTTCATGCCGCTATCGGCACATCAGCAAGCCGAGGGGAGATTTTTGGCGGAGCAGAGCGGTTTTGGACTGACGAGTGCTGCCAGGGAGGCGCGCATGGGGAGGCTGGCTGGTGCGCTGGCAGTCGCTCGCGGCTTCCCCAAACCGGATGCGTGCTGTTGAGCAGCTTGTTGCGGCAGGCGAGTGCTCCGCGCCGTTGCTGTCTCTGCTCTTGTCACAATCCTACCGGTCTGCATGGCAATGCAGTCTGCCCGCCCTGCCCTGTCGGCGTTTGTGCGTCACACGTTGGCTGCTGCACTGCTGGAAAGTGTCAATAGGCGGCGGCTGAGGGGTGGGCTGAGGGGAAGGGGAAGGATGGCCAGAGCAGTGGGAAGGAATAAAATAGAAACGAGAAGAGTGCTCAGCAAGACGGAGGCAACGGCGGAGATCGTGGCATGCGGGCCGAGGGGCTGGCAGGCGGTAGCGCCCTGCAGCGGTGCCAGCAGCGCTGCCACCAGGCAAAAGGAAGGCAGCTCCCAAGCCCAAGCGTGCAGCCAAGCTGCCAAGAACTGGCACGCTCGGGCAGCCGGCAAGCTGCCACCGCCACCACCATGGCTGCCACGCTGAGCCCGCCGTCACGCACAGCTGGCAGCCTGGCACGCTCACGCCGTCACCTTGGCTGCCTCCTTGCGCAGCTGCCGGGTGGGGCTGCGCATCGTCACAAACTCCTCGGCGGCTGCACAGGCGGGCAGAGTGGGTGGCGAGGAGCAAGTGAGGCGACGACGGCGCAGCAGCGGCGGCGGTGGCAGTGGCGGCGGCGGCGGCGGCGGCGGCGACGGTGGGGTTCTAGTGGGGGCGCGCAGCATTAGCAGCGGTGGCGGTGCCGGCGGCAGCAACAGCCGCCGCGGAAGTCGCGCTAGCAGCACGCGCTGTACAGGCGCCGGGCCCACCCGCAGGACCATTGGGAAGTCACGTGAGGTTCACGACGTGATGCGGAGCGGTACTACAGAGTGCGGTACCACACAGGAGAGGAGGGCTCACCAGAGGGGTGGATGCCGATGGTTGTGTCCAGCTGCTTCTTGGTGACGCCCATCTTCACCGCCACGCCCATGCCCTGCATGATCTCGGCAGAGTCGGGGCCCACCTGAGGGAGGGAGAGGAGGAAAGTCAAGGCGATGGTAAGCAGGGAAGGGGCGCGCCCACGCCCTGCACGGCCTCGACAGAGACGGGGCCCACGTGCAGGCACAACAACATGAGGGTTTGCGGCGTCGCGTCGAGCGCTGGACGAGCCACCAGCCCTAGCCTTGCTGCCTCACATGCACAGTGTGTGATGGCCCGCCCGCATGCATGCGCGCGCGCGCAAGCACGCGTGCACGCCGCCCCCTCACCATGTGGCAGCCCACGACGACGTCGCTCTGCGTCGCGACAATGAGCTTCATGAGGGTGCGCCCAGGGTTGCCGCTGCAGGCAGGTGGCGGTGGGGCAGGCGGAGGGTGGGCGGGCGGCGGTGAGGCAGGCGGCGCGTGGGCGGGCAGGCAGAGAAGCCAGGCAGGGCAGGGGTGTGACTAGCAGCAGCGCGTTGCACCCGCGTGGGCAGGCTCAGAGATCCGGCAGCCAAGCAGCAGTGTCCTGCGCCACCTGCACCGCACGCCACCCCTTGTCTCTGCACCAAGCCCACGGCCGCTGCAGCCCCCCCCCCCCCGCCCGGCCGCCCCCCCCCCCCCACACACACACACCCCACACACACACACACCACCACCACCACCACCAGCTAGCTGGTGGTGTGGTGTTGTGCATGGGCTTGCAGCTGCGGGCGCCGACCCTCCACCCGCCCGCCGCTCCAGCAAAGGACCAAGGAACCGGGAAGCTGCGCCCGGCACAGCGCGCGCGCCCCCACCTGATGGTGTTGCGCATGGGCTTGAAGCTGCTGGTGAACACATCAATGTCGCCGTACTGCTCCAGGGCCTGCACCCAGCAGCAACAAAGGTTGAGGTCCAGGCTGGGCAAGCTCTGCAGCGGGGCCTTCGCAAACGCCCGCCCGCGCTCCCTTTGGCCCAGCCGTTGAGCCATTCACCCGCCCACCCGCCCACCCCTCCCCTCCCCACCTGCTCTTCAGACAGTCCCACGGTGCCGATCTGCGGGTGGCTGAACACAGCGGTGGCCACCTGCACAAATCAATCAATTAATCAATCAGACAAAGATATCAAAGGGCAGAGACTTGATTTGAAGCGGAGGGTCTGTGCTGAAAGGTTGGCCGTGGGTGGAGATGTGACAGCACTTGTTCAAGGAAAGTGGGAACTTCATGCGGCCGGCAGTAGCACACGTCCGCGGGGCAGGAACCCGCGGGGCAGGACTGGCCGCCGCCGCTGCCAGGGCAGCAGCAGCCAGAGGCAGCAGCAACAGCCTCACGTTGGTGTGGTCTGGCTGCGTGGGCTCGCCGCCAAAGATGGTGCGGGTGAGGGCCATGGCCTCCATCAGGGCCACTGCCAAACAGGAACGAAGCAAATGCACGTTGCTGTTTAAGAAACGCACATACATGTAAAGGAAACACGCACGTTCCTCCTCTGGTGCTGCCCAGAATGACATGCAGGGGCAGGAGAGGTGCTGCATAGGAGTTACAGGTGGCAGCGTTGCAGCGCGCGGCTGCCCCCGCCACCCCCTTCCCACCCACGTGGCACGAGGGCCATGCGGCCGGTCGCACCCCCTGCGCTCTGACCTGGAAAACTGCGGAGGCAAACACCCAACCCAACAATGCTCGACCACTTCCAGCTCCAAACTGATTCGTGCCCCTGTCGCCCCCTCTGCCCCCACCTGGCGTCAGGGCCATGCGATCGGTGACGTCGCCGATCGCCCACACGCTGGGCACCTGTTGAAGCAGGGGCGCAGCGGTGGGGTGACTGGGAACTAGCGGGTGGGGCGGGCACTTGGAAGACGAGCGCAGAGGGAGCAAGCGCTGCCGGCTGCGCCCACCATGCATCGCGCCCACCACGGCCGGCGCGGCTGGCCAGGCACCCCGACCGACGCTCGCGCTGGTGCGCACGCGGGACTACGCAGCTGCTCAAGCAAGCGAGTTGATCCGTCGACGCTCACGCAGGTGCGCGAGTAAGGTGGCGCAGCTCCCCCGCGCCCCGTCCCAACCACCCGCTCACGTTGGTGCGCGAGTAGGAGTCAACGTCGATGGCCCCCTTTTTGGTCATCCTCACGCCCGCCTCCTCCAGCCCCAGGTTGTGCACGTTGGGGCGGCGGCCTGCAGTGGGCGAAACAATCGGAAGCGCAAGCGAGAAAAATAAAGGGAGGAAAGAGCAAGATGGCGCTGCGTAAGAGCCTTTACGCCCGCCTTTTCCAGCCAGTCCCAGCGGGTTGTGCATCGAGAAGGATTGAAACGACGGGGCTGGAGGGGGAGCAGTTCAGGGTGGCGTTGCGGCGGAGCCTCCACACCCGCCTCCTCCAGCCCCAGGTCGCGCACGCCCCTGAAGGCGACGGCCTGCGAGCGACAGCCAGCGTGCCGAAACACAGGCGGCGTGCACCCAGCCTGCTGCCAGGACCGCTGCAGGCGTGCGCCGTGGCAGCAGCCGGCACCCTTGCGAGCAAGGCGCTCCCAAGAAGCGTCTCGGCGCAGGCGCGGCGACGCCAGCAGCGCTGCCGGCGGCAGCACCCACCTGTGGCCGCCATCACGTGGTCGCACTCCACCACAAAGCTCTCGGTCTCGCCAGACTGCACGGTGCGGGGAGAAACGAGGGGGAGGCAGCGAGACAGTGTGACAACAGGGGGGGGTGCCGACAAGGTGCACGTGCCCAGTCCCAGGCCGCCCGGTGGCGGCCGAGGAGGCGCAGGCGGGCGCCGCCTCCGCCAGCGCGGCAGCCAGGTGGCGCAGCGGACGGGCGCGAGCTGCATGCCACGGCCGGTGCAAACAACCCGACACCCACCTCTGCGTTCTTGCGCTGCGCCGTGAACTTGAGGCGGCCGTCGGCGCCGCGCTGCAGCTGCTGCGGCGTGGTCAGCAGGTGCAGGTGCACGCCGTTTTGCGCGTACTGCTCCGCCGCAAACTTGCGCACCTGCGGCGCAGGAGAGCGGGAGGGGAGTTTTTACCATTTTTCAGTTCTCTGGGCGTACTGCTCCGCCGCAAGCTTGCGCACCTGCGGCAAGAGCAGAAGAGGGCACTGCCGGGGACTGTGGGGGGCTGGCAGGCGGGCGGCACGGCCGACGCACCACGCACGCCGCCCTTCCGCACCACCCCACCTGCCCACACTCGATACACATGGGCAGGCGCCACAGGCAGCGCATCAGTTTGCCCCACGCCCCCAGAGCGCTTGCCTCCTCGTCAAAGCCATGCAAGGACAGGTCTGCGCGGTACACAAGGCAACACATCGAGAAAGCTTCCTCCCCCACTGCACTGCTTCTCCCCCACTGGCGCGTATCCCAGGGCACTCGCCTCCTCATCGAAGCCACGCAGGGGCAGGTCTGCGCGGTACACAAGGTGCACCTCAGAGCCCAGGCCTGCAGGGGGCGGCGGCGGGGGGGGGGGGGGGGGGGCAGAAAAGGTGGGAGCGGGCCAGAAGAGGTGGGAGCGCCCGCAATGGGATGCCCGCCAGCTGCGGAACGCGCGGCGCGCAGCGCAGCCCCGCAACGACCGTCCCGGCGCTGCTGCTCGCCTGCAAAGATGCCCGCAAACTCGACGGCGATGTACCCGCCGCCCAGAATCACGATGCTCTTGGGCACCTGCACCCAATGTGGGGGAGGAAACACGTGCGTGCAGCGCAGCCCTCAGCAAGCGGACCCGTGCACGGCGCCGCAGCTCTGGCGCACAGAGATGCAGGCGGCGCCAGCACCCACCTCCTGCACCTCCAGCGCGCTGTCGGAGATCATGCACAAGCCGGGCCTCCCAACAGTCACAGCTGCTACAACAGACAAGCGGACAGACCATGCGCGGCAGGCGGCGCCATTGGATGCAATGTAATGTTCGTATGCCAGCACCCACCTCCTGCACCTCCAGCGCGTCGTCGGAGATCATGCACAACTCGGATCCCTCGAAGGTCGGCACAAACGCGCGCGCGCCGGTGGCAACCAGGATGTTCTTGGCGGTCACCCGCTTGCCGCCGACGTCGACGGTGTGCGCGTCCACCAGCTTGCCCCGCCCCTCGATGTACTGCGGCGGGGGGGCGCAGGCCGGGGGTGAGCGACGCGGGCGCCGCAACCGAGGACCCACCCGGTTCGGCAGGGCGGCGGCGGGTGCCGCGCGGTGCGCCGCGAGGCACGCTTGGGAGCACCGCCGCCGCCTCACCTCCACCCCCGAGTTCTTCAGGAGGTTCAAGTAGATGCCGTTGAGGCGGTGCAGCTCGGCGTTCTTCTTGGCCAGGAAGCCCGTCCAGTCCAGGCTGGGCTCGGCGCCCAGCTGCCAGCTGCGACAAGGAACCAGGCGGGGGGAGGGAGACGCAGCGGGCGGTGGGAGGCAGGGGCTGGGCAGAAGGTGGGCCGTTATGGCAGGGTGGCTCCTGCCGGCCCAGGCGCTTGCCAGCGCCAGCAAGCAGGCGCGACAGCACCCGGCCGCAGGCGCGC
Organism: Micractinium conductrix; assembly: GCA_002245815.2. NCBI lineage: Eukaryota > Viridiplantae > Chlorophyta > Trebouxiophyceae > Chlorellales > Chlorellaceae > Micractinium > Micractinium conductrix. Next base: position 1,676,600 of record LHPF02000002.1, read on the forward strand.
GCGCGCCCGCCGTCCCTCCCACGCACGCCCGCGCCTCCCCCTGCAGCAGCCGCAGCCAGTCAAACGTCGGTCAACCCAACCCACCCAAAGCCCTGCGCGTCGGAGAAGGCCTCGCGGTACTCGCTGGCGTACACAAACAGCTTCTTGGGGACGCAGCCGCGCAGCACGCATGTGCCGCCCGCGCCGCCGGCCTCGTCGCTGGCGATGGGGTTGAAGGGCATCTCGCAGATGCCCACGCGCGCGCCTGCTCGGTTGGTGGAATTGGGAGCGTTTGTCGAACGGTGAGCCGTTGGGGGGCGCCTGCGCCCGCCCGCCTGCAGGAGCGCACGATGGCACGCATGTGCACATGGCCGTCCCTGCTGCAGCTGCTCCGCCCTCTTGTCCTGTGTGCACTGCAGCGAGCACCGCGCCTGCCTGCCCGCCCGCCCGCCCGCCCGCCTGCCTGCCCGAACCAAGGGGCCAAGCGTACCGTAGGTGCCAGCGGCGACGCGCGACGCGCGCACGCCGCCCGATCCGGCGCCGATGCAAAACAGGTCATAGTCGAAGTCTGCGGCCGCGGCGCCGTTGCCAGCACCCGCATCGGCACGTACGCTGACCGCACGGCGTGCGGACGGCGCGCGGGCTGACGGCGTGCACACCAGCGAGCGCAGGCTGCCGGCCGAGGGAGAGCGCCGGCCGCCGGCAGCGGCGGTGCAGTGCCAGCCTGCGGGACGGTGGGCGGCGCGGCGCAGCTCTAACTCCTGCATTTTGCCTGAATTGTGGATGCACTCGCTGCCAGGCCTCGCAGAGCGCTCGCAACTGCGCTCCACTCCACTCTCGCGGACCCACCTGCGCCCGCCGCGCGCTGGATGCCCTGCTTGGCTAGACCACCCAGCTGCATCTTGCAAGCTTGGCGAGTGGGTCGCGCAGCTGCCGCCGAGAGAACTGGTGGGGCTCCCTAGCACCGCTGTGCGCTAGCTGCACCACGGGCGGCAGATCGGGGCCAGGGGGCAGCTCGATCGACGAATTTCAGCGAATACCAGCGGAACACCGGCGCTTCTTGATTTCGCTGCCGCCGCGGCGGCAGGGGGGCGCGCCGCCCCTGCCACGCGTGCGGGCGCTGCCGGGCCGCTCCCCCCTCTTTGGCAGGCTGCTGGTAAGCTTAACAGCAGTGTTAAATAGACGGCATGTATATGTAGACGTAAAAATGCGGGGACGGAGGTCAAGCCGGCTGATCAGACCGGCACCAGGCGCGCAGCGCTACGCCGCCGCGCGCTGCCCAGCTGCCTGCTCAGCAGGTAGCGAAACCGCGGCTTGCTCCATAGGTAGTGGGCCACGAACAGCGCTGCAAGCGGGGGATCAGGACGTACCACAGCGCTGGAAGCGTATGAGATGTCGCCGGCTGGGCGCACAACGTGCCTAGAAGCGCAACGCCCGCTGGCGTGCCGACTCCCGCGCGCGCCCGCCCAGCCTCACCTGCCACTGCCACCAGCCAGTATAGCCGCCGCAGCATATTGTTGCGCTGCGGCATCGTGCCGCACCGCCGCGCGCCGCCGCGCGCCGCCGCCACCTCGCCGCCCTCGACTGCCTGCAGGTGCTCTTTCAGCGCCGACGCTATCTCCAGCGCTTTGTCTGCTGAGCCCGCAGCGGCGCCGCCGTCGCCGTCTGCTGCCTCTGCCGCCTCTCCTGTGCTGCCTGTGGCCTGCTGCTGCTGCTTCTGCTGCTCGAACTGCTGCTCCTGCTGCTCAAAGCCTGCGCCGCCGGCGGGGCCCAGCGCGGCGACACCACCACCACCACCGCCCGCCGCGGCGCCGCCACTGCCAGCGCCTGCTGCGGCGCCACTGGGGCGCGCCAGCTCGGCTGCCACCGTCGGGTGGCTTGGCAGCAGCGTCAGCAGGGTGAAGACAGCCGCAGTCCAGGGCTCCACCACGGCATCGAATGCCGGCTTTGTCAGCGGGTTGAACATGCGGAAGCAGTCCTGCCGGGGGGGCGGGAGGGGCACAGCAGCACAGGCGGGGGGGGGATGTCGGGCCCTGTGAGGCAGGCCCAACGCCGCACGCGCGAATCGATAGCAGAGGGACAAGCGCGGCCCTTGCTGGCAGGTCCAGCCCTGCCGGGCGAGCCGGGCGCCGTGGTAGTCGACGCGATGGCAGAACGACAGAGCAGGCGAGGGCCCGGCGCCTCGCGCACCTCAAAGTGCGCTTTCTGGTCGCCATACACCTCCCAGGTCATCGGGACGGGCACATGCAGCTCCTGCCACATGTAGTCGGTGGCCGTGCCGTGCGCCAGGTAGCTGCGCAAACAAAGGACGACCACGGGCAGGAGGTGTGCGAGCGCAGGCGCAAGCATGCCTGCATGTGCACAGCAAGCGGCCGCGTCAGCGGCGACGCGGCAACGTGGCTGCGCGGCTGCGCTCCAGCCGGCCCTCGCAGGCCCCTCCCCCGTCCTCTCACCCGACGCTCTTGCCGCCAGACCCGGTGGCGCAGCGCTTGCGGCAGGTGCGCTCGTTCAGCGTTTTCAGTATGTTCAGCGTGGCCGCTGCGCTCTTGCCGTCTGCACATAGGGCACGCAGGGGGCAGGGGCAGGTGAGGGTTGGGCCGGCCCCGACGGGCGCCTGCTTGCTGCCTGCAGGTTGCGCTCGCTCCAGCCTGCCCCACTCGCCTGCCGGCCTACTCCCAGAGGCGATGGCAGGCCTCTGCAGGCCCAGCGTGCGCAGCACCCTCCCCTCGGCACGCACCTGGCACGGACGCTTTGTGGTCGTAAGGCATGAAGAGCGCCTCCATGCCGCTGTGCACGCTGGCCCAGACGTGCGGGCGCAACGTGCGCGCCGTGCGCAGCATCAGCGCCGCCTCTGGTTCGCTGAAGGCCGCGGTGCCGGGGTACTCCTCGCTAGGGTCGTAATCTGCTTTGCAGAAGGGACGGATGAAAGGGTTGGAGAAACAGATTAAAGGGTTGGAGAGACAGCCCCTGCGTTGTATGCAGCCAAGGCCAGCTGCACGGCGCCTGGGGCAGGGAAGGGAGGCTGGGAAAAGCAGGTTGGGGAGGGAGGGCTGCGGCGCCGGGGAGCGCGCCTCTGAAGGATCGCAATCTGCCCAGCGGAGGCGAGGGGGAAGCACACCTGCCCGCCGACCCAACGACCCGCCCTGTGTCCTGCCACGCTGCCCAAACCCCCCTTCCTGCGTACCTTTCTCCTTGAAGCCCCAGTGCACCGCCCAGTTGCGGTTGGGGTCCACGCCGCGCCCGTTCTTGCGCTCGCACAGCTGCCCCGCCTCGACCTTCTCACGGCCCCTGATGTTCTCCATGGGGATGACCTGCAGAGCAGTGGGAAACACAGAAGAAGCGAAACAGCCGAGTGAGGGGGCGGGCGTGCTCACGGCAACGGCCACTGAAAGCGTGGTGCCGCCACGCCGTGCCGCCGCTGCACCCTCTTGTGCTCCGCGGCGGCTCGCTCGCCTTGAACACGGTTCGCTGCAGCAGCTCGTCCACCGCCGACGGCTCCAGCTTGAACTTGCGCAGCAGCGGCGCGCGCTGCGTGGCGTCGCACAGCAGGCGCAGCACGTGCAGCCCGATCTCGCTGGAGATCAGCTCCCGCCCGTGCTCGCCAAAGTTCTGAAGCAAAAGGGGGGAGGAGGAGACCGAGCATGGGCTTGGGCTGGCAGCGGCAGGCTGCACCAGGCTTGTCAGCACATCGGCATCAGCAGCAAGCTCGCAGCAGCATCAGCAGCATGCTCGCAGCAGCGGCGCAGCAGCAGCGGGCAGCAGCAGCACCGCCGCCTGGAGCGGCAGTGGCACGCACCAGCAGCAGCCGCATTTTGCCGCCGTAGTCGGCGCCGGGCGGGCTCAGCCCTGCTGGCTCCACGGTGACGGTGGTGAGGGTGGAGGAGTAGTTGCCATCAACTTGGGTTTCCTCGTCCACCTGCATGCATCATGAAACAGGCAGCCACGCATGTGTGCATGCAGTCGCAGCAGGGCAGGCACAAGGCAGCAGCAGCAGCAGCCCGCTCGTCGCCGCCTCCACGTGGACCCCGCAGCGCATCCGCTGCTGCTCCGCACCCGCATGGAGCCAGGACAACGCTCCACGATGCGTCGCACTTCTTCAAACACGCCGTCCCTGCAGGCAGGAGAGGTGGCGGGGCGAGCGTTCACGCCTGCCGCCGCCCCCGTCGGGTGGCAACTGCCGCCCTGACGCCTGCTTTACAGGCCGGCCCGCCGTCCCTCCAGCTCTGGTGCTCTCACTTGGTGTGGTAAATCGTGTAGTCGGGCTCCGCCAGCTTGTCTGGGCGGAGCGGACGGGCGGCTCCTGCCGCAGGGCGTCCTGCTGCAACCAGCAGCGCCGCTAGCAGTATCAGAGACCATCGCCGAGGCGACATGGCTGCCCCCGGTGCGCCAGCGGGCGCGCCAGGCGGCCGCCCCTCAAACAGAGTCGGCAGGGGCGTTGATCACTGCGGCACAAACTGTGCCCATCAAACACATAAGCAACGCGGGTTGAGGGATGCACAAGGCGTGTGCAGCACGCCAAACACCGAGGGACTTGCATTTCGGCGCTCGCTCTCTTCAGACGGCATCTTCCCTCAATTTTATCTTCCCGTGCACCGCCGCGACTGACAAGTGCTTCTACAAGCCAGGGCTCTCCCTCCCGAGAGCCTGAGAGGTTCTCGCTTCGATCCCTCGAAGTTCCTTGGCCCCTCTGGCCCCTGTCAGGCGGTGTAAGGGCGCGGAGCATGTACAGCATCAAGCTTACGGCAGCCCCGCGGCCTGGCGCGAGCTATGCCGCTATCACCGCCGGCACCGCCGCCGCCGCCGCGGCGTCCAGCAGCGCCGCGCCCTCGCCGCCGGGCTCCCACCCGCCCACCCCCGGTGACCACCCGCCCGGTGGCGAGCCGGAGCTCGATCACATCCCCTTTTCGGCGGGCAACCCACGGGTGGAGCACCTGGTGGGGCGGGTGCACCTCTACCGCCACCTGCCGCCGCCGCGCGCAGCACCCACCAACGACCCCGAGCTCAAGCAGCCGGCGGGCGCGGCGCCGCTCAGCAGCGAGATCGAGCCCGCAGAGGGGCCCGCCGCTGGCGAGTACGACCTGCCGGTGGGTGGGCAAAAGACAGCGTTGCCCACGGTGTTGGGAGTGGGACGGGCGCCTGTGCCGGCTGGCGTTGAGGAGTGGCTGCCTGCCCCGGTAGGCCCACTCCGGCAGCGCAGAGGCTTGCCTGTCGCTGCATGTGCCACAGGGGGGAGCAGCCGGCATGCCACCGGCCTGCTTCCCCCGCTCCTCCTGCGCCCACCCAGCCACCCACCCGCACTGCCCCCCGCTCGCATCCCACCTACCTGTGCAGCCCGACCGCACCGAGCAGCTGTGCATCCTGGCGCTGCCCTCGGACATGGGCTTCTCAGAGCTGTGCACCTTTATGGGCGCCTACTTCCAGCATGTGAGGGCGTAGTACCCTCACGGGGACTTGTTACAGCATGCTATGGCATAGTACCTTCATGGAGACTTGGTTACAGCATGTCGGGGCGTAGTACCTTCCATGGGCGTCTGGTTTTGTGCTGCGTTGTGCAGGTTACAGTGCGGGTTGATGCCGCCGTGCCCCTGCCTTGGGACTTGCTTCCAGCATGTGGAGGGCGTGGTTCATGAGGCGCACGCTGCGGGACCGTTGTTTGACGGGGGCAGGGCTGTGCGAGTGGAGCCACCCACGAGCCGCTGCCTGTTGAGGCGGACTGCAGGCCGGCACAGCGGGCTGGCTGGCGGCGAAGTGTGCGCCGCCCCAAATCCTGCCCCTCACCTCCTAAATGACATCAGGTCATGAACGTTTTCCCCCGCCCCCACCCTCCCACCCCCACCCACCCCCCACCCCCCACCCCCATCAGGTCCGGGAGGTGCGGCTGGTGCGGCGCGAGGGGCGCGGCGGCGTGTGCCTGGTGCTGCTGCGCTTTGCCGCCCAGGCAGAGGCCGACGCCTTTTACCAAGACTTCAACGGCAGGCCGGTGCGTCGCCGCCAGCCTGCGTACGCCGGCTAGTTTCTGCGCCATGCCTGCCTGCGTGCTGGCGCATGCCGATGCCCTGCGTGCTGGGTCGGTCGTTGCTGCAGCAGCTCCTACCGCCGGCCCTCCGAGTGCCTGCGCTGACAGACACCTGCGCCCACTGCCTGCCCACGCCCGCCCCTGCTGCCGCTGCAGTTCTGCATGCTGGAGCCGGAGCTGCTGTGCCGGCTGGTGTATGTGAAAGACGTGGAGTGCCAAACGACCGAAAGCAGCAGCAGCAGCAGCAGCGCCGCGGCCGTCGCCGTCGGTGTCGGCGGCTTGGAGGGCGGCGGGGGCGCCTTCCGCGCGCCCCCCGGCACCACGGAGCTGCCCACCTGCCCCGTGTGCCTGGAGAGGCTGGATGAGCACATCAGCGGCATCGTGACGACGGTGGGTGGGGCGGGCGGAGGGGCGGGGTAGGGCAGGCGGGCGAGAGGGCTTGCACAGCGATTTGACGCCCTTGCTGGCAAGAGGCAGGGGCGCTGCTGCCCTCCTTTTGACGCCATTCTGCCTCTGCCATCTCGCCGTCCCCCCTGCCAGGTGTGCAACCACCGCTTCCACAACGAGTGCCTGCGCCAGTGGGGAGACACCTCCTGCCCCGTCTGCCGCTACTGCCAGCACTCTGCGGCCACCACCAGCCACTGCGCCGTGTGCAACACCTCGGCAGGTGGGTGGGCATGACGCGCTCTGCGGCTGCAGGCTGGTTGGGCTGGTTAGCGCGCTGGAGTGCACCTGGCCTGCACCCTCGCTTTCCACCGATCCCTCTGTCCCTTCTGCCCCCCCTCCTGTCCCCTCCTCCTGCTGCCTAGATCTGTGGATCTGCCTGATCTGCGGGCACGTGGGGTGCGGGCGCTACCGCGGCTCCCACGCAGCCGAGCACTGGCAGTCGAGCGGGCACGGGTACGCGCTGGAGTTGGAGACGCAGGTTGGTGGGGGGGGAGGCCGGGGGCGGCCGAGATGGAGTGCACAGGGTCTGTAGACGCTGGCGGCAGTTGAACAGGGAACGGCGTGCGCTAGAGCTGGGGGTGCAGGCCGACTTGCGCCGGGCAAGCTGCATTCCAGCCTTCCGCCAGGGTACGCAGCAGCAGTGGCCACCTTGGCAGGCGCGCTGCTGCAGCCTGTGACATGCACTTTGCCCCCCCCCCCCCCCCCCCCCGTTTGCAGCGCGTGTGGGATTATGTCAACGACTCGTACGTGCATCGCCTCATTCAGTCCAAAACAGACGGCAAACTTGTGGAGGTGCGCTGCCGCCTGCATGCCGACTGCGGCGGCGTCGCCATGGCGGGGTCTGCTGCCGCTGCGCCGCCGCTGCTGCCGCCGCTGCTGCTGCTGCCGCTGCGCTGCCCCTGCTGCTGCCCCTGCTGCGCCAGGACAGTGCACGCCTGCCGAGCGCCCCTGCACGGGCGCCTCCGCTGGACGCTTACGTGCCCTTTTCCTGCCCCTCGTTATTCTCCTCCTCTTCCGCACAGGTGCCCTCGCCAGCGCATCACGGCCAGCCTGGGTGCAGTGGCCGGCCGGCAAGCCGCGGGCCGCCTGCCTCCGAGTGCGGCAGCGAGCAGTGTTACGGATACGGAGGGCCCATGGACCCAGAAATGGAAGAAGCCATGGTGCTCAGGTGGGTACTGCTGCACTGTTTGTAGGGGGCACGTACTGCTTTGGCAGGCGGGTGCCATGGTGGTGGGGGATAACAGCATTAAATGCAAGCATAGGCCAAAAGGCGGATCCAGGGCAGAGCTGGCTGCTGTGGCCATGCCCTAATTGTTGCATGACTCCACCACCTCTTTCCGCCGCCCTTCCTCACTCTTCTGCCTCAGCAAGCTGGACGCGCTAGCCATGGAGTACAACCACCTGCTGGTCACGCAGCTGGAAAGCCAGAGAGCCTACTTTGAGGGCCTGCTGGTGCGGCAGCGCGCCGAGGCAGACTCAGAGGTGGAGGCGGCCGGGGCGGCAGCGGGCGCCGCGCGCACCGGCGCGGACGCGGCACGGGCGGCGGCGGCCGAGTCTGAGCGGCGGCGGCGGCAGGCAGAGAGCAAGCTGGTGGGTGGATGGAGGGTGTTGGCGGGCGGGGAGGGCAGGGAACTCGGCAGTGCGACGCTGGTTTATCTTGGCAGTGCGACACTGGATGCGCGTTCGAGGAGCAAACGCCGGCGCCGAGGAAGCAGTGCGCACGTCAGCCGTGTGTGATCAACAGTTGACCATAGCGCGCGTCTCGCTTGCCCTGCGCAGGCCGACACGTCAGCGCGGCTGGCAAAGGCAGAAGAGGAGCGGCAGTTTCTGAAGCAGCTGAATGATACGCTGCTGGCAAACCAGCGAGACTTCCAAGTGAGCGCGCAAGCAAGGGCCTGGTCTCTTGCACACCGGTCGCCTCCAATTCGGTTCCAGCGCTTGTTTACGCCCGCCGTCCTCCTCAGAATCAGAGGCGCAGCAGAGGCGCTGCCTGCTGCCGCCCACCCACGCATGTTGACATGCAGAACCGCGACCCTTCATCTCTTTCTCTCTTCCCACCCAACAGGTACGGCTGAAGGCAGCAGAGGAGGGGCTGCAGCGCACGACGGTAGCGAAGGACGCGTCGATAAAGGAGCTGCAGGAACAGGTGCGGATGGAGGATGCCATTTCTTGTTGTGTCGAAGAGGAACGCAACGGGCGCGGGGGGAGCGCAGGCTTGCTGCTGGTCTGGGTCGCAGCCTGCATGCGCTGCTCGACCCCTCTAGTCTAGCCCAGTTGTTACTTTTTACCACCTCACGACAATGCACCAGCCCCCAACCTGAGGCGCAATGGTGCACGCCAGCTCACCCCTTTCTCCTGTTGTGCCTGGCAGGTGCGTGACTTGATGATCTTTTTGGAAGCAAGGCAGACGATCGAGGCAGCCGGGGGCGGCGAGCTGGAGGGCGCAACGGTGCTGCCCATGCCGGCGGCGGCGCAGGAGCAGCAGCAACGCGGCGCGCGGCGAGGCCGCAAGCGGTGACCCCCATGCTAGTGGCAGCGTTTTAGAAATAGCCAGAGTTGTAACCTGGAAGTTGCACAGTTCCATAGAGCAGTCACTGCGAAGTGACATGGGGCTGGGCTGGTGAAGTCACAGTGACATCCCCAGCTTCCCTTGCGCCGGCTGCTGCCTGCGCGCAGTACCGCCCCCTTCGCTCGCAGGCAGCAACCAGCGTGGGCGCCGGGCTCGCGCCGGCTGCTGCCTGCCCGCCGCAGTTATGAGCGGCCACATGGGGAGGCTCGACCGCGCTGGCGTTTGCGCTGAGCTGGCGTCTGCCCGACGACGGGGGCGCCGCCGTCCTCGCCTGCTGCCTACTGCACAGCTGTGAGGCGTCGTATGCCGCTGCCGCCGCTTGCTGCCAACCGACCAGCCAGCGCTGGCCAGCGAGGCTGGTCGCTGAGGTGCACAGTCGGGGAGGGTCCAATGTTTCATCAAGTCTTGGCAGGGGAGCGCCAGCTCATCAGAATGCACAGGCTTTGTACCCAGTCTTCTGCCATGCATCCTCTCCCTCCTGCCCTCAGATCCCGGCTACAGGAGAGGCCGGACGTTGCTTCGCCGCGCGGCAACGAGCCTGCTGCTGCTGCTGCTGCACCTTGCCTGCACTGACGGGATCATTGCATGTAACATAGCACGCACGTGCAGTTACAAGTGGTGGACTCTGCAAGTGACGGCACACTTGTTGGTCGGTCCGTACAGGGCTGGTGCAGGGCAGGCTGGACATTGCGAGGCTGGGCACGACGGGCTGGCCCGCCGCTCTGATTGCACAGCACGATGGTGGCCAGTGGTGGCAAGCCGTGGCGCTGCTCTCTTTCTGTGTGTTGCTCCACTGCATGCAACAACGCTCAGCGCGCTGCTCAGCCGCCGAGCAGCCGGCGGCCAGCGACGGCGCTGGTGGCAACGGCGCCGGTGCAAACCTTTGGGCCGCCGGTAGACGGCGCAACGCAGCTCACGCCGGGAGCTGCAGCAGGGAGGCGAGGGGGCAGGTGCGGAGGCACACTAGACTGCGCGTGCGACAGCTGGCGTGCCACGCCGGGCGGCTGCGACGGACGGCCCCGGCCGTCCCGTCGCCCGCTTGCTGTGCCGAGTGCAGACAGCAAGGCCCGCCAAAAGTTGCCTTCCCAGCCGGCGCCTCCCCACGTCCCCACGCACACGCACCCTGGCAGCACTCGGTCGCTGACCCGCACTGCTCCCCAGGGTTCAGGCACGGCGCGCCGCCTCCGCCGCTTGGCGGCGGCGGCGACGACGGCGGTGGTAGCGGTGACGGAGAGGGCGAGGGCGGCGGGGGTGGCGGCGGGGGTGGCGGGGCCAGTGCGGCGGCGATGCACAGCTTGGGACCGCCCGAGGGCGGCACGGCGCAGGCGATGCCCTCACCGACTGCAGCAGAGCAGTGAGCAGCGCAGGGGGGAGGCGGGGGCAGGTCTGGCGAGCGCCTGCCTGTGTTCGAGCAGCACAGACTGCGCTACACGCGCTTGCTCTTCGGTGCGCTTCCCCCACAACAGTCTGCTAAGCAGCACTCGACAGGATGCTGCAGAGGGAGCACGCATACTGTAGTGTACATTGCGCACTCACGCTGGCAGCACTCGAATGTAGTGCCGCACTGCTGGCCGGGGTCCTTGCAGGCGCCGCCGCCGCCGCCTCCGCCGGGGCAGGAACTGGGCGACAGAGCATCCTGAGTTGGTTGCAGGGCGAGGGCGGACGAAGCAGCGGCGGCTAGGCCATCTGGCTTGTAGGGATACAAACCAAGCAGGGAACCAGCTGACCCGACATGCTGCCGCTGACGGATGCCTTCACGACGCCTGCAGAGCAGCCCCGAGTGTGCCGGAGGTGCAACGCCAGGTCCCGTCTCGAAGGGTTGGCGTTGAGCAAGGGAGGGGAGGCGTGTGCCGCGCACGGTGGGGCATTGGTTTGAACGTACCAAGTTGAAGAAGCCCTTCGAGCCCTTCTTGGGGCCCGTCAGCGCCTCGCCCTGCTGCCAGGTGTAGCATTCGGGCGTGGAGGTGCCGATGGCCCTGACCTGCGGGCGGCGTGCGTCGGCGCCGCGTCAGCAGCCAGCGTGCAACGGCGATGGATGGTGGGTTGTTAGGCAGGGGCGGCTGGGCTTTCCGCGTACGCTCCAGCAGCAGGGGCCCTTTCCGGGTGGCTGCCAGTGGCGCGCATGCGGCTGGCACAAACGAGCAACTGAGAACGACGTACCGTGTCGCCTGCTTGCAGCGAACCCTTGGTTCCGGAGCAGGTGCCGGCCTTGGCATGGACCTGCACAGGGGGAGGGCGCGGGCCGACACTTCGCCGCGCTTGCTTTCACCGCCTCGCAAGGTCTGCATTACTGAGCGTTGGAGGCGCTGGCGGTGGAAACTGGCGGCAGGCGCCGGCGGCACCGGCGGTGGACTGCGCCAACCTGCGCTCTCACCTCGGTCTGACCATCTGACTTGTAGCACACGTCGACGCCAGGGCAGGCGGTGGAGGTCATTTTGTACTGCGGCAGGGGGACGTCGACGGTACTACAGGTGGCAATCCGGTACTGCAGAGTCAGGTGTCGCAGGCTGGCATCTTGCCCCGTGCCAGCTGGGCGGTGGGGACGGCCCGCGTTCCCTCCTCACCAGGTCGACAAACCCGGTGCCGCCAGACAGCTGGCCTGACATGATCTGCACAGGGAAGCGATGCAGGGGCGCGCCCTTCTCCGAACTGCACTGGAAGACTTGGAGCGCTGCCGACCCTGCAGCAAAGGCACGTCGTTGGCGCCTGATTGTGTTACACCTGTTTGCAAGCTGAAAAAGGCGCGCCCTCCAGAACCTGCCCAGAACCTGCCCTCAGCCTCCCATGCACCCTTGCCCGCGCGCCGGCCTGCGCACTGGCCGGCACTCGCTGCCGAGAACGTATGCTAGAGGCACCGGCGCAGCGCGCGCTGCAGGGGAGCCCGACCCGCCTCACGCTTGCTTCCTGCCAGCTGTAGCACACTTGCTGCGGCGACCCGCTGACCCTGATCTGCAGCAGCGGTGCACCCGGGGAGTGGCAAATGTGTCAACTGGGGCGTGGTAATTACTTATGGTAATCACTTATACGGGGGTAAACACCCCAAGGCAGGTGGCCCCTGGTGTCTTCCTGGGCGTGGGCATGAGAGGGTGACAGGGAGGGGGCCGGTTGAGGTTTCCAAAGCCCGAGCATTTCGCTGCTGGCTGGTGCTCGTTGGCGCTGGTGCTGCAGGGTGCTGCGGGGTGCCGCATGCTGCGCCGGGCACTGGGACAATGCCTTGGCATATGCAACATGCTGGAGGGGCCGACCAGGTGACCCCGCAGCAGGCCTGGCAAGCAGGCATTGCACAGAAGGGGCGGCATCATGGCATAGTGCCGCGCTCCCTGCGATGCCCTCCCCCGGCCTCACAATGTCGCCGGCGTTGATGCTGCCGGTGGCGGTGCTGCAGATGTCGGCTTTGGAGCGGATCTGCGGAGGCAGAGAGGGAGGGCCGCGCGAAAGGTAAAGGGTGGCTCAACTAAGGCTCGATGCTGCCACCTGCTGGGTGCAGAACTCGATGCAGGGCCCACACTGCAGGGTCCTGGCAGGAGAGTTCGGTTGCTGGGCAGCAGGGAGCAGGTGAGGTGAAGAGGAAGGGTCAGATGCGCGAGGCATGGGACATGGAGGTGGCCTGGGAAGGTGGGCAGGCACCGCCCGCGTGCACGTTCTCGCGTGCGTGCGCTTCACGCGCCTCGCCCTCGACGCCGCTGTCCACCTCCCAGCCCTGCGCACGTTGACTTGCTGGTCAGCACGGTAGCACTGCGCGGCTGCCGAGGCGCAGAGGCAGCCGAGGAGCAGAGCCGCCAGCGGCGGCGCCGCCCAGCGGCCGAGGGGCGGCCGCATGGCTGGGAGGACGGTCAGCGGGCCAACGAGGCGGGCTGTTGCTGAAGACGAACAAAGGCTTGGCGTAGCAAGGAGAGGGGGAGCGTTCGTGCTGGGCGGCGCGACGTGCTTGCTGCGCCTTCATCCCAGGCGGGCCGCCTCTCGTGTGTGGATGTGTTGCAGGGCTGCCGTACAAAAAGCACGGCGTTACAGTGCTGGGCCACGGCAAGCTGCGACCGACCTAGCGCCGCTACCTCATACGCTCATCTGTGCTGCTTTCTTTGCAGGGGCCCTCGGCGCAGCGCCAAGTCTGACCCGTGCGTCCGGCGTCGCTTGTCTCACAAACAGAATCCTCAACACATCTGCACCGCGCGATATTGCTACAACAGGCTTCGGCGCCACGGAAGAGAAGCCAAAGGCCGCATGCAGAGTAGAGGAGCAGGACAGTATGTGATGAGGCTGCCGGCGCTGGCACAGTGTTGTCCGTCAGAACGCCTCCCATCCTTGGCCAAAGGAGTTCAAGAGCCCGTCAGCGCCATGTGAGTGACCATCACCGCGAGGAGCAACACGATGTGTCCCTTCTCTGGCGTTGCTCCTAGCTGGTCGATGTGATGACAGGTGCTGTGATGTCACAGGTGGCCAGGGTTGGCCTGCTCCACCATGCCCGCCGCCCCCGACAGCAGGAAAAAGATGGAACCGACGATCTGACCAAACGCGATGAGCCAGGGGCTCTGCGCCCAGCTGCGCAGGTTGATGGGCGGGCGGCGGCGGCGCGGGGGGGGAGGGGGGAGTCAGGTGAGATTGCAACCAGCTCGGCAGCGCAGCAGCACGCCAAAGCAGCGGCGACAGCGGAGGCAGCGCGCCAACTGCACCTGTAGCTGTAGCCAAACAGCCCTGCGCCGTTGACCATGAACCCCACGCCGCCCCAAAAGCCGAAAAACGTCGCCGCGTAGCTCACGCTGCAGTGAGGGGCGGCAATTGAATGTCGATCAATGGATCGATGCCAGCCCGCTGGGCGCGGGAGGACCTGGGCAGCACGGCCCGACCAGCAGGCAACCTCTGTGTTGCCTGCCTGGCTGGGATGCCTGACGGGCAGGTCAGGGGAGCCCCTTTCCAGCTGCCCCCATCACGCTGCGCACCCCTCCCTAGCTAGAAGCTAAGGCATCCCCGCCACCCGTCACCTGTGCACGTCCTGCCGCCGCGTCGGCACCAGCCCCCGCCACCAGCGCCCCGTCTCCTCCATGCACGACAGCGCGCCAGCCACTGCGCATTGTGGAAAGCCAAGCTGCTCTCTGTGCATCTGCCTCCCTCGTCCATGCACGACGCACAGCGGAGCGATGCCCCACGTGTGATAAGCAGGGCGATGCCCCACACCGCTGCTGCACCTGCCCGCCATGGCATTGTCAGCAGTCCCGTCACGGCGCACACCCGGCTGCCTGCCCGGCCCGCTGCCTGCCTGCCCGCCCCGCCCGCACGCCCGCCGCCTGTACCAGTGAAGAGTGCTCCGCCGCACGTGAACGTAAAGGCAATGCCCCACGTGGCCAGGGGCTTGGAAATCTCTACCGCCATGCTGACGACATCAATTACGCATCCCACGTCAAACAGCTGCGGCGCAGCAGGGGAGGGGGCAGGGGGCTGGCGTCGACTGCACAGCCGGGGGCAAAGCACGACGGGCGCAGCAGGGGTGGAAGGGGCAGCACGAGGCACGGGTGGCGGCTGCTTCGCGCCTGAGCCCCTTCCCAGCCCGCGCGTGCACGCCAGCCGGCGGTGCCGCACCAGGATGCCTGGCAGCTGGATGGCAGCTGCCCACCATGAGATGATGTGGAGGTCTGCTGGACGGGGCAGGATGCGGGGGCGCGGCCGCGCCCCGCTCCGCCCGCCCTTCTCCCACGCCTTCATCCGGATGCCATAATCCAGGTTGGTGCTCTCCAGGATCTGCAACCAAGGGGCGGCGGGGAAGGCGAAAGGGCGCGCAGTCCAAAATGGGACCGACGGTCACAGCATGTGACAGACCGTGCTAATTGCCAGCGGGATGTGCAGCTGCTACAATAATACGCTTGGTTGAAATTCACACAATCCTGCGGTGCCGCTTCAAACAGTACAGCTGCCATTGATGGTGCTACCCGCGTGGCGGCGCTGGCCGCCAGCTGCTGCACCAGTCGGCGCTCTTCGCCAGCCTCCCATGCACCGCCAGCAGCACGCCCGGCGTGTAGAGCGCCACGCATGCAAACGTCTCTGGCCACGGCGCCAGCAACGCCGCCAGCGAGCCCAGGCCTGGCGGCCAGACGTCCGGGTTGCTGGAGGGATCAAAAGGACCTCCAGCTGTAACCTTTCGGTGCCTGCCGCTAGGAGCGTAGAGCAGACCGGGGAGAAGGTGCCCGCCGCTGCCCGCCCGCCCGGCCGCGCCCCGCGCGCGCGCGCGCCCCCCCCCCCCCCCCCCCCCCCCCCCCAATGCTGCCCACAGCGCAGCGCAGCGCATGCACCTGATGGGCGTGGACAGGCGCGCGATGCCGGTCATGGTGAAGAGCAGCGAGCCCAGGGCGAACACGAGGGCCACCCACCAGCCCAGCTTCTTTGCCTGCGGGTGGGGTGGCGTCGACGCTGGGTCGGGGAAGGGGAGCCGCCCAGGCCAGGGCCAGAAGGCAGCAGCCCACCAGCCAGCAGTGCCCCGCCTGCCACACATCCCACTAAACGCTGATGTGTACTACATTCCCGGATGTACATTGACCCCACCCTCGGGCGGACCCCTACCTGCAGGCGGACGTCAAGCGCTGCCAGCCAGCGCAGCGGCGGCTGGGGCTCCTGGCACTCGTGCGGCTGCAGCACCTGCCCACCCGTAAGCAAGTCGAGAAACCGGGGAGGTCAGCGGCAGCGCAGGGATGCAGACACAGCCCCTGCACAACTGCAGGCATGCGGCAATGGGGTGGTCGCAGCGCGGCTGCCAACGTGGCAAGCGGGACTGCCAGCCCCGCGCTGCGCACCCGCTTGCGCGCACGGCGTGCCACCCAGCTGAACTGGCGGCCGTCCTCGCCTACTCCCTCCACCGTGGCCAACACCAGCGGCTCCGCCTGCCCGCGCCGCTTCCATACGCCGCAGTACTTGCAAGACTCCCTGCAGCGTGTGCGCGCGCGCAGGCGGCGGCGGTCAGCAGCCGGCGGGAGGCAGTGGCAGCAGCGCAGCGCACGCTCGCACGGCCCTTGCAGTGTCCTGCGCTTGCGTGAGGCCGGCAAAGAAGCGGGCCCGCCGCGGGCAGCGAAGGTCACAAACCTTGCGGAGCTTGGCAGCTCGTGCCCTGGGCATACGTCCGCCTCCCATAGCGATCTGGAGCGCCTGTAACGAGCTGTGGCGTGTTCCTGCCCGTTGCCGCGCTCAGAGTCCGCGGCGGCCATACTTCGTTGTGGTGCGGTCTCCCCTAGCTTCTCTAGCAGCAACAACAAGCCACTGGGACGGGTGCAAGCGGTCGTGACAGTCGTGAAGGCTGGTGTGTCCTGCAAGTGCGCCACCGCTGCCGGCGCCGCCACGCTGTGCCCGCCGGGTTTGCTGCCACGCCGCCAGCAGCTGGCTGCCATCCCATGTCAAAAGGCGCTGTCATCATGCAAGCTGACAGTGAGGCTATTACAGGAGGATGGTCGGACATGGGCAACAGTACTCAGCTCAGCAGGTAAGTTATGTGGGTGCAAACTGGGTGCAAATGGGGTCATGACATCAACAGGAAGCGCAGTGCAAAATCTCAGTGGCAGGGCGAGCTTTCTTTCGGGATGGCAAGCCGCATGTGGCAGGGGGCAGACGTGACATGTGTTCTACTCTAAATCAAGGCGCCACGTTGGGCAGCTCCGCCGGGCGGCAGCGCATCGGGTGAGGGGGAGCACAGGCAGGCCTTGCCTCCCGCTGGGCACAGCGTCTGGCAGCTCTCTGCCCCTCACCCCTGCGCTCATTCTCATCGTTCCACCGCTTCAGATCGACACCGAATAGGGAACGCCTTTCATGGTCAGGCCATCCTGCAAATTCGACAAATCAATCAAAGAATTAAATGCAAGAAAGCAACGGAGCAACCGGAGCACGGCGGCACTACGCTTGCTTGCTTGCTTGCTTCCAAGAAGGGGCCAGCGGGCATGCAGCGCTGCTGGCTGTCAACATCAAGGCTGCCCGCCCGCCTGGCTGCCGTGCCTGCCTCCATCATATTCTGCGCTGCCCCTCCCCTGCCCTGCTGCCCCTCCGCTGGCTCACCCGCGAGGGGGGGGATGAGCAGAGTGTACTCCATGCCGGCCTTGCGCTCTGCAGGCGAAGCAGAGAAATAGAAGACGCGCCGTTCGTGGGCGTGGGTTGAGGGAGCCGGGTGGGGTTGAAGGCAGAGTCCCCCCGCCTGGCGGTCCCCCTGCCCCAGCCTCACCCACCACGCCCGCCCGACCCCTCCCCAAGCACCGCCCAGCACTCCCCCTCCCCTTCTGTCCCGTTCTGTCGTGCGTTCTCTGAGACCTCTGCTGGCTCCCCGTGGACTTTAAATGTAATTGATTGATTGATTGATTGATTGTTCTGGCTCGGAATGGAAACAGGTGTACACCCACAGCAGCAGCAGCAGCAGCAGCAGCAGCTGCAGCTCCCACCTCCCCGGTTTCCCGCGGGCATGCTGCGCAGTACCCACCTCCGTCCGCCCCGGTGTACCGCGTCCAGTAGGCCTGGTCGCTGTTGCGCGTCTGGACGCGGGCCTCCACCGCCGCCATGCGCGCCATGAACCGGGTGTTGAGCGCCACGGCAGCAGGGTCCTGCAGGGGGAGACAAGGATTCGGTGGTTGGTTGTGTCGACAGGTGTCCTGTCAACATAGAAACGTAAGTGACTAGAGCGCGCCAGGTGTTCCATCATCCCCCCCCCCTCCCCCCCCCCACACACCACCCCCCCACCACCCCGACCCACCGTGAGCAGCGTGTTGCGCTCGTTCAGGGTCTGCTCGTTTTCGGTGTGGATGGACAGCAGCTTCACCGTCACCATCACCTTGACCTGCGGCGGCGGCGGTGCCAGATGTAAAACGTCAAAACGAACAGGCGGTTGGAAGGGCCGCCCCGTGTACTCTCTTCCGAGATCTGTCACCGCCTCACCATGCTGAGCGGGTCAGCCACGTAGGTCAGGATCTCCGCCTCGTGGGAGTGGCCCTGGGAGCCGGCCAGCTTCTGCACGCGCAGAGGGCGGGGGGGCCGGCAAGCAGATGAGCGATGCGCCCTCCTCCCAGGTCTCCCCCAGCGCACTCCTGGCTTTAGAGCTTTTTTAGGCCCCTGCCCCCCCGCCCCCCCCCCCCCCCCCCGCCCCCCCGCCGCCTGCCAGCCCACAACCCCTGACGGAAAATCAGGCAGTGCCCAACCTGCTGCACCAGGCGCGTTTCCCAACTGGAGCTCGCCTTGTACGCCTGCGCGTCGGCCTTGGCGGCGGCGGCGGTCGGCGCGTCGGCACCGCGTGCGCTCGGCGGACGGGGGATGGGACGGCGCACCAGCCAGCTGACGTTGAGCAGCAGGGAGGCAAAGACGTACTGGCCTGCAGTGGAGAAGGCAGAGGGAAAGCTTCAACCGTGCAGGCGGCGCCCCGCCGGCGGACCGCCTGCCCACCGACAGAGCGGCTTCCCCACACCTTGCTCGCACCGGCCCCAGCCTGCTGCGGCCGCTGCCGCTGCCGCTGCATACATGGCACGACATGCTTCCGCTGCTGCCGCCGATGCTGCTGCTGCTGCCGCTGCTACACACATGGCACACCACCACAAGTCGCTGCCTACTGCTGCCGCCGCTGCTGACCCACCCACGCACCGAAGTTGACAGAGGCGTGGTGCGCCGAGGCGGTCCAGGCAATGGTGGTCAGCAGCCGGGCCAGCTGCTCCCGGGTGGCGATGCCGCCGGCAAACACCCACGCCTTTTCCTCCTCCGTTTCCACCAGCTTCATGTCCGGGTGGCCCTTGTCCTGCGGGAGGGTTCCAGCCACATTCAGCATGCTGCTTTAGGGAAGTGCATTCGAACGAGGCAGTAAAAGGGCGTCTGCTGGTTCAACCAGCTTCTGGGTGGCCCTTGTCCTGCGGGGGGTGAGGGGCAAGGAGCAGGGAGAACCACGTGGGTGTGGGCCGGGGAAGGGGGGGCACAGGCCGGGCGGCACGACGCCGGCGGGGAGCGTTGAAACAGGGTGTGCGCGTGGCCGGAGGGCGGCTTGCAAGGGGTGGCCCTTTTCGTGGGGCAGCCCTCTCCTGCCCCCGTTTCCCCGCGCGTGCAGCTGTGCGGGCGCGCGCACCTTGACGTCGCGCCACCACGCCTGCAGCTCCTCGTCGCCCGCCACTTCGTCGTCCGTTGGGCAGTACAGGGCAATGTACTGCAGCTGGCGGTGCATGGCACGTGACACAGGGGTATCTATTGTGGTAGGCGGGCGCGCATGGGGCGGGCAAAGCTGGGGAACGTGCCGAGCAGCGCACGTGCGGGTGGGTGACGGAGCAACCAGCAGCCCAGCTGGCACGATGCCATTCCCCATTCCCCACGTCCGTGTCCCTCCGCACACCCATGCCATCCTGGGTGCACAGCACAGCCAGCACAGCACCGCACTGCACCGCACAGCGCACCGCACAGCGCAGCGCACCTTGGTGAAGTAAGCCTCCGTCTCGTTCCACAAATCCAGCCCGTCCTGGGCGTATGGGTAGTCGGCAATCCACGGCTTGCCCTCCTTGTCCACCACGCCGCTGCAGCGCACACAACCAGTTAGCCAAACAGTCACTTCGTGGATTGGTTGACCAGTCAGTTGATCAATTGACCGATCCTCAAACGGTCAAATGACCGTTGGCTTTGCCCGCGGGAGCACGACGCGACAGCAGAACGGCCAAGCAGACGGTGCGCCTCGCGAACGGCGGACCCTCGAGCGGCCCTGCCCTGCCAAGCTCGCGGCACATGGCGACAGCGGGGCAGGGCACCCGGCAATGCGCAGCTTGGGGCGCCGCTGGCGCTCACCGCGCAGCCAAGTCCTCGGGCAGCGCCTGGCTGTGGAAGCGCCACAGGGCGCCTTAGGCGACCGAGGACAGGCGCATGGCGTACGCGCCTGCAGGGGGATGGTGGGACGATTGTTTTCAAGGGGGTGGGGAAAGCGGGAGAGGCGGCGCGGCGTACAGCCCGGGCAGGGGCCCCAGAGCTGGCCCGCAAGCTTCCTTTGCCTGCCGCGGCAGGGAAGCCGGCGTTCAAGTGGCGCTGCCCACGCGCGGCGTCGGTCCCTTCGAGCTGGCCGCACCCTCCGGCAAACACCACGCCTGCAGGGAGGGCTGTCCCCGCGCATGCACAGGTTGCTGGTTGCCTCGTGGATCAACATCTGGAGGGGCACAGGGGCAGCAGAGCAGGCCGTGCTTGCCTGGCGTGAAGCACCCTTCGATGATGCCGCCCTGGTTGATGAGGGAGGAGCGGGCCTTGGAGTTGATGTCCAGCCTAGCAGGGCGGGCAGGCAGGCGGGGGAGGGCATGGGCGGGGCATGGGCGGGGCGGGGCGGCGGGGGGGGGGGCACGGGCTGTTTGGCGCTTCAGCGAGGCAGGCGAGGCGCTCTGGTGGCGCAGATGACGGCAAGGCCCTGTGGTAACAGGAATGTCCAGTGGCAGTCAAGCAGCAGCAAGGGCGGGGCCTCACGTGTAGTGGAAGTGTGGCAGCATCAGCTTGTAAATCTGCAGGTTTGGTGGGCAGCACGCACCAGCAGTCAGATCGCGGGCGGGCTTGCTGGCTGGCCGGACAAGCCAGCTGGCCGGGGGGACGCTGCCAGTGCCCTGACCCACCTGGCACACAAGCAGCATTGCTGGCCTCCTGCTTTACACCCCCAGGCTCCCAGTTCTCCTTTCCTTCCTTCTGCTGGGTCGGCGCAGCCTGTGCTGGGCACGCTGTGCCGTGCCGGATGCCAGCGCACAGGACGCACCACAGTGCTCAGCTGGCGGCGCGGCGCGACGGCGCACGACCCCACGCGACACCGGCGGCGGCTCACCGAGTGCATGGTGCTCAGCTGGCGGTGCAGCGCGATGGCAAACGGCTCCATGCACGCATGGCAGCGCAGCCAGTGGGAGATGAGCTGGTGAAAGCCAGAGTCGACCGATCAGAAGACCACCTTGGCCAGCGCCCACAGCGCCTGTGAAACGACAGAGAGGAAGGAAGAGGCAAAATTAGGGGTGGGAGAATGCGCCCCCTGAGCGCGGGCTGAGGGAGGTGGAAGGGTTGAAGGCCGAAGGGCCCCTCTGTCGTGGAGTTGCTTCTGCACGATTGCCAGCAAGGACAACCCACCCACCCACCCACCCACCCACCCACCCACCCACCCACCCACCCACCCACGCACGCACCTCCCCCCCTGGGTTGTCCTGGTTGCCCACCAGCTCCTGCCGGCTGTAGACAAGGCCTTGGCCCTCAGGCAGGCTGCCCCCCTTGGTCGCCACCAGGGCCGCCGTCCCGCGGCTCTTGAGCTCAAAGGCCAGCGGCACCATGGCCGTCTCCTCGCCGCTGTCAGACCTGGGGGTGGCGGGCGGGGGGTGGGGAGACGGGCGTGTGTGTGGTGTGGTGGTGGGTGGGGTGGGAGGAGGGAGCAGGGGAAGGGCGGCAGCTGCTGCGACATCATTGCCCGGGCCCCCAGCCCGCCCGCTCGCTCACTCTTGCAGGAAGAGGAGCGCGCGCCCCGCATGCTCCGCGCGGTGCTTCTCCCCGAGAGACTCGGTCCAGAAATGGTCCGGCACCTGCAAGCAATTGATAAATCAATCAACCAACCAATCAATCGTTCATTCATTTAGTCAGGCGGTCGGACGACCAAGGTGCTTCTCGCCAACAGACTCGGTCCAGAAGTGGTCCAGCACCTGCAAGCAATCAATCAAGTTGGGAGGAGGCCTGAGCGTCCGGCCAGCGTGAGGGCCGTCGGCGGCGGCTTAGGGTGGGAGGTGGTGGGCTCGAGAATGCCTGCTATGCCCTTTCCCCCTCTCTTCCTGGTTCAACGTGCTGGAACCTATGCTTCTGGCTCAGGCTAATAACAAGGGTGACAGCAGCAACAGCAGCAGCAGCAGCGACAGCGGCGGCAGCGGCAGCGGCGCGGCGGCAGCGGCGGCGGCAGCAGCGGCAGCGGCAGGAGCAGCAGCAGCGGCAGCAGCGGCAGCGGCGGCGGCGGCGGCAGCAGCTCCCCCCACCCACCATGTAGTCAATCATGAAGAGGCGTGGCTTAGCGCCGGCGGCCGCCTGCGCCACCAGCTTGGACAGGCCGGCGCTGCTGCCCAGCTTCTTCAGCTCATCTATGACACAAAACAGAGAGAAGGGGTGGGGGGTGGGGGGTGGGGGGGTGGGGTGGGGGGGCAAACGGGAGTGCACGTCCCTCAGCGAGGGCGCTCATGTGCCATTTCTGAACAACTAGTCGATCCGTCCATGCCCCTGCCGACGGCACCTGCCACGTCCCTGGCCCGCCAGCTCAGAGACGCCACCAAAACGCCACCTCAGCGCCCGCCACCCCAGCTCACCGTCCACGTGCTGCGGCCCGATGGCGCTGCCGCAGTGCTCCGCGGGCGCCTTGCTCAGCGCCACGAGCGTGCAGGGGTTCATGCCCGCGATGCACTGCCGCCCCCACTCCTGGTCGGTGGACAGCACGTCGACGTCGCGCCCCACCAGCACGCGCGGCGCCTGTCAAGCAAAAGAAACAAAGACAGCTTACGCCGGTGGGCGTGGGCTGAGGTGAAGGCCGGGTGGTTGAAGGCCGAAGGCCCCCCAGCACGCGCGGCGCCTGGGCGCAGGCCTCAGCAAAGCAAGTTTTCTGGTGGAAGCAAGAGCGTGTCTTGGGACAGGAGCAGGGGCAGGGCGCCGGTCGCTGCCTGCTGCTCTTCGGGCTGAACACCCTCTTGGTTCGCTGCACCAGCACCCTCACACCGCGAGCCCTCCCTTCCTCCGCCCTGTTGTTACGGCAGCGGCGGCGGCAGCGGCGGCGGCGGCGGCAGCGCAACGGCAGCCAGGCTCACGTTGAACTTGAACAGGTCCTTCCTGCTGGGGGCGCGCTTGCGCTTGGCAAGGGGCTGCGGGCGTGAGGATGGAAACGGAGGCGAGTGGGGTTGCGTGAAAGGCGGCGCACAGGGGTCACACACAAGAGGAGGGACAGCAGTCGAGGGTCTTCACGCGGGGGGGCTTGCTGCAGCAGCCCTGTGCTGCACTGCGGTGCTCTGCCTGCCCCGGGCGACCAGGATGGAGCACCACCACCTCTGAAGCAAACAACCCACCAGCACAGAGCGCCAGCCCTTGTCCAGCTCGTCCGACGTGGCGACGGCATTGCCAAACGCGCTGTCCACTTTGGTGTCCCAGTCCGGCTGCTCGTCGTTGTTGTCCAGGGATGCGCCGCCGTCGTGGGGCTGGGGGTGAGAAAGAAGGGGAGGCCGCTGGGCGGTTGCTGTTCGCTGTCGTCACGGGAGGAGCCCTCAACGGCACTCGCGGCACGCACGCGCGCCGCAAATGCAAGGGTGCGGGCTCACCTTGGCGTTGAAAAAGTTGAGCACCTCCTGGTACGAGTCGAACTCCTTGTCGCCAAAAGGACCCAGCTGCAGCGCAGAGGGAGCCGCACAGAGAGAAGCACAGGGTGCGCTGGTGGGCGTGGGCTGGGGGAGACTCGTCAGCAAGCGGACACAGCTGCAGCGCGTGTCGATGCGTCGAGAGGCGGCCAGATGTCAGTGAACAACTGAAATGGAGTTGCATACGCACAGCCGGTCCGGGAGCGTAGTCCTGCTAGAGCCATGGCAGGGGCGATGCCCTCCAGCAGACCTGACCCCCAGCCGGCCCTCAGCCACGCACGCACGCACGCATGCACGCAGCACGCGCACCCACCTCTGGCAGCAGCTTTGCCACGGCGGGGGCGATGCCCTCCAGCAGGCCGCCGTTGAAGCCGCGGGTCTTGGAGTCGTCAAACCGCTCGTCCAGGGGGAGCCAGTGCTTGCCAGGACCGGCCTCGCCCTCCTGGCGGGCGGCGGGAGAGGAGGAGACAGTCTGTGAGGGTGACTCGACAGGGGCGTGTCCCCTTGATGGGTGGGGCTGGGGACCACTAGCCCTAGGAGAAGCACAGAGCAAGCATGAGGGCGGCCCGGCGGGGCACCGGCACAGCATGGCACAGCGCGGCATGGCCCCAGCGCAGCACAGCACAGGCTGCCATGCGGCGGTGCTGCCACACCTTACGGGTGTTGTACAGGTGGCGTGGGTAGGGCAGTTCCTTGCTGCCGCCCAGCGGGGGGCGGTCCTTGCCCAGGTCGTCGTACACCTGAGGAGGGGTAGAGAGCGGCTTAATTAATCGATTAATGATGCTGGAGGAGATTGCGGGCATGTTTAGCAGCAGCGCAGGTGCAGGCGCAGCAGCGGCAGCGCCAGCGGCGGCAGCACGGCAGCGGCGGCCCACCTGGAAGCCGTACGCCCTGTGGGCGTCTGTCAGCGGCTGCGGCCCGTCTGGGCCCTGCACCAAGGAAGAGAGAAGGAGGGTGGGTTCGGGGGGCCGGGTGGGGTTGAAGGCTGCAGCCCTGTGGCCGCTGTTTGTTGTTGCACATCTGCCCAACCACGGGAAACCTGCCGACGCAGCTGCCCTTCACGCAGCCTGCCCACGAGGCTGGGAGGCAGGTCCGCGACAACGGCCCACCCAAAGATTGGCAGGACACAACCGGCTGGATGCAATTGAATGCGCGAAACCCTTCACCGTGACCCACCCACCCGCATCTTCTCCAGCTCCGCCAGCCGCAGCTCCTGTAGCGCCGCGGGCGTGTCCTTGGGCAGGCAGGTGCCGGTGAAGAAGGCGCGCTGGCCCTGCCCCTCGACCACCCAGATAGACACCTGCAGCTCCTGCTCGTCGTCCAGCCTGCAGCGACGCACCAGCGGCGGCCAGCGACAACCCTGGACCACGTGCGCCGGCGGCCGCGCCTGCTGTTGGCCCAAGGCTGGCCCCTCACCGTGCCCTCGGCGGGCGGACAGAGGGTACAGAGGCCGGGCAGCTGCAACCCTGCTGGTGACAGGTGCACAGGCTGGCGGGACGGTGCACCGGCTGGCGGGACAACAGGGCGTGCGGGCAAGGTGTGCGAGCGGCGGGCGCGTCGGCCAAGCGCCCGTGGTGAGATGCAGGCAGGCAGGCGGCGTGGCAAAGCATGCAGGTGTGGACGCGTGCTGCAGGCGGGCAGGCGTAGCAAGCAGGCAGGCAGGTGTGTGTGGCAAAGCAGGCAGGTGTGGATGCTTGCTGCAGGCGGGCAGGCGTAGCAAGCAGGCAGGCAGGTGGGTGTGGCAAAGCAGGCAGGTGGGCGCCTGCTGCACACAGATTGGCTGCTGGCGCTGCGGCTCACTTACGTGGCGAGCCTAACGGTGCTGATGTAATCCCTGTCCTTGCCGGAGCTGCCATTCTTCTCCACCCGCAGCGCGCCCGCCGCCTCAAAGCCAGCCGGCACCTGCGTGCGTGTGTGTGGTGCGTGGTGGTGGGCATGGAGTGGTGGGAGGTGGGGTGGGGGGTGGGGGGGTAGGGGGCGGGGTTGGGTGGCGGGGTGCAACTTCTGTTCCACTGCAGGGAACCTGCCGGCAGAGGCACGCCCTCGCTTCCAGGGCAACTCGAGTTCAACATTTGGCCCCCGCAGAATTCGAACCCCGGGCGGCCCTCTCACCTGCACCAGCCCCTTGCGCCCCCACCCCGCGCACCCGCCGCCCGCCACAAAACGCTCCACCCGGCGTCCACCGCCGCCGGCGCGCTGCGCTGCCCGCTGCCCTGGTCCACCACCGTCAGATCCAGCTTCTTTGTGGCTTCCTGGCCGTCCTCTGGGGCGGAGGAGGTGATAGTGGCCACCCACTGCTTGCTGGCGGGCCTGCGGGGCGGGGCAGGGGGTGCACGGGCGGCAGCAGGAGGGGGGTGGGTGGGAGGGGGGGGAAGCCGGACCGGCGACGCGTGTTGGGTTGGGTCACCCTTGCGTGATGCGACCATGGGGAGATTTGGCGGGGGGTACGTGGGGCAGGTGAGGCAGGCGGACCGAGGAGGTGGTGGGGGGGTCGCAGCCGCCCGGCGGGGTTCTGACTCGGAGGCGGGCGGTGACGTGTGTAAGTAGTGGCGGCGGCCGGGGGTGCTGGCTCCCGCAGCTGGGCCGCTGCCCTCCCTTGCGGCCACTGCGCCGTGTTGAAGGCTATTAGAGGGCGGGGGAGTCCGGAGAAGCTTCGAACGTCGCCCAATGTCGTCTTCACGCCAGCCAGACAAACCCGCCCTGTAGGTACGTGCCGGCATCTGTAGGCGTTGCTATGGCCATGCCAACTCACGTGGAGCCATCTGCCATCGCACGCACGGTACCAGCGAGCCCTCGGCGGTGCTTCGGGGTGGCAGGCCGATGGCTGCCCAGGGGGAGGGAGGCGGCCAGAGAGGCTAGCATGGGTGATCGACGGGGAGGAGCAGGAAAGCGTCGAATACAAAGCTGCATCCCCTCGATCACAGACGTGGGCCTGGGGCCTGCGCCTGTGGGACCGCCGTGACCACACATTGCCAACCGCCCGTCGTGGCTGGCAGTCCGCAGTGCTGTGCAGCGCAGCGCAGATCGGTGTGCACAGATACACCGAGCAGCATGCATCACATCACATAAAGATACTGGGTGCTGCAGCACTGCGCAGGGATTGCGGGCACCTGGGTGCTACGTTGGCGGGACCGCGGCTGCGGCGGCCGCTGCGCTGCCAGCTTGGCACATTGCCAGCAAGCGCGCCAGCTGTGAATGTGCTCCAGCAGGAGGATGCTGCAAGTTAAGCAAAGTTTCACGTTTCTTTGGCATGTCATATCTTGTCAATTGTGGCCTGATGGTCCCCCCCCCCCAGACGCCGCTCGCGAGATTGCAACAGCCATGCGTGCACTCCGCTGTGAGCTCCGCTTTGCGATGTGCAGGCAGCCTCCAGCAAGCCTGCGCGCGGCTGTCACAGGCTCTCCCCTTGCTTCCTGTGCAGTGTGACGATCACAATGACGGAGACCTCATTGCAGACACGTCTTGGTGTTTCGACTGACCTGGCTAGCGCTGCCGGCCACGCGGCCTCTCTATCCGCCTGTGCTGCCCCACTTCCAGTCGCCTCCCTCGTCCCCCACTGCTTCATGGTTTTTGTTTGCCTCACTCAGCACAGCTAGCTGCAAGTTCGACATGGCGATGCCTCAACCAATGGCGCTGCCTGTGCCATCACAAGCTCTGCTGCGTGCCAATTGCTGCTGTCACCACCGTTGGCGAGCCACAGCATGCATGCCCATCACGTACGCCATTGTGCTGCTGCCAGCCAAAATCTGCGGAATTTTTTCTGTTGCTTTCATGGACGTGCATTTCTGTGCGAGCAGGCTCGAGCACCAGTTGCAGTCGTGCTTTGCACAGCTCATGTGAACAGCACTGCCGCCGCTGCTGCCACCGCCGCAAAACATGCCGCGACGGTTCCGACCGCTGTAACCACCACCTAGCATGCGGCAAGGTATCACCAACAGTAGCAGCGCCGATCTGCCCGTTGCACGGCCTGCTGCAGCCCGGGCGGCGCGCCCTCCGCGCACAGGAGGCGCCGCTGGGGCTGATCGCCGCGCAGGCGTGTCGAACACACGGTTGGGCATCGGCAGGCGCGCGCTGCTAGCTAATGCGCGCGGTGCACAGCTAGCGCCGCACGCCGCTGCTGCCGCCGCCAGCTCGAGCGGCGGCGCAGCCCCAACGCCTGCACAGCAGCAGCACAATGCAGGAGACGAGCTCGGCCTAGACAAAATCAGAGTGACAGCGGAGTACGAGTTTACGGTAGAGCAGCGGTGCACCCTGCGCCTGCACGGTCCACTCGGCGGTGAGCATGCTTGGTGGTGGGGCTGGCCGCCGTGCAGTTGGCGGTGCCCCCTTGGGTTTAGGCAAGAGCGTGCAGATGTTAGGATTTGGCAGAAGGGTCCCCTCACTTTTTGGCCACCAAAGAGTGAGGGGAAACCGTGCAGGGCACGGGCACCCCCATGCTTGCCGCCTTCATCTGCGCTGCATGCTGCCCTTGACACCCAAGCGAGACGGCTCATCCTCCCGGGCCGCCCGCCCCGCTGACGAACCCACCCCAGTCTCGCCCCCCGTCCCCCGCAGGCAAGGCAGCGGGCACGGCGGCGGGGCTGGCGGCGGCGCTGGTCGCGCTGCGGCGGCGGGAGAAGGCGCTGGACGGGGCGGTGGAGGCTGCCCGGCGGGAGTGTCCGGGCCTGCTCCACCCCAAACGTGAGCCTGGTGGAAGCACCTGCCTGCAGGGGCGCCGCCTTGGCAGCGCTCGACAACGCACTCCACCGCCCGTGCAACCCGCCACAAACCCTCATGCTGGCTCCTGAATTTCCCAAGCCCAAGCACTGCACTGTGTGCCCTCCCTTGCTCTTCCCCATTGCTCGCAGTGCTGGCGAGCTTCGACAGGCAGAGGGCCGCGGGGCAGAGCGGCGCCGCGCTGTCGCTGCTCGGGTTTGGGCCGCTGCAGGCGCTGGCCAGCCGGGTGGCTCCAGAGGCGGTGAGAGGGCTGCGAACGCATCCGCGGCACGCAGCTGTGCTGCTGCAGCGCTGTCGACTGCATGAACAGCGGATGTTTGATCAGGCCAGGGGTGCGAGCGGGGCAGCGCGCCAGGGCGTGTGCTGCCGCAGCACAGTTCGATGACTGACTGACTGACTGAGCAGGCTAGAGCATGGTGTGCGTGTCCGAGCAAGTGCCTTTGGTGCTGCCAGCCCACCAAGTGCAACCGCCTGCCGTGCTGCTCCCCACTCGCTGCTGCAGTGGCGGGAGGTGGAGGGGGAGATGGTACAGGAAGCAGCCCAGCTGCAGTCGCGAGCCTTGGTGCCTCAGAGGGTGCCCGCCCCTGGAGGCAACCCGGCTGGCGGCGGCGGCGGCGACGGCGCAGGCGCAGGCGTGCGTTTCACGCCGCGCCCCGGGTTCGACCTGCCCAGCGCGGTGGCGGCGTCGCCGCAGTGGGAGGGCTGGCTGCGGCGGCTGCGCGACGCCGTGGTCGCGTGGCAGCAGGCTCAGCAGGCGGAGCAGCAGCAGATGAGCGACGCGACAGGGAGCACCGGCGGCAAAGGCAGCACAGCAGGCAAAGGCGGCAGCGAGGCAGCAGGGCCCGCGGTCCTGCCAAGCAGCCCTGCCCCGACCACAGCAGACGCAGCGCTGGCCCAGGGCAGCGCGCCCGGCACCCTGTCTGCCTCCTTTGCCATCCGTGGCGTGTCGCCAGGCGGCGCGCCGATGCAGCAGACGCTGACGCTGCGTGTGGCGGCGCCTGAAGGCCGGCAGCTGGTGCAGGCGGTGAGTCGGGCAGTGTGTGAGGGGGCAGGTATGCCGATTGTTGCATGTGAGCTGGCGTGTGGGCCACTGCACTGGGGGCCCGCTGTGCTGCAGCAGCAGCAGCAGCAGCAGCACTGCCACCACCGCCACCGCCGCCGCATCGTCTGCGATGGCTGCCCGCACTTGCAGCTGCCAGTCAGGCTGCCTGCACGGCGTCGGCGCCTCGCCTCTCACACGTAAGCCACCCAACACCCCCCTCCACCGCAGCTTGAGCGGACGGGCCTGCAGCTGAGCCTGCAGATGTGGCCGGGGCTGGGCCTCGCAGCCGCCGCCCCCGAGCAGCAGCTGCAGCACTCCCTGGAGGTGGCTGCCTTCGAGCTGGTGCGCCTGCCCGGCGCCTGCGACTTTGCCTGCACCTTCCCTGCGCCTGCCTGCGACGGGCCAGCGGTGGCGGGCAGCAGCGCCGGCGACGGCACCGGCGCTGCCGGCGGCAGCGGCAGCGGCAGCGGCGCCTTCAGTTTCCAGGGCAGCGCGTACGACCTCGCGTGCATGGCGCTGGCGTTGGGGTGGATGGTGGGCGGCGGCGCCGACGGTGCCACCCCGCCGACTCCCGGTCAGTGGTACCCCACTGACGGCCGCGTGCGCTTCCAGCGCTGCGCCGGCGGCGGCGGCGGCGGCTGGGGGTGGCCGGGGGGGCAGCAGAGCACGGCCGGCGGGGAGTTTGCGCTGTGGGTGTGGCCGCAGCAGCAAGGGCCAGCGGCGGCGGCAGCATCAGCGGCAGGAGAAGAGGGAGATGCAGAGCCAGAGCCAGCGGTCGTCGAGCTCAGCCAGGAGCAGCTGGACGCCCTGTTAGACTGCCTAGACGCCTTCATGGCTCTGCACCCAGGGCACGTCGCGCTGCCGCCGCTGCCGCCGCTGCAGGCGCCGCCGCCGGGCCTGCTGCAGCGGCTGCTGGGCGGGTGACAGACTCCTGTTGGCTGGTTGAGCGATGTTATTCACAGATGGTGGCTAGCGAGAAATCAGAGGCTTGAAGCAGGCAGTCGCTGAAGTATATGCACTTTCTCAGTCGCTGCCGCCACCGGCAGCAGCGCCACCCTCGCCGCCCTTGCTGCGCCGCCGCGCGCGCTTCCGCTTCTCCTGCTGCTGCTCGCCTCCGCTGCCCGCCGCCGCCGCCCGCTTCTGCTGCATCTGCTGCGTCTTCTGCAGCGCCGGCCTCTGCTGCTGCTGGGGCTGGGGCTGCTGCTGCTGCTGCGCTCCGCCGCCGCCGGGCGTCGCAGCGTTCGTCAGCTTCTGCTTCTTCCTCACCGCCAGCGGGTTGGGGCCCTTGGCTTTGTGCCGACGGAACAGTGGCCGGTCGCGGGGCTGGCCCGCCTCCCCCTCCGCCCCTGCCAGCGCAACGCTGCGCCGCTCCGCTTGGCTGGGCACCAGCTGCTGCTGCTCCTTGGCCGCCACCGCCTGCCGCTGCAGCGCCGACGGCTGCTCCAGGTGGAGGCCGTTGACCGAGGCGAAGAGCACCGCGCCGCCGGGCACCGCCATGCACTGCCGCTGCAGAGCCTTGTCTTGGGTGGCCACGAAGAAGTGCTCCTCGTTCTTGTCGCCTGCAGGCAGACAGGGAAGCGTGGACCAGCAGGCAGAGTCAACAGAAGCTGCTTATTTAGGGTAGTAATAAGCCCTAAAACCCCTAAAGCTGCTTGGGCTTTGGAGAAGCAGGGAGCTGGCCGCTCTGGGGCTGCCTGGGGGCCGCACCGCCCAAGCCAGCCCCAACCTCCCCACGCGCCAGCTGCTACGAGCTGCTGTCTCCGTAAAGTGCTCCCACGCCCCATGCGGTCCCCAGGCCCCCTGCCACGTACCCAGCTGCGCCAGCAGGCACTCTGCGGCGGAGCACCGCTCCTCGTGGCCGCACTTGTGCAGGGGGAACTGCTTCAGGGCCTGGCGCGCGCCTGCAGGGCGAGACAGGTCATGGGCTCCTTCTGAGGCCCCAGAGTGCAAGCGGGCATGCAGGGGGTAGCGCTTCGGGGCCTGGCGCGCGCGCCTGCAGGGCGAGCAGCGACGGCAAGCGGCGGGTGGCTCAGGCGGACGCACGCATCTGCCAGCTGCCAACCGCCTGTTCGCCGGCTCTTTACCCCCCCCCCCCTTCTCGCACACACACGGGTGCAAACCCAGAGGGCTCTCTCTCCCCCCGGGCACCAGCCAGCTGGCAGCAGCCTGCGTAGGCAGCCTGCCTGCCCTCCCACCCACCGTTGAAGTCCTTGCCCAGCTTCTTCAGCTCCCCTTGCACGCAGGGCGTGGTGTAGCACTTCACCGCGTCGCCCAGCAGCCTAAAAATCAGGTCCTTGGCATCTCCCTTGCTGCACAGGGGCGGGGCAGAGGGCAGAGCACAGCAGGGGGGGACGTTGTGGAAGCAGCGGCCGCAGCACCCAACCGCGCCTCACAGCCCAAAGGATGCCTGGTGGGGTCGCGCATGCACAGGCCCTGCAGGAAAAAGGTCCTCACTCCATGGTGCTGCCTGCCTGCGGCACCGCACCGACTTCCAGCGCGGGCACAGGTTTCGTGATGCCCGACCCCACAACCAAGGGGAAGCTTAGGCTGATGCTGCCTGCCCGCCCGCCTCACCGCATTGCCTGCGGCACGTGCACAAGCCTTCGGGTGACCGGCCCTACACGCCATGCTGCGGTCCAGAATGCCCTACTTACGCCGCCTGTTACTCACCGCATCTCCTGCAGCGCGTGCACAAAGTTGCCGTCGAGCAACACCTTGTAGGGCTGGCGGAAGCCGTGCGAAATGCGGTAGAAGCGCAGCGCGCGCCGTGTCGCCTTGTGCTTCTTGCGCCGCATGGCTGCCGCTGGCTAGAGCCGCTGGTGGGCGCGGTGGGCTGCATGGCAGACGGCGACAGGCAGCAGGTGTTGGCAGTAGGGTGCGGCGGCGGCGGCGGCGGCGGCGGCGGTGGGCACTCGGTGCGACGAGAACGCATGGCTGTCTCTTTATTTTGTAGCGCAGCTGCCCCCGAGCTTCAACGCGCGCTAGAATTAGCCGGGGCGGGCGGCGGCATGGCGCCGCCTTGATAAAAGCTTGCCCTAGATGCTGCCGCGCACCTCTGACGCACGCAAGTCGGGACGACGAAGCGGCGAGCCGATGCGTGCCGACTACCGAGTGCTGAGCGACGCTCTCAAAAGCGGCGCGGCGGCTGACGCTGTGAAGCGGCTCCCTAGTGGCGAGGAGAACGAAAGGAATCGAAGAGAAGAGTGCAAGAGGCACGGCGCCAAGGCGCACGCATGTGTGTGGCCGACTGGCAGCAGGGCACTTCGTGGCCACCGCGGCGCGCCGCCGCGGTGTTGCTAGGTGCATCTCTGGGTCTGTTCTCTCGACCTTGGGCTCCTCAGGTGTCTGTGCAAGGCATTCACAACAAGAAAGTTGTGCTCTCTACACACAAGGTCTATGCATGGCGAGCAGCTTCAGCCCCTGTCACAGGGCGAGCCACGCCGCCGCCGCCTGCACCCGCCGCCTCTAGCTGCTGCCGCTTGGCTCCAGGCTCGCCTGCTGCAGCTGCCGCTGGCACAGCCCCCGCCTGCGCGCTGTGCTCCAGCAGCTTGCGCTTCAGGGGGCTGAGAGCTATTGCTGGCTTGGCAGCAGCAGGCTCTGCTGCCGCTGGTGGCGCTGCAGCTGCGCCAGCAGGGGGCTGCGTGGCGCCGCCGTTGGCTGCCTGCGGCTGCGCCTGGGCAACTGCCGCCAGGCCCGCGGGCGGCGACGCCGCGCCACCAACTGCCGAGCGCGCAGAAGCGTTGCTCGGCGCCTTGGGAAGCGCCTGCGCCTGCGCCGCCGCTGCTGCCGGCGGCGAGGGACCCGCCGCTGCGGGGGGGCGGCCAAAGGCGCCTGCTGCCCCGGCGCGCGGGCTGGTGGGCGGCATGCCCGACTGCTGCCGCCGTATCGTGTCAACCCTTCCAAACACATCGCACTCCTCCAGCACAGCCATCGGTTTCGGAGGTGCTCGCGGCTTGGGTGCTGCTGCAGGCTTGACGTCGACGCCGCCCGCTGCCGCCTCAGCCCGCGCGCCGCCTGCCGCCGGCTTGCCGCGTGCCGCCGCAGGCTTGGCGTCCCCAGCGCCGGCCGGCTTGGGGCCTGCAGGCGGCGACGCCCCTGGAGGCTCGCCCGCTGCCTGCTGCTGCCGCTGCTGCTGCGCCGCTGCGGGCTGCTGCGCTGCCTCAGCCCCATGCTTCTCCTTTCCTTCTGCCTTCTGCTGCTCCTGCTGCTGCTCCTCCGCCTGCTGCTCCTTCTGCTGCCGGCGCTGCTGTTTGGGCGACCGCTCATCCCCAGATTCGTTGCTGTCGCTTTCATCTGCAGGCAGACGGGGGGCGCATGGGAGGCATCACTTTGGATCTACTCCCGGAAGCCCGCGACGCTCCTCTGCTGCTCGATGCTGCCCTCGTGCAGGCTCGCACCGCTCCCAGGCTTCACACCCGCCCAGCCCAGGCCCGCCCAACTCTGCCCGGCTGCCGGGCCATGCCCACACGCGCTGCCCACCTGAGCCCTCCTCCTCCTCCTCCTCCCCCTCCTCCTCCTCCTCCTCCTCCTCCTCCCCCTCCTCCTCCTCCTCCTCCTCCTCCTCAGAGCTGCTGTCGCGCCCGCGCCGCTCCCACGCCCACATCTGCAGGCGCTTCAACTCCCGGGGGCCGCCCTTGCTGCTGCGCCGCCCGCCGGAGCCGCCGCCGGCCACGGCAGGCCCCTCGTCCTCTGAAAACTCCCCCTGCACAGGCAAGACGGGTTGAGCAGCAGAGGCGGGCAGGTTGGGCAGGTTGGGCATGGCAGCAGAGGACGCGAGGAACGGGGCAGCAGCGCGGCGCCGGCCACCCGCGCTGCAAAGCAGACGGCTGCAGCGGGGGCGGTCGGCGGCAAGCACGCGAGGCGGCACCCCGCAGCAGGAACCGAGCAGGCTGGTGGCTGGCAGGTGCTGTGCCGACACGCAAGGCGTTGCACGACTCTTATCCCTGCTGCCATGCTGTTGTTATCCCTGCTCCCATGCTGTTGTTATCCCTGCTCCCATGCAGAGCAACGCACCTGTGACGAGTGCGCCTGCTGCTGCTGCTCAGCCTGCCGGCGCTGCTCGCGACCCCGCCCCGCGCCGGCGCCGCGGCCCTTGCGCTGCGGCGGCGCCGGGGCGCCGCGCCGCCGCTTTGCGCTGCCGTTGGCCCACGGGCGGCCGCTTTCCGCGCTGGCTGGCGACAGCCCGTCGCCCATGAGCCCGCTGGACTTCAGCAGCGAGTAGTGCAGGCTGAACCAGGCTTCTAGCGGGTCTGAAGGCACTGCAGCGGCGCCGCCGCCGCGCGCCTGCCCCCGCCCAGTGCTGCCCACCGCGCCGCTGCCGCGGGGCTCCGCGTCGCTGCCGCTGGCCTCGCCGGCCTCGCTGGCGCTGCTGCTGCGGGCCTCACGCGGCGCCGCCTTGCGCGCGGCCACGGGCTTCTTGAGGGGCCGTGGCTTGGGGGATGCCGCGGTGTCGAGGGCTGCTGCTGCGCGCGCGTGGTCTGCTGACTCGTCGCCGTCCTCTGCAAACAGATGAACACAGATGAACATGGAAGGCCGTGAGTGCAGGGGACGTCACCGCACGCCTTCGGGATGCAGAGCAAGGTATCGAGCCGCTCGCTCCTCTGCAGCATGCATGGCTGTCGAGTTATCTCTCCCAGCAAGGCTCTCCCAGCAAGGCACAGAAGCAAAAGCAGCGCAGCCCCAGACCCCAGCAGCAGCAGCAGCAGCGGCGCTGCCCCCGCCGCGTGTGGACCTGTGCTGTGCTTGGTGCCGCGGCTGCGCGTCACGCCGAGGCTGCCGCGCGACCGGCCGCTGCCGCGCCGCCGTATGCTGGCCGCAGCGCCGCCCTCGCCTGCAGGCTTGGGCTCCCAGCCGCCATCTGCAGCAGGGCGCACGGGAGGCTTCGAGCAGGCCAGGCAGGAGTTGACGCAGCTGCAATCCTCCTAGGATAGCGGCAGCGCTGCGGCGCAGCACGCTTTCTGCTAATCCGGCCGCCATTGCTCTGCTGCCGCCCCCAGCCACTGCACCCTTCCTAGCCCTTTCCCAGCACTGCCGCAGCCCCCAGGCTCACCCGACCCCTTGATGTAGCGCCAGTACCGGCTCTCCATGCGGCCCCGCCAGATGCGGCTGCTGCGCTTGTCCACCCACTCTATGCTCTCCCGCATCTTCTTGGTGGCTGCACCAGATGGAAACAGAAATAGTGTTTATGGGACGCAGGCATGACAGTGCGCAGCGGCCTGGCCGGCCTGGTTGAGCACGTTGCCGCATGCCGCATGGCGGGACGTGCCGGCACACCAGCATTCTGCGCCAGCACACCAGCACCAGCAGCACAGCTCGCGCCTCTGTGCCCGTCCACCCACGGCAATATGAGCAGCACGAGCTTGGAAAGCCTGGGCACCCAGATCCCTGCGGTCTGGCTACCAGCAGCTTGAGCAGCAGCTATCCCTGACAGCACCGCGCCGCTGCCTTGATGCACAGCAGCTCGAGAAGAGCACGGCAATGCCGCCTCGGCTTGCAGCGCACCTGGGAAGAGCAGGCGGACCTCGGTCTTGCTCTCGCGGACAATGGAGGCCTGAATGGAGGGCCAAGGGCGAGAGGCAGAGGCGGGGGTGCTGGTGGAGGGCAGGCCACCTGGCGGCAGAGCGTGCAGCGCCGTGCCTGCGCGATAGCACCGGGTTCCTCTTGCAACGCACCAGCAACCTTCTGTTGAACCACAGCACGCCACAACATGCAGTGCCGGTCGAAGCATGCATATGTACCTGGTAGTACCGGTTTCCTCCCGCGACCAGCTCCACCATTGGCTTGTCGGGGCCAGAGGCGCAGTCAAAGGGCTCCTGGTCGCACGTCTCCTTCTCCTGCTGGATGGCAAAGTTGGTTGCCTGCGGGAGCAGGGGGAGGCAATTGAACGGAGGTCGGATCAAGAAACATGTCACCAAACTGATGGTTGCATGACGACGGCACGTGGGCAAACGACAGGCACACATGCATCCCAGGGTGCTTGCAGCAACACGGCAGCCCCTGCTGCGCTCGCTGCATCTCCTGCGTCCCCCGCGGTTCACCCCTGGCAGCGCCGACGCACCGGCAGCGGCACGGCTCCGCACTGCTGCGCCTGCTGACTTGTGTACACGCCCCCCACGCACTGCACTGCATGGCCCCCCACCAGCTGCACCTGCGGAATGTTGACGATGGAGGGGCTGGGGGCGTCGCGGCTGCCATCCTCCTCCTCTTCCTCCTCTTCCTCCTCCTCTTCACGGCTCTCCTCCCCCTCTGCCTCTGCCTCCTCGTCCTCTCTTTCGCTGCCAGAAATGCTGCCGCCGTCGGCGGCCTTGCGCCGCTTGCCGCCGCGCTTGTCCTGCAAGCAACCACATCAGACAGAACAAAAGCAGGGGTTCAGCAAGTCAGCAATATGTCTGTGGGTGCTCGGCATACCACGGTGGCGGCTTTGCGCCGGTCGCTGCCACGCTCATCATGAAGAGGGCAGGCTCGGCATGCAGCTGACTGGGCGCTGAGCGGGTGCTTGGCACGTGGCATGCCGACGGCCTGCGGTTGCCGTGACAACGGCTGCGTAGCAAGCTGCAGGCCAGGCTGAAAGCAACCGGCCGACGCGCCAACGCGGCAGCTTCGGAACACTACGTCGCACCTGCTTGGAGGCTCGCCGCTCAAACTGCACGGCGTTGCACTTCTTGCAGTACTGCAACGAGAGAAGGGGATGACACGGGACAGGGTGGGCACTCAAGCAGGGAGAACAGTGACGGACCGCAGGCGGCAACGGCCGGCGGCACACGTGCGGTGCGGTGCGAACCAAACCGAAGCGGCGTCGGGTGGCGGCACTCCCCCAAGTGCTCGGCGCGCTGCATACCTTTGTGGCCAGGCTCATGACCTCTCGACAGCTCTTATTGACACACCGCTTGTGCGCACGGGGTATTTTTTCGGACGAAGACTTGACGCCATCGCCGCGATCGCCGCTGCCCTCGCCCGACGTCATGCTGTGTCGGGCCGCCGGATGCCAGGCAGCTCCCGGTGCGCCCAGAGGCCTGCTTCCGCTCGGCAGGCCTGCCGCAGCGACAGCGGCGCCCCTGGGGCGTGCGTTCGCTGCTCAGAGGGCTATAGGGGCTGGACGATGCCTTTGGCGCGCGGCAGGGGACTGCAAGAGCGCCTGGGCAAGCTGGGTGGGCGATCGAGGAGTTCAAAAAGAGACAGGCGTCCGACACAGGCGTCTGCTCTGCCTGCTCTGCCAACAACAGAATGTTCATTCAGAGACACCTGATAGCTGATACGGTATTCACACTCAGCTCCAGAGACGACGGGAGAGGCACAGGAGAGGCTTTGGCTCGGTGACGTGGCACAGCGCAAGGACAGGCGAACGTCGGGGCTTGGGATGCATGCACAGGTATCGAGCAGGTACTTAGCAGGGCGTGTACAGCTTACAGACAGCGATATGGGCGGAAAGGGAGCGGCCAGGCAGCGCTGCAGCGCCCAGCGCCGCCGCCGCGTGCCCGTTCGGCGCCCTACTCATCCGGCAGCGCCTCATCCCTGAGTATCTCGGCCAGCCTGCTGCCAGCGCCCGCCCGCCTGGCACGCACCGCAGCGGCGGGCGCCGCCTCCTCTGCCGCCGCCGCAGTCGCCCAGGCCGCCTCAGGAGAGCCGGCGGGCGGGGTCTTCTTCTGCTTCTTCAGTGGCGGCGCCGCCTCCTCCTCGTGGTTCACCCCCCACACCTGCGTCTGCCTGCGTGCCTGCCGAATCTGCCTGCGCACCGCCTGCCTGCGCGGCTGCAGCGTCTGCTTGCTGCGCTGCGCCTGCTGCTCCAAGCCGGCCTAGGTGGGCGGTGGAGCCCAGGGACGAGCCAAGCTTGCCGCTGCCATTGCCGGCCGCTGCCGCCGCCTGCAGCGCTCCCTGACCCAGCTCTGACAGCTATCAGCGGCGCTCGCCGCCACCTCTCCGCCGCCGCATGAACTGTCCCCCCGTTGCAGCTGCCTTGCGCTCGCCTGTCTCGTAGTCACAATCACATGTGCAACTCAAGGTGCTGATAATGCAACTGCATGTATCAAGAAGAGCGGGTGAGCCTCGCGAGCCGCAGCGGCTGCCAGTCAAATTGCCCGAGGTT
Organism: Micractinium conductrix; assembly: GCA_002245815.2. NCBI lineage: Eukaryota > Viridiplantae > Chlorophyta > Trebouxiophyceae > Chlorellales > Chlorellaceae > Micractinium > Micractinium conductrix. The sequence goes on from LHPF02000002.1 coordinate 1,714,754, forward strand.
TCAGGGCTGGAGATGTGCGCTCTGTTGGGCGGTGGTCTGCCTTCCCGCCAGTAGTCGACTGCCAGCAGGGCCTCATCACTGAACATGCGGCTTGGCAGGCCGTTCAGCACCCTGACCTGCTGTACGCAGCGCCAGGCGAGCGGCGTCAGCGCGAGGGGCGCTCCAAGGCGTGCAAAGCAACACGCGGTGGCGCCGCCGCGCACAGCCTCGCCCTCCGTTGCGACTTTGCGGCCGTGCTGCCTGCCTGCCCGCTTGCTATGGCGTGTGCGTCTCTCCCCAAATCGCCTTCTTGGGTTACATCTGGGAGCAGAGGCAACACATGCAGCAAGCCTAGATGTCCTCCCACTCGTCCGCCTCGTCCGCCTCGTCCGCCTCGCCGCCATCCTCTGCCGCTGCCTGCTCCTCTTTCACGTCCTCCCACAGCACCTCTCCCGCCGCTTCTGCCGCCGCCGCCTCCTGCTGCTGCTGCTGCTGCTGCTCCGGCTTCAGGCCGCCCAGGCCCAGCGCTTCTAGCTCGACGCCCTCTGCTGCCACCTCTGCCTTGACGCCCGGAGCCCAGCCGTTCTCCCGTTTGACGCGCTTGGCGTCTGCAGCAGAGGGCAGCAGGGCAGGTCGGGCCGGCCGGCTGGGTGTCTGTAGCAGTTGGACGCCGCAGGCGACGGCAAGCTGAAGGGCCGCGCGGTACAGAAGCACACCGACAAAGCGCGCCACACGAAGCACGCACCAACCGGAACCAATCGAAACGCTCAACCAAACCTCGACCCGGTCGCCCACCTGGCGACTTGCCCTCCTCGTCAACTCCTGCTGGCGCCGCCGCCGCCGCCTGCACCTGCGCAAGGTACTGCGCCAGAAAGGCCTCCTGCAGCCGCCGCTGCTCGTCCGCGTCCGCCGCCGCTGCCGCCGCCGCGGCCGCCTGCTGCTCCGCCTCGCCGCCGGGCAGGTCTTGCGACGCCGCCGGGCCCACGCTCTCCGACTCTGCAGGGGAAGGTGGGCAGGGGAATGGGGAGAGTGGGCAGGAGGAAAGGAGAGTGGGCAGGGAGGGAGATACTGTGGGGTGGGTGGGTATAAAGTGTGTGTCGCGATGTGTAAGGCATGAGTAAGCCCGGCCCTGCCGCTGCAGCCGACGCACTGCCGCTGCAGCCGATGCCTCCCCGCCAAACATGTAGATGCCCCTGCCCCTCTCACCCGCGCCGCGAAACCAGGCAGGCAGCTCCTTGCCCGGCCCCGCCGCTGCCGCCGCCGCCGCGCCGCCGCCCCCGAGCTCCACCTGCACCTCAGCCTGCGCCAACAGCCAAGCGCGGGGGCAGGTTGCCTGTTTGCGAAAAGGCAGGTGCTGTTGCAGGCAGCAGGCCAGGGGCGCATCTGCTGTGGAGCACGCAGGAGCGGACCGCAAACGGAAGCAGCCACGCACACACTGCGCCAACTCGCACCTGGGCCAGCCAGTCGAGCACTTGGTCGTCATCCATGTGCTCCTGCAGTATCAGGAGCAGGGGGAGGAGCAGCAGAGGGGTGCTGGCCGACGAGCGGCGCCAGGCTGACGGCATGCAGGCGCCATGCAGAGCCGTGCGGCTGGTGGAGGCCGACACCGGTGTGCAGTCGCGACGGCGCCGTCGCAGCAGCGGTGGCAGCGGCGCCACAACCGCCGCCGTCGCCGCCGCCGCAGCCCCTCTGGCCTCGCCTGCGCCAGCCCCCGCCCAGCCATCTTCTGCCTCGCGCGCGCCGCCGCCTCCTGCCGCCGCCGCGCCAGGTCGTGCTGCTTCTGGTGCCAGTCCTGCGCGCCAGGCGGCAGGCGACAAGCAGACACGCGTGGCGCCGTCAAGCGGCAGCACTCACGCACGCGCTGAGATGGGCGCAGGTTGGCGCAGGGGCAGGCTGCACCAGGCGGCGAGCCGTTGGCGGCGGACAGGCAGCGCCAAGCGGCGCAGCCCCTTTTCCCGTCCATGGGCATCCCGCGGAGCAGCACAGCGCAGCACAGCGCACCCTCAGGGACCCAAAGTCTGGGGGCGGCACGTCCTTGAGCCGGTCCAGCTGGTCTGCAGGGGGGGGGCGAGTAAGCATGGACAAACTGACGTCAGTCGCGCGGCAGGCCAGCGCAAGGCGGGCGCCGCCGAGCCGCTCCAGCTAGGTGGTCTGCGGAGGGGCGGGCACGCGGAAGCTAGTCGACGGAATGTGGCGGTGGTCACCGGCGGCTCCTCCCCCCCCCCCAGTGGGTGCACGCTACGTGGTGGGGCCGCTGCTGCGACGGCGCATTTGCGGGGTGCGGCCCGTGCTGCTGCTGTTTGACCCTCCCCGCCTGGCTGAAGCCTGCCGTTGCTGCCATGCGCAGCCAGCCCAACCAATCGCTCCCCGCCGGCACAAGCAGGGTGCGCTGTCCCAACCACCTAAGACTGGCCGCAGCTGCTGCTCCATGCGCTCCAGCATGCGCTTGGCGTACGCCTGCAGCTGCTGCCGGCTGGCCGCCGGCCCCGCCGCTGTGCCCGCGCCGCCCAGGCCTGCAGGCAGCGGCGGGGCGGTGTGGGCGCGTGGTCGCCTCGATACCTGATTAAATACATTATTGATACTGATTACTTGATACCTGATTAGAGATCAGCGGAAACTCCTACATCCAACACATGACCTCCTTCAGATGGTCGCTTCCCTCCCACCCCACCCCCCACCTGCCACATCCACGTTTGCTTCCAGCTCGCCGCGGCACTCCTCGCAGTGGAAGGCGCCGCTCATTGGATCTAGCAGGCGCATCGCGTCTAGGGACGTATAGGTGGCGCCGCACCGCCGGCAGAGGTACTCCTGGGGGCCCGGGGGGGGGGCAGGGGGGGGGGGATGCATGTGCTCGCAGCGGCAGGTACTGCTCCAAGGGTTCTACCACATCGCCCTCAGCACACGGCATGAGCGGGTTTCTGAGGTCTAAGCGCGAGAGCGCGGCTCGCCAGCACGTCCTCCCCATCCCAGCAAGCATCCCAGCAGGCAGCGCAGCAGGCAGCTCAGCAGGCAGCTCAGCAGGCAGCTCAGCAGGCTGCTCACCAGCACATCCTCCCCGTCGCCCATGTGCCGGCGCAGCACCGCGCGCATGCGGTGCAGCCGAAGGTGTAGCGAGTCGAGAAGAGCGGGGTAGGCGATGCTCCTGCGGGTGGGGCGGGGCAAAAGGGGATGCTGCGGCACCAGCAAGCAGCAGCGCACGAGACCCCAGCAGGCACAGCGCGCCGCCCCCGCTCGCCACCACGTGCTGCTGCGACAGCGGCACACCCTCGCCCGCCACCACCGCAGCAGGCACGGCGCGCCGCCCTGCACCCACCACCACGTGTTTGTCTGCTGGCTCATCTTCACCTCCAGCTCTGCGTCATCGGGCTGGTCCGCGTTCTGCCGCCGCACCTTGATTTTGGTGACCTCTGTTGAAAGCGGGGAGCGAGAGAGCCGGGGTTCGCAACGGCAGGCGGAGGCTCTGCGTCTCCACGTGTCGCTGACTCCAACCACTGCCAAATAAAATAAAAAATGGACACAGGCAGGCGGGCAGGCAGGCGGGGCTGCAAGGGGCCGCCTTGGGCATGCACGCGCAGCGCTTGTTACGACCACCTGCAGGCAGCGCCCGGCCGCAGCATGGCACGCACCCGACTGCAGCAGGCCCTCTGCCTGCAGGTGGCGCAGCGCGCGGTTGGCGACCTTGCCGCTCACGCCCAGCTGCACGGCGGCGAGGGAGGGAGGGGCAGGGCATCTCAGCTGTGCGGAACCGTATGGCTGGCCGTGCGGCACTTGCCATCGATCACTCCACCCGACACCGCTCTGCATTCCCTGGGCATCCGTCTCCCACACCTCGGCACTGCTCCCACCTGCGACAGGATTGCAACGTCCTTCACATAGCCGTGCGCAGCCGCCAGCAGGTCCAGCAGCAGCACTCCCAGCCCTTTGTACTCGTTCTGTGACGAGCGGGCGCGGGGAAGGCGGGCAGCACATGGGGAGGGAGGGCAGCGCAGCAGAGGAGGCACCGCAGGCGGCGGCGGCGGTGGCGGCAGCGGCGGCGGCACTGCGCAGCTTCGCGCACCTTGTCCCTGCGGATCGTCCGCGCCCCTGCCGGAATGTCATCGGGCTCCACATCCTTGGGCGGGCACTCGCCGGCGTAAAAGGCGCGCGCCAACAGGCGGATGAGGCGCGCGTAGCCAGCGTCGCCCGTCAGCGGGCGGCCCAGTGCTGGTGGCGCATTCATCGGGGTGTTGTACGCGCCTGAGAAGGCCGGCGGGCTGGTATGAGGCGCGACGACACTGCACGATCACTGCATAGTTTCGAAGGGGCTGGGGTGCGCTGAGAAAGGTACGGTAGTGGTGCACTGTCGCTGGGAAGGATTGGTTGCCCGCCAGGCAACTCAGAGGAGTCGAGTGCCAATTGGACATCCGTAGTCTCACCCGCAGAATGCGCCTTGCTTGCCCCTGCAGCCGGTTTTTCTTTACTCCTTCAATTATGGCGAGCTGCTTGGCACGCCCCTGCGCGGGGCCGCTGCCCCAGGCGGCCGCGCCCGCTCTCAAGCCTCCCACGCCGGGCGCCTTGCGGCTGGCGCTGCCCAGGGCCTGCAGCAGCCGCCGTGCTCTCTTGCAGCGCTGCGCAGCGGCGGCTTCGCAGCTCGAGGGGGTGACCACCTGGCTGGCGGCGGCGGGCGTGGACGTGGGCAAGCAGGCGGCGGCGCCGGGCGCCGACGGCAGCCTGGTTACCACCCGCCCTGTTGCCAAGGGCGAGCAGCTGTTTGCCATCCCAGAGTCTGCCTGGATCACGCCCGCAATCGCTGCGCAGTCTGAGATCGGGCAGTACCTCGTCGGGTGAGTGGGCAATCGTGGCTATCTGGCAGCTGCTGCTGCACCACGGCGGGCGGCGGCAGCACTGGTGGCCACCGGGTGAACCACTGCAGTGCGTGCTTCTTGCCCGGGGGCATGAGCGCCGAGCGTCGGGGAATGCAGAGGCAGCGATGCAAGCTTCCCGCCTCCCTGCGTCCATCCCGCCTCCCTGCGTCCACCCCGCCTCCCTGCCTCCATCCCGCCTCCCTGCGTCCACCCCGCAAACCCTCGCCATGCCCCCTTCTAACTGCTTCCTCACCTCCCTCCCGCCAGCCTCGAGCCCTGGCTGGTGCTCTCCCTCTTCCTGCTGCACGAGCGCGCCAAGGTGCCCGCCAGCCGCTACGGCCCCTACCTGGCAGCGCTGCCAGCAGACAGCGGCAGCCCCGTGCAGTGGAGCGACGGCGAGCTTGCCGACCTGGCGGGCAGCCAAGTGCTGGGCACGGTGCAGGGCTACAGGTGGGAGCAAGGGTTTAAGCAAGTCTGAGGCAGGCAGAGACAAGCAGGCAGAGCTGGCGGGCAGCCAGCTGCTGGGCAGGGTGCAGGGCTACAGGTGCGGTGGGGGCACGTGCAGGGGACACTTATGGGCCTGGGCCTGGTGCGGAGGCGCTTGCTGTGTGGAGTGATGGGGGGCTTGCACCCGGCAACCAGCAGCTGCAGGCGCAGCTGCGCGCCCTTGCATCCTGTGCTCACGCGGCAGGCACCTCGAACCCCACATCCACCTGTTCTCCCTCGCACCTGCAGGGCTTACTTCCAGCAGCGGTTTGAGCAGCTGCAGGCAGAGGTGTTTGCTCCCAACCCCGCGGCATTCGACCCCTCAGGTATCTGCCCGCCTGGTCGGCTGCTGGGCATGCGGGGCCGGCAGCTGGGGTGCTGGCCGCGTGCTGCCGCCCCGCCGCTTGAAAGAAAGAAAGTACACGCCCTTGGGCGTGGGTTGAGGAAGCCGGCGGGGCTGGGCGGCCCTCTTAGAGGGCCACGCCCCACCAGCTACCGCCGCTTGCTGTCGTGAGGGATTGTAGGCGTCCAACTAGCGCGCCTCACCACCGCGCTCCCCACCATCACTCCGCTGTTGTACCCCCCGCAGTCTTCACTTACGATGCGTTTGTGTGGGCAGCCAGCACCGTGCGGGGGCGCGTGCACCCGCCGCTCGACGGCGCCAACATTGCGCTTGTGCCCCTGGCAGACATGGTGGGTGGCTCTTGTGTGTGTGGGGGGGGGGTCGAGGGGTTAATCAGGAGCAGTGCATTTTGTGGTGGGGGTGACGTGAGGGTGATCACGGGGCGGCACTGGCTGGCACGGTGGTTGACGTGTGGCCAGCTTGTAACCGCCGGCGGGCAGGTGCTGTTGTCCCCCCTTTGCCAACCCCCCCCCCCCGTGCGCCCCGCCCCCTCCCCGCCCCCATGCCTACCTGCAGACGCAGCACCAGCGCAGCGCCGGCAACGCCGGCTGGCGGCTCAAGTCGGTGGGGCTGTTTGGCGGCGGCAGCGGGCGCACGCTGGTGCTGGAGGCGGGGGAGGCGCTGGCGGCGGGGGCGCCGGTGGCGATGGACTTTGGTCCCAGCAAGACCGACGGGCAGCTGCTGGTGGATCACGGGGTGCTGGACCCCCTCATCAGCCAGGCAAGCAGCACAGTGAGGGGAAGGCAGAGAGATAGGGAGGAAATGAGCAGAGTTGGCCCAGGGGCGTGGGTAGAGAGGGAGCCGGGTGGGGTTGAAGGACGAAGCCCCCCCAATTGGCTACCCAAGGCAAGCCGGGTAGGCAGATGTGCAGGCGCATGCGTCGCTGCATTGCGCGTTGAGTAGCTGATGTCGGAGACTGCAGCGGCGTGCACCTGACCGGCCGTCGCCGCGCCCTTCCTGCTCCGAACGTAATGTGCAGGCCAGCTACGCATTGACGCTTGAGCTCAACGAGGCAGCCAGCAACTTTGGGGACAAGATCGACATCCTAGAGCTGAACGAGCTGCAGCAGAGCATGGAGTTTGTGTTGCGGGTGGACAGCCCCCCCGGCGAGGCCATGCTGGCCATGCTGCGCCTGCTGCAGCTGCAGGGTGCGCAGCGGGCGGGGGGTGGGGGGAGGCTCGGGCGCGCGGGTCCGGCGTGTCGCAGCACCGCAGGGCAGGGCAGCGCGGTGAATCAGCACGGAGCAGGGCACCCCGTGCCGCTGTGCTCACTTTCCGCGGCCAGCCCCTGCACGCGCCAACTCATCCCTGCCTGCACCAAGGCACGTCGCTCCCCGTGCGTGCGCCCCACCCTTCCGCGTCCACTTCTACTACCACCACCCTCAGTGGACCCAGCAACCGGGCACCAGGCTCTCTCAACGCCCTGCCCCCCTCCGTGTGCCAGAGCACAGTTTCCCCACCACCGCCACCACCACCACCACCACCACCACGGCCTGGCCTCTGAGCCTCTGACCCCGACCCCTGCAGGCGCCGACTCGTTCCTGCTGGAGTCCATCTTCCGCAACGAGACGTGGGAGCACATGCAGCTGCCGGTGAGCGAGGAGAACGAGCGCGCGTGCTACCAGGTCATCATCGACGGCTGCACCGCGGCGCTGGCGGGGTACCCCACCTCGATTGACGAGGACCTGGCGCTGCTGGCCAGGTGAGAGTGGGAGAGTTGTTTGGGGGGTGGGTGAGAGGATTCATCGGGTGCCGCGCGTACCGCCTGCACCATGCACCCAGCGGCGCCCTCGCGGCGGCGCGCAACGGGGCTTGCCCCCCTGCAGGCCAGTTTTTGACCCGGCTGGCCCCTGCCCGCCCCCCCCCCCCCCGCTCCCCCCGTGCCGCAGCGGCAGCCTGCCGCCCGGCAGCCGGCAGCAGCGCGCGGTGCGGGTGCGGTTGGGAGAGAAGGAGGCGCTGGATGTCACTCTGCGGTATTTTGAGGAGCGGATCGACAGGCAAGTGTCGCACCGATCCGCCACCCGATGCACAGCTCCTGCTGCGGCGGTTGCTGCTGCTGCTACTGCTGCTGCTGCTGCTGCTGCTGCTGCTGCACCTGATTCGGCTGGCGCCACAGCGGCAGGCGCTGCCGCCGCCGCCGCCGATGCTGCGCGCCCCGCCGCACACCCTTCTTGTGCAGGCTGGCAGGCATGGAGTATTATGGGGAGCGGCGGCTGAAGCGGCTAGGCCTGCTGGACGACGGCGGCAACTCGACATGGGACGGTGCGTCGGCAGCAACCGAGGAGTGCAGCGCCTGCCCCGCACTGCTGGCTCCCCCCTGCATTTCCTGCGGGGCCTCCTTCATGTTTCTGCACCATCAGTGCTGCAGAGTTGGCAGACGCGGCTCATTCTCCGCTGCCGCCGCCGCTTCTGAAGCTGTCGCCAACCGCCTTGCCCCGCGCCCTGTGGTGTTCTCCTTGTCCCGCCTGCAGGCTTCTTCGAGGACGGCATTGCGTGATGCGCACGCTGTGGTCGCCCCGCTGTGCGCGGCGCGCCGCGGCCCGACCCAAATCTCGGCGTGCCAGCCTGTTAGCTCGACCAGCTGCTGGCCTGCTGAGCCTGCTGAGCCTGCAGCAGCCATCCCGCTGCCAATTTCATTCCCGCACTGCATCCTTTAGCCTTGCCCCTCCCTTGTGCCTCGCTCTGCCCTCCACCGACTGATTACACCTGCTTATGCAAGTGAATGCGCAGGGCCACGGCTCGGATGCAGGAGGCGGGGGAAGAAGAGGGGACGGGCATCGGACATGCACATGGGAGCAGAAGGGGAGGGGAGGGGGAGAACCACTGTTATGGCGCACAGCTAAGTGGGGTGCATGGCAGTGGGGGAAGGGGGGAGGAGGGAGGAGAGGGTGGGGGGGAAGGGGCGCCTCCACATTACGTTCTGCGTCATCAGCTCTGCTATGTGTGACCGTATTGTGAGTGCACTTGAGCAAAGCAGGGCACATTGAGCGGTCAGCTCCCTGTGCATGATGTAAGCAAGATGACGTCAACAAAAGTCAGCGTTGGCCACGCCAAGGGAAGTGTTCGCAAATGCACCCGTCAGGGCTGGAACGGGGCTCGCAGAACTTTTTCAGCTTGAGCCATGTTGCGCTGCAGGGTGTGTTGCAGGATGCATGTCAAGATAGGGGCAGGAGACGACGGCTTGCAGCCGACACTGCCGCCACCGCTCGACGCTGGGTGCGCTGTGAAAGCGGCCCGAGCCTCCCGCTGCTTTACCGCTCTGCTGCTCGTTTCATTGCCGTCCTTGATTGATTGGAACGCGACATGGGCGGCATAGGTAGCAGCGGGGGCCTCGCTTTCAACCCCGCGCCGCGTTTCCGTGGAACTCGCTCTCCAGGCGGCGCCATGGTTTGCTCGAAGTTAATATCGACAGTGGCGATCCTGTTGGTTGCCACGGCGGGCGGTGCACACGCCGAGGTGAGCAGGTTGGCCCTCAGCACGAGCGCCACCCCCGCGGCCCGCGGACGGCCGAGCGGTTGCGCAGCGAGCGAGGCTGCAAGCCCCTCTCGCGCTTCAGCATCTCGAGCTGTGTTGTGAGCAAGGGCGCCAGGGCTTCAGGCCGCGCCTGCGCCCCGCGCCGCCGCCGTGCCCACGCGACTGCCGCCGCCGCCGCTTCGAACCGCCAAGTGTGCCTTTGCTGCCACCTCCTCGCCTGCAGTGCAACCAAACCTTCATGGACGCCCTCGGCGGCGGCAACCTATGGCTGCTGCGCCAGGGCATTGATCTGGCGGGGTTTTCCGACAAGCTGCCCGACCCTTCGATTGGTGCGGGAGGGTGCAGCTGCCAAGAGCTGGGGGTGCACCTGCCAAGAAAGAGAATGGCCAAGCTCGGGATGCGGAAGAGGGGTTAGGGGCAGCAAACTGCAGAGGAAAGCTGGGGTACATCTCGGCAGTGGGTACAGCGATGCCGGTGCCAGCACGACTGCCGTCGCCCAGCACCCCCAACCACCCCAACCACCCCAGCCAGACGGCGTGCACTGATCGCTGCGCTTGCGTGTTGACGCCCTCTTGCGTGTTGACGCCCTGTGTTCCCCGCCCGCCTGCAGGCGTGACCATCCTGGCTCCCAACAACGACGCGTGGCTGCGCTTCCTGTGGAAGAACGGTGGGTGGGCGGGCGGGTGTGCAATTGTTGGGTTTGTAGGTGGGTGGGCGGGTGGGTGGGTTTGTAGGTGGGTGTGCAATGGGTGGGTTTGCAGGTGGGTGTGCAATGAGTGGGTTTGTAGGTGGGCGGGTTCAAGAGCGGGGGCATGCTGGCTCGCGGGGCGGGGCCTGCGTGCAGGTGTGGCCCCTTGCCCCACGCCTTGCCGACGCATCGCCCGTCGGTCGCTCCCCTGCCCAGGCTTCTTCCTGTCCAACCTGTCCGGCATCGGGGACAAGCTCGTCGGCGTGATCACCTTCCACATCATCCCATCTGCCGTCACCCCTGAAATGCTGAGCGTCTCCGAAGGCGCGTCACAGCCGCCGCTGCCTCAAATTTGATTCGTTGATTAGGGAAGGGGGCTGCCTGCTGTGCTGCCGCCCCCCCCCCCCCCCCCCCCCCCAAATGTCGAGCGTCCTGGAAGGTGCATCGCCGCTGCCGCTGCTCGCGGTGCCGCCGCCGCAGCTGCTGCTGCGCATGCCTCCCACCAGTGCTGTCGCCATGCAGCCACGTGTGCACATGCACAGGCGGCGCGCTCATCCCTCCTGCTGATGCCATGCAGCCGCTGACCCGCCCCCTGTGCCTGCTGCCTGCAGGCACGGTGCCCACCCTGTACGGCCTGCTGACGGGGCAGCAGGCGGACCTGAAGCACACGTGGTACCGGCCCGAGAACGGACCCGAGCAGTTCCTGTTCCAGGTGGGGGTGGAAACAGCGATCAGACACAACATGTGCCAGCGCTGGGTGTCGATGCTGCACCCGCCGGAAGCGTCCCAGCCTGCTTCCAGGCGTGCATGCGGCGCCCCAACGGTGGCGCCTCGGCTTTGGGGCGCTGCGTGCGAGCATGCCTCCTGCAGCGGGGGGCTGCCTGACGAGGCAGCTACCCCCCCCTTCCAGTCCTGCCAGGTTGAGGATCGAGCGGCAATGTGGGGCGCCTGCAAAGCGGCGCTGCACCGAGCCGCTGCCACCATCTGCTGAGCTGCCTGCGCACGCCCTCTCTCTGCACAGGGTGGCTGGGACGACACCATCACGGGGACGGTGGAGGTCAGGCAGGTGAGGCGCGGCGCCGCAGGGCGCAGCGGGGCACGATGCAGCATGGTGCAGGCGGCTGCGCGGCGCGTGCGATGCGCCCGCCGGGTGTGCAGCCCTCTCGCGTGCCTGCATGCTTGCACACCCTGCGCCGAGACGCTTCGTTGGGACTACGCCGCCCAGCGCGGTCGCACCACACCACCCCGGTTGACCCCACCACCCCACCCCATTCCATCCCACTCCCCATTCACACCCATTCACACCCATTCACACCCTGGTGTGGTCGCACCACCCCACCCCACCCCGCTCCCGGTCGACCCCCCGTGCAGGTCTGCAACAGCTGGGTGTACGTCATAGACAAGGTGCTCAAGCCGGGGTACGACCTGAGGTGAGGGAGGCAGATGGGGGACGGGGACGGGCCTTGCAGCGTTGCGCTCTCGACCGTGCGACCATCAAAAAAAAAAAAAAAACGCGTTGCCTCCCCTTGCTGCGGTGACCTGCAAGGGGTCGCAAGCCGCACTGAAACGCCCAAACCGCTCCTGCGCCCCCTCCCCCCCCCCACACACACAGCTCCTGTGCCCCCATATACACAGCCCCCCCCAGTCTGCTCTGCTCCGCAAGCTCGCACTTGCTTTGTGGCGCCGTGCCTGCCCCTGCCTCTGCCCTTGCCCTCCTGCAGCGACACGAGCACCCCCTGCCAGTACCGAGGGTCTGCTGCTAGCAGGTGCTCCGCAAGGATAAACTGAAACGCGTGGCTCCCTGCCTGCCTCCCCTCCTGCAGCGACGTGCAAAAAGTGGACATCCCTGACCTGGGGTCTATCGGCGCAGCACCCGCCAGCCCCTCCCCCTCCCCCTCCCCCTCCCCGGTGCCCGCACCGACCCCGGGCGGCGCGCCAGGCCCCACGCCTGCTGTCCCTGCTGCGCCGCTGCCGGTGAGCTGCTGGTGCCCCGACAGTGCACTGCTGAGCAGAGGCGTGTTCCTGTTCCACCCTCACAGTTTCTGCCCGGAGCTTGTTCCAATGTTTGCGTGCATGCGTGCTGCTGCCTGTCGCCTAACACTCCACCTGCCCTCGCCCCCTCCCCCCACCCCTCTGCAGCCCGCCTGCGATAAGACCTTTGCCCAGGCGGCCGGCGAGATCCCCGGCCTCACCCTCCTCCGGACCATCCTGTCGCAAGCGCAGTACGGAGCGGCCCTGCCCGACCCGGGATACGCGTACACGCTGTTTGCTCCCACCGACTCCGCCTTCACGAGCTTCCTGGCCGCGTTCAGTGAGCGCGCTGCAGTCACTGGGCTGCTGCCGCTGCCGCAGGCGTGGGGGGCGTAGGGGGGCAGTGCCTCTGACCGCCCCCCCTGCCCCTGCCTTGCTGGATCTCCCTGCAGACCTGTCCATCCCAGACGCTCTGAAGCTCGGTGACCGCCTCAACTCGGTGCTGCTCTACCACGTTGCCCCCGGCGCCTATCCTCCCGAGCTTCTCGCAAAACGTGTGTGCAGCTGCATGTACTGCTTCCCGCACTCCCCGCGAGTGCACCCGCGTTTCCTGTCACTCCATGCCCAGCGCAGTGGGGTGCATGTGTCCCGCTCGGCTCCTCAACCCACGCGCACGGGGCGTGCGCTCTGTTGCTTTAGACATTCGGCGTGGGGCCGCAAGGCCTGCCCTGTTGGCTGCCCTGGCCTGCAGCCTGCTGCGTGCCGCGGCACGGATGTGCCCGCAGAGACCCCGAGCCCACAGCCTTCGCCTCCCTGTATGCGACTGCCTTGCTGCAGAGAGCGTGCTTATGACGGGCCTGGCGTTGAAGGCAAACGACGCAAGCCTCACCCTGGGTGTCACCACTTTAGACGGCAATGTGCGCAGGGGGTTGGGGTCCGGGGTTGCGGTGCGACAGGCAGCTGCAGTACCATCACTCGGTGCCTTGCTGCGCACGTGGCCCCAACGACAGCCAGCCTCAGCTGGTGCAGCGAGAGGGGCGGCTTCGCCCTGTCCATGGTAGCTGGTGGGGCATGGCCCTCTTGGAGGGCCGCCCAGCCCCGCCGGCTCCCTCAATCCACGCCCAAGGGCGTATTCTTTCTTTCTTTCTTCGCCCAGTCCTCCACCCCACTCCCCGTTTCCCGTCGGTCCCTGCAGACCACCGTGAGCGGCAAGTACCCAGGCAACACAGCCAAGCTGCTCAACAGCCTCACTGTGTGCGCCAGCCAAGTGTACGTGGTCGACACCCTGCTCATCCCCGCGGCCAGCCTCGACGCCATCCCCGCCACCACCGGCGGCCTGCCCCCGCCGGCGCCCACCCCTGCCGCGGCGCCGACGCCTTCACCCGAGGAGGCGCCCGCGGCGGCGGCGCCCTCGCCCGCGGCAGCGGCGGTGACGCCCGGCCCCGCCCCCGCGCCGCCAGTGCTGGCCGCCGACGGCCCGTCAGAGGCGCCGGTGGCGCTTGATGGCGTGGCGCTGGCCACAGGCTACCTGGCCAACTGCTCCGTCACGCTGGGCGGCGCCGAGGGCGGCGACCAGAGCGGCACCACCGACGCGGCGGGGCGCTTCTCCTTCTCCTGCGCCGGCGGCTGCGGCGTGGCCGGGGTGAGAGCAGGGGGCTGCTGCTGCGGCTGCGGGCGCCGAGTGACACATTGTCAAGCCACGGACGCCACCCTGCCCGCGAAGCAGGCGCCTGCCCACGCACCACCCTTGCTCTGCCCCACCACCGCCACCCTCTCACCCGCCCACCGCCCACTGCCCCTCACCCCACCCCACCCCCTACGCTCCGCCCTGCAGGCTGTGCTGACGGTGCCCGCGGCCGGTCAGCCCGCAGCCTGCCTGGATAGCCTGACCGGCGTGCCGCCCCTCTTCGACCTGGTGGCATACCCCTCGCAAGTGCCGGCAAACGCCAGCCTGGCCGCGCTGTCGCCGCTGACCACGCTGACCGCCGCTGCGGTCGCGCAGCAGGCGGCGGCGGCGGCGGCGGCGGCGGCACCCGCGGGCGCGCGCAAGCTGCTGGCCGGCGGCGCTGCGCGTGGCGCGGCGCCGGCGCGCAAGCTGCAGCAGGCCGGGTCGGCGGGCGACATGGCTGGCAGCTTCGGGATTGCGGAGGCGGGCGGCGTGGTGGGGACGAGCTACGGTGATCCGCTGCCGGCAGCCCTGGCGGGTGACCTGGCCGCGTACGACCTCCTGTCCAAAAGCCAGGTGGGTGTGCTCGGGCGGCCGCTGGGCGACGTGCGACACAGGCGGCCTGCCTGCCAGGGAAGCCTGCGATGAGCGCGGGTGCCTGGTTGAGTGCGCTGCGGCAAGCTGCTCAGCGCGTGCAGCCACAACCTTTTGACGCCGGAACCTCCTTTTGCCACAGGATTTGGTGTGCACCGGCAGCGTGGGAGGCGCGCTGCTGTCGGGGCTGGTGGGCAGCGCCGGCGTCACCCCCGCTGTGGCGGCGCAAGCAATTTTCACAGAGCTGTCCAAGCAGCTGCTGGCAGGTGAGGCAACGAGCAGCGGTTGCTGGATGAGTTGCCAGGGTTGCACACATGTTTTCGTTGCTGTGCATCCGCCCGTTGCTCATCTAACAGCCGGGTCCATCCAGCACGCCCATCAGTGCCTCCGTCGCAACGTACGTCACGTCCTTCCACTTGCTCCCGCAGGCAGCGGCTTCAACCTCACCAGCCAGGCGTTCCTGCAGTCGTTGCTGAGCGGCGCGCAGGCGACGCTGGCCGCGGGCGCGAACGACGCGGCGCCTCCCTCCACCGACCCCGCGGCTGCCACGCAGGCAGCCTCCGAAACCATGGCTCTCGTCAACAGCCTGTTGCAGCAGGTGCGCTGCTGGGCTGGCACGGCGACCGGGCCCCGCCTGCCCGCAGTGGGGCTGGCTCGGGTCGGTCGGCACGGGAGCGGCGGTGAAAGCCTTGCCTCCTCCTGCCTCCTCCTGCCTCCTCGCCCCTGCCGCTCTTCCCAACTCGCTCCACGGCATCACATCCTTTGCACACCGACTGCAGGCGGTGACCACAGCGGAGCCAAGCGGGCTGGCAGAGGCGGCCAAGATGGTGCAGGTGCGTTGCCTGCTCCTTCCGGCAGCTCGGCAGCCAGCGCCACTGCGTCGCTTGTGCTGCCTGTTGTTGCACTCCCCGGGTGGGGGGGGGGGCACCCCCAGCGAGAAGCAAAAAAGTGGCCCCTTGCTGCTTTCTCTCTATCCCGCCTCTCCTGTCAATTAATTCTACCTACTGCTCACCCGGCTGCTCTGACCACGTCCCCTGCCACGCATGCTTGCAGGTGCTCGCCAGGCTGGCCAAAGTGTGCCAGGCTGACGTGGCGCCCGCCGCAGCCCAGCTGGCCAGCGGCGAACTGAGCGTGGAGGCCTGGCAGCAGCGTTTCACCCTGGACGGCATCAAGAACGCGGCCATCAACGCCACCCTGCCAGCGTGAGCGCTGCCTCATGCCGCACGCGGCCGCGCTGCTACTTAAGCATACCAGGCAGGCTGTAGGCTCGCCACGCGCTGCCGCCGCCTCCTGCCGCGAGGCGAACACAGCGGCCGAGCGCCCAAACCACGACGAAGCTTTCCAGAGGCGTACCAAGGAAAGTAGACAGAGCAGGGCCCTTTTTCATTGCGCCTTCCACTGCTGCAGCTGCTTCCCCTGCCCACGATTGCACACATACGCATACCCACGAACGGTATCCCCTTTTCGACTCGCCCACCCCCTTTTTGCCAATCCTTTCACACTGGCGCGCCTCAGTTCGTTACTCAACAACAGCGTGTGAATGCGCAGGTGTGCCCACCAGTACCCAGCCAAGAGGGGGGGGGGGGGGGGGGGGGGGGCGGTGCGTTCGGTGCGCGTGAGAGCGGAGCCCTGCTCGGCGCCACGCTCACATCAGGATCACGCTGACATCAGAGGTTTACAGGAGGTGGGCAATGGTGGGGGGGGGTATTGCCAGATCTGCCAAACCTCCGTGCATTCAATCGAGGCAGCATGTGCGGAAGTGAGTGAGTGAGTGGGTGAGTGGAGGGCGGCTGATGGAGGGGGGATGGATGGAGGGGGTGGATGGAGGGGGTACCACCGGTGGAACAAGCGGGGTTCTCTGACAGGCACAGAATGAGGAAGTGTTCCCGCTTTAACCGAGGGATCAAAACCAGGGGGGCGGCGAATGTGCCGGGGGTTGCGCAATGCATGGGTGGGGGGTGGGGACACGGCAGAATAATGCCTTCTGAGTAACGAGGGTGTGGGGTGGATGGGGCTGACTTTGGGGGATGCGCCCAACCCCCACGCGACTTCGCTACCCACACCCTCGTAGGGTGTGGGTAGCGAAGCAAGCCGGGCAGCGAATGCAAGCAATGTGTTTGGAGCTGTCGGAGGCAGTAGGCAGCATGCGACATGTGCAGAGAACGTTGGCTGCCAAGAGGGGGCTTTCAAAGGACCTTCTCGGGGCACCGCAGGTGGGAGGGCTATCATCAGCGGTGGGAAGGGGGGGGGGGGGGGGGGCTGTTCAAGGACGCGCGGGCCTCCCCTCTTTCGCCCTCTGGACCCTCCACCCTCCACCCTCCACCCTCCACCCTCCACCCCCCTTTGGCCCTCTCACGTCATCGTTGTTCTCCCACCACACGGACTTGCTGCAATCCAGAGGGGCGGGCGAGAGACGCGGCAGCGCAGGTTGGGGGAGGGGCGGGCGGCAGGAGGGTCGGGCCGGAGGAAAGGGCGCGTTGCAGTGGGCTGGGTGTGGCGGCGGCGTCAGGTTGGCGACCGGCATGCGCACTGGTACGCCCCTCTGAGGGTCCCCTGATGCGCAGCATGCAAGCGCTTTGATGAAATAAAGTAAAATGTGTCGAGCATGTGCTTACGTGTCGTCGTCCAGCTTCACGCCGTCGTACCACAGCCCGTAAACGTCCACGTCGTACACCTGCGCAGAGGCAGCGAGCAAGTGGGGCCACGCTGCTTGCATTGATGCTGCTGGTCGAGTTGGGCAGACAAGCACCGTCGTACATCTGCAGGGTACAAACCGTACGCGCAGCGGGGAGAGCACAAGAAGAGGACACCGCTTTGACCGTGCCCCTACGCCTACGCCCTCTCCCCCGACCCCCCGACCCCACCCCAGCGCACCGTGCCGGTGCCGTTGTACCAGGAGGCGTCAGCAGTCACGCCGATGGTGGCGGTCTTGGGAGCGCCCGTATCGCTCACCCAGTCGCAGGTGCTGCAGCGGGGGGGCGGTAGGTGCGCTGGGTTAGCGCTGAACGGACGTGTAATTACACGTCCGTTAACCCAGCGATCTGAGGCCTCTGCTGGCTCCCCGTGGACTTTAAATGTGATTGATTGATTGATTGATTGATTGATTGATTGATTGATTGATTGATTGATTGATTGATTGATTGATTGATTGATTGATTGATTGATTGATTGATTGATTGATTGATTGATTGATTGATTGATTGATTGATTGATTGATTGATTGATTGATTGATTGATTGATTGATTGATTGATTGATTGATTGATTGATTGATTGATTGATTGATTGATTGATTGATTGATTGATTGATTGATTGATTGATTGATTGATTGATTGATTGATTGATTGATTGATTGATTGATTGATTGATTGATTGATTGATTGATTGATTGATTGATTGATTGATTGATTGATTGATTGATTGATTGATTGATTGATTGATGGATGGATGGATGGATTGATGGATGGATGGATGGATGGATGGATGGATGGATGGATGGATGGATGGATGGATGGATGGATGGATGGATGGATGGATGGATGGATCGATCGATCCATCGATCGATCCATCGATCGATCGATCGATCGGTCGGTCGGTCAGTCAGTCGGGGACGACCAGGGGGGGGGGGGGCTCTGAATCTCTGAGGTTGGGCTCCTGTAGGCGCAAGGAACCCGATCGCAGCGGCGGCGGCTTGCATCCGGTGCACTGCGCTGCACGTGCGAGGCCTTTGCACACCGCACCACCGCACCACTACCACCACCGCCATGCCACAGCACGGCACAACGCAGCGCTGCCCACCTGTTCAGGTAGAGCTGGTAGTTGGTGCGGACGTCGTCTTTCTTCTGCGGTGCAGAGCAGGGGAGGGAGGGCAGGGCAGGGCAGGGGAGCATGTTGGGAGGGCTGATGCCCGTGGATGCTGCCCCGGTGTTTGGTTAGGCCCTCCCTGGGAGTGGGGCTGGTACGGTGCGGTACGGTGGGGCTGGTATACCCCGGGCAACACAATGATGGCCACGCCACGCCTGCATTGTGTGGCCCCACCCCAGGAACCCGCGGCGCGCGCCTCGCCTGGTAGCAGCCCCAGGCGTCGTAGGTGGGAGTGTCGCAGGCGTAGGGCGTCCACGAGATGTTCAGGTTGGAGGCGTTGTAGCGCGTCAGGCACTCGATGCAGTGTTGTCAGGCATCCTTGGCAGCTCCGCGTCGCCCCTCCCCCCGCCTGCCCCTCTGACACGAGCGACCCCCTGGAGAGCAGCAGCGCACCTCATCAGACAGCGCGGTTGTCTCGTTGAGGAGCACCCAGCTGATCAGGGGGAGGGAGGGGAGTGGAGAAACGTTCCGTTGCATGTGGACCACACGCTGCACAGCCGTGTTTTTGGGTTCCTCCCTGAAGCCGCCACGGCCCCTCCCGCAGCCTCCGCTCCCCCCTTCCCGCCTCCACGCCCGGCCTCCCGACCGCTGCCTGCCCGTGCACCACCCACACAGCACCTGGAGGGCAGCTTGGCGCAGGCAGTGGCGGCATCCACGATGTCTTCGGCTGCTGCCCGGCCCGCCAGCAGGGCCAGGCACAGGGCCGCCAGCGGCAGGGCTGCTCACCGGCAGCGGGAAACAGCGGTCATGGCGCTCAAGGAGGCGAGGGGGGAGGGAGGGGCCTGGGAGGGCAAGTGGGAGGGGGCACAGAGGGGTTAGCCCGGGGCCAGAAGCCGGGCGGACGATCCGGCGGCGGGTGGGCGGGCGGGCGAGCGGAGCCACCGCAAGCCCTAACCCCCTCTTTCGCCGCGCACAGCGGGTAGCTGCTCAATTGCGCCTGCTTGACCCCCCTCTGCACGGGGACGACGCTGCGGAGGCGAGCTGAAGGGGGAGGGCTCGGGACGGGGAGCACACAGCGACCAAGGCGCTCACCTGCTGTGGACGGTGTCGCGACGGCCGGGGCGCGCTGTTTGCGACTGTTGACGCCGAAAAACCGCCGGAGAGCAAGGATTCTGTAGCCAGCCCAGGCCCACGGGTCAAGTACCATCATGAAGCTCCAGCCGGCCGAGGAGCTGCCACAGCCACTCAAGCATTGTTGCTCAATTTTCGTCCGCAACTCGACGCTTTCCTTGAGTCCCACCCCGTCAAAATCTCTTCGGCAACATAACTCAACTCAAGCTGCAAGCACAACGCCGCACCCTGCCCCCCACGTGCCGCTGCGCTTGCAGCCATGCGCTGCGGCGGCGCCGCCGCCGCCACCGCCGCCGCCGCTCAACGGAACGACATTTGTTTGGACTTCACCAGTCTGCATGCGGCCTGTCACTTCACAGGAGCAGCTGTTCGCCCCGCATTATGTCCCCCTCTGCCCCTCTCAACCTTCTGCTCCACAATTATGTCGGTGACCATCGTGTGGGCCTGGGCACCGGCGTGCCAGCAGCTGTGTGACATCGATTTCAATGCTCGTGCCCGAATCTACCCGCCTTGTTTCATCTTCACACGAGCATTGACTTGGGGTTTCGGCCTCAGCGCGTGTGTGGCTTGCCACATTGGGTCCCGAGACCCGCGGCACGTCGGCACGTCGGCAAGCCGCTGCGTCTGACCGCTCTTGATGACTGTTCTTTACAGCAGGCGTGCAGCACAAGCCCCCACACCCAGGCCCATGCTTCCCTTGATTCTCTGCCGCCCCTATGCCGTGCCTATGCGACTCAACCGCCCTGTTGCACCTGCCCCTTTCATGTCAACATCAACTAGTTTTCCTGCAATACCGCGGGTTTGGTAGTGCGTATGTGGCAAGGCACACCCTTAACAACCCTAAATAAGTGCGTGGCGCAGTCGCAGGACTGGCAGCCAGGCCGCTGCTGTCCCGTGCTGCCGCCGCCGCCGCCGCTGCCGCGGCCAGCCAAATTGAGCTGTTCTGGGGGTTGGGATCGCCCACCCCGTCCTGTGCTGCCCAGGCAGCCCCTCTCTCTCCCTAGAAGCGGCAGCCATGACGGTCGAGGAGTGGCAGCTGAGCGAGGCGCAGCGCGCTGAGACTGTCGGTCGCGTGGCCAACAACGTCTCCGCCCTGGCGTTCTTCCGCGGCAAGCCCATTGCCGACGATGTCGTGGGTGCTGCGGCGGCCGCCATCGAGAAAAAAGCCTACACTGTGGCCCGCGTGGAGGCGCGCACCACCACTGGCGTGCGGTGAGGGAACGGGAGAGCGGCCGGCAGCATTGGCAGCTGGTGGGTGAAGGCCGCAACGGCGGCGGCGGCGGCGGCGGCGGCGGTGCGGTTGGCGGCAGCACCCAGCTCACGGAGCGCGCCCTCCTCCTCTTGTGCGCAGACCTCACCACGAGACGCTCAAGGCGTACGCGCGTAAGCTGAGCGCGCTTGCGCTGGAGTTGGTGGAGAACGGCGGCACGCTGGAGGGCGCGGGCGCCAAGGCGCAGGGAGAGGTGCGGCACGAGGTGTCGAGGGGCAGGCCGCCGCCGCAGCAGAACGTGCAGGCTGCTGGGTAGATAGGGGTGGCGGATTGTCAGTGGTATCGGCTGCCGCAGTCCATGCGCCTCAGCGGCTGGGACGCCGCGTCTGCGGCAACACTGTGCTTCTGCTGCCTTCCAACTGACTCAACACACGTGTACACACGCCTCATCGTTGCCTCGTCATCACAGGAGCTGGACCTCACCGGCAGCCGCGAGTTCCTGACTCGCGAGAGCGCGGAGGAGCTGCTTGCCCCCATTCTCTCCCCTGGGGCCAAGATCAGCAAGGCACGTGCTTGGGGCGGGGGCGCTGCCCGTCGGCTGGTGGGGGGCTCTGGTTTGTTGGGGTGTGGATTGAGGAGGTGCTGCTGAGCACACGCGCTAGCCGTCGTTGCCAAGGTCAACAAGGCAAGGATGCAGTGGACGTCGGGTTCGACAGGGAGCATAGGCCCTGAGCAGGCGGGGGCAGCAGCCTGTGGTCGGGTGAGGTCGTGATGCCACCTGCATCTAACAGCTGCACCTGACACCAGGTGACCACCTGTTGCAGATCCGCTTCAGCACCAAGAGCTTTGGCGTGGAGGCCGCCGAGGTGGCGGCGCGCGCGATTGAGAACGTCGCCGCCACACTTGTGGACGCCGACATGAGCGACATCATCGCTGGGCGGCCGGGTGAGCAGGGAGCACAGCCGGGAGCGCAGCAGGATGTTAGAAAATCATCGCCGGGCGGCTTGGTGAGCGACGGCGCAGCAGAGCAACACGCAACAGGGAACGGCGCTTGGCGCGTCATGCGCTGCAGATGGTGCTTTGCAGCTGCCCAGTGCGGTTTCCCAGCTGCCGCCATTAGGAGCGCTACAAGCGCACCCGCCCTCACGCCCTCCCACCAACCCCCTCCAACACTGCAGAGCACGAGGCGCTGGGCGCGCTGCGCATCATCTCCGCCGCGCTGGGCAAGGCCCGCCTGCTGCACCTCAACCTGTCGGACAACGCGCTGGGAGAGAAGGGCATCCGCGCCTGCGCCGCCGCCTTCAGCGAGCAGGTGCGTCTGCGCTCATGCTGCGCTGCGCTGTGGCGGGAACGTCGGTCTGCGTGCGCTGCCCTGCGCTGTGCTGCCCTGCGCTGCGCATGCCTCGCGCCCCTTCGCACCAACTGCTGCTCTGGGGCCGTCTGGTTGCATCGACTGTGACCCAGAGCCTGGCCTGCGCCGCTCGAATTGCTCCCTGCATCTGCGCTGAAAACCACCCACCGTCACTTGTGCGCCCCCACCTTCTCCCAAAACAGGAGGCCCTTGAAAGCATCGCTTTCCAGAACGTCGGCTGCTCGGTGCACGGCTGCGCCGCGGTCGACGAGCTGATGCGCAACACCGCCAGCCTGCGCCGCCTGCACCTCTACAACAACATGAGCGGCGACGAGGGCGCGGCCTCCATCGCACGGTGCGTGGGTGGGCGGCTGCAACCTTCCCTGCTCCCTGCACGTCCTTCCCTGTCCTCCTGCCCTGCTTGGAAGCAGCCCCCCCTGCTGACCGAGCGCCGACAGTTTTTACTCCTTCATGCACAGGCTCCTGTCGCGCTGCCCTGCCATGGAGGACTTCAAAATGGTGTCCAGCCGCGTAGGCGCCGAGGGCGGCATCGCGCTGGCGCAGGGCCTGGCGGCAGGTGTGCGGGCGCATCCGCCAGCAGTGCCTCGGCTGGTGGCCTTTGTGGCCTCTGTGGCCTTTTGTGGGTGTTGTGGCCTTTGTGGCCTTTGTGGCCTTTGTGGGTGTTTAGTCCTTTGTGGGTGTTGTGGCCTTTGTGGGTGTTGTGGGTGTTCAGTCCTTTGTGGCCTTTGTGGCCTTTGTAACCTGTGGCAGCAGGAGCTGAGCATTCAGCGTACCATTTCTCCCCTAACTTTCCCCTTGTGCTGCTGCAGCGACCAACCTGGTTCGCCTGGACATCCACGACAACCCCATCACCGCCGACTTTGCCTCTGACCTGGCTGCTGTGCTGCGCCGGCAGGTGGGTCCCGCTGCGTTGCGCTCTGCCTCAAGACGCGGCGGGCCGGTGTGCTGCTGCTGCCCTGCTCCTCTGCTGCCCTGCCGATGTTGCCGTCAAGTGCGTGTGCACCCCTGCCGTGCCCATGCTCTCGAGTGCAGGCCAAGCTCAAGGCGCTCGTCCTCAACGACACCAGCCTGGGAGACGAGGGCGTGGCCGCGGTGTGCCAGGCGCTGGTGGCAGACGGGGCAGCGCCGCAGCTGGAGGTGCGAGCCGCTGTGCGCCTGCCTGCCTGCGCCTGCGCCAGACAGGGCCGCCCCCGAGCACATGGCGGGTGTCGCAGGCCTGCGCTCGCCTGCTTTGTGGACACTCCGATGCTGCCTCACTCCCAATCCAATGAAACGCCGCTGGTTTTGCTTGCTTCCCACCGTCAGGAGCTGGAGCTGGCGCTGAACGAGATCACGCCCGAGGGCGCGGCGGCGGTGGCCGCGGTGGTGGCTGCCAAGCCCTCCCTGCGGCGCCTCAACATCCGGGAGAACGAGCTGGAGGACGAGGGCGCTGTGGTGGTGGCACGGGTGAGCTTGCCCTGTGATGGGTGGCTGCGTGTTCTGGCGGTGGGGCTGCAGCGCAGGCGGCAGGAGCGTCGGGGGTATGGGGTGGGTAGGGTGGGGGTGCGCAGGTGAGAAGACCAGCTCGCGTCGTGCCCCCGGCCCCACCAAACCTGTCCGCCTGTTGTCCAATGCTCACCCCACGTGCTGGTGGGGCTGCGCTCCCTCGAGCACGTGGACGCCTCCACCCCCCTCCGACCTATCACCCCCCCACATCCGCTCGCTCGGCTGTCCGCTGCAGGCGTTGGTGGGGCTGCGCTCCATAGAGCATGTGGACGCTTGCGGCAACCAGCTCAAGCGCGGCGGCGCCTGCGCGCTGGCCAAGGCGTGCGCGCGCAAGCCGGCGCTGGCGCTGCTGGCGCTGGACGAAAACGAGATTTCGGATGCCGGGCTGGATGCGCTGCGGGTGCGCCTAACGGTGCTGGTGGCTGCGGTGATGCGGCGGTCTGGTGGAAGCTTGCGGTGACGTTGGCTGCGGTGATGCGGCGGTCTGTGCGCCGCAGGGTTTCCGCTGCTTACTCCCTGTGTGTTCCCCCTGTGCTCGACCTGTGCCTGCTCTTCTGCCTCGCAGGAAATCATGGCTGCCATCGGCAAGGCGGACGCGCTGGGCCCTCTGGATGAGAACATGGGGGATGATGAGGACGACGAGGAGGAGGGGGCGCTGGAGGATGGGATTGAGCTCGACATGGGCGCAGCGGATGACCTGGCGGCGGCGCTGGGCGCGACCCGCATCTGAGCTGCAGCAGCTGCTGCATGTGTGCCTGTCTTGTGCCACCCATATTATGGCAGATCCAGACCGCGGACACGCTTATTTCATGTGACATCTTGGCAGGAGGAGGCCGCTCGTGCAGGTCGGGCGGCTGGTGGGCGGCTCGTGCATGCAGAGCAGGACAAGCGGTGTGGTATCGGAGACCCGCTCCCTGTACACAGCCCGGAATGCAAGTCACCATCGCCTATTATCTCTGCTGAGCCAGCACTGTGGCTGAAGTTGTGCAGGGAAACGCGGCGGACTGCAGCGGGCGGCGGGCGCCGCCGCCAGCTCGCCCGCGCCACGGTGCTTGAATGCAGACGGCGCGCCTGTTGCTGCATGTAACACTCGCCTACTCCCGCGGTTGCTTCGACCAGCGCCTCAAAGCCGGCGCAGCGCCACCGGCCAACACTCTCTCGCCGCCCGTAGCGCCCGGAAGAGAAGCGTTAAAGCAGCAGGAGGCGCATCGGGGATCGTCCCGAGCCCCAGGTGCGCCCCACTGCAGACAGGCCAGAGCCCCTCCAGGTCCCATCACCGCCGGCTGCTATCGGGCGCCCGGCTGCCTCGCATGGTCATGGACGGACACCTCTGTAACGGACATGGACGCGCGGTCCGCGGCGGCGCGGGTTCCAGACTGCCCCGCCGCCACTCGCCGCCGCTCCTGCCGCCGCCGCCGCTGCCTGCCGCCGCCGACGACCTGCCGCTTCACCCTGTGCGGCTTCTCGCAGGATGGGCAAGTCGGACAAGAAGGAGAAGCGGAAGAAGGAGAAGAAGAAGGAGAAGAAGGAGGAGAAGGAGCACAAGAAGCGGCGGCGGCGGTCGCCCTCCACCGACTCGAGCAGCAGCGGCAGCAGCACAGATGAAGAGGAGTACAAGCGCCGCAAAGCAGACAAGCTGGTGGGTGCTGGCAGTTGCATGCTCGGTGCTGCGCGGTGCCAGGAAAGGCGCAGTCCGTTGCTGGCTGCTGGTTGACAGTTTGCACGCATCCAGGCGGCGGCGCAGGCCGCTCGTGCAGCCGTCGTTCCCGCTGCCGCAAGCCTGGCTGCTGAGCAGTCTGACGCTCGCACACACGTGCCTGCGCCTGCGCCGCCGCCGCCCTTCCGCAGGCCATGAAAGTGGCGCAGCACCTGAAGAAGCACAAAGTAACGGGCATAGACTACACTGACAATGGTGAGCTCCCTTATGTGCGCTCCGAGACGATGAGAGCAGCAGGCGCCTCCGGTTGCGCACGCGCCGGGGCGCTGCGCGGCCGCAGCAGCCTCAGGGAATCTTTTTTCTGCACTCGTAGCATGCGCCCGGTGAGGTCTTCCGCAAGCGCGCGCCCCGCCCCGCCCCGCAGACAACCCCTTTGGCGACTCCAACCTGACGGAGCGCTTTGTGTGGGGCAAGAAGATTTCAAAGGAGCTGGCGTCGGGGCGCGACGTGCGCGACATGACGGCCAAGGCGGAGATGCGGCGCCAGGCGGAGCGGCTGGTGGGTTGACGCGGCTGTTGGGTGGTCGAGGGTTGGGCGGAGGGAGGAGGGAGGGTCTGCAAGCAGCAGCGGGGGAGGAAGGGGGCGCGACGTGACCTCCAAGGCGGAGATGCGGCGCCAGGCAGAGCTGCTGGTGAGCGTGGGTGGTGCAGGCGGGGAGGGCGTGCGGGTGGGGCAAAGCGGGCAACGATGCCGCGGTACGTGCGGCGCCGGCGCTGCGTGCCTGCACCTCGCTGCGCCCGTGCCTGCGCCTGTGGTCGTGGCCCTCCCTCCTCATCTGCTGTGCCTTGCTCCCTGCAGGAGGAAATCGAAAAGGTGAAGAAGCGGCGGGAGCAGCGCGAGGCGGAGCGCGAGGCGATGGCGGAGGAGCTGGACATGATCCAGCGGGAGCGCGCCATTGCCGAGGCGGTGGAGCTGGAGAAGAAGGAGGAGGAGGTGGGCGCTGCCGCTGCCACTGCTGTTGCTGCTGCTGTTGCTGCTGATCGTGCTACTGCTGCCTGCCGCAATGTGTGGTGCGGCCGCATGCCCCCGGCCCCATAATGCCGCCGGCCCCATAGCCGGGGCGGTGAAGTGGAGGAGCAGGAGGAGGAGGCGGGTGCGTTGGGGCGTGCCTTGAACCTGTTGTGTGCCGACTCCCCGCCTTCCTGCGTCGCTGCCCACACACGCACGTGTGCCCGCTCTCCCCACCCCCGTTGCGTGCTGCAGTTCCACCTGGAGCAGGCCAAGTCGCGCACGCAGCGGCGCATGGAGAGCGGGCGGCCCAAGGCGATTGACCTGCTGGCGCACACGCTGTTCCAGCTGGAGGGGATGGAGCCGCAGCAGGTGAACGCGCCACCAATGTTTTCACCCTGTTATAAATGGCCGGCGGTGGGGGGGAGCTGTGGTTCCAGCTGGAGGGGATAGACCCGCAGCAGGTGAGCACGCCAGGGAATCGCTCGTTTGACTTGGTTCCTCCAACCAGTTTGTCATTGGCTGGGGAGGATTTGCGGTTCACGCTGTCCCAGTTTACGTGGAGGGGATGGAGCCGCAGCAGGTGATCGCGCCCTTGATTCGGTGTTTTCACCCTGTTATAAATGGCCGGGGGCGGCCAGGAGCTGTGGTTCCAGCTGGAGGGGATCGACCCGCGGACATGGGGTGGTGGGTGGGTGGGTGTCGCGAGGGCAGGCGGCTGGGATGGCAGTGCAGGAGAGGGGCCGTAACCCCGCTGCGGCCTCCTCCTCCAGCGCTCCCCAACCCCTGTTTGTCTCGAAGCCCGACCTCGTTACGTCTAATTCCACCTCAACTCCCTGACCTCTGTCACCTTCCTCACCCCCCCGCCCGGGCCTCCTCCTCCCGCAGGACGACCCTGTGTCCATCATCGCGTCGCTGACGCTGCTGGAGCTGAAGCACCTGAAGGAAGACATCGAGGCGTTCCAGGTGGGCGCCGCCGCCGCTTGCCTGTCGTGCCTGTGCCAGCGCCCCAGGCGGGTGCCGCCGCCTCTGGCCCGCAGCTTGGCGCTGCACTTGGAATCGGCTGGTGCGCCGGCCCGTCTGTGCTCCAGCTACGAGCCACGCGTCACCCTTTTGCTGCTACCCCTGCCTTACCCTCCCTCCGCAGGAGCTGGACAAGCACGACGCGCTGCACGCCGACTTTTGGACGGCTGCGTATGCGGTCGCGGAGAAGGAGCATTACGAGCAGCAGAAGCAGGAGGACATTGACCGCGCGCAGTGAGTGCCAGCCCGCTGCGGCTGGTCGCCGTCGCTGCGCTGCCTCGGCGCTGCCGCAGTGCGGTGCGGCTGGAGGTGCCACCGCTCTGGCCGCTGCACCAGAACAAGGTCGCAAAGCACCGCTGCACCGCAGTCTGCCTCTATCCTGCGTCCGTACACAGCTGCAGTCCATCCCTGCTGGTTACAAGATGCAAAGCGGCGTAGCCCACCTGTGCCTGTGCCCCTCCGTCTGTCTGCGCTGCAGGCTGCGCGGCGAGTCCATCCCCGCCAAGTACACAGAGCGCGAGCCGGGGTGGCACGAAACCATCGACGCGGACGTGCAGGAGATGCTGACGGGTGGGCAGCGCTGCTTGCCGTGTTTCGAGTTTGCCTGCCTGGGTTGAGGGCACACGACCAGAGTGGGTGGAGCGTCGACGGGCTCGCGCGTCAGGCTGGCACGGCGGACGCCGGCGTGCAGGAGGAGCCTGGAGGCGGGGTTCCCTGGGGCCTGCCTTGACTCTCGCTCTCGTGCCTCGTGGGCCGCTCTGTATGTGCCTGCAGGCAAGGGGTACGAGAACCTGGCGCAGCTGCAGCGGGAGATTGAGCGGCAGCTGGACTCTGGCGAGGCGGCAGACCCCGAGTACTGGGGGGCGGTGCTGCGCCGCCTGGCCCTGCACAAGGCCAGGGCGCGGCTGCGCAGCATCCACGAGGGTGAGAGAGGGCGCGGGCAGGGGGCGGCGCTGCGCCGTTTGCGCGGCGCACGCGGGCGGACCGAGGCAGGAGTAGCTCCCCGGCCGCCGGAGTGCAGCGCCGCTCACGGCATGCCCGCCATGCCTTGCCTCGTCACTCCCTGCGCCGCACCTCTTGCACCCTTCTGCCCCCTCTGCAGACAAGCTGCGTCAGTACGTCGCCCGGCAGCTGGGCGGCGTGGATGTGGCAGAGGCCATGGGGTGGGGGCGGGAGGATGCGCCGGCGGGCGCGCAGCTGGCGGCGGCGCGCGCGGCGGCGCTGGCTGCGCAGCAGCAGGAGGAGGAGTACCCAGAGGAGGAGGGGGAGGAGGAGGCCCCTGCTGCGGCGGCGCGCGCGCGGCGGCCAGCGGCGGCGGGCGGCGTGGCGGACGAGAACGAGATCGAGCTGGATGTGGGCGAAGAGGAGGAGGTGCGTTTTTTCCTGACATAAAAGTGTGTCCTGCGCATGTGCGTCTCCGCTTTGATGGGCTGCTGCTGCTGCCTGTGCGGCCGCCGCAGTCCCTGCTGCTGCCGTCGCCGCTGCCGACGCCGTTGCTGCTCCGCTCGGCTGCCGCCTTCGCCGCCGGGAGCTATGCAGCAGCTGCAGCGACACGTGGCTGCTGCATTGCGCCCTGCCGCGCCGCGCTCACACTGCCTGTGCGACGCTCTGCTCCCATGCAGGAGGGAGAGCCGGAGCTGGACCCCGAGCTGCTTGCGCTCGCCCGCCCGCCAGAGGAGCTGGCGGCAGAGGCGGGGGAGGAGGAGGGCCCCAAGGACAAGGAGCAGCTGGTTGCCCGGGGCGAGCCGCGCAGCTGGGAGGACCTGTCGGACACGGAGCAGGACGGTGAGGCGTGGCTTTGTGTTTGCTTTGTTGCCCTGTGCAGGGCAAGCTGTGCATGCAGCTGGGGAGACGTGGTCGGGCACGGGGCAGGACGGTGAGCGCGTGGCTGGCTTGGGGTGTGGTCGCGGTGCACACAGCCGCTGCATGCCCTTGCCGCTGCCAACCAAGCGCTCGCCCCGCTGCGGTTGCACGCACCGACCCGCACGCACCGCATCCTGCGCCTCCCCCCCACCCCCCAGACAAGCACCGCGAGCCTGGCCTCTACTCGCCGCGGCCGCTGCTGCCCACAGCGTACGCTGGGCAGGAGTTTGAGGAGGAGGAGGAGGACTGGCGCCTGCTGCAGCTCATGCGCGCGCAGGTCGGTAGCCCCGCGAGCACTGTGGCAGGAACGTAGTGCAAGCCGCCGCAACCAAACCTGCACGCCCGGCCGCCTGTTTGATCGCTCCCCTTGCGCTGGGCCCCTGCGGCCCCTGCCCTCCCCCCCCCGCCGTTTCCCCTCTCCGCAGGTGCGGTACAAGGAGGTGCAGCGGTACAAGGACGTCACCGCAGCGCAGGCGGCGGCGCGCCCCGCGCAGGCGGCAGCCGACCGCATCTTCCGCCGCGTCACCGCACGCCCAGGAGGTCCGCATCCTTTCCTCCCTCTTATAACCTGGAGTGGCTGGGCTGGGTGGCTGGGCTGGGTGGCTTGGCGTGCTGCGGCTTGGAGTGGCTTGCCGCACCATGGGTTGTCAGCCTTCACGCCTCACCCACGCTTCAGCCCCGCCTGGGCGCCTCAACTCCTGCCCCCCGCCTGCCTCACCTCACCTGACCTGCTTCGTTCCCCCGCCTGCCTATTGCAGAGGCGCACCGCATGCTGGGCGGCGGCACCATGGCCACACGCTTCCTGGCGCAGGCAGCGCCGCTGGGCGCGCAGGGCGCAGGGGTGAGCGGCCCGAGCCTTGGCAGGGGGGCCGGGCCTGGGAAATGACCTCCCTCGCACATGCGGCTGCAACTCTGCACGATTGCGATGCTGCCTGCCTGTGTCGAGCGCGCACCACCCCACCCTTCCCTCCTACCCTTCCCCCCCTCTCGACCCACCCACCTCCCTGCCTGCAGCCGCGCAACCAGCCGCGCGTGCTGGGGTCGGAGGCGCCGCAGCAGGCGGACGACGCGGCGGAGGCCGCGTTCCGTGCCGCCGCCGGACGCATGATGGGGGATTTGGGGACGTCGGGGGACGCGCCCTTTGGAGGAGAGGTGCCGACGGCGCCAGACTCGCAGGCAAGCCACGGGCGTTCCGAGCATGCCCGTTTCCTTCCGTCTCGGCCTGCCATCCAAGTCCTGTCGTCTGTGCCATGTGTGGGGCCACTGTTTTGCGGCCTTCGGCCCTGCCGCGCTCACGCTCGGGCTCTGCGCCCCCCGCCCCCCCTCCTGCGCAGGTGTACTGGTGGCACGAAAAGTACCGCCCCCGCCGCCCCAAGTACTTCAACCGTGTGCACACTGGGTGCGTGCACGGGCCCGGTGCTGCATGTTTGGATGTTCGGGCCAGCCAGCGCGCAGGCAGGGGGCGGCGGCGGTGGCGGTAACGGCCTGCCTGCCGTGCGTTGCAGCCAGCTGCCTGGGTTTCTGGACGCTTGCCTGTGCGCGGTGCTGCGCAGCCGCGGGAAGTGGACAAGGACACCCAGGCGGTGCAAGACACGTCCAATCTGACACGCAACTCCTTGAAACCAACACACCCCTGTCCTGCTGCGCAGCTACGAATGGAACAAGTACAACCAGACGCACTACGACGGCGACAACCCGCCGCCCAAGACGGTGCAGGCGCGTTCCGCTGGATCCGCGCCGCACACCGGAATGCGGGCTGGCGTGCAGCGCGCACGCCTCCTCGTGGCTGACTGGGCCAAACAATGCTGTCACCTTGTGTACTTACTTACTGGTGTGATTGCTGAACGCCACAACCGCAGGGCTACAAGTTCAACATCTTCTACCCCGAGCTGCTGGACAAAACAAAGGCGCCGACGTATGCGGTGGACCGGGACCCCACCTCGGAGGATGGTCAGTTGGGCTGCTGCGGCGGCGGCTGTGGCGGCCACCGCCGCCGTGCTGTCGCTGTCATGCTGCTGCCGCTGCTGCCGCCGCTGCCGGCGCCACCGCTGCGGCGGCGGTCGGACCGGCCGCTCCTCGAGTTGCCCCACCCTCGCCTCGTATACACCTTCTTCCTGCACCCTCTCCGTTGACCCTCCTCACCACCCGGCTCCTCTGGACACTCTGACCGCCCCGTGGCAACCGCCGGGGCAGCGCCGCATCACGCAAGTGCGCTCGCCTGCTGTCTCCCACCCTTGTCCTGCCCACCCACCCGCTGCAGGGGGCACCTGCATCCTGCGCTTCATCGCTGGCCCTCCCTACGAGGACCTCGCCTTCCGCATCCTCAACAAAGAGTGGTGGGTGCTGGGGACTGTTGGGTGCCGAGCCGTCGGGCGGTGGGGCGCTGCGCGTCAAGCGCGTCTATGGAATGGCGGCGCCGCTGCGCGTCAAGCGCGTCTATGGAATGGCGGCACCGCTGCGCGTCAAGCGCGTCTATGGAATGGCGGCGCCGCTCGGCCACTTTTTCCCTGCCGGGCCTCACATCGCGCGCATCCCCACCCTGCCCGCATGCCTGCCTGGCGTCGCGCAGGGAGTACAACCACAAGCGCGGCTTCAAGTGCGTGTTCGAGCGCGGCATCCTGCACCTGTACTTCAACTTCAAGCGGCAGCGGTACCGCCGCTGAGGCGGCAGGGAGCGTGCGCGGCGCCGGGACCGCAAGAGGCTGCGGCGGCGCGCGGCAGCTTGCAGCTGCTCTGCGTGCCTGCGCGCTGCTGCGCTGCCGTCCGCTGCCTGGCTTGTGCCGCCGCTACGTTCAGATTGCTGTCCTGCGATGCCCGTGTTGTGGCATGTGAATTGGAGCATCCAGTAAGGCCAGGTTGAAGGGTAGGAGAAGAAGGAGTGGTGGGACTTATTTAGGAACCCAAAACCCCAAACCCTAAAAAAGCTGACCATGCTTGCATGTCAAACCTTTGGGATTGCTGGGGCTGTGTGTTGCGTTTTCAAGGACCGCCGAGTGCCGACCTGGTGGCGACGGGCGGCTGACCATGCCTGCAGCCAAGCTCAACGCACCCTGTCGCATCATTACAGGATGACAGCTGTGCATGTCGCTGCACTCCTGATCGGCAGCAGCAGCAGCAGCAGCACTCTCGTGACGCACGGCGGCGGGCGAATGCAAAGGGCGGCGGCAGGGACCGGCCCACCTTCACCTCGCTCCGCCAGATGCTCCCTCCGTTTGTTCTCTCGCCACACAGCTGTCTGGTCGATCTGAAACGTTGCAGACTGCGCTTTGGAGGGCCGCAATCGCGGTCGAAAACTCGAGCTCACCAAGGCGTGCGCAGCGGCGATCCAGAGTTTGCGGCGACCCGCCAGGCGGCGTGCAACGCGCAGTGCCAGCGGCGGCGCGCCCTCAGTCGCGGCGCTGCCGCTCGCCGCCGCCCGTCGCCGCTGCCGCTTGCGCAGCCCCCTGTGATGTCTGCAGGGGGCGTCGCGGCTTCGCGCCTCCAGGAGGAGCGCAAGCTCTGGCGCAAGGTGGGCCAGAGTGACTGCCTGGGCAGTTGGGTGCTAACAAGTGATCGCTGGCTGCGCTGTTGCCCGCCAATGTGCCGCTCACGCCCGCGGCGCGAGCGTCTGCGCCCAGCAGCCGACACCTGTCCCCACCCCACCCACCCCCACCCCCCACACACCAGGACCACCCATTTGGCTTTGTCGCCAAGCCGGAAACACGCGCCGACGGCTCAAGCAACCTGTTCAAGTGGCGCTGCAGCATCCCCGGCAAGGCTGGGACTGGCTGGGAGGGCGGGCTGTTTCCGCTGACCCTCGAGTTTCAGCCAGGTGGGTGCTGGCTGCGCGTTGTTGGCGGGTGCGACCCAGCTAAGCTGCCACCGCCGCTGCTGCTGCTGCCACCGCTGCCGCTGCCGCTGCTGCCACGGCAGCTGGCCTGCCTCGTTTGTCCTGGGAAGCCTCGTTGTCGCGACAGTCACCCTCTCGCATGACTGGGTGCCTGCAGACTACCCAGCCAAGCCGCCGCGCGCCGCCTTCCCGCCTGGGTTTCTGCACCCAAACGTTTTCCCTGAAGGCGACGGTGAGAGAGCTCTGCAGCAGGGGGGAGGTGCTGCAGCTGGTTGTGGGAAGGTGGAGATGCAGGAGAAGAAGTGGGCCCCCATCCCGCCGCCGTCAACACCACCCCTCCCGCCTCCATCCCCCCCCCCCCCAACCCCCCCAACCCCCCCAACCCACCCACCCACGTGCACGCACGCACGCCACACACACGCCACACACGATCCCCCCCACCCCACCCCACCCCACCACCCCACCCCCAGTCTGCCTGTCCATCCTCAACCCCGAGAAGGGCTGGCGCGCGTCCATCACCGTGCGGCAGATACTTGTGGGGGTGCAGGTGCGCGCTGCCTGCTGCACTGACCGAGGGGTGGCTCAGTAATGTTCGATCATCAGACAGAGTCAGGCCAGCCAGCCAGGAGGCAGCAGGGCAAGCACGCAGCCTCCTCCTGTGAAGTTGGCTGGGCGGGCCCGTGCATCGTGCCAGCGACAGCTGCACGCCGACCGACCCCCCTTTGTTGCTTTTTGATCCCCCTGCCCGCCGCAGGAGCTGCTGCACGATCCCAACATCAAGGATCCAGCCAACATGGTTTACGAAACGTACAAGCGGGTGAGTGCCAGCTGGGCTGGAGGGGAGCAGGCGGCACCCCCCGCGCGGCGCAGCGGTGGCGCGGACCGGCGGCGCGCGCTCAACCCTTGCGCCGGCGCCCTCCCACCCTCGCTCTTTCCTGCGCCGCCCTCCCCTCGCAGGACCGCCCCAAATACGACAAGTGAGCTTGCGCGAGGTGGCAGCGGCTGCGCAGCCAGGGTGCTGGGCTGGGGCGGTAGCATGCCCCTGCCGGGTGTGCGGCTGCAGCTTGCAGGCGGCATGCGGCAGCCGCGCCTGTTCGACGCCTGCCTGCATGCCTCGGGGTGCGCTGCCGCTGGGGTGAAACCCTCGCTGCAGGCGGGGCCTTTGCTGCGTGCTGGCTGATTCGCAGCGCACTTGGTGCATGCGCAGGCAGCTTTCATCCCAAGCTGTGCCATGTCCCATCCCCCATCTTCCCTTCGCCCTGCCGACAGGATGATTAGCGAGCAGACACGCAAGTATGCAGTGGAGAAGCAGATCTGATTGCTAGGCTTCTGCAGCTGCTCCTGCTGCCGTAGCACGGCACTGCATGTCACATGCAGCGGGGCCTGCTGCAGCAACAGCGCCAAGCGCTGGCGGCGGCCGCAGGCAAACCGAGGCGGCGCCTGCCGTCGGCAGTAGCGCAGTCACAGGTTTCTATACAACCAACAAGGCAAGCAACAGCTAGCGCGCCAGCCTGCGCGCCCGTTGGCGCAGCCATTCACTCACCCAGCACGCCTTGCAGCCCTCGACGACTTGCTGCTCCACCCACGGTCTGCCCAACTGCGAGCGACCCCTTGTATTCTTGACGACAATCGCCCCTCGCCTGCAGGCACCCTTTGCACCTCCCCCGCCCCTCGGCAGCCCGTGCGCCTGACTGACACCCTGTGATTTTCGCCACCTGATCGTACGACATGCAAGCATTAACATGTAAGGGCACAAGCCGGCGAAGGCACAGGACTGGTTGAGGCGCGACACCGAGGGCTTGCTGCTGAGTGACTGGTGTTTGGGTCAGGTGCAGGGGCACACACGCACGCGCTGGCAGGGCCAGCCCTGCCGCACTAAACGGCGCACATGCAGGCCGTGCACCCAATGTCTCCATCCTGTTCTTCCAGTTCCAGGCCGTAGGCAGCTGCCCAGCGGGCGCAGCGCAGCCGCAGCTCCATGCGCTTTGCGGCCAGCGCCAGCGCTGCTGCCGCCGGCGCGTACAGCAGCGCCGCCGCGGCTCGGTGGGCCTCTGGGCTGCTTATGCCGGCGGGTGTGCCCAGCTTGCAAGGGCGTGTGAGCGTCGGTTCGCGGTGGGAAACGTGCAGGCAAGCAGGCAGGCAAGCAGAGGCACTAGCGCAGCAGAATGGGTACTGGCACCAGCACGCTTACAATCAGCCCATTTCTCCGAGAGATCCGCGCAAACTCACGCTGCAGCCAGACCCGTCGCCGCTTCTACAGCTGCCAGGCACGCTGCGGCTGCAGACGTGGCGTGGCAGCTGCTGAGCGCCACGGAAGGGTCGCCGGCGGCGCCCCGACTGCGGAGCAGCAGTGCGACGTGCACGCATGCCGCAATGGGGCCGCAAACTGCTGCACGGGTGCGCCCCAGCGACAAGAACAGGAGCGACGCCGTGGTGAAGATCAGCACGAGGCGGTGGGCAGCCGCGGTGTGCCGTGCCAGCTGCAGCGGCTGGTGGTCGGCTGGCGGCGGCGGCGGCGAGTGAGGCGAGGCGGGCCTGCAGGTGTCGGCCGCGCCGGTGTGCGGGCCGGCAGGCTGCTGGTACACCGACATGGCGCGAGCGGTACATGCGGCGCGGAAAAATATGCGCGCGATCCAGATGCCGATTCTCCCGCGGGAGCCTCGTGCGGGTCCCTGTTGCTGCCGCTGAAACAGGTTCAGAAGGTCGACAGGAGTGTGACTGAGCGAGGAACAGGGGCGGAGGCAGGTAGCGCCTTGCTGCCGCCACCACTCGGGCGTGGCCGCTCGGACCAAAGCTCGAGCCTCCATTTTCTTCTGCGGGCATCTATACTCATCCCCGATCTTTCACATGTAATTTTATAACACTTACGTCCGAAGTCATGAGGTCTGGTGAATCCGTCGCTTGCCTCCTCCCCAAACTTGGCTGCAACGCGGGTGGGTCGGGCAAATAATCCGTCTGTGTTCCACACCACAGAACAGGGCCAGCAGCCAAAAGATGCGCGCCAGCAGTGCCGAGTGCAAGTTGGTCCTTCTTGCGCAGTTACAGATCAAGACTGAGGGCATGGCAGCAAACACTCGCATCAAAGGAACAGAGCCGTCGGCCGCCGCCAGCTCGCCGCCGCCAGCGCTGCCATCCGCACAATTGACTGCGTGCATTTCGCTGCCGCATTTAAGACTGCTTCGTCGACGTGCTGCGACCCGTTTGAGCACAATCCCTGCAAGGACAGCAGTCGCGGCGCTCGACCACATCCCACAGCCTTGCACGGCTCGCCGGAATGGCCAGTGGCGCAGGTGAGCGACTGCACCGCCGATGCCGCATCGCTGAGCAGCGCGAGAACGCCGGGCGACACACAAGCGAATAGAAAAGGAGGTGGACCTCCTTCCCCCCTTCCTTCTGCAGGCGAGCCCGCGCCTGGCGCAGAGGCGGAGGAGCGCCAGCAGAGCGCGCAGGTCGGGCAGGCGGAGCAGCAGGAGGGGGAGGAAGGCTTTGCGGCAGAGCGACGGCTGCTCGAGGCGGCGGCGGCAGGCGACGCAGCTGGCGTGTTTGCTGCGCTGCAGGCGGGCGCGGAGCCGGCGTGCGAGACGGGGGAGGGCGTGACGCCGCTGATGCTGGCAGCTGATGCAGGCTGCGCCGAGGCGGTGCAGGCGCTGCTGGGTGAGCGCAGGGAGCACAGGCGACCGCGTGCTGCCGCCGCTGCCACAGACTCACACGGCTGCTCCTGCCCTCCCTCTGCATGCGAGCAACCCCACCTCCCTTCGCACTCGAACCAACCCAGCCGACACTTGCTCCGCTCTCCTTTTGTGCGCACACGCAGAGGCTGGCGCTCCCTGGCACGCGCAGGATGCAGAGGGACACACGGCGGGGGAGTATGCCAGCGGCAGCGGCCGCAGAGCCGTGGTGCAGCAGCTGCTGGACTGGGCCGTGCGCGCTGAGCTGCTGCTGGGTGGGTCTGGGGTGGCTAAGGTGGGTGGGCCCGCTGGTGCCGCTCCTGCTGCTGGGTGCGGGTGTGCCTGCTGTCGGTGATAGCCCAAGTTGCAGAGCAGCGCCAAGGCCACCCTCCTTGTTGCCCTGCACACAGGCACCATCAGCCGGCGGGAGCGCAAGGGCAGCATCCCCAACCGGGACTACCTCTCCAGCTGCATCAAATACGAGGGAGACGTGCTGCTGGATGCCGAGCAAGAGGGGGTGATGATGCAGTGGTGAGCCGTCGATCGTCGCGCCAGGGCCGGCTGCGTTGACCAGCGCGAGCAGCTGCGGGCGCGCGGCGGGGGGCTGCGGGCGGCGCCGCCGCGCCCGGCCAGCCTCCTGCCGTGGCGGGCGGCCTTTCCAGCATCTTGGCTCCCCTGGTTTGAGGTCCCATGGCAGGGAGCAGCCTGCCTCCGATGACGCAGCAGGCAGAGGCCACCCGCGCCAGCAGTGGAGGCGCGCCTTCACCCCAGCATTCTCTGCCGAACCTGCTCACCTGATGCCGTTGGCACGTCCCTGCTGCATCCAGGGAGGAGCCCCTGATGAAGCGGCATGCGGAGATCATTTGTGCCAGCGGCGGAGACGTGCTGAACGTCGGGTTTGGCATGGGCATCATAGACGGCTTCATCGGCCAGCACAAGGTGCGTAGCTTGCCCCAAAACCAGTGCACTCTTCACAGTTCACCATCTCACGACAACCTTCGTGACTCTCTTTCAATCATGAGTGCAGACACACTCGCACACTATTATCGAAGCGCATGCTGACGTGTACGCCCACGCCTGCAAGCTGGGCTGGGACCAGAGGCCCGGCGTGCGGCTGGTGCTGGGGCGGTGGCAGGTGAGCGCAGGAGTGCTGTTCGACGGCGGTGGTGGCGGTGGTGGCGGTGGGGGCGGTGGGGGCGGTGGCGGTGGCGGTGGCGGTGGCGGTGGCGGTGGCGGTGGCGGTGGCGGCGGTGGTGGTGGTGGTGGTGGTGGTGGTGGTGGTCTGCTGTCGATTGGGCCGCTGCAGCAATTATCGCTGCCGGCGCGTCCGCGTCCGCCGACTCTGATAGTGCTGCAGCTCAGTGCTGCGGCCGGCCAGCACCCTGCCCCTGGCGCCGCCGCCGCCGCCGCCGCCGCCGCCGCCGCCGCCGCCGCTGCCGCTGTGGCTGGTGCTCAGCACCTTGGCCTGCGTCATGCAGGATGTGATAGCTGAGTTGGGACCCTTTGACGGCATTTTCTTCGACACTTACGGGGAGGTGAGGCTGTGGTGGCGCGTGAACTCTGATCTGAGCCACCAACTGCATCCCATGCATTGCGTGTCACATTCAAACGAGGCAAATCAACCTGTTCCACTGATTGCAGTACTACGAGGACATGCACGACTTTCACGAAAAGCTGCCAAAGTGAGCCGTGGGCAGGGAGGGCAGTGGCTGGCGCAGCTGGGAGGGTGAGCCGACCACCAGAGCCCCGCCCCACGGCCGCATGCGTGGCGCTGAACCCCATGCCAGCCCCGCCCGCCCCCCCCCCACAGGCTGCTGCGGCCAGGCGGCGTCTACTCTTTCTTCAACGGCCTGGCACCAGACAACTTCTTCTTCCACCTGGTCTACGGGGAAATCGCGCGCCGCGAGCTGAGCAGGTGCGTGCGTTGGGGCCACGGCATGGGGATGGGGGCTTGCAGCACTGGCCCAGGAGGTCTGATGCCCCCTTGTGTACGGAGAGATCGCGCGCCGCGAGCTGGGCCGGTGAGAGCAGCCGCTGTGTGTTGGCGTGGGCACGGGTGCATCGCTCTGCTTCACATGTTTTAATGGAATAGTTTGGGGGGACTGCCGTTGGGCACGGCAGGCGGCTCACAATGTAATTGTCATTGCCGCCTTGTCTGCAGGCTGGGGTTGGAGACGAGCTACGAGCCTGTGCCTATGGACGCATTAGGTGGAAAATTTTGCTGCCGCCGCCACTCTTTATCCTGGCTGCGGCTGCGTTGTCGTGTGCTGCTGCTGGTTCCTGGCGGTTGTGCCGCTGCCGCCCTGACTGGCTCACCTCGCCTGCGCAGCCCTGCAACCCCTCCCTCGTTGCAGCCAAAGAAGTGTGGGAGGGCGTTCAGAACCGGTACTGGCACCTGCCCGTCTACTTTGTGCCGACGTGCGTCATGCAGGAGCAGCAAGTGGCCGACGGCGGGGCGGCGGCGGCAGACGAGGCGGCGGTGGCGGGCGAGGCGGCGGCGGGAGACTCGCAGCAGCTGGAGCAGCAGGAGCAGCAGCCGGCGGCAAGCTCGTGATGCATCTATGTCGATGCACGGATATATCATACAGCATGTAACTTGCTGGCCAAAGAACAGCCTCGATCAGATGCGCCGAACCTCCACTGCGCTGCTTGCAAGGCCGCTTGCGGTGATGGCTGCGCATCCCTGCCGCTCGATACATTCAGGAGGTGTGCTGGAAACAGGTATGCCGCCGCACAAAGCTGCTGCAGGCTTCAGCAGGGACCGCCCCGGCTGGCTGGCACAGCATGGCGGCGAAGCGACGCCCACCGCGTCGCCGGCAAGCAGCTCCTCGGCAGAGAAGTGGCTGGAATTCCTAGTCTCCAAAGGCTGGACAGTTTCCTATTACCCGATTGCAGTTACGCACTCGGGCCTTGTGACTAACACAGCGACGGCAGCCTTACGAACTTGCGAAGTGTCGGCCGCCGGCGCAACAACGGCGATCCGCCGCGTTGCGTGCAACGCCCTGGATTATGCCTGCAAGTTTAGAGCGTCCCGTAGGCACCTGTCCCTCAGGCTTGAGAGCCCACAAGTGGACCCAGGTTGAACCATGTTCTGCGGGGAGGGCTGCCCGCCGCGCTGCGCGTGGCGAGCGGCATATCTCCCCCTGAGTCACCCACGTGTGTCACCTCTTCTTCTCCACAACTCGCGACCTGCTGTCGCTTCAATCGCGTGCCCGGAATCCCTGGCCGTCTCTGCAGTTGCTGCAAGTGCGGCGCTGCAGGCCAAGCTCGCGCTCACCCGCCAACCTCGTGGTGCAGGCCCCATGGCGGCCCCAATTGCCGGCAAAACTGTGGTGGTGGTCGGAGGTGAGCTGCGATTGGCGATGTCGGGCTGGCTTGCGCGTGTTTTCCTCCGCGGTCGCTGCCGCCGTCGCCGCCGCTGCTGAAGGAAGCGGTGCGCGACGACCAGCCCCCCGTACTCGATGGTGGCCGCGGCATTGGTGCCGAGGCCATTCCTTGCAGCAGATGAGGCTGCCTCCCGACCAAGCTCACGGACCATCATTGGTGCCTCCCCCGAGGCCATCACTTCCAAGGCCGTGCCCGCCACCCCCGCCGCCTGCAGGCAGCCGCGGCATCGGCGCCGAGTTCGTGCGGCAGTTTGCGGCCAAGGGCAACCGGGTGATCGCCACAGCGCGCACGCCTGCGCAGGTGGGGTGCACGCATGCGTCGGTGTTGTTGGGTACTGCTGCAGCGGCGGCAGCAAGCTCCTGCCGGCCAGCCTGAGCACATTGCGCACGACGTGCTGTGTTTGTAATTCACGTGCCGCGCCTTCTGCCGCAGGCGGCCAAGGAGCTGGAAGGCACCAAGGTCGAGTTGACGCAGCTGGATGTGACCAGCCCCCAGTCGGTGGAGCAGTGGGCGGCAGAGGTGCAGAAGCTGGCGCCGCACATCGACGTGAGGCGGCTTGGGTGCCTTGCCGTCGGCGCTGTGCGCCACCGTTTGGTTTGGTGTGGCTGCGAGCGGAGAGGGTGCGTGAGGGCTGGCAACGTGACCCACAGCCTCCCGACACGGCCTCCAGAGGATGGACCACAGCGCCACGACCCAGCGCAGTCTCCAGAAGCACAGGCTCTGACCATCAGAGCACCATTGCGCAGTCTCCAGAAGCACAGCCTCTGACCATCACAGCATCACTGCTCCCCAATTCCTCTTGCGGCCAGCTGCTGATAAACAACGCCGGCGTCTACAGCCGGCGCGTGGGCTTCTCCGACGTGACGCACGGTGCGCTGCCTGCTGCCGCCGTGGGAGGGAGAGGGGAGCGGGCGTGCGGTGCAGCCGCTGTTGACAGCGTCGGCGCCGGGGCAGGAGCACAAGGGAGCGCAGAAATGTGGAGGCTTCTGCGTGGAGGTCCCCTGGTTTGTGCTGCCGTGACTGTATGGCAAGCTGGCACCAGCAAGCCACCCAGCAGCCGGTTGCACGCCTCGGAGCCGCATGCTGCGCCAACTTACCTCGCCCGCCCGCCGACCTTCCAGCCGTGGCCCCCTCCCCTCCCCGCCCGCCTGCAGACGACATGCTTGCGGCCTTCACCACCAACGCCATCGGCCCGCTGATGGTCGTGCAGCAGCTGCACAAGTGAGGGTACAGAGGGTTGCTGCGGGATGTGCTGCTCTCGGCGTGGATGGGCGAGCAGTCGGTGCCGACCTGTCCGCAGCTGCTGCGCCAGAGGGGCCGAGGCTCTCGTCTCCAGCATGTGCCCTCCACCCTGAGCGCTCCACTTGCAGGCGCGGCGTGCTGGGAGGAGCGCGGCCGACGCTAGTGGCCAATGTCACTTCAAAGGTGGGCCTGCCTGCCTGCCTGCCAGCTGGTGGGCCTGCGCGCCGGTTGCGTTAGTGCACGTGGTTGGTCGCGCCTCGCCACGACACTGACAGTCCTCAATGCTGGCGTGCGTGCATGTCTGCACACTGTGCCTGCACACATGCACGCATGCCTGCAGCCATGCCTGCCCGCCTCGCTGGCCCCCTCTGAAAGCTGGATGCCTGCGGCGCTGCACCCGCCTGGCTGCTGCCCCCCTGCTTGCCTGCCCGAGTGCGCCCACCTGCACGTTTGTGTTTCTCCTTACCACACGAATGAATGCAGGTCGGATCAATTGACGACAACAAGTCGGGCGGCGGCTACGCGTACCGGTGGGTGCACAACGGGCCCGGTCTGGCGGCCCCTGGGGCAGCAGGGCCTGCCGGGAGCCTCGCCCTCCGTCCAGCCTGCTCGCGTTACCCCCCCCCCTTGCTGTGGCTGTTGTCGGCGCCTCTAAACGCTGGCCCGCCGCCCTGGCGGGCAGCTGTCGCTGCCACCGCCGTCCGCAGGCGACCACACCTGCCGACTGCCACTCGCCTCCCTGCAACAGGGCGTCCAAGACTGCGTTGAACATCATCAACAAGTCCCTCAGCATCGACCTGGCGGGAGACAACATCACCTGCACGCTGCTGCACCCCGGCTACGTGCGTGCGCTGCGGCGCCCGCTTGCCCAGCAGCCCCACTTGCTCAAGAGGGGGCCCCGTGTCGTGCTGGCTCGCTCCCCCCCCACCACCGCCCCCACAAAGGGAACCGCCAGCGTGGCAGCAGTGGAAGGGCGGCAGGGGTGGGTCGGAGTCGGGCTGGTGGCCGCCTGACGTTGGCGACAGCCGAGCCGCGTGCCCCTGCTCTCCCTCTCCCCCCCCCCC
Organism: Micractinium conductrix; assembly: GCA_002245815.2. Taxonomy (NCBI): domain Eukaryota; kingdom Viridiplantae; phylum Chlorophyta; class Trebouxiophyceae; order Chlorellales; family Chlorellaceae; genus Micractinium; species Micractinium conductrix. Next base: position 1,756,601 of record LHPF02000002.1, read on the forward strand.
CTGCCACAGGTGAGGACAGACATGACTGGCGGCGCGGGACTGATCGACAAGGAGGTGCGCCTGTTTTGCTGGTCTGCTTCTCGAATGGCGTTTGACAGGTTGACTGGGAATTCGAATCATTGAATCAATTTTTTCTGCCAGGCCCCTGGCACCCCCCTGCGCTTCTACGCCCCCCCTGCCGCGTCCACCATGTCATCCCCCCCCCCCCCGCGCAGGAGTCTGTGCGGGGCATGATCGGCGTGCTGGAGAGCGGCGTGGAGCTGCAGGGGACCTTCCACGACTTTGCCGGCAAGGACATTCCCTGGTGACGCTTCGTTCGATTCAAACCCCAACGACGAGTCTGCGACTTTCAAAGTTGCCGGCCGGCTGGAGATCCCCCGGCAGCTGAGCGCATGCAGAACTTTGTCACTACGAGCACGTTAGAGCTGCTAAGCCTCCGCTTGCACTGTTGGGCATCTCTTCTGGGTCGTGCTGCAAGCTGTGCACGCACCAGTAAGTTGCCAAATGTAGTGGGTTATCAAGTGCCTGAGTCGAGCGTGGAGAGCTGTGTATGGCAGATTCCCAGTCAGCAAGCGGCAGGGAGCAGCAGCGGCGAACCCATCCCGCGTGTTGAAGGCCAAAGCTTGTGACTGCGCTGTTGCTGAAGGCAGGAGGCAGCGGCTGCAGCGCGGTGCAGTGTGCTGTCGCCAGCTACCGCCAGCCACGGCGGCGTGCGCTGCAAGCACACACCTCTGCCCCATGTTCCCGCTGTTCCCGCCCGCCCAAGGTTGTCACACCTCTCAAAGAAGATTTCAGGCGCCCAGGCACGCGCACGTTGGCGTCGGCCAAGTCCAGCCAAATTGCCAGCCGTTGTGGGCCTCGTTGGCGGCGAGGCGCCTACGGCTGCTCGCTGCCTGCCACCCTGTTAGGCCAGCCTGCACGCACAGCTTTCACTGATGACGCCCCTCCGAGTGGTGGTGGTAGGGAGCGGGTTGGCAGGCGTGGCAGCGGCGCTCACCGCCTCGCGAGCGCTGCCAGCCGCCCAGGCAAGGCGTGCGCCTGTCTCTGCTTGCTTCCGCGCCCCCCCGCAGCATCCATACGCAGCGGCGGAGTGCCGAGGCAGGCAGCAGATGGGTGCGCCCGAGTGCCGCGCCGCTGCCGCCACCCCACGTGCCCGCCCGCACCCGCCCACTTGCATGTCGCCAGCAGCCAGGCAGGTGGCCTTCGGGGTGCTTTAAACGCCGAGAGGTTTGCAGGTACACGTGTATGCAGGTTATTGTTCTGGATAAGGAGCTGAGAGAGGGCGGCAACAGCGCCCGGGCGAACAGCGGCATCAACGCGCTGACGCCAGGCGCGCTGAAGCTGTGCGGTCACTCTCGAAGCGTTACGTGGGTATGGTGCTTGGGCCTGAGCTGCATCGACTGTGGCAGCATGCCGGGCCTTGCACCGGCCACATTGCATCACTGCTGGTGCTCTGCGGGCTCCTGGTTGCTAGCCCACCACGCACGCCAGCCTGCAGTGTGTGCGCGTTCCCTCCCCCCGCCCACCGCACCCTCAACCTGCCTCGCCTACAGCTGCCGGTGACCCACTCACTTTGATGTTCTTACATTGAATGCAGGCCTGCCGCACCCTCGACTTGCCTCCCCTGTGCTCAATGCTGCATGCAGAGCAGGGAGACAGCGCCGCCACCTTTAAACGAGACGTCCTGCAGTCAGGCGGTGGGCTGTGCAGGCCCCAGCTCGTGGATGCCCTCGTGGTGAGTGAGTGAGTGAGTTGGTAGTCACCCCTGGACGGAGCTGCCAAGCGCTGCCAAACGCTGCCAAACGCCGCCGCTCCTAATACCGCCGCCACATTCACTGAAACCAGCCAGCCGTCGCACCACCCTGCCTGCCTGCCCGCCTGCCGTCGCAGGCACCAGCCACCTGCCGCTGCCCACCGCAGCTCCTGCCTGCCTGCCTGCCTGCCTGCCTTGCAGGACGGCAGCCTGGATGCGCTCGCATTCCTGCAGTCGGAGGGCGTCGACCTCAGCAGCGTGGTGCAGATGGGCGGGCAGTCCATTGGCCGCACCCACAGCCCGCCCAGCGGCCCGCCTGTGGGCGCAGCCATCATGCAGGCGCTGCAGCGGGCGGCGCAGCGGCAGGGTAACTTAGATGTGTGGACGGGCGTGCAAGTGTGCGGGTTGGCACAGGAGACCGGCAGCGGCGCAGCCGGCTGGAGCCTGGCAGCCGCCGTGTGTGCTCCAGGAACGGCGCCGCCCGAGCTTGGAGGCGGCGGCCCCGTCAGCGGCGACGCCAGCGAGCAGCCGCAGGCCGAGTCCGAGGATGCGGCGCCGACGCGGCTGCAGCGCCTGCACGCCGACGCGGTCGTGCTCGCCACTGGCGGCTTTGCCGCCAGCCAGGCGCTGCTGCAGCGCCACGCGCCGTACGCCGCAGGCCTGGGCACGACCAACGGCGCCTTTGCCACCGGCGACGGCCTGGCGCTGGGCCAGCAGGCAGGCGCGGCTCTGGTCGACGTCGGATGGGTGCAGCTCAACCCCACCGGCATCATCGACCCTCACGACCCGAGCGCCGCCACCAAGACGGTGGCTCCCGAGCGGCTGCGAGGCCTGGGCGCCATCCTGCTGAACTCCCAGGGGAGGCGTTTTGTCAACGAGCTGGGCACACGCGACAAGGTGGCAGGGGTGAGCGCATGGCTGGTGGACCCCAGCCAGGGCGGGAGGGTACGGGCAAGGGCTGCAGCGCGGCAGGCGGCAGGTACAGCCAGCAGATTGGCGCGTGGCTGGCCAGCACAGCTGCCAGCTGTTGCAGTCAGCCAGTCAGCCAGTAGGCAGGCAGGTTTGCCTCGGGGGCATGCACCGTGGGTGAAGATGTTGACGCTGTTTTTGTTGTCATGCAAGTTGTGCCAGGTGCCATGCCAGGCAAATCACCGATCCGGTTGTCAGCAGCGCCTGCAATGCACCGTGCCTGCCGCTTCATGCCCACCGCCCTGCTCTCCCTGCAGGCAATCTTGGAGCAGCCAGAACGCCACGCTTTCCTGCTGGTGGGCAGCAGCACGGCCGCCAGCTTCGGCGCCGCGTCGCTGCAGCCCTACCTGCAGCGCCAGCTCATCAGCCAGGCCGCCAGCCTGGACCAGCTGGCGGCAGACACCGGCATGCCAGCTGAAGCGCTGGCAGCGGAGCTCCAGGCGTACGACCAGGCGGCGGTCGAGGGGCGGGACAGCTTCGGCAAGACTGCATTCCCGGCACGCATCCATCTGCTGCAGCCGATGTATTGGGCGAGGGTGGCGCCCGTGGCGCACTACTGCATGGGTGGGCTGGCGATCGATCGCGACGCGCGAGTGCTGGATGCACAGGGCCGGCCAATCCCTGGGCTGTTTGCCGCGGGCGAAGTGGCAGGTGTGGCTGCGCGGTGGCTGGGCACACCAGGCAGGGGCGCTGCCTGCATGTGCTGCTGCCGTGCCGACAAAGTGCCTGCCGGACAGCTGCTGCTTTGGCTTCATAGTGGCGTACGTTGGTGCAGACACAGCCATTCCTGCAGCGCTGGGCTGCCGGCCTGAGCTGTGCGTTACCCCCGCCCCGCCTGGCATGCGCCTGGCTTCCCTGCATGCAGGTGGGGTGCACGGCAAGAACCTGCTGGTGGGCGATGCACTGCTGGAGTGCGTGGTGTTCGGCGTGAGGGCGGGGGCGGCAGCTGCGGCAGCTGCGGCAGCTGCGGCGCGGGCAAAGGGCCCAGAGGGAAAGCAGGGAGGCGCAAGCTGAGCAGCGGCGGGCACGCCTTGGGATCAGCAGGGCCAGGGCATCATAGCCTGTTTAATTGTAACTGTCTGCCAGCTGTCTGCCAGCTTGTACGGCATGCTTGTCACCTGTTTACCTGTGCTTTGTAACCCACCCACCAAGGTCTGAAGAGCCCGCTGGAGACAGCCGCCGCTGCGCCTGCTGCCACAGCGGGCACCACCTGCAACTTCCCAGGCAGCAAAGCCGTCGCAAGTTTCAAGTGCTGAAACAACAGGATAAAATGCAAGGCCATGCCACCGCTGTGATTCCACGCTCATCCAGCGTCGCCCGTCGCGCTGCCGCCAGGGGCGCCGCCGCCGTCGCTGCTGCCGCGCACTTCCACCCCTGCGTTGCCAAGCCCGTTGTCTCGCAGCACGTCATTGAGCAGCAGTATCCAAAGCTGGTCTGCAGGGGGGGAGGAGCAGCAATTAACACCAATGAGTAGCCGTGACCGCGTGACAGAAAGCCGGCACCCCCCAACTGCCTCCCACGCTGCCGCAGGACTCACAGGCAGAGGGGTGGCACCAGTGGCTGCACTCCCCGGGCCAGTGGGAGCGCCAGAGGGTGGCGCTGGCGTTCCACGTGCGCAGGTGGGCGTCGGCCAGCTCGGGGATGAGCGGCTCCTGCACACAATTGGTTGGTTTATTGGTTGGTTGGTTGGTTGAAAGATTGATTCGACGTGGGCATCCGGCAGGTCGGGGATGAGCGGCTCCCGCGCAGCAGAACAGGTGCAGCCGAGGCAACGCGAAGACTGCGCCCCTTGCAACCGCTGCACCAGCTTTGGCCTGCCCACCCTCTGCCCGCCCTGCCTGCCCACGCTCGCACCAGCGGGGCATTAAAAGGGCCGCCCCACAGCACGTCCGGCTCCCCTCGCAACCAGCCCTCTATGGCTGAGCAGTTGTAGGGCATTTTGCCGCCCGGCCACGAGCCGTCGCGCGTCTGGAAGTGCTGCAGCACGGTACAGGACAGGGGTGTGTGAGAGGCGGCAGGCTGGCGGTGCCAGGCGGCACCAGTCCGCGAGCAAAAAAAAAAACGCGCGCTGGGAGTGCTGCAACAAAGGACGAGCGGGCGGGCGACGGGTGGAGAAGGGGCACTGTGGTTGATAGTGCGCGGGCGGGCGGGCAACGGGTGGAGAGGGGGCACTGTGATTAGAAGTGCAGTTCACGGCCGGGATACAAGTCAGTCACATAAGGAAGGTACCGACCTGTATGGGCGTGTCCATCCAAATGAAGCGCGGCAGCTGGCCCCGTCGCTCCCGCCGCCACCCCGCCAGCGTGGCCAGCCCGCTGTACAGCCCGCTCTGGTTGGCGGGGCGGCCATCGGCGCCGGGCGGGTGGTAATGCAGCCTGCATGGATGGTGGGAGATCAAGACAGGTAATCATTCAGGTGGGGGCGTGAGGCAAAAGCCTGGGAGCCAAAGCGTGCCAAGTCCATCCGCAGACCACAGCAGCAGCAGGAACGGATTCGGCAGCAGCGGCGGCGGCTTCGGCGGCAGCTGCAGCAGCGGCGGCGGAGCAGCATCAGTATCAGCATCAGCATCAGCAGCTCCGCCAAGACGAGCCCCTCCCTACAGCACAGTACCCAAAATTGAGTACGAGCAGGTCGTTGGGAAAGGTGGGCAGCAGCTCCTGCAGCTTGGGCAGCACCTGACCGAGGGCGGGGCGTGGGGGCATGTGAAGGGGGAGGGGGCACGCGCGTGAAAGGCTAAAGGGAAGCTGCAGAAGGTGGCAACTCGGCTCCGGCAGCTTGGGCAGCACCTGACCGCGGGTGGGGGAGGGGAGGCAGGCGGAGGTGGAACGCTTGAAAGTTCATTCTGAAACAGCCGACGAGTGTAGCGGAATGGTGGAAGGAGACCACCGGGCTCTTGCAGCTTGGCAGCACCTGCAGACGCAGGTGGCAGCGTAAAGCGGGGGATGGCAACGCTGCCGCCCATCTCTTGAGTACAGCATCGCAACAGAAACCGGCAGTGGCTGCTCACCTTCTGCCACAACACTTGGATTGAGTCCACGCGCACCACGCACACCCGCGTCCCCAGAGCCAGCTCCAGACAGATGGGCGGGAAGGGCGCGGGGCCGCGCACCGTGATCAGCCCCTCGTTTTCGGAGTGTGGCTGCACCGCGGGCCTGCAGGGGCGGGTGGTAGGGTTGAGCGCCGCAGATGCAACCGGGTGGGTGGGGCGCCGAAGCAAGCATTGTAGACAGCCCCCCTTGTTGTTGAAGTTCGGCTGTGTGCTGCGGAGGGGGCCCAGCGGGGAGCACCGACAGCGGGGGCTCGACGGTTTGCCAGGCAAGGCGGGGCGGCTTGCGGCGCACGCGGCGGCTCACACCCTGCACGAGGCGTGCCCAACACGACCGCTGCCGCTGCCACTGCCGCTACCGCTACCGCTGCCGCTGCCGCTGCCGACGCGGCAGCGCCCCAGCACATGCCCCTCGCCCTGGCTCGCCCCAGGGGAGGTGGACCGCTCGCCTGCGCTGCAGCGTCGTCGCAAACTCCCGCATGAAGCACTCGGTGGCGTAGTACAGGTTCCAGGTTTGGGAGTCGCCCATCAGCCACAGCGTGCGCCCGCGGATGCGCTGGAACAGCTCGCAGGGGGTGAACCCCTACAGGGAGAAGGTGGGTGCATGAAGGGGCAGGGCCCATCCTGAGATTGAAGCGGCGTGCGCTTGGGACGTGGATACTGCTGCGTGGCGTCGGCCTGCCAGGCCGCCTGCAGCGTGCATGGCGTGGATCCTCCCAACAAACAGCGTGCACGACTCGGCTCCTCCCTGCACAAAGGACCCCTCCAACCGCTTCACACTCTTCACACTCCACGCCCCCAACCAACCACACACCCCTAGGTTGAAGCCGCGCCCTGTCAGGTCTGCGGCAGCTTCCTCGGAGCGCCCCTCCCCGGGGTAGAACTGCTCGCAGCGCCGCCCAGCAAACACGCACACGCCGCAGCAGGGCGGCACGGCCACGTTCTCTTTGGCGGGGCAGTGGGAGCAGGCCTGGGGCGCAGGGTAGGGGGCAAAGGGTCGATGCCTCAGGTCTGGGCGTGGCAGGCGCATACGCAGACTCAATTACAAATCAACCACTGGCGCTATTACCAATCAGTCGCTTTTTCAACCACCCACATGAGTATCCACCAAACACGGTGCTGCTCCCACCCACCCACCTCTTCTTTGGTGGGCATGGTGGAGGTGTCAAACAGGAAGGGCATGGCCGTGCTGTTGGCGGCAGCCGGCGGCGGCAAGAACGCTGTGCCTGCAAGCAGCCCGGGGGGGAGGAGACCGAGGTCCATACTTCGAATGAACAGCATTGAATGAACAGCATGCAACGAATGAACAGCATTGAATGAACAGCATTGAACGAACAGCATTGAATGAACAGCATTGAATGAACAGTACGAAGACAGGTCGAAGGTGAGTGCTGGCTGGATGCGGCAGCGGCTTGAAAGATGATGTGACGGAGCGGGGTGGGACCCAACAGGGGGTGTTGAAACATGCTGTAAGAGCGCCGCCGTGCTTGCAGCCACTGGCCAGCAGAGCACGTGCGTTATCCAGGGCCGAGGGCTCACCGTTGCTGTCCACGGTGCACAGCGAGTGGGGCGCGCGGAACGAGCTGCCAGGCGCCGCTTCCCACCGCGCCGCGTCCCGCTCTGCCTGCTGCGCGTCGCCCGCTGCCCCAGCAGGCGCAGCTGCGCCCGCATCCTCTGCCCCTGCCGGCGCCTCTGCTGCCTCCTCGTCCTCCTCTGCTTCCGCCTCAACGGCTTCCGCCTCGTCCGCACCCGCTGCTGCCTCTGCTGCCTCCTCCTCGTCCCCCCCTTCCTCCTCCTCTTCAGCAGCGCCAACTGCTGCCGTATCTTCGGCGCCCGCTGCTGCCGCTGCCTCATCCCGTGGCCCCGCGTCGCTGCCACCTGCCCCTGCCGCTGCCGCCGCTGCCGCCTCTGCTGGCGTGCTTCTGCTGGGAGGTCCCACCGGGTTGCCCAGCCCGTTGTCTCGCAGAACGCCGTTGAGCAGGTGCAGCCAATGCTGGTCTGCAGGCGTGCAGGAGAAGCAAGTCTCGATTGCGTTAAATGATGCCAGTGCTGGTCCAGGGCAGCATGCAGCCAGTGCTGGTCCAGAGCGCCGTGGAAGGGCCATCAGCAAGCCAGCCCAAAGAACCCCTTTGCCCGCAGGTCACTCACACGCGGTTGGGTGGCACCAGTGTGTGCACTCTCCTGCAGCAGCGGCAAGCACCAGCGGCCGCGTCAGCCACAAGGCACGGCACGCAAGCTGCAGGCAGCAGCTCTGGCAGCAGCACCTCCACGCCAACCTCCCCTCTCCCATCCCCCGACCTCCCCATAGCAGCAACGCGTCGCGCGCACCTCGCCAGTGGGCTTCCCACAGCGGCACGCTCGCGTTCCACGCTCGAAGGTGCCCGTCGGCAAACCGCGGGACCAGGGGGGCGAGGGGGGCGTTGAAGGGGCCACCCGCCAGCACGTCGGGGTCACTCTTGTACCAGGCGTGCAACGGGCGGCACTTGAAGGGCACGGGGCCGCCCGGCCACGAGCCGTCGTGCGTCTCAAAGTGCTGCAGCAGAGGTCACAGGAGCCGGCCGGGGGGGGCAGGGGTGTGTGTGGGGGGGGGGAGGGGGGGCAGCAGCAGGCCGGCTGGCGGCGCAGGCGGCGCCATGCTGCTGGTGCTGGTGGCGGTGGCGGTGCTGATGCTGCTGCTTGAAGAAGGTCACCCGGAGCCCAGCCGGCAGCATCCCCAGCCCCCCCCTCCCCGAGCGCACCTGCGCCGGCGTGTCCATCCACACAATCTTGGGCAGCTGGGCCCGGTGCTGCCGGATCCACGCCGACAGCAGCGACATGCCCCGCACCAGCGCGCTGGCAGCGGGGGGCTTGCCGTCGGCGCCAGGCTTGGGGAAGTGCAGGCTGGGTGGGGTGTGTGTGGTGGGGTGGGGGGGCGGGGCGGGGCGGGGCGGGGGGGCACGGCGCACAGCGGTAGGTGGGCTGACGGTGGGGCGGGGCCAGCATCAAGCCACATGGCAGGTGCGCTGCAACCAAGTGCAGTCCTCTGCGCGGCACACATCAAGCCAGCGGCTAGGCATTGCAGAAGGGCGCGCGTTGCAGCGGGGACCGTTGAGGGGTTGAGCGGCATGCTGCACACAATATACCGAAAACCGCTCACCCAATGTTGAACACAAGAACGTCGCTGCTGAAGTTGGGCGCGTGTTTGATGAGCTGCGGCAGCACCTGCACAAGCAAGGGGGGGAAGGGGCAGCCACACGTGCAGGAGGCGGGCGGGTGGGCGGGTGGGCGGTGCCGTGCCCACCGCGATGCCAGCAACAGTCAGCTGGCGTGCCCCGTCCCGCTCCGCACCCCCAGGCAAGCACTTCGCCTGCCTGCTGTGCAAGTAAGACAAAACACCCACCCACCCACCCACCTACCCACCCACCCACCCACCCACCCACCCACCCACCCACCTGGTCCCGCAGCTTCAGCGGGCCGTACATGCGTATGCCGCACACCCGCGTGCCAAACGCCAGGTCGAGGCAGAGCGGCGGGATTTCCGGCGGGGGGCGGGTGACCAGCTTCTGGTTTTCCGCGGGAGGGCTCAGCGCAGGCCTGGGAGGGGGGGTGCAGGGAGGGGAAGGCAGGGGCAGGGCGGGGCGGGGCGGGGTCTCATGCATTCATTCACAATGCAAGGCTAGGCGCAAACACACCGCCCGCGTGCGCCCAGGGCACAAGCACCCGTCGACCTCAACCACACGGGCTTGCGAGCTCGCCACGCACGTGCGCCGCAGAGAGGGCGCAAACTCCCGCATGAAGCACTCTGCCGCGTAATAGAAGTTCCAGGTTTGGGAGTCTCCCAGGAACCACAGCGTGCGCCCCCGAATGCGCTGGAACAGCTCGCAGGGGGTGAAGTCCTGCGGCGTGTGAAGGAGGGGTGTGGGGGAGGGCAGCGAGCGACGGCGCCTCATGCACGCAGCAGTCGTGTGCAGGGAAAGCGGGCAGGCGTGTCGCGGTGCCCCCCCCCCCCCCCCCCTCCCCCCTTCTCCCCCGGACCGCACCGCCAGCAGCGGGTCGAGCTCCACCAGCAGCTTGGCCGCGGCCTGCGTTCGGTTCCGCCCCGGGTGCAGGTCATCGCAGCGGCGGGTGGTGAAGATGCACACGCCGCAGCAGGGGGGCAGCTTGGGGTCTTCCCCGGGGGGGCAGTGCGGGCAGGACTGTGCGCGCCCCGGCATGGTGGTGGTGTCAAACAGGTAGGGCAGGCCTGCTATGCTGTCCTGCCCCGTGGGCGGCAGCCGCACCGAGCCTGCGCGGGGAGGGGCCGGCGGCGGCGGCAGGGTTGGGCGTGCGCGGGTGCTGCCCGGTGCTGCCCCCGCGTCAACCGTCGAGCACCCACCGAGCTTGGGCTCACCGTCTGGCAGGACTTGGCAGCGGGAGTGTGGCGTCTGGAACGCCACGCCTTGGGGCTGTGTGTCGGCCGCGCCGCCGCCGGAGGCAGCAGGCGCCGGCAGCAGAGCGCCGCCGCTGCTGCCCGCCGCCAGTCTTGGCAGCGTGTGCTGAGAGCAATCTTTGCTGCCGCGCAGCATCGCCCATGCTCCCAACAGCACCAGCAGCTGGCCCGCCAGGAAGAAAGCGGGCAGGCTGCGCGGTTTGGCGCCGGCCGAAGTTTGTGCGGGCGACATAGCGTGAGGCTGCTCCGCCTACCGCCGGCTGCACGGATGGCGCATGGCGCCAGGATAGGTACGCGGCGCGTTGTGATGTGACGGCAGCTGCAGATGCCCGGCGGCCCTACCGGCCGCGGCGGCGACCAGGCCGCTCAGTGTGCAGTCAGCGTGGGCTGCATCTCTCCCATCCTCGCTGCTAGTCCAGCCCGCTTTCTCGTTCCGGGCGAATGCAAGTTACAAGCTTGCAACACACACGCGCCGGGCGGCGACATGTGCGGAGCGATGTGCGGTGCCATTGTCGCCTGTCGCCCATCATGCGGTTGGCGGCGGTTGGCACTACACCTGCCAGGCAGACAGTACTCAATATTCCGGCCCATCCTGCTGCTGCTGCTGCTGCTGCTGCTGCTGCTGCTGCTGCTGCCGCGTAGTCGCCAGCTGCTGGGCGGCCGCCAGGCGCCGCTCCGCTGCCAGCTGGCGCTTCACAGCGTCCACCCGCGCCGCGCTGCCGATGCTGGCGGGAGGGCCCCACTCTGGCCTCGCCAGGCACAGCGCCTGGCCTGGGGCGCGCGGCAGCAGCGCCAGCTTCCACACCAGCGAGAAGCGGGGCCGCCCCCCTGCGGCAGCTGCAGGCGCGGGAGCGGGGCGCGGCACGGCACGTCTCCCGTCAGGCATGGCTGCCAGAACGCGTCAACCCGGCGCGCTGCCCAGCCCCCAGCCGGCTACAGCAGCAGGGCCAGCAGCCTGGGACAGCAAGGGCCACGCATGCATGCAAGCCGCGCGTCGCTCCTGCCGCACTCACCACTTGGCGGCGACACACGATGCAGTATGTCCTGGTCGAACAGCACGGCACGCCCCGGCCGGGGGGTCACAAACACGCCTGCACTTGGCGGGTCGCCGGAGCAGGCAGGGGTGCATCGACAGCTGTCGGGGAGGCAGGCGGGGCAGCGCGCTGCAGTGGCCGCAAGTAACCCCCGCCACCCCCACCTGCGGCAACAGGGCTGTCGCCGCCCAAACCCCGCTGTCACTCCTCTGCAGCGAGACACGCGACCCTCCCCACCCCCACCTGTGTCCGTCTGGCCGTCCAGGAACAGGGTGTCGGCGCCCCAGTCCCGCCGCCACTCGTCGTTCAGGTACAGCAGCAGGGAGACCAGCAGCGGGCGGCCGGGCTCCCCATTGAAGTAGTCCCCATAGGCGGCTGAGGGAAAAGGGGGGGGGGGGGGGGAGGGGGGGGGAGGCTTGGGGAGGGTTGGGGAGGCCAGAGACGTCAGAGGGAGGGCAGGGGCTGCTGCACAAGAGATGCACGGGCGTATCATACGTGCAGGATGCAGGGGCGGGAAAACAGAGGTGGCACAGCCGGCGGCCAGGCGCTCGCAAGCAGCCCAGCGCTCGCCCCTGCAGCACCGCACCAGCGTGCCGGGGAGCAGGGGCAAGGCCGCGGCGGCAGGGCCTCTCACCGTGCCAGGGGCTGCCGTCGGGGAAGCTGGTTGGGTCGGCGTCGACGTGAAAGCGAAAGGTGTCCCCTGCCACAGCAGCGTTTGCCACAAAGCAGGCGCAGTCCACACCGGCGGCGGCCTCGCCGTCGGCGAGGCCGCCGCCTCTCTCCAAGCGGCTGCGCTTGGCGGGCGGGCCGTGCGCGTCGTCATCGTCTGCCTGCTGCTGCTGCTGCTGCTGCTGCTGCGGGTGCTGCGCATCTGGCGGCTGCTGGGGTCGCTCTGCGCCCCCCGCCGCCTCTGCCGCCACACGGCCCTGCATCTGCGTCTGGTGCTGCTGCGCCTGCTGCGCCTGCTGCGTCTGCTGGGCCTGCTGGGCCTCGGCCTGGCTGTGCGACTGCAGCTGGATCGCGTCAGCGGGCAGGTGGGATATGTCACACTCTGGGTAGAGGCGGCACAGCCGGGCGTGCACCTCCTGCGGGCAAGCAAGTAAAGGCGCACAAAGCAGCCAAGTACTGTAATGGCACAAAAAGACGGTTAAGGTGCACGCGGTGCACCCACGCTTGCACCTCTTCCTGCAGGGCAGCCGAGGAGACAGGTCGGCACGTCGGCTGCCCTGCGACCGACCTCAGCGCTGTTTCAACAGCACATCTGCACGCCGCACCTGCATGGCAGGCAGACGCCCCTCGGCCAGCTCCCGCAGCACATGCTGCTTCACCCCCCACGTGGGTGCAGCACCCGCCATGTCGGTCGTGCGCCGCTCCCAACGGTCGGCCGGCAGCTGGCAGCCGGCGCCGTCTGCGCGCTGCTGCTGCCACCGCTCGCCGCTGCCGGCCTCGCCGGAGTTCCCCATCAATGGCGTGCTGCCATCGCCGCCGCCAGAGGCGCCGCCGCTGCCGCCATGCAGCAGGAAGCTGAGCAGGGCGCTGCGCGTTGAATCGTCTACAAAATCATCAAGTACAACTGTATCAGCAGGGAGGGGTTAGATTGGGAGGGCGACCTGGGCTGGGCAATGCAGGCGGCGCAGAACATGCACGCACGGGGCTGTGCGCAGGCGCGGCAGCGGGCAAGGTTGGTCGGCGGCATCCTGCAGCTTACCTGCGTGCGAGTACGCGATGCGTGCCCCTTCGGCCGAAGCTTCACTGGGGCAGATGCAGCCGTCCAAGCGCACGTTCAAGGGGATGGCAACAGAGGCCGGGTCCCAGTTTGTGCCGCCGTCGGGCGGCAGCGGCAGCAGGCGGAACGGCAGCGGCGGCGGCGGCTGGAGCTCGACGGCACCCGAGCCGCCGGTCATGTCTCAGTAGTTTTGGCAGTTGAGAGGAGCCAACCGCAGCCTCTGCGCGCCTCGGGGTGCAGCTGGAGAGCGGCGTGCAGTGGGGCGGGCAGTGGCTACCTGCTCGAATGACGCAAGGACTAGAAAGAGCTTTGCCGCGACGGTTGCTGGAGTTGCTCTGCAGGTGGGCGGCAATTCTATTGCAAATACTGCTCGTGCACAAAATTGAGACCCCTGCAGGACTGTTGGGCGGTGCTGACCGCTCTCTCTCTCTCTCGGGGCTGTTTAATGGGTCTTGTGCCACAAAGAGGCTGCCATAGCCTGTTGGCCACTCCCAAGGCGGGCCTTCCGTCCCTTGATCCCTGCGGCTATATACCGCCTCTTTAGAGGCGCCGGACGGTGCGGGGAATGCTGGGATGAAGCAGCACGATGTTGATACTGCAGCCGGCCGCTTGCAGGCTCGCCGCTGCCGCCGCCGCCTGAACCCCTGCCGCCGCTGCCGCCGCCGGCCAACCCCGGAGGAGACCAAGCTGCCCCTTCCCAAACCCTGCGCGGTGCTCGCACAGAACAGCCGCCGGCATGGAGAATGTGGTGGCAGCGGGGCGGCCGCTGCATGTCGTGTCAAGCATCACATCCATCGTCACCTGCCTGGTCGTGTTGTTGCACCTGCTGCACCCAGAGGTGCTTGGCAGCATTGCACAGCATGGCGCGCAGCGCATCGCCCTGCTCAGCCAAGCCAGCGCTGCTCCGGCTGCAGCAGCGCAGCGGGGCCCGCGGAAGCAGCGGCGGCATCGGCGGCGGCAGCAGCAGCAGCCCACCCAGCGGCAGCGCCACAGGCAGCAGGGGCGCTCACGGGGTTCACAGGGGTGGCAGCTGCAGCGGCGGCAGCAGCCACCGGCGCACAGCAGGACTGCCTGCTGGCTGCGGCCGACGGCTGGTGGCAGCGCACGCCACCAGACCTGCAGTGAGTCCTGCTGTGCACGCTGTGGCAGACATGTACACCGACCGCCCAAACCTCCCTCTGGGATCTCTGCTGCTGTCCTCCCGTCTGCCTCCGCCTGCGCCCCCGCCTGCACACGTCGCTGGCGCGTGGGATCAAGCCACGAGGCTTGCAAGCTTCTGCTGCTGCAGGATCCCCGACCCACCCCCAGACGTCGCCGCCCGCAACCCTTCCGACACGTTTGTTGCATTTGGAGAGGTGCGGGGTAGATCAGGACGTCTACAGGGGCTTATATGTGGCGGGGTTTGTGGCCGAGGCAATGCAGCAGGTGCACCAACAGGTGGCGGCAGAGGCAGCGCAGCAGGTGCACACCAGCGCACGTCGCACGTCCTTCCCTGCCGGCCTGCACCGCTCCACACGCCCCCGCCCCGCCAACAGAGGCTGGCGTACCAGTGGGGCTGGCGCTCTCGCCCAGGGTGCCGCACCCGGCGGCACTCGCGTGACGACCTGGCGGCGCTGTTCCGGGGCCGCCACCTGGCGTTCATGGGCGACTCCCACGTCCGCTACTTTCACAACCACGTCATGGCAGCGCTGGGAGGTGAGCGGCGGGGCAGGGTGCGAAGATCCCGCGCCGGCGCCGCCCAGGGCTTGCAAGGCAGGCAGGCGGAGCGGCGCGCGTGCTTGCTGCACAGCACGAGCCGTTGCGTTGCGGCGGCACCTCTGGTGGGCTTTCTGCCAGCCCCTGGCCCGTTTCTTGCGTGTGCTGCAGGGAACCTTACGACAAAGTCGTGGGCGGCGACCAGCGCACGCACAACAAGGGGCAGCGCGTCGCCGCCCTGGACCTCCAGTTGCAGATCAACATGACGCACTTTGCCAACGAAACGCACGAGTACCTGCAGGCGTGGTAAGCGCTGCGCTGCGCTGCGCCGCGCCGCGCCGCGCCGCGCTGCTCTGCGGTATGCTGTGCATGCTGTGCTTTGTTGATGATTTGCTTTGGCGGCACGCCGGAAACCAACAGGGGTTTTGAGGTCGGGTTGGCCGAACAAGGACGTGGCCTGGCTGGCTGGCGCGGCTGATCCTTCGCCCTGCCACCGCTGCGCCGCGCCACAACACCATCCCTCGATCGACTGACTGATCACACCTGCTAGTGTTGGAATGCACAACAGCTAAAGCAAGTGACTGCGTGGCCCTTGCAGGCGGGGCCCCTGGCCTGATCTCCTGGTGCTGGACACGTCCGTGTGGCACCTGTTCAGCGACAAGAACGTCAGCAACTACGAGCGGCAGATGCTGGCGCTGCGGCACAGCTGCACGCGGCGGTGCGCGCCTGCGGGCGTGCGGGCAGGGGGTGGGGGGCTGCTGCCTGCGACCGGCGCCACGGGCGGGGGCCTTCCAACTGCGTGCACGCACACACCGCTGCTGCTTCCCCGTCGGCCGCTGACCCTCCACACATCTCTGGCTCCCCGCCTCCATCGCCCCACCCTGCCACCCCCTGTGCTGTCCAGTCCCCTGAAGGTGCCCCCCTGGGTGGTGCTGGCGTGGGTGTCGCCGCCGCCGCGCAACACCCTCAAGGCCCCCCAGTACAAGGACCTCCCTGCAGAGTGAGCGAACCCGGGTGCAGCCCCAGCCTCCCTTCCTCCCCCCCGGAGGGAACCTTCTGATCGTGTCGGCGGCTTTCCCCGCCGCCGCTGAATCGACGGCCACATGCAGCCGCCAGGGGTCTCGTTCTCCAGCTGTCTTGCTGGGCGTCGGTCAACAACTGTTGATGTTGCCCTCAAACATGCCCTGGCCCCCCCCGCCCTCAACGCCCTGCGCAGGTGGATTCGGCTGTACAACCTCGTGGCGCGCAACCAGGGCTTTCTGCAGTCCACTGGGCGAGCCCACCACTTAGACCTCTACGCTATTGCCCTGGGTGGGTGCAGCTGGGTGGCTGCTACACCGTTCGGTGTCCCGGCTGGGTGCTGCCGTGGATGGACGGCGTCGTGCACAGACGGCACACCCGTGCAAATTCTACCCGTGTCGTGCATGGCGTCGCGGCGCACGAGCCAACTGACGTGTGATGTGTGTGCCTCACCGCCCCTCACCGCCCCTCGTGCTGCAGACTGCCTGCCCTGGTGCTCACGCGACGGGCTGCACGTGGTGGACACAGGTGTGAGGCTGGCGCTGCGGGCGTGGTGGGGGCGCGAGCCGCACACCTGCGATCTTGTGCCTCAGCCAACCCTCCTTGTGCGCCCGGCCGACCGACACATGGTATCCTTTGCCCTCCCACTCTGTGCAGTCAACGAGGTTGCGCTGCAAGTCCTGGCTGCTGCAGCTGCCAGACGGGGGCTGGCCGCCGCGGCGGCCGGCACGATAGGGCCGCGACGGGACCCTGTCCGCACCGTGGTTTATGTGCCTCTTATATCATTTAACAGTTCCTCAGGCACTCGGTGTCTGGCAGTGGCGGAGCTGGGCTGCCGCACTGACAGGCGCGCACGCCGCACTCCGCCATGGCGCGCCAGCGAGCTGATCTGGCGGCCCCCCCCAATCTTACCCAGTGCGTGAGGGTTATTTAGCGCGCGCGGCTTGTCTCACTAGTATCTCTTGTGTGTCAGCAATTCAGGAAGCGCAGAGAAAGTCTCTGCAGCCCCCGGTCGTGAGAGGACTCGGTCGCCATGGCGAGCACAGCGCTCACCCCGGCCACGCGGCACAGCCAGGCTCCTAGCAGCTGCTTGGCGATCCCTTGCAGCAGCAACGCGGCGCTCCTCGCCTCCGCTGGCGCCCGCCTTGGAGCGCCTCGGCACCAGGGCTCTCGGCAGCGTCGGGCGCTCCGGGTGACCGCCACACAGGCACCTCCAGCGCGTGCGGCGGGCGCCACCGCGACGGCCGACGACAGCGGTGTGCTGGACGTGGTGGTCGTCGGCGCCGGCATCTCCGGCCTCACCACCGCTCAGGTGAGCCGCACGGGCAAGCATTGTTTATGTGCATCATTTCAAAGATTCCTGGAAGCCGAGGCTGCCGCAGGAAGCCCAGGTGTCGGCTGCAGGCAACACCGCGCCTGCGTGTCCGCTCGTCGCCTGCCGCCGCCGCCGCCGCCGCCGCTGCCCGCCGCCGCCCACCTCTGCGCCCTTTCGCTCCGCTCCGCAGGCCCTTGCCATGCAGCACGCCGCCGCCGCGCCGCGCATCCTGGTGACCGAGAGCCGCGACCGCGTGGGCGGCAACGTCACCACCGACTCCAACGACAAGGAGGGGCTGCTGTGGGAGGAGGGACCCAACTCGTTCCAACCAAACGACTTCATCCTGCAGGCGGCGGTGCGTGCCTCGCGGCGGCGATTTGTCACACATTGCATGCGCTGGTCCCCTGGCGGCGCTGGCCGGCGGCGTGAAGGCTCGTTGGCGGGCTGCTGCTGCCAGCCGCAGCACGCGCACGTGGTGACGTGCTGCGACGGGGCAAGGGCAGTGCAGCGCGGCCTGGGCTCGCTGTGTTCTGTTGCGCGATGTACTTGCTCATGCTGCTGTGTGCAGGTGGACGCCGGCGTGGCCGACGAGCTGGTGCTGGGCGACCCCAAGGCCCCCCGCTTTGTGTACTGGGACAAGGAGCTGCGCCCCACGCCCTCGGGCCCCGACGTCCTCACCTTCAACCTCATGTCCCCGCTTGGCAAGATCCGCGCCGGCCTGGGCGCCATGGGCTTCAAGGCCCCGCTGCCAGGTGGGCGGCGGCGGTTGAGTGCTGGGCAGCCGATGGTTGAGCAGGGGGCAGCAGGCAATGCAAGGGTGAGCAGCAGTAGAGTGCTCAGCCAGGCGGCAGGTGTGGCATGGCTGCTGTACCCCCCTGTCCATGCTCCTCGCCATTCATTGATGTGTCCCCCCCCCCTCCCCCCCCCCCCCCCCCGCCCCTGCCCCTCGTCATTCATTGATGCCTTGCAGAGCAGGAGGAGTCTGTGGAGCAGTATGTGCGGCGCAACCTGGGGGCGGAGGTGGGTGGGCAGAGTAGGCCCGGGTGGGCGGTCGGTTGGGTGCTGGGTGGCCGGTTTGGGGGGCGCAGTGTCGCTGCGACGTCCAGCTGTGCCGTGCGCGCCCCCCCCGATTGACACCGCCGTCGTGCCTGCCCCTGGCCCAGGTGTTTGAGCGGCTGATCGAGCCCTTCTGCAGCGGCGTGTATGCCGGCGACCCCAAGAAGCTGTCCATGAAGGCGGCGTTTGGCAAGGTGGGTACCGCGGGTGTACTGCAGCTCTGGCGCGCGTTTGCGGCGCTGCTGCGGCGGCAGCGCTGTCTTTGCATGAACGGATTGGGACGGAGTGCGTGATGAGGCCAGAGCCCGGAGGCGCACGTACGTGGCACCGCAGGGCAGAGAGGGCCCAGTTGGCTGGCGCGGCACCGGCGCAGCAGCTGCCCGCCCACGGGCCCGCCTTTGACGACGCTCTGCCTCCCTTCTTCTTTGCAGGTGTACGACCTCGAGAAGAAGGGCGGCAGCATCATCGGCGGCGTGCTCAAGCTGATCCAGGTGCGTCGCGTCGTGTCGTGTTGCCGCCGCAGCTGCCGCAGCCGCAGCCGCAGCCGCTCAGCTGCGGCCGCGGCTGCTTCAGCTGCTTGTGGTTGTGACCCCTCTGCTGCAGATGCCGACGGTCGTCCGGCTGCTTCTTCGACCCGTCTCCCACCCCTCTGACCAGCCACCCCCTGCAGGAGAAGCGCGGCCAGCCTACGCCGACGCGCAACCCCGCGCTGCCGCCCAAGCCCCAGGGCCAGACGGTGGGCAGCTTCCGCCGCGGCCTCAAGACGCTGCCCGACGCCATGGCAGCCAAGCTGGGCGGCGCTGTGCGCACCAGCTGGGATCTGAAGGCCATTGCCAAGGAGGGAGACGTGTACAAGTGAGTTGCAGGGCAGCTGAGGGGAAGCCAGGGGCTGGGTGAACGCATGCGCGGCGAGCCAGCCCCAGCCCCAGCCCCAGCCCCACCGGGCGGCGGTGGCTGCAGCGATCCAGGTGGCAGCAGCAGTGGCGGCGGCAACGACAGTACGCGAAGCGGCAGCGGCGGCAGTTAGCACCCACACCCGCCCGCCCGCCCGCCCCGCCTCTGACTCGCCGCTTTGTTGGCCCTCGCCGCAGGCTTACCTACGACACCCCCCAGGGCTGCAAGGAGCTGCGCAGCCGGGCGGTGGCGCTGACCATCCCCGCCTACGTGGCCGCCGACCTGCTGGAGGGCGCCGCGCCCTCTGCCGCTGCTGGGCTCAAGGTGGGCAGCCACAAACAGTCGGAGGAGGGCCGGTGATCGGAAGGCTTGCTGGCAGTGGCACGTCGGCGAAGGACCGGCGGCCATGCCTCCTGCCCGCGTTGCCCCTTCTGTCGTGTGCGCAGTCCCCGGGCTGCCCGCCTTCGGGCGCCACCACCTGGCCTACCCGCCTCCAACCCCCTCTTCGTGTGTTCCCCTCCCCTTTGTGCGCAGTCCCTCGACTACCCGCCCGTGGGCGCCATCACCCTGGCCTACCCGGAGAGCGCGATTCGGCCAGACCGCCTGGATGCGCAGGGCAACCTGCCAGGTAAACCAATGCACCGGTATGGCGGGCACCTGATGAATGTGTGATGAATGTGCGCACCTGCATCTCAAAGGAACGCCGCAGCTGCTCCCCCGCTCCCAGGGCGGCGCCGCCCCAGGGCCCTGCCCCGTCCTCACGCGCTCGAGCCTCTGTGCCGCGTAACTGGTCCCCCCTGCCCGCAGGCTTTGGCCAGCTCCACCCCCGCTCCCAGGGCATCACCACCCTCGGCACCATCTACTCGTCGTCGCTCTTCCCCAACCGCGTGCCCAAGGGACAGGTGGGCGGGCGCTCGCGTGTGCCAACGCGGTGGTGACTGGCACCGTGTGCTGCTGCGCCTGGCAGGGGCGGTGCACGTGCGGGCAGGCGCCGCCGGAGCCGCCTCCGCTGTGGCATTGCTGCTCAGTTGCCGGGGCTGGCTGCGACGCATTGCAACACCACAACCAACCTGCCCCTCTCGTGCATGTACTGCCATGACACCGTACCGCACCGCATCCCCACCGTGCAGGTGCTGCTGCTCAACTACTTTGGAGGCGCGCAGAACCGCAAGGTGGCGGAGATGAGCGACGACGAGCTGGTGGCGCAGGTGGGCGCTGCTTCGCGGCTGCAGTTGGGGGTAGACTGTGCTACACCTGTTTGTATTCTGGGCGCATGCGCAACTTCCGGACCGTTTTTTACGCACCCCTGCCTCTCCCGCGCCGCGCCTCAACTGCTTTCGTGCGGCTTCCTGCCGCCGCCGGCCGCCTTGCGCTCTTTGCTCGCCGGCTCCTCACCACCCTTGCGCCCCCTCGACGCTCCCCGCCCTCGGACCTCACTCAGGTGGACAAGGACCTGCGGCAGATGCTGCTGAGGCCCGACGCGCCCGCACCCCGCAAGGTGGCAGTGCGCGTGTGGCCCCGCGCCATCCCCCAGGCAAGCCAGGCCAGGGCGCGCAGAGCTCGGCGGCGGCCAGCTGGAGGCGGGCGGGGTGCTCGGAGCCCTCTGCTGCCTCACAGCGTGTGTGCACTGAATGCCTCTTTCGTCCTGCCTTGCTTCTGACCCCGTCCCTGCCCTGCTCCCCCTCCACTCTTCAACATCACAGCCACTTGCAGACGGTGGGCGGCGTGCATGCTGATACATACGTCGGTGCACCGACCCGCCCCCCCCCCCCCCGCCTCACCGCTCTTCTGTCCCTCACGACCCCTGCAGTTCAACATCGGCCACCTGGAGACGGTGGGCGGCGCACAGGAGGCGCTGCGCCAGGCCGGCTGGGACGGCGTGCTGCTGGGAGGCAACTATGTGGCAGGTGGGTGCGCAGGCTGGCGCAGCAGCCACCGCTGCCGCCGGCGCCGCTGCAGGCGCAGGCGCCGGTGCTGCGGACGCTGCGGACGCTGCTTGCGTCGCGGTCACTGCTGCTGCTGTTCCTACACCACGCCACCAACGTCTGGTTCGTCCCCCTCCACCCCCCCCTTGTCTGCAGGCGTGGCCCTGGGCAAGTGCATCGAGTACGGCTACACCTTTGCCGGCCAGGTGGCGGAGCAGCTCAAGAAGACCGCCGCCAAGGCTTGAAGCAGGCTGCAAGCTGTGTGAGGTCAGCTAGTAGGCTACTGACCGCACTCGCCGCGCTCTGGAACCTCATCCCGCCTTTGCCACGCCTGCCTCCCTTCGACGCCCCTGCCCCCACACAGCCGACGATTGTGCGGAGCAGCATGGCACGAACCCTCACCCTGTCCTTCTGCTTGATCCATTTGCTCGCCTGCTTTTCAGGTTGCGTGCACGCCCTGCGCCACCACCCTCGGTCCGCCCATCCCGCGCGACCGCCCCGCTGCCGTCTCTGCTGCTGCTTTCCCTGTCCCCCGCTGCCCACCTCCCCTCTGCTCCGTACACTCCCCCTCCCGTGGGCCCTGCTTCCCCCGTCAACGCCCTTGCTGCCAGTAGCACCGCACGACCCTTTCAGAGCCTTGTCTAACGTGTTGCTTTTGAAATAGTGAGACGAGAAGTCGATGAGGCAAGAGGTTGTGAGGCGAGGAGGCGTTGCAATGCCTGTGGGGCGGAGGAAGGGGCAGCAATGCAGACTTGCTGGCCATAATCTCAGAGGGACACGAAGAAGCAGTAGCGGGTGAGGAGAAACTTGTCCAGCCGGGGCGAGGCCTGGTGCTGTTGCTGCTCGAGCAGCGGACGGCAGGTGGCGGCAGCGACGTCGCAAACTTGTGGCCGATGCACATCGGCCATGCTGCAGCTTGCGACACGTGTTACAATGCAGGTGCAGCGGGTTGCCCATCCTCACAAGCCTCGGGGTGGTTGGGCGGGGCAGGCAGGGCAGCTGTGTCCTGCTTGCAAGGCAAATGGAGGCCCACGGCTCGCATTTGCGCTCCTGCAGCGTTCCTGCGGCCTACCAAGGCGTATCAAGCGGCCTATCAAAGCGACGTAGTCCTTTTGGAGGCTCATCCGCCGCATCTATCGCGAGGCGCCGCCCGACAGGTGAGATGAGGCTACGGCCGGCATTGTGCATGCTCCCAGCCTGTCGCAGGCGGCATGCAGTTGCAACCACTTCCGTCGCCGCCGCCGCCGCCGCCGCTACTGTTCCTGCCGACCTGCCCGACTGCATACCTGCTCGCTCCCTGGCCACTGGCATCCGCTTCAGCAACTCTGGCGGCGGCTCGACATCATGCCAGCATGAGGGTGGCGCGCAAGCAGGCGACACGGGCGCGGGCCACGGCCGCGGCGCTCGTCGTGCTGTTCGCCGCCGCCGCCGTCGCCTCCCTGCTTCTGCGGCGCGGCAGGCGGCTGGGCGGCTGGGCGCCGCGGCTGACCGGGTGGGCAACAGGGCCTGCAGCGGCTGCGGAACCGCCTGGCAGCTGTGCCTCCTGGGCTGCGGTTGACAGGCTGGCAGACCGGTGCATGACCGAACTTCCCGAGTCGGAAGCAGCCTACAAGTGCTGCGCCGGCGCAGGCTACCCTTGCCAGCCGTGCAGCGAGGGGCTGCTGGACGCGCTGCGCTGCATCAGCCCGCGCCGCATGCTGCTGCGCCCCGCGCCCGGCTGCGCCGCGGCGTATGACAATGCAGCGCCGGCGCAGCGGCGGAGCGGCCGCGGCGGCGCCTGCCAGCTGTCGTCGGACGCGGTGGCGGCAGGGCGCTGGCTGTCCGCCAACGGGACCCCCTTGGGGGACGCCCCAGGCATGCCCGGGGCCTTCTTCGTGCCAGAAGCGGACAGCGGGTGCAGCTGGCGGCCGCTGGTGGGGCCGGCCGTGCCGCGCTGCCTGCGGGCGGCGCGCATCAACCGAATCGTGATCTCTGGTGCGTGCGCGCCGCTTGCGTGGTGCCTTTCGCGGCTGTTCCGTCTTTGGTCTGCATAGCATACGCTGTGGGATCCTGAAACATGTTGCGTTCGTTGTTGGGCTGCCCCTGTTCTTCACACCCGTGCCCATGTACCCCTGCCTCGTCAAACGCAGGCGACTCCACCGTCCGCCAGATGTTCACCCGCCTGATCAGGTGCGCGCGCCCGCAGCCACCAGGAGGTGCTGCTGCTGTTTTACACGTGTGTAATGCACGTGTGTAATGCATTGTGAGGACCGTTCTCCACAATCGCACCCTCCCATCTGCAGCATGCTGCGCCAGCAGGTGCCAGTCATCGACGGCGGCGGCATGGTGCACGGCCACTACTCGTGGCAGGCATGGCAGGCCGCGCCTGGTAGCATGCACGGCAGCAGTGGTGCAGGCGGTGGTGCAGGCGACGGCGGTGGTGCTGGCGGCAGCCAGTTCATCACAGACCGTCTCTGGTACTCGCCCACAGGTGGGTGCTGCTGCTGCTGCTGCTGCTGCTGCTGCTGCTGCTGCTTGCCTGTGTTGCACGCAAGCCGGCAGGGCCCTACCCAAAGGCAGGCCTCTTCTGTCAGATCACACCGTGTGCGGTGGGTGCACCACCGGTGTGGTCCCAGCAGCAGCTGCCGTGGCGCACCTCTGTCTCACAGCGCGCGGATGGTGCCAGCAGCAGCTGCCGCGTCGGCCACTCCTGTCCTGACCCTGCCCGCTCCCGCAGCCAACCACATCCGTGGTGTGTTCAACCAGTCGATCATGCAAGACGGGCTGCGCCGCCTGATACGCCTCTCGGCGGCAGCAGCCCAGCAGCAGCAGCAGCAGCAGCAGCAGCAGCAGCAGCAGCAGCAGCAGCAGCAGGGGATGCAGCTAGCGGAGCAGCAGGGAACGCAGCGGCAGGGAATGCAGCAGCAGGAGGCGCAGCAGCAGCAGCAGCAGGCGGCGGGCGGCGGCGGGGCTGCCGGCGACGCGGGCGGCGGGCGGACCGCGCTGGTAGCAGACTTCATTGTCGGCTCGCGAGCAGACTGGCAGCAGCGCCACGTGCGGCAGGTGATGCGGGGGCTGGGGTGGCTGGCTGCGCTGGGGCGAGCGGCGGTGCAGTGCTGGCAGTGCCGGGACCGAACCCCATGCAGTGGCCTCCAGATGCAGTGGCCTCCAGGGGGCTCCTCGGTGTGGAAGGGCAGCCAGCAGGCGCCACGCCGCCAGCCCAAACGCCGCTGCCCCGCACGGCCCGCCTCCACCTGCAGTACTTGGATGAGGTGCTGAGCAGCACAGAGGCGCGGCGCGGCACGCTGCTGCTGCTGTCGCTCTGCGTGTGGGAGGTCGGACCCGTGTGGCCAAAGTGCGCCAAAGAGGGGTTGGGGGGGGGGCAGGGGTGGAGGGGGCAGGGCCGGGTGCTTTGCTGGGCCCTTGCGGCACGCAGAGTTGTGGCGGGAGGGCGCTGCACTGTTGCACGTGCGGGCAGGCACGCTATGTGGGCCCCGCAGCTGCCATTCGCAGGCCCCCCCACCCCTACCCTTGGGGGTGCACTGCAGGGGTGGCTGGCTGGCGGGGCGGGGCGGCGCCGAGCCAGCCAGCAGGGCAGCTCGTACTGCCGACCCTCCCCTCCTCCCCACCCTGGCCGCCATGCCCCGCCTCCCCCCTCGAAGAAACCACCCCCCACCCACCCACCCCCCTGCCATCGCCGCCCCCACCCTTCCCAGGGGATGGCTGGGGTTCGTGCACGAGGTGCAGCGCAGAGTAGGGCAGCTGGTGCTGCTCACCTGTCCCACCGACCGCCTGCGCCCCGCAGACAAGGCCGCAGCGCGCGAGGTGGTGGCGCAGCGCAACGCGCTGCTGCGGCAGATGGTGGCGGCCAGCCGGGGCTGCAGCGCGCCCGACGGCGGCGGCGGCGGCGGCAGCAGCGGTGCTGGCAGCGACGGCGGCGGCGGCAAGAGCAGTGGCGGAGCCGGCGGCGACGGCGGTGGGGGCACCACCGGCGGCGCGCCGCTGCTGCTGCTAGACGTCGACGCGCTCACGCTGCATGTGCCGACACGTGCGACCATCGCTCCAGAGGACTACCACTACCAGTGCTACCTGCAGTCGAACGCCAACTACCAGAGTGAGTGTGGGGTGTTTGCTGCTGAACCGCGTTGATCACTTGACCAGTATCGGTGGTGCTGCGCCGGCAGGCAGCTGTGATGGGGCAAATGCACTTGCCCCTCCCCCCACACACACCCAGGCGGCGCGCTGGAGTGGGCGGGCGGCGACGGGACCCCTCTTCCGCGCTACCCCCCGCTGCATTACGACCACCTGCGGGTGCCGCTGAGCGGCGTCTGCGCAGACCCAGTCAACTTTGCGGCCTGGCAGCTGCTGCTGTCCATGCTGTGCTGACGGCGCACCACGTGGGTGCTACGTCGCAGGGTTCGCCGCCTGTCGAGGCTTCCCGCTCTGCAGACTGCCATGTTTAGTTGAATGTTCACTGCACTGTGAAAGCTTGAAGCGACCCTGGTTCGTTGGGGGTCTGCCGCACGGCGCCTGCTGCTCGTTGTGGAGGGGGAGGAGCGGCTTGGGGCGGCAGTGCAGCCAACCGCCAGCTGTGCATGCATTGCTCCCTGCGGGGTCGCAGCTTCCATGCGCTCGATCCGTCAGCTTCTGACGAGTCTTCTACGTCACTTGAGAGCCGCCTAGCGCTTGCAAGCCGCGCGTCCGCTTGTTCCTGCACGACGCCGTGGCGGGCTCAGAGCGCGCCTGGCATGGCTGAGGCACGCTATCTGTGGCGTATCTGAGAGCCTGGAACGGTGCGGCAGACTGCAGGGCTAGACAGGGCTCTGCCGCCGCCACTGCTGCCTGCGTGCGCCGCCAGCGGCACGTGTGGAAAAGCCACCGCCCACCCAATGCCACCCGCAGATGAACCACCGCCCGCTGGCTCGTGCCCTGAGCACGGGGTCACCCTGCCCCAAGTGCGGCTGCCAGCCACCGCAGCGCCATCGTCGCGTGGCGCGCCTGGGACTGCCGGTGGTGGCGCTGCTGCTGCTGGCGGCGCTGCTCACAACATGGCGGCTGCCGGGCCTGCCGTGCAAGCCCTGCAGTCGCGAGGCAGCAGCGGCAGCAGCAGGACAGGGAGCATATGGTGGCAGCAAAGAAGCAGCAGAAGACGCCGCGGCCGCGGCGGCAGCAGCAGCAACGACGACAGGCGGCGGGCAGGCAGCAGCAGCAACGACGGCAGGCGGCAGGCAGGCAGCAACGGCAGGCATCGGCGAAGGAGCGGCTGCGGCAGGGGGCGGAATTTCGCAGGCACAGCTGGCTGCGGCTGGCGCCAGCTTGAAGACCTTTGGCAGCGGGCCTTTCAAGAGCTTCCGGACGCCGCACAGCCAGTGTGCCGTAATGGAAGACGGTGCGGTGCATCCCATCAACCCTGAAGTGCTGCATTGCTGCTGCTGCTGCTGCTGCTGCTGCTGCACTGCTGCTGCTGCACTGCTGCGGCTGCTGCACATGTGCTCCGTCCCGCGCGACCCTGCCGTCGCAGCCTCGAGCCTCTTGGAATGCTTCGCTGCTCCCAGACCGACCTGTCTGCCGACTCTGCCTCCCCCCTCGTCGTGCAAGCAGGCTCGGTGCGGCTGGCGGGCAGCGGTGGCGCTAGCAAGAGCCTGCCCTTCCTCTTTGACACGTCTGCAATGCCCAGCCGCGCCGCGGCGTGCGACCACTGCAAGCAGGGCACGCACGCTGTGTACTGCTGCGGTGCGCGACCCGGTGGCGGCGCGAGAGGGCAGACATGCCGCCTGAAATGCCTTGCCGTGTCATGACAGGTGACGCCAGGCGTGCCGCTTCCCCTGTGTGCCAGCCTCCACCGCACTCCCGCTCTTAACTCCTTCAACCCGGGCCTGCAGGCGTCTGCACTTTCGGGGACGAGCGCTGCGAGCAGCAGTACCCCGGGCAGAACAAGTCGGCCATCATCGCGGCCTTCCTCCAGAAGACCTTCCCCCTGCAGGCGAGGCAGGGGGGGGCACGGGGGCGGGCGGGGGGCCGGGCCTCGCCTGCGGCGTTCCTGCAGCGCGCCAGAGGCGAGGCCGAGCCAAGCCAGTGGCGACGCTTGCAGGCAGGCCAAGGGGCAGCCCCTTGTTTGTCTGGCCTTGCGCCTGCTCAGCCTGCGCGCGTGTTTTGCCCCCCCCCACCCTTGCACACCGCAGGACTTCACCCCCTGCGAGCTGTTCCAGCGCATCCGCGGGCGCACGCTGTGGTTCATGGGCGACTCGCAGACGTGGTGAGGGTGGGCGGGCGGGTGGGTGGGTGGGTGCACCAGGCCACATCTGCAGCGGGCGGCACCCTGCCATGATCCCCTCCCTCTGCCCCTCTCGCCACATCCCCTACCACCGCGTGGGCCCCT
The DNA here is from genome assembly GCA_002245815.2 of Micractinium conductrix. NCBI lineage: Eukaryota > Viridiplantae > Chlorophyta > Trebouxiophyceae > Chlorellales > Chlorellaceae > Micractinium > Micractinium conductrix. The sequence continues at coordinate 1,783,800 of LHPF02000002.1, forward strand.
GCTGCGCCGCCAGTCTGGTTGCTCACCCCTCCTTCTTCTCCTTTCTCTCTATACTTCCTATTCTGCCTATTCCCTTCAGGTCGTTTTACTACGCGGCAGAGTGCTTCCTCCGAGAGTTTGCGCCCTCGCTGGTCCGCAAGTAGGCAGCTGCCGGTAGCTGCATGTGTTGCTGGCTCGTCGTCGCGCTCGCTGTCGGCGTCTGCATCACACCTGTTTGTGCTGCCCCAGCGCCGTTGAATGGGCGATTTATGCATGAATGCTGCTGCAACGGACGTTCACGCCACGACGTCCCTTTCTGTTCGCAGGCCGGCAGTGGCAGTGCAGGAGAACAACCAGATGAGGCTGGTGCAGTACATCAGCGCGCCGCTGTGCCTGGAGCTGGTGCACGGTACGCGGGTGTGCGCTGTGCGGGTGGACAACGCGGCGGACATGAAGCACAAGGTTGGTTGTGTGCAGTGTCAGCTGTGGGATTTGTGCGTTTAGCTTCAGTAATTCATTGAGTGGCGGGTCAAGTAGCAGACATGAGCACAATGTAAGCACATGCAAACACGGCACAGGCAGCAGTACGTTCTGTGATTGCAACTGACGGCATGCTGCACGCCTGGCCCTGCCTACCCTGGTGAGGCAGGCGCTGGCACGACTGGCGCGGGTGCGCCCTGCTGGCCCTGCCTCCTGTTTTCACGCCTGTGCTGCCACCGCCACCGCCGCCGCCGCCGCCGCAGGTGCTGGCACGCTTGGCACGCTTGGTGCCCCGCTTTCCCAACGACATCATGATTCTCAACACCGGGTGAGTGAGGCATGTCGCCAGCTAGGTTGCGCGTTGTGCCGGCAGCACCGGCAGCAGCATGGCAGCGGCGGCGGCGGCCGCTGAAGGAGTGCGCCCCGGGCTGCCTCGCTGCATGGCCCACCCGAGTGTGCCTTGTTCACCCTCCCTACAGCAGGCTGCAGCAGCTCCCCTGTCACGTGCTCTCCCCCCCTCCCTCCCCCCTGGCCCCACCCTGGCCGCCGCAGGCTGCACTACACCGACTACAGCCGCCCCTGGAACTTCCCCGCCTCGACGTACATCAAAGACCTGACGGCGCTGGCCACCTGGCGGCAGCAGTACAAGGACAAGCTTCCCAGCATGATTTGGGCCGACACCGGGCCGCAGGCACGTGCGGGGTGGGAAGGGAAGGGGAGGGGGCTGTGGCGGGGGTGCTTGGACGCGTCGTCAAGGCCAGAGTCAGAGGGACGTGCCCCATCCCGTCACGCCTGCCCGCCGTTCTCCTCCCCGCCCGCCACAGCACTTTAACACGCGCGACGGTACTTACCCCGGCAACGGCGAGCGCCCCTTCAAGTGCCGGCCGCTCACGGCATGGTGAGAGGCCACTCAATCGACCAAACAACCGACCCGCAACCACTCGAGTGATCACTCGACCAACAAGTCGTTCAGTTTATCAGTCGATCAGTCCCGCAAGGGGCTCCAACATTCAAACAACCAGCACGGCCAGTGCCTGCTCCAGTACTAGGGTGTCGGCGGCGGCAGGCGTGCAGCAACTCCGCTTCCCCCGGGTTGCGCCACCGACAGCCCGCCTACACACGCTCCCTACCCGTTCTGCTGCCGCGCCCTGCATCCCCCTCCTGCGCAGGTCGGACGGCAACCCGGTGGTGGCGGCGGGCACGTGGCGCAACAAAGCCGTTGCGCCGCTCCTGCCCCGGCTGGCAGACGCACACCTGCGCCTGTTTAATGCGTGCGTGGGACGGGGGGGCATGGGTGGGGGTGGGGGGGGGGGGTGGGGTGGGGTGGGGGGGGGGTGGGGTGGGGGGGGGGCATCGCGTAGAACACAAAAGGGTGGCGAGCATACCTCTTGCTCCACCACATGAGCATGCACGTGGGTCCATGAGGGGCGGAAAACGACAGCAAGCAACTGGGGATCGTCACTGCCCCTGTTGTTCAAGCAGGTCGGTGCCCCTTTGGAACAGCCACATCCCTGGGGAGTGCAGCCACTGGTGCCACCCCTCTGCCTGTGAGTCCTGCGCAGTCCGTCCGCATGCGGGGGGCCGGCGTCGGTGCGTGCTTTTGGGGGCCACTGAAAAAATGTGGAATCAACCGTGAGCATAACAAACCAACACAGTGTTGCTTCGTGCCCTCGTGCGTGCAGACCAGCTGTGGTTGTTTCTGTTGAATGGAGTTTTACGAGACAGCGGGCTGGGGAATGCGGTGCCTGTGGCCGGAGCCAGCGGCGGCGCCACTGCTGCTTCTGCGACGGCGGCGGCACGTTGACACGTGATGGCGCAGCCGTGCCCTTAATTTCATGCTCCACCCTCGGTTACATGGTCATGACCTGAATAACAACGTCACCCCTCCGGCCAGCAGCGTGGGGGGAGCAGAGAGGGGGTGCAGTGGCGGCATCCGGGAGTGCTGTGGCCACTGGCGCCGTCGGGCCACGGCAGAAGCTGGCCCGCGGGCTGCCTAGACCCCCAGCCGGTATTGCAGGCACTAACCAGCGTGCCCAACCTCCTAGGGTGGCGGTGGCTTGTGGCACCTGACGCAGGGGTCGTATACCAACGTGTCGCCCGCTGCCGTTCGTTCGGCGGGCTGGAATGCGGCGTTGCTGCCATTTCATGCGACGCCAATTGACCGTACTTCCGTTCGGGAAGGCCCTGCGTTCAACAGGCGTGTGGCGCCGGAACGTGCGCGCGGTCCACAGGCGCCTGAGCGCACGACAGACTGTGCGCATCCCTGACTGCTACCCACCACTAAAGCGATGGCGGCCAAGTCGCCGCGGGCCCTCCACCTGCGCGGCCTGAACAAAGGAGTTGTGGCTTCCCTCCTCCTGCTCTGCGCCGTGTCTCTCCCGACGCTACGCGACGTGCGCCGCTGGAGCTCTTCACAGAGTCAATCTCAGCGCGGCCCGGGCACCCCTGCCTCCAGCGCTGCTGCCGCCGCCGCCGCGGTCGCCACAGCTTCCGCAGCAGGCGGCAGCAGCTCGGACAGCAGCCTCCACGGCAGTGGCTTAGCAGACGACACCGGCAGTGATGCGGTGTTGTCGGGTGGTGCCACAGCAGACGCAAAAGGTGGTGCCGCTGCCGGGGCAGCAGCAGTGGCAGCGGCAACAGCGGCGGCAGACGGCGGCGGCGGCGGCGGCTCTGCCGAAACGCAAGCGGGTGCTGGCGCTGACCGCGACGCGGATGCAGAGCTTGCAGATGCTGCAGCTGAGAGCGACGACGACGTGCCGGCTGGCGGCGACGGCGGCGCGGGTGCTGGTGCAGGCGGCGACGAAGGTGGTGCCGCTACAGAAGCAGCAGCAGCTGGCGACGCAGCTGGCGGCGAGGCACATGATGCAGCAGGCGACGACGCAGCCCCCACAGACGCAGCTGGCAACAGCGACGGCGACGGCGATGGCGGCGCTGCGGCCGGCGGCACCGACGAAGCAGCAGATGCAGCAGGCGACGGACGCCCCGCCACGCTGCCCGCCTCCATGGCACGGCGCTTCTGCGGGCGGCGTGACCGCGGCGGCGGCGGCGCGCCGCTGACGTGGCAAGAGGTGGATAAGCTGATCAGCCAGCCTGCCGGGCTGCACGGGCGGCTGCAGAAGGCGGGGCCGCCAGCAGGTGGGTGGGGGGGGCGGGGGGGGGGGGGGGGGCGGGGGGGGGGGGGGGGGCAACAGGGAGCGGTGGCGGGAAGAGACGAGGAGGACACGTGTGGTGGCATGCCTTGCTGCCGCAGCAGCGTCCACCGGCGCACTCTGTGCCGCGCGCCGCAACTGTCTTTGCATGATGTTTTTGGGCCCGGACTCCCCTGCCTGCAGGGTTTGCGGGCGCAATGCAGCACATGGTGAACATGAATGTGAGAGCCCCCCGCCCGGTGATGCTTTGATGCATCCACTCCTTCGACAGCGGCGCAGCTGCGTGCCGCTCCTGCTTTCATGCAGTACAGCTGCCAGTCCGCATCCATCCGTTGAGCGGTGCTCGCAGATCATTTTGTTGCCGTGCATTTTGTGTTGGCAGAGGCGTCGATTGGTCGCTCGATGTGTGCGCACATGCATGTCTATGCGTGCGTGCGGTGCCGGCGCATGCGCCCCCACCCCCAACCCCAACCCGGCCACCAGCATCCCTGCTGCACCGACTCCCACCCTTCGCGGATGCCTGCCACCCGCCCCTCTTCCTCTCTGCAGGCTGGCATGCCGGCGGGCCTCCCTTCAGCCATCACGCCTGAAATATCTGCCTGGCTGGTCGCGACGCGCAAGTGAGCCGCCGGGCAGGGGGTGGCAGGCCTCGGGCAGGCCTCGGGCAGGCGCAGCGCCGCGAGCGGCGCGTGCGGCGCGTGCGCTGCGCCCCCGGCTCCTGCCCCCGCCGCCACCGCACCAGCCGCACACATGCCACGTCTAGGCACGCCGCGCACGCCAACTCATCGCCTTGCGACAACCCAACAATCATTTTCAGGTGGAACGGCCTGCGGCGCTTTGAGCAGGTCGCCGCCCGCAGGACGCGCACGCCGCCGCGGCCGCCGCCGCCGGCGGTGCGCTCGCCAATCTCCAGCTGCCACTACCTGGTGGACCACAAGCACAGGTAGGTAGCACGTGGCTGCATGTATGCTTTCTCTTTTCCAGGCTGCCAGCAGCGGCAGCGGCAGCAGCAGGGCTGCACCGGTCGGCAGCACTCTGAGCGCCGCCTTGCGCTGCGGCGCTCTGCTGTTCGCGGCCGCACGAAGCCCGCCGCTGCCCTCCCGCCTCCTCTGCCCGCGCAGGCTGATCTTTATTCGCTCCACCAAGATTGGGGGCACCTCCATTTCGGATCAGCTGGGGATTGCAAACCACCCGGTCATGTGCAAGTGAGCTGCGGGATGGCAGAGTCGGGAGGCTGTGTGTGTGCGCTTGAGGACATGAGATACGACTGGCTGGAGGGGGCGGGGGTGGGTGGAGGGGTGGGGTCGGCGCAGGGCTCGGGAGGCGGTGCGTGTGCACAAGGGGCAGGTGGGTCTGCAGGAGGGTTTAGGGAGGCGCCTCACCTGCGCTCGCCTGCTCCCTAGCAGGGCCCGCGCCTTGTGGCTTCTGCTCACCTTGCCCACCCCCGCCAGTGTGCCCGCCTGCCTCTGGCCCTGTCGTCGCGCAGGGGCCCAGCCGCTGCGCTGCCCTCGCTTGCCTTGCCTCGACGGCATTCCCGCTCACCCACCTCCTCTGCCGCCCCGCCCGCCCCGCCTCTGCCCGTCCTCCCAGGTGGCAGCCGCAGTACTGCGAGGCTGGGTGCGAGGGGCGCCCCTTCTGCCTGCGGTACATGACCACCCCCCAGGCGGTGCCGGCAGTGTGGATGAACTACACAGGTGCCAGCAGGGGCCGGCGGTTGCCCGGGTTCTGTGCTGCGTTGGCTTCCTTCCATCGTCGATTGTGCTGATGCCAGAGCGGTGCAGCGGCACAAGTGTTGGATGACTGCCCAGGTCGGGCTGTCCGGGTGCCTCGTCCCGACAGAGCTCTGCTGCTTGCGGTCACCCAAGAGGTCTCCTGCCCCCCCCCCCCCCCCCCCCCCCACACACACACACACACACCTCCCTGCCCTCCGTCCGTGCAGTGTTTGCGTTCACTCGGAACCCTTGGACCCGTGCCATCTCTTCGCATCACTTCAACCACAGACGTGCCATCAAGCCAGAGTGCAGGTGGGCTGCAGCTGGGATCATGTGGTGCGTGTACGCTGCTGGTGCCGACGCGGCTGCTGCCGCCGACGACGCCGACGCCGCCCGTCCTACTTGGCCAGTGCACTGCCAACCCGCCCACCCGCCCGCCCTGCAGGGAGAAGTTTTCAGATTTTGCAGCAAACCCCAGCTTGGTCGGGCAGCTGTGCTACGACAGGTGCGCTGTGCATCACGCCACGCCGCAGTTGCTGCCGCGCGCGCTTCAGCTGGCGCTGCTTGCTCGGTGCACGTGCATGCGTGTGGCGGTGGTGCACCGAGCCTGCGCGTCAGTGCAGGTGCACACCGCGTCATGCCGCAGTCGCTGGCTGTTGGGTGGGCGTGCGGGCGGGCGGTCAGCCGCCATCTCGGGTGCCCCAGCCGCCGCCGCCGGCGCCGCCCGTGCCTCCACTCCCCGCACGCAGGTTCTCGTGCTGCCAGGAGCGGTTTGGGTTCGTTTTGGAGCACGTGGAGCCGCAGTCGCCCTCCTGCCTGTTCACTTCCGAGGGGCAGCCGGCGGTGGACTTCCTGGGGCGGGCGGAGCACCTGGAGGAGGACTTCCAGGTGGGTGGTGGGTGGGTGGGTGGGGTGGGGGTGGGGGGTGGGGGGGTGGGGGGGGGGGGGGGGCGCACGGGCAGTGGGCTGCAACGACAGGGTGGCTTGAGGTGAGGCATTCTGGGAGGCGGGCAATGCGCTTCCCTGCAGGGAGGACTGGACTTACTTCAGGGTGGGCCCTTTCCTCGCGTCTCCTTCTCCCTCGCCGTCCTCCGATGTCCTGCTGCCTGCTGCCCTGTGGCTGCGTTTCCCTGGCGGCGGCGCCGTGGCGTGTCGCCCTGCGGCACGACAGTGGCGTCTGCCTCCGCCAACAGGAGCTCCCCAGCTGCCCCTGCCCCTGCCCCTGCCCCTGTCCCTGCCCCTCTGCAGTCCCTGCTGGTCCTTTTGAACAGTCGGCGCCAGGCTGGCGAGCCGCCCCTCAACATCTCGGACATGCCCAACCTGAACACAGCCGACGGGTGCGCTGCGCCCCGCTGTGCCGTGCGGTGCTGCGCTGTGCCGCGCTGTGCCGCGCCGTGCCGTCCCGCGCCAAGCTGTGCCTGTGCCCTGCCATGCCGCGCCGTGCCGCGCCGTTCTGTGTTATGGGAAAACGTGCTGTTTAGCGGGGACGTCCCTGGAGGGGCGAGCCTGCATGGTTGCATACAGCTGAGGTGCGCAACCGAGCCTGCTGCCCGCTGCCCGCCACCGCCCTGCCGTGTGACCGCCTGCCCGCTGCCCATGCTGCGCCTCCGCCTGCGTGCAGTTCCGGCGACAAGAAGCGACGGTACTATGCAGAGCACTACGTCAACAACACGGCGTGTGAGTTGGGCGGCGCGGCGGTGGGCCAGCACGTGCCGCTCACTCGCTGCCGCCGCCGCTGCCGCTGCGGCTGCGGCTGCTGCTGCCTGCTGGGCACAGCAGGCGCCTTAAGCCGTGTATCCCTCCCTCCCTGCGTCTGTAGCGCTGTGTGACGTGCGCAATTATTACGACGAAGACTTTGGCACGCTTCGCTTCCCAGCGTGGTGAGCCCCAATTGTTTGGCACCCGAATTTTGTACCCCATGCGCCCCCGACCGCTCCCGCTGGGCGCCCCTTCCCTTTGCAACTGCTGCCCTGCCCTGGTTGTCGAGGGAGGCGCTGCCCATGCTGTGGTGCCGGGAGGCTGGCGGAGCTGCACTGAGCGCCGTGCCAGACCAAGGGCGCGGGCACTGGTGCACCCTACTCCCTTTTCCCACGCTCACCGCCTGCTCACCGCTCGCCGCAGCTGCCGCTGCCGCTGCCTTCTGCCTGTTCCTGCCTCTCCTGTGCAGGAAGGCCACCCGCCCGTCACTTAAGCCAGTGCCCACCAAAGGGCTGGCAGCAGTCAAACCCGATTCGGGCTGCGGCGAGCTGGCGGCGGCGGCGGCGGCGGCAGAGGCGGCAGAGGCGGCAGAGCCCGCCGGCCCGCCGCCGCCGCCGCCGCCGGTGGTGTGCACGCGCGCCGGGGCGGCGGCGGCGCTGCACGAGGGGGAGTGGCAAGAACTGAAAGAGAACAAGTGAGTGCACATGTGTGTGCATATTGCACGGCACCATGCAGCTGCCGGAGTGTGCGGTGGTGTTGATGGTGCTGTGGTGCGCCCATGTGGCCCCCAGCTCTGCTGCCTTCCCCGCGCCTCCATCCTTGCCACCATCCATCCAACTGAACTGCCATTCAAAGCTCCCCCAAGGCGGAGGCCACGCTCTGGGGTGGGACGTCCAAGTGGGGGAGTGGCGAGTGCGTGCTTCCAGCCAACCCATCAACCCAACAGCCCCCCCCCCCCCCCCCCACACACCCCCCACACCCCTTCCACACACACACCCATACACGCCACCACCACCACCCCACTTCCCGGCCCCTCCCCCCGCGCTCAGATGCGACCCCAAGGCTCCCCTCATGGCCAGCTGCACCGCCCCGCTGGGCCATCAGTGGGTGTGGCGCCGCAAGGTGCGCGCGCCGCGCCGGCGCTGCGTGCGGTTCGCACGGGACACGGCACCCTGTGGTTGCGCTGCTGCTGTGGCGCCGCCTTGCGGCGCGTCACACCGAGCTTCGGCACCTCTGCCCAGGCCAGACAAACAACCGACGCCACCCACGCCTCGGCCTTTTGAAAACCCGCGCCAGGTGTGCACCGCGCGGCACTACACCGAGACGCAGCTGCGCGCGCGGCTCAAGGGGCGGAGCGTCACGGTGCTGGGCGACTCCCACGGCCGCATCCTCTTCACCTGGCTGCACCGCAAGCTCAACGGTGTGCTGGGGCCTGCCTCGGTGTTTGATGAACGGCGTTGCATGAGAGTGCCTTGTGCGGCGTTTCGAACCTCAAGTTGAACTGGAGGGTGCCGGCACAAGCACCGCGTGGCGGCCCGCTGGCAGGGGTGGTGTGGCCTTGCGGCTGCTGTGTCTGCGGGCGCACATCGTGCTGCTTGCTCGCAAGCGCCCCCCCCCCCCCCCCCCTCCACCCCCCAATTGCCTGCTCCGCCGTCCCAGTGCCTTCGCGCATCCCGCCCCCTGCCTCCATTCGTGCAGGCAGCTTCACCAGCAACTTCGAAACGTTTCCCAAGTTCTACCACAACGCCAGCTGGCACGGCGTGGCCGCCACCGCCGCCACCGCCGCCTCGCCCAAGTCTGCGGACCTCCACCTCACTTTCCGCTGGCACCGCACGCTGCCTCCTGTCGTGCAAGACGTGTGGGACATGTGAGCGGTGCCGCCGCCGCTGTTGCAGCGCCGTTGCCAGCTCTTGCCACGTGAACCGCCTGGGCCTGTGGTCCCTCCTCGTTGGCCCCCTGCTGGCTCTCCATGGACTGGCTTTGCAGTTGATTGATGGCTTGATTGATCGTTTGACGCGTTGCAGGAAGAGCAGCGGGCAGTTCCCCGACGTGGTGGTACTGTCGGCAGCTTCCTGGTACTACGTGGAAGGCCTGCCCCTGAAGGTGCTCGAAGAGCACCTGCAGCAGCTGGCGGGGGCGGTGGAGGCGGCCGACGCGGCAGCAAGCAAGGTGCGGGGCTCGAAGGAGAGGGCGAGCCGGGGACGACAAGGCGGGTGGATGGCCTGCGTGTGTGCACGCATGGCCCACCACTTGGACTGTGTGCATACAACTGCGCAACCGCCGCTGCTGCTGCCCTCCCAGCCTGCCAAACCCTTCGTGTTCTCCAACGTTCGACCCTGCCCCGCCCTGCACCCACCAACTGCTCGCCCACCCGCCCGCCCACCCACCCACTCGCTCTCGGCCCAGCAGGCCGGCAAGCGCGTGCTGTGGCTGCTCATGACCGTGCCCGACCGCGTGCGTGGCCGCTCGTGGAGCGCCACCTGGCACGCGCCGCTGGGCGTGGTGCCGCAGTACAACAGGGTACTGCGCGGCGCGGCGGTGCTGCACCCCCAGGGGCCCGCGCTGCTGCTGGACGTGCAGGCCCTCTCCCAGAGTGAGCGGCGTGCGGAGGGCGTGGGAGGAGGGGCGTGGGCGCGCGGGTGATGCGCTGCGCCGCGCCGCCGGCGGCACAGCAGCGACCCATGCACCGCTCCACGCGCCCAGAGCCCTCACGGTGCCGCCCCGCACGTGTGCCCCGCCCCGCCCTGCAGGCTGCCTGGCCTGGTGCTCTGCCGACGGCACGCACGCCAACGCTGCGGTCAATGCGTTGGGCATTCAGCTGATGGCAAACCTGCTGGACCTGCCACGTGAGGCATCACCAGCTGCTGCTGCTGCTGCTGCCGAGGGCAGCACAGCAGCAGCAGCAGAAGCAGCAGCAAGAGAAACACAACCAGCAGCAGCAGCAGATGCAGCAGCAGCCGAGGCCAACACCACGGCAATACCTGCTGCAGCAGCGGCCGGCGCCGAGCAGTAACAGCAGCGACTGTTGGCAAGTGAGGCTGCCACTGCGGTGCCTCGCTCCTGCAGGCATAAACCCAAACCCAACATGTCCTCAGCCTACCTTCGAGTTTACCTGACGCCATCGATGCCCCTCCTCCCCTTCTGTCCAAAACGCTGCCGCTGCTGCTCCACCTCCCGTGTGCGCTCGACTGGCTGCCGGCGCATTACACGTAGCACAGCGCAATGCCCCCCTCTAACATGTCCCTGTACTGCCTTCTGCCTATCCTGTCCTCCCTCTCTGGCCCCCCTACTCCCTTTGTCCAAATGCCTTTTTGCATGCCGGTATAATCCCGTAATATGCCGGTCGCTTACAGACGCAGGCACGCGGGTTATGATGACAGGTGGCGGCAGCCGGGGGCAGGCAACAGCGGCAGGGGGGGCCGGGCGCGGGAAGCAGGCAGCGAGGCCGGCAGGCGTGCGTGATTCCAATACAATAAAGAATACATCATGAAACGATGGGAGGAGGGATAAATGGGGACCTTTTTCGCATGTGCTGGTGCACATGCGAACGCGTGCGCGGCGCTTTGCGTGCTCATCGTCCGCACCGCCCAGCTTGCTGCCCCGCAGCACGATGCTGCCGCTGTGCGCTGCCCGCTGTAGCGTGAATGGTCAAGGAATGATCTGCACTGGCCCGCCAAGCTTGCTGTCTCGAAGCTCGCCATTGAGCAGGTAGAGCCATAAATGATCTGCAGAGGGTGCGTGGGTGTGGGTGGGTGGGTGGGTGTGGGGGGTGGGTGGGCATGTAAGGACAGAGGAGAGTGGATGCAAAGGCAGCTCGTCGGACCTCACGGACGGTCGTGGGGGTGGAGCAGGGTAGGGGTGCCGCTGGGTGTCGGCGTGCTACGGGGTGCGCCTCGGGGCGGCCCGCATGTGTTGTGCAGCCCACGACGAAGCAACCCCTGCCCTGCCCTGCACTCACAGGCGCTGGGGCTGCACCAATGCGTGCACTCTCCTGCACATACAGGGCCAACGCATGGTGGTGGGTTGGGGTTGGGGTTGGGGTTGTGTGGGTGGGTGTGTGTGGGTGTGTGGGTGGGTGGTGGGTGTGTGTGGGTGGGTGGGGGATGCTCACAGTGCTGGGCTGGCCTGCAGAGCACAAACAGGCGTCACTCAACAGCAGTGCTGCCCTCGCTGCGAACAGAGCGCCTGGCACCTTCCTCCCGGGTCCCAATTGGTCCCCTGGCCCCCCCCACACCCACACTCGCCTGGTCTGTGCGTGTCCCACAGCGGCACGCTCGCGTTCCACGTGCGAAGGTGGGCGTCAGCAAACAAGGGGATGAGGGGCGCGACGGGGACGTTGTGCCGCCCGCCGCCGAGCACAACGGGGTTGCCGTTGTCCCACGCCTTGAGGGGCGCGCAGCGGAAGGGCTTTTGGCCGCCGTTGTAGCTGCCGTCGTGGCCGGTGAAGTGCTGTGCGGAAGGCGTGTGGGGGAGGGCAGAGGGGCTGCTTGTTGGCAGTCAACCTGGGCCCACGCTTCCAGCCCTCCTGCACTGACGAAGCCCTGCCCCCCAGCCCAGCCGCCCCCCCCTTTGCCCACCTGCACCGGCGTGTCCATCCACACGAGGGCCGGCAGGGCGGCGCGGTACCGCTTGCGCCACGCCGCAAACGACTTGAGGTGCGTGACCAAGGCGCTGACGTGCGCCGGCCTGCCGTCCACCCCGGGGGTGGGGTAGTGCAGGCTGCGAGCGGGGGCAGGGCGCGCAGGGCTGGGGTGGACGGCAAGGCAGCGGCATCAAGCGGGGTACCAGTGTAAATGTCAGCGCGCCCACCAACTCAGCACGGTGCCGTCAAACGCCGACTGTGCGCTGGCCTCGCACGCCACGAGGCATGCGTGCCAGCAGCAGCAGCAACCACCACCACCACAGCGGTTGCAGCCGGCGTGGCGGCGGCCGCGGCACCGCACCTCCCCTTACCCACTACATAAAACATCACTGTATTGCGCCTCACCCAACGTTGAAAACCATTATATCTCGATTGAAGTTGGGTGTGAGCTTGTGCAGCTTGGGAAGCACCTGCAACGTGCCGACACGCAGTGGGTCGCGACAGCGTGCAAATCGTTCGGGCGCTCGTGACCCCAGCATGCAAGGCATGGCGCGCGGCGGACACCCCGGCGCTGTCCCTCCCCCCGCTGCGCGCACGCCACGCCTCGAGAGCGCGCACCACCACGCCTCCGGACCTTGCGGAGCGCACCTTGCTCGTCAAGTCTGCAACCGAATCCACGCGCACTGCGCACACCCGCGTGCCCAGCGCCAGCTTTAAGCACAGGGGCGGTACCGTCACCGGCCAAGTGACGGCCAGCTCCCGGTTGGCTGGCGACGGCAGCGCGGGGCTGCGCGCGTGCAGGGAGGGGGCGCGGGCGTGGACCCCCGGGAGGCGGAGAGTCACTGTCGGGGCACAGCGGCGTGCGCGCAGGTTGGGGGCGGCTTGCCCCCAGGCAGGCCGCTGCAACGACGAGCGTGGTGCATCATCCCCCACCTGCGCTTCAGCGACGGCGCAAAGTTGCGCAGGAAGCATTCGGCCGCGTAAAAGTAGTGCCTGCGGGGGGGACCGGCGGCAGCAGGTCTGGAGCGGGTATGCGCGCGCGTCGCAGGCGCCCTGGATGCAGGCGGGAGCCGCCGCTGACGTGGCAGGCTGCAGCGACGGCACGGGTGTAACACCAGCGTAGCGCCGATGCACCCACCCACCCGCCCGCCCACTCTCACCACGTCTGCGAGTCGCCCATGAACCACAGCGTGCGCCCGCGGATGCGCTGGAACAGCTCGCAGGGGGTGAAGTCCTGCACGGCGTGGGTGGGTGTGTGGTGGTGGTGGTGGTGTGTGTGTGTGGTGGTGGGTGGTGTGGGCAGCGTGGGATTGCGTGAGAGGAGGGAACCATGGCCTGCGCTGCTGCCGCTGCGTGCAGCGCTTGCCTCACCAAACCACCAGGCTCAGCAGACGCGTGCGCTCGACACTGCTGCGGCGGCGCCGGCTCAGCTGGCGCCGACGCTGCACGGTTGCACCGCTGGCGCTGCTGCGGCGCCGACGTGCCAGTCACCTGGAAGCGGTGCCCCGCGCCCAGCAGCAGCGCCAGCGTCGCCTCCGACCTGTTCTGGCCGGGGTACAGCTGCTCGCAACGGCGGTCCTCGAAAATGCAGACTCCTGGAGGAGGGCAGGAGGCAGGGGGAGGAGGGAGGCGGCAAGCTGAGCACGGCACACACAGCTGGCTGGCAGGGGAAGGATGCGCGTGGGAGGGGGCGAGGCGGCGAGCCTGGCATGAGAATGCAGCCAGCACAGCGTGCACCACACCGGCGGCTCCTCATCTCCACGGCGGGCAAAGCATGCGGCGCAGCAGCCACCCACCGCAGCACAGCGGCGGCTTTTCCTTCTTTGGGCAGCCGGCGCAGGCTTGGGCTCGGCTGGGCATGGCTGCCGTGTCAAACAGGAAAGGCACGCTGCCGGGGGGTGGCGGCGGCGGCAGCTCCACCCGGCCTGCAGCAGCAGAAGCATGCCCCGTGCCGGTATTGCGATGCAAGCAAGGGCACAGGTGACCGTGGCAGGGTGGGCGCGTGCTTCCCTGCACTGGCATGGGAAAGCACACGCAGGGGTCCCCCCTGGGGTGCCCAGCCGGGCAGCCTCCTGCATGCAAGCTGTCAGCTCCTGGCAGCAAGGCAGGGCGTATACTGGCACCACCCCCACGCACCTCCAGGGTAGAGCAGGCAGCCAGCCTGCGGCTCTCGATACGCCAGCCGGCTGGGCGCCGCCGCCCATTCAGTTAGGTTACTTGTGACCTTGGCTGCAGACCGTACCGCTGCCGTGCTGCTGCTGCTGTTTGCGGCGCTGGTTGCCGCCGCCCCTGCGCCGCCGCCGGCTGCCGCTGCGGCAGTGCTGGCCGCTGCTGGGGCTGCTTTGAAGGGCGCACGAGACCCGGCTTGTTGGGTTTCGCCGGCACGCATGCCCGCGGCACCTGCACCCGCCGTGCCTGCACCTGCAGCCGCTGCCGCCCAGGCTGCGAGGCTGCTGGTGACCTGCAGGGCTGGCTGCTGCTGCCGGTGCTGCCGCTCTGTTGCTGCTGCATCCAAAACTTGCACCTCCCCATCTGCAGGATGCGCGAAGAACAAGTCAGAGGACTAGCGAAGGCAAGAGACGGAGCACGGAGGGCGCGGGACGAGCGGCAGCAGACGGCGACAGCCAGCAGCTGGTGCTTTTCGCACAATTAGACGCTTCCTGCTGCACTCGCCTCCTCCTGGCGCGTGGCGATCCAGCTGTTGGAGGAGCGACGAAGGGGCAGTGAGCACTCCTCTTTTGTTGCTGCAACGCGCTGTGTGCCAGCTGACCAGGAGGTAGGCCAGGGTCATGAGTGCCGCCTGGAGACCCAAATAAAGAGCCGGGCCGGGCCGTAGCAGCCTCGAGCCGTCGGCGACCATCCCTCTCTGCTCGAAGAGGCTTCAAGGGGGCGCACCCATTCTGCTGCGATGTCCTCTGTACTGCCAGGGTGCACACAAGGCGTGGCAGCGAGTACACACCCCAACAACCTGCTCAGCGTGGCGGGCAAATGCAGGCCCGGCGCTTCGGGGAGACTGGCGCGCGTCCAAGCTCTCCTGCACACGTCCACACACGCACAATTGGCTGCCGAGGAAGAACGACATTGGCAGGCCGGCACCTGGCCGAGAGCAACTGCCGCCACCAGCAGTGTTTCTGCAACCCGGGTACGGCCTGTTTGCCGTCCCCTGGCCGTTCCCGCGCCTCGGGCTGAAATTGACTGGGTCGTACCCAGTCTGGAGGGGCGGGGGAGGCTAAAACTGGCCAAAATCGGCGAGTTTGAGCGCGGAGCGGCGCTGCGCGGCCCCTGATCGGCTCCCCTCCCTTCCTCGCAAACCACACGCAATGAAACTCGATTTGTGCTGCAGGCGCCGTACCCAGCCGTCCGCGAACTTTCGGAAACACTGCGCCACCAATGCGGGCGCGGCTTGTTCTTCCTGTGCCCCGCCGTTCCACGCTGAGCACCGCTCTATTAGTGGTGCTATGGAGCACCGGCATGTACACGCTGGGCCGCTTCGCGGGCGCGCGACAACCGGCGGCGGCGGCCGCCGGCGGGACTAGCGGCACATTGGGCAGCGCACGTCGGGTGGCCGCCTCTCAGACGCTTGCGCCCGGCGGCGGGCAGGTGCGAATAATAGGCAGGGGGCCCCCTTGCACCCACCTTTGGCTCGACTCCTACAGTTGCATGCCGTTCTGCATGCTTATCACCGCCTTGTTCCCAGAGACACCACGGAGCTGCTGCCACCTCTTGCTCCCTCTGCCAACACCACAGGTCGATTTTGAGTACGACCCGATGCAGCACCCTACCGGGCCGGAGGCGGCGGTCGACACGCCACCGCCGCTGCGCCGCCCGGGCTTCAAACCGGTGACCAACGACAACCAGGGTGCGCCTGCTCGTGCTGTGTTACACCTGTGGTGTTGTGGGGAAGAAACACAGGGCCCGGCGTCATGGGGGGAGTGCAGCGGTGTTGCTGCTTGCGCCGCCGCCGTTTGCAGTTTGCAGTTCGAAGAGCTGCGCTGTTCTGCGCACCCCACCAACCCACACACCCCGCTCCCCTCGATCTCCCCTGTGCCGCCCCCCCTGCGCTTGCACAGGCAAGTACGACCAGATGTGGACGGGCAAGCAGACGTACCAGAAGAACAGCTGCTGGGGGTGCCGCTTTGCGGGTGACGTGGTGGCGCGCATCGACTTCCACACGGTGCTGGACGCAGGCACGGGTGAGTGGGGGCACGTCGCGGCTGCTGGCAGCGCGAAGAGGGGCTGTGAGCGCTTGCCAGCGGCAGCACGGGGTGCGCGTGCATGTGCATGCCCGCTTCCCTGCTGCCTGGCCAACCAACAGGCGAGCTTCCACCAGAGCGCCCATCCCGCCCCTCGCACCCCGCCCCGCCCCGCCCCGCCCCGCCCCGTGCGCGCAGGCAACGGCGGCAGCGTGCGCGCGATGCGGCTGCGCGGCAAGGCGGCGTTTGGCATTGAGCTGTCGCAGGCTGTGCTGGAGCGGGACGCCCCAGACCTGCTGGCGGCGGGCTACGTGGAGCAGGGCAGCCTGACCAACCTGCCGTACCAGGGTGCGTGCAGTGGGTGCGGTGAAGGTGCTGAGAACAGGCGCGGTTGCCGGGGCTTGCTTTCAAGAGCCTGCTGGAGTTGTGGAGCAGGGCAGCCTCGCCAACCTGGCGTACCAGGGTGCGTGCAATGGGTGGGCGGCGTAGATGGCCGTGGATCAGCGCGGCCAAAGTGCTGGGGAAGGGCACGCTGCCAGAGGAGGCGGCCCGGTGCCCCCTCGTACTCAGGCTCAGCTCAACCCCTCCTTGCCTGCCTGCCTGCCACCTTTCCATCCCGTCCCTCCCCCTCCTTGCTCTGCAGACAAGCAGTTCGACTTGGTGTTCTCCTCCGACGTGCTGGAGCACATCCGGCCCGAGGTGGGTGGTGCACCAGGCAGGGCGCCCACCTCGCCGCCGCCGCCGGCCCCCCCCCCCCCCCCCTCCTGTGCCCTGCTCCTGCTGGCCCCGCCGATTGTCCACACCCACGCTGCTTCCGCGCCCCTTGTTCACACCGCCCCTCAGGAAGCTGACCAGGTGGTGTCTGAGCTCGTGCGCGTGGCCAAGCGGCACATCGTGATGTCCATCTCCCTCAAGTCGTACCAGAACGTGGACCTGCACTCCCTGCTGCGCCCGCGGGCCTGGTGGGAGGCGAAGTTCGAGGCCGCGGGGGCGCGCACCAACCGCCCGCTGGTGTGGGCGCTGCAGCAGAAGGAGACGCGGTTCCAGCGGGACAAGGACTTCACCGCCTGCAAGTGGGAGGGCAACGCGACGGACGGAGGGCTGTTCGAGGTCTGCACAGCCGGCATGGTGAGTTTTTTCGTAGTGTGTGGGGCGGGGGCGGGGGCGGGGGGCGGGGCGGGGCGGGGGATGTGCGCTGGGCGGCGGGTCGGGGGCTGACGCGTGCGCTGGCCAGCCGCCGCTGCTCGCTGACTGCAGCCCCCGACGCGGTTCACCGGCAGCGCGCCGCCCGCGCCGCGTCGCTTGCTGACCCCCCCCCCCCCCCCCCCCCCCGCACCATCCGCGTGCAGCCCTGGCTGGTGGGCCGGCCCGGCCAGGAGCTGCGCAGCTACCGCTGCGTGACCACCGCCAACGCGGAAGTGGAGCCGTGGATGTTTGCCTTCACCGTTGACTAAGAAGAGGCACCGCCAGCTGGCGCATGCATGCCCCGTGCGCTGCGGCGCTGGCACGGTCACCCTCCTCCGCCCCTTTCTGGCCATTGCCGTCCCTGGGAAATCCTCTCGCTGTTTGCCTCTCACGTTCACCATGCGCCGCCCCCATCGGGCAGCGCCCGCCCCGCCCCCGCTGCCTCACCACCGCACTTCCCTCCTGCACGCGCCGCCTGCAGCTGGCCCTGCATGCCACACTGCCCTGTATTGACTTGACCGCCCGTCCCAAGACTTGTTCGCCGTGCAAAACACGTTTGTCCTCCCTCTCATCCGCTTCCCCTGTGCCTCCAAGCCCTATCTGTCCTATCTAGCGTGCAGAGGTGCTTGCGCCCCATGGTGTGTACATAACGCTGCAGCGACAGTGCATGGCTCTCCAGGGTCTCCACGCATCCCCCCCCCCCTCTTATTGCGGCAACGCACTGTCGCGAAGGTTGTTCTGAGTAACAGGTGTATCCTGCGGCAGCGCTGGCAAGGTGGGATGCGTGTCGCTAAGGGGTGGCTAAGGGGTGGCTGCAGTGGCTGCAGGTGGCTCAGCGCAGGAGCAGGGAGACCACCCGCGCGCGCCTCCACTGTGCATGCATTGCTTGCTGCAATGCAGCCGGCAGGCCGGCGGCCGGCCAGCCAGCCGTGACGCGAAGGCCAGCCTGCCCTTGCCACGAAAAAGCTGCCCGTCTACACAAAAGCGGGGAGGCATGCGGAGCAGGGGCACCGCCGGGCAGCGCGCCATCAGGCGGCATGGCATGGGCAGGCCGTATCGCCAGCCCAGGTGTGGCCAGCCCAGGTGGCCAGCCTGCTGGCTGCGGCCCAGCGGCCGCTCAAGCAAAGCGCGCGGGCATGCCATGCAGGGGCACAGCCAGCGGGAAGAAGCGCCAGGGCTCGTTTGGCTCCATCAGGGTGAGGGTGCGCGGCGAGCGGGACACCACCGCCAGCAGGACCTGCACAGGGGATGGGTGGGTGGGTGGTGGGTGGTGGTGGGGTGGGAGTGCGCGGGGAGCGGGAGACTGCTGCCAGGAGGACCCTGCACACACGGGTGTGGTGTGGGTGGGTGGGTGGGTGGAAGGGTCCACCTAAATTCCCACGGTGGGTGGTGGATGTGAGGGGGAAGGAGGGAGGGGACCGAAGTGCCTTGCACACTTGAAACATGCGTCGAACGCCGCCTCCCCTCCCTTCCCACCTTCATCTCCGCCATCGCCAGCAGCCAGCCCAGGCACAGCCTGTGCAGGCGGGGGGCAAGTATCAACCGCTGGGTGGGGGCCACGGGTGCCGAGGGAGCAAAGGTAAGGGTGACCTCAGCCAGCCAGGCAGGCAGCAGGGCGTCACAGGGGCTTCAAGCGGGCATATGCTGTGCAGCAGCGGCAGCGTGCACACTCCTTGCTTCTCGCCAGCGGCGCCACCGCCGTGCGAGCTACCGTCACCCCAGCAGCAGCAGCAGCAGCAGCAGCAGCAGCAGCAGCCCACCTGGGCCCGCCACCGAATGGAATCCAGTGGCCAGGCTTCTGCACCGCGCCGTCGCGCATCCAGCGCTCGGGCGCAAAGCGACGCTGCTCGGCCTCGCCTGGCCACCTGCGGCGTGGCCCAGGGAGGCTTCCTTCCGGGGGGCTGGAGAGATCCTCACGGGTAGGGGGAGCGCTCACAGCAAGGCCGGAGCCCTGGGCCTCGCGCACCCGCAACCTGCGCAGGAGGCGCACCGGCACCTCGGGCGCGACTGCCGCATCCCTCCCGACCGTGCGCGGCCCGTGGCTCGCCTTGGGTCTGAGAGCAGCGTCTGCGCCAGGTTGAGCTGCAGGCGGGTGCCCTTCTTGATGGTGCAGCCGCACAGCTCGAAATCCTGGCAGCAAGGAGGATGGCAGGCAGTCGGGCGGGCGGGTGGGTAGGTGCAAAGGGGGTGGGGGGGTTGGGGTGGGTGTCGGGGGTGGGGGGTGGGGGGGTGGGGAGGGGTTGGGGCGGCGGCGACGCTTGCCGGCCAGTGGGCAGTCACCAGTGCCCTGCCTGACCTCGAGGGACCCTCACTCGGCAGACGGCAAAGCGAGCGCGCGTGCGCCGCCCGTTCCCCCCCCCCCTTCCCCCCCCCCCCGCCGCCCGGCTCTCGCCTTGACGGCGACGCGCTGGATGGCAACGGGGGAGGCCAGGCACAGCGTCTGCGTGGGGAGGGGAGCCGCTAGTGTTGGTCGATGGCATCCCAGCAGGGGTGGGAGGGGCGGTGGGAGGGACGGCCACACGGCCGGTCGCAGGTTGCAGGCGCGCTCACCTCTCGCACCACGCCATCAGCATACGGCATGTCCTCCAGAGCAGCTTCGGTGATGTCTTGGCCGTGCTTGGCCACCACGGCGGCCTGTTGGGGTGTTGGGGGCGGGTGGACAGTGCGCTGGTGAGAGGAGCCGAACGCGACAGGACCTTGCTCTGGGGCTGGCTGGCGGGCAAGCAGGCATGGAAAAGGAGCCCTGTAACTGTGCCTCCATCTCGCCTGTTCCTCACGCAGGCGCTGCATGGCTTCGGGGTGGCGGGAGAGCTGGAGGAAGCAGCGGGAGAGGGTGGTGGCGCTGGTGTCGTGGCCAGCAAACAGCTGCGGAGGGGGGGAGGGAAGGGGGAGGGAAGGGGCACGGCAGAGGAGGGCCAACTGGTGGTGTGTGTGGGGGGGGTGGGTGGGGTGGGTGGGTGGGGTGGGTGGGTGGGGTGGGGTGGGGGTGGGGGGGGGCGCGGCGGCGGGGCCCCTGCGGTGGTGCAGGTATTTACATTCCAGTACGCCATTAGGCTGACCACAGCAGGCCCGTCACCCCACGGGTGCTCACAATGTTCAGAACCGAGTCAGCAATCTGGGCCCTGCAGGGCGGGGGCGGCGTCAGGCGAGGCTGCGGTTGGGTGTGGCGAGTGCAGCGGGCTGCAATGGCCAGCGCTCGTCTGCTGCGTGCCGCGGTAGGGGTCAGCGGTCCGGGTGCAGAGCAGCTACGGCAGGCTGTAACACATGCCAGTTACACGCCGCCCAGACCAGACCAGACTTCACACCACGCAGAGGCAGCTGCGAGCTGAAGCGAGGGATTCAGTTGAACACGCGGGCCCACCGGCGCGCCCACCGGCGCGGCGCCCGCCGCCGGCACAACGGCAGGCCCCAGACCCCGACGCAAAGGCACCTGCTGAGGTGCTCGCCGTTTTCGTCCGTGCCACCGAGCAGCAGATCCAGCGCCTTGGGCGGCTCCCCCTCCTGGCCACCGTCCTCTGCTGCCTTGCGAGCCTGGGCAGCGGAGGGGCATGCGACAGGGGGGCCGCGGTGAGAGCTGGCTGGCCGTCCTCCTGCCCGTCCGTCTCCCTGGCCAGTCTCCACAGTGTGCGTCACATTGCACAGCACATCTCGGCACAGCGCATTACAGCATAAGCGAGAAAAGTAGCGGAAAGCACGACGCTCACCTCGCACATGTCGATGCTGGCGTGGATGCGGCGCATGAGGGCCTTGCGGGCCTTCAGCGCGCGAGCAAAAGCGGTGCCGGGGAGGTTGATGGGGAAGCTGCTTGCGAGGGGGCGGCAGCGTGAGGCAGGTGGGGAGTCGAGTGTGTTGAGAGGAGCAAGCGGTGGACCTCGAGGAGGGCAAAGGCTCCGCCAAACCGGCGGCAACCGGCGGGCGGCGGGCGGGCGGGCGGGCGGGCGGCCAAGGCTGTGGCGGACGTAGCACACCTGAACACGCCGCCCAGCCAGTCCTTGAACAGGGCGCTGGTGGCGGCAAAGCCCTGGGGGGAGTCGTCGGTCCAAGAACCGTCGAAGCCAACCATCTGCGACGCAGCGGGATGAACTGCACTGAGTACGGGGGCGGGGGTGGAGGCGTGGAGGCTGCGGGGCCGCTGCCTTCTGCGTGGCTCCCAGCTCCCGCGCATGCGACGCCCCCAGTGGCTGCACACGCCTGCTGCACAGCCACCCGAAATGCGACATCTGAATGCAGCGTCCTGATTGCGACCAAGCCTCCAATCCCAGTGTGGAAAAGTGCTGCACCCACCCACCTGCTCCACAGCCACCCGAAATGCAAACTTCCTAATGTCTGGGTACATCCTGCAGGCGGACAGCAGTGTGTGTTTGTGTGCATTGCTGTAGTGTAGCGTTCGTGGTTACGTAACCAAGGGTGGGCTTTCACAGGCGCCCACTCCCCTGGGCGCACGTGCACAGACCTCCCAAGCCTACTTGATTTCTCCAGCTTCTTCCCAGCTGCCCACCAGCTGCTCTGCGGCTGCCTGGATGCGGGGCAGGTAGCCATGCACGGCCTTAGGGGTGAAGGCAGCCAAGGACAGGCGCCTGCACGCACGGGCAGGGGGCGAGTGTGGCAGGGGAAGAGAGCGGATGTGGTGGTTGGCTTGGAGGACCGGGGAAGCGCATGGCCGCGCTCAGCTAGCGCCGCCCCTGCCAGCTGCTGCCGCTGCTTCTGGCAGTCGCCTGTGAAGAGCTGCAGAGTCGGGCTGGCGGTGGAGCACGCGGGCAGCATTGCAGCAACGAAAGGGACTGATTGGGTTGGTTGTGCCCACAGCAAAAACCCAACAGGGGAGGAGGGCAGCACCACGTCGCTCACTTCATGCGCATGTGCGCCTTGCCCTGGGCGCTGGAAAGGCCCTCTGGGTTGAGAGCCCTGGAGGCAGGCCCGTAGTCGGCTTCAACTGCGGTCAGTGGCAAACAAGAGGGAACAGCGCATCGCCAAACACTCTGTCTCTTGAGCAAGGGCGAGGATTGGACGCGCCGCGCGAGTGCACGAAGGTGCGTCGAACAGGGTGTCGCGGGCATGCGCGCAGTTGTCCCAAGGAGCGCTGCTGCCTGCGGGCACGTCTGCGGCCGACCCCACGCCCGGCTCGCCTATGGTGTGTTCCCCCTTCAGCACAGCCATGGAAGCTTCGTAGTCCCCCACCTGGCACACAAAAGGAGGGGGGGGGGGGGGCAGCAGGCACGTGGGCGAGCTGACCCTGTGCTCGGCGGCCCATGCATTGGTGGGTGGAGTGGTAAAGAGCAGCAGGCGCAGCGGGCACACCGCGCATTGAGCCTGCCGCAGGCAGCACGTGGCCGGCTGGCAGCAGCACAGTGGGCGCCTTGCGCAACTGGGAATAGCCAGCTCAGCTCACACACAGCATGCGGCGGCCGAAGACGCGCCACCAAAACAGGGGTCCGTGCTTTGCGTGCAGCGCCTTGTAGTCCACCGGCGCTGTGCATTGGGGGGAAGATGGGGGGGGGGGGGGGGGGGGGGGTCAGGAGAACACGCAGGAAATGGAGGGGTGCAGCGAGGGGGCATGCTGCAAACACGTGAACTTGGGAGGGGGAGCGGCGGCCGGCTGCGCCGCGCTTGAAGCAACTTGCCTGCGCTGCGTCAGGGCCGCCCCAGCACCGTCGCCTGCCCGCACGATCCCCCCGCCCTTCCACCCTTCCAAGGCACGCTCGCCGTTGAATGCGATGAACGCGCGGTCGCTCCAGAAGGGAAAGGGGGTGGGGATGATGCGCGTGCCTCCCCCAGCCTTGGACCGGTGCTGCGAAGTCATCACAACAAGGACCGCCGAGGCCAGCAGCACGCACGCGGCGGCCGCGGCGACCGTGCCGATCTCGGCCTCAGCCAGGGGCAGCATGGCGGGCGCTGTGGGGGGCGGAGGGAAGGCGCCGGGGGCCCGTGAGCGCTCGAGCGCGCCCGCCGACGCTCGCCGCCCCGACCCTGCAGCACCGCCAGGACCGGTGGTCAACTCACTTGTGGGTGTAGGGAGCCGCGGGGGAGCCGCCAAGGCGCAGAAAACGGGTGCTTTGCGGGCAGAACTGCCCAACGAGGCATGCTGAGCCCGCTTCTGACTCGCCACCCGCAAGGCGGTCCCACCGCCCCTCCCGTGCACCTCTCCCTCACTCTCCTTGCTGCCTGCCGCATCACACCCGTGTTACATCAACACCGCAAGCATCAATAGGTGCATGGCATGGCCGACGACGGTATTGAAGGGTCACAACAGGCTGCTAGGCGCCGCCAACGATGCACTTGACTCGTGCACGTCGCAGCGCCTCTCTCGCTTCTGCCGCTCCCTTCACCTCCTCTACCTCCACTTCGTAGATGCGGGGCCACAGCTTGCCTGCGGCAGGGATCAAAAGTGGGGGCGCCATTCAAGGGGGCGGAGGGCGGGCGCCGAGGGTGCTTGCTGCTTGCTGCTCGCCCGCCAGGGGACATGGAGCTCAGGCAAGCTGTGCACTGGGCCCATTGCTGCAGCGTCCCTTGTGGCATGCCTGCTTTTTACACCTTTTATAACCAATCCTGCTTGCCTGTGAGGTACAGCCGCCGCTGCTGCTCGTCCCAGGCGATGCCGTTGACCACCTCCGGCTGCAGGTCGCGCGACACGCCGCCCGCGCCGCCTTTGCCGCGCGCCGCCGCGTCCGCTGCAGACGCCTGCAGCGCGCGCTGCCGCAGGCCGGACAGCCGCACCCAGCCGACGACTGCGCCGCTGGACGGGTCCACCTGGGGACAGGCGTGGGAGGCAGGCGCATGTCAGGCGTCCGCAGCCGCAGCACCAGCACCACAGCAGGGCAGCAGGGGCCTCACATGTGGCAGCGGCAGCAGCAGCAGGGCAGGGCGGAAGGCATGTGGCAGCGGCAGCAGCAGCAGGGCAGGGCGGCAGGGCGGCAGCAGAAGGATGGCAGCGGCAGGGCAGCGGCGGAAGCCACCTGCGCGATGCAGTCTGTCTGCCAGACGTTGCCCCACACCAGCCCGTCCACCCACTCCAGCTCGTTAAGCCACCGCACAGGGCGGCCGCCGTCTGCAGCGTGAAGGGGGGGGAGATTGCATGCAGGAAAGGCTCAGGTTGAGAGCAGCACAAGGGTGGCTGCCAGTGGTGCACGGCGACCACAGCAGCGCTTCGTCCGACGACCGCACGGGGCGGCACATGGAGAGCAGGGGAGGACCGTCTGCCGCGCGCGCAGCTCCCGCCGCCCGCCAGCGCTGTGCCTGGCCCACTCCCCGCCCAGCCGCGTCTGCTCACCGCTGACCGCCACCTTCCGCGCAGCTGCCAGCCCGTTTCCGGGGTCCAGCCAGGCGAGCGTCTCTGAAGAGTCGCTGACAATCAGGTGCTGCCCGTCGCTGGTGATGCCCCAGCCGTCGCTCAGCGGCGTCTTCACTTCCGTCGCCTGCTCGAAATCTGCAGCCCAAGCGTGTGTGCGATGGCATGTGGGGTGGCACGTGACTCAACGCAATGAGCGAGCGGCACAAGTGTGGGATGACTCGCTGCGCCACGCCTTGGCATTGGCTGGGCAGGGAGTGCGAGCAGACGTCGCTCTGGGGCTCCCTCCTGCAGCCCCGCTGCGCTCAGCCCACCTGCCACGGGGTAGCTCCAGGCGCGGGGCGACTGCCACGTCAGCTGGTACAGCCTGTGGCACGAGGGGGGAGCATATGCAGCGTGCCCAGATCGATGCAGCAGCAACGGCATCAAAACAGCGGACTGCCGCATCAGCCGCTCCAGAAACATTGGTGCTCTGCTTGGTGTGGGTGGCACGCCTCTCTAAAGGCGCCTGCAGCTGAAACAGCTGCCGACAGCGGGGCCAGGCTGGGATGCTGGCATTGCCGCACCTGTCGCCATGCCGCGTCACACCCTCGCCAAAATCAGACTGTAGAGGAAACGAAGGGGGCGCATGCACAGTGAGCTTGCAGCTGCGGGTGCAGGTGAGCTTGCAGCAGGGTGCGGCAGCAGCGCAACCACACGGCCGTTCTGCCGCAGCGGCCGGGTCCCCCATGTGTGTGACGACTGTCGATGTTGCTGCCTGTTCAGACGTGTCACCACACCGCGGCGCGGCCCCACCCTTCGATGCCATTGTAGCGCAGCCCGGCCGGGCCCCGGCCGGACAAGTTCACCGCACCCACCGCCGGGAGGCCCTTTCTGCGCAGCACCGCGCCGGTCTCCAGCTCGACCTCTCGCACGGTGGACTGCCCGTTGAGCCCGGTGGACTCCCAAAACACCTCCCTGCGGCGGCGGGTTGTGGGGGAGGCGGCCCGGGGGGAGGGGCGAGGCAGCGCACTGGGCAGCATGCAGGCGGAGTGGTCGGCCGCGGAGCCCTGGGGATCCCCAAAAGGTACGCTGCAGGGCGTGAAAAGTCCGGAAACCACCAATGACGCAAGGATGGATGCGAGGCGTGAGCGTGAAGGCAGGCAGGCAGCCGTCCAGGAGGCAGGCACAGCAGGGGGGGGGGGGGGGGGCAACGACGGTGCATATGCCGCCGGCCTCGAGAGAGCCCCACCCTGGCCCCACATGCCGGCCCCCCGCCCCGCCCACAGGCACCTGCACTCCTTGCCGCCGTCGCCGCAGATGCGGTCAAACTGCAGGCCCTGGGCGAAGGCCTTGCCGTCGTGCGGCAGCTCGCGCAGCACCCGGTAGGAATACACCCGCGGAGAACCATCTTCCCGAGGCCCCCAGCCGCCCTCCTTCAGGCGCGACTTGCCGCCACCGCCGCCGCCGCTCTGCCTGCCGCTGCTGCTGCTGCCGCCGCCACTGATGAGTACGAGGAAAAGGAACAGGCCAAGGAAGCACTGCGGTGGTTGGGGAAGGCAGCAGGCGAAGGTGAAGCAATCGAGCGCAACGAGCGGTCGGGAGCGGCAAAGGGCGGGCCGCAGGCTGCCGTTGATCACGGCGCGCCTTGCGCGGCGATCCTGAGCAGAAACAACACGTGTTGCACTCTTGGCAGTCGCCGGGGCGGCCAACGCAGCCCTGCTCGAACGCACCGCGCCTACTGTGAGCGGCAGGCGCCACTGCCCTCTCCGCCGCGCCTTGCCTTTGACCACAGGCACCGAAAGCCGGGGCTGCGATCCGCGAGCGCTGCTCTTGCCCATAGACTCCAGGTCCCCGCCCAGCATCAGCCGCAAGGCCCTTGGGAGGGGGTTTTGGGACTAAGGAAGGACCAATGGTGCGCTACGAACCGATAGAATCGCGTTAGAATGTCGCCGACCTCGCCACAGAAAGCCTCGCCTGTCGCCGAGCTGGCGCCGCCTGTCGCCTGCCGACGACGTCTCGACTTGAGCAGACAGCAGCCCACGGCAATGTTACAACGTGCCAGAAGGCGGGGAGTTATCGTAAGATCAAGGGGGGGGGGGATCAAAACAGTTCGTGACGAGGTGCTCAGAAAATCAGGCCTCGCAAAGAGGGGGTTTGTCGCCTGCGTTGGCTGGGCGCGGTGAGGGAATGGCCGCACCTGGCGCCCGCACGGTGTGCGCAGGGAAAGGGGGGAGAACAAGGTTTCCGCCGCTGCCATTATGGCGCTGCTGTTTGACCTGGCGCGTGCGCAGGCATGGGGGCCGCTGGGCGGCACGCAGCCGGGGACGTCGTCGGGCGGCGGGGGCGCTGCCGCCGCGTGCCCTGCCCAGCGTTGCTGCACGCTGCTTGCTATACGGCGCTGCCGCTGCTGCCATGCACGCACGCTGTTGCTGCCGCCGCTCAGGCAGACAGGGCGAGGGAGACGTTGCCGTCGTCGCTGACCGAGAGGGAGACCGCCACCGAGCCGTCGGCGGCCTTGGCGGGGGCAGGGGCGGCAGCTTCCTCCTCGGCAGCCTCCTCCTCAACCTCCTCCTCCTCGGCGGCAGGGGCCGCCTCGGGCTCTGCCTCTGCCTCCTCCTCCTCGGCAGCTGGCTCCTCAGCGGCTGCCTCCTCAGCGGCTGCCTCCTCCTCAGCGGCTGCCTCCTCTTCAGCCTCCTCCTCGACCGCCTCCTCCTTGGCAGCCTCCTCCTCCGCTGCCTCCTCAGTCTCAGCCGCAGCAGCCTCCTCCTCGGCTGTCTCCTCCTCCTCCTCAGACTCATCGGCACCGTTGGCTGCTGCAGCGGCAGCCGCGGCGGCGGCAGGCACGGCGGCGGCGCCGCCGATGCTGGGCCAGCTGGCGGCGTCGTCCAGCTGGGGCGGCGGCGCCGCCTTGCCCTTCTTGCTCTTGGCCTTGGGGGCATCCTGCATCAGGCAGGCAGGCAGACAAGCAAGCATTTCGAAGAAGGTTCTCAAGGCACAGGCCACCTTCTGGCAGCACTGCAGCCGGAGCGCAACGAACACAAGTTTTCTGGACCAGCCCATACAGCAGCAACCGCAGAACGTGATGCTCGGGCGTGCGGCATAACCAGCAGCCGGGCTTGGCAGCCCCGCAGCCCCGCCGGCCCGCAACTCGCCACCAGCCCAGCAGGCCTGGCGCCAGCGCACCTCGCCAGCCTCCGCCTCCTCCGCCGCCTCCTCTGCGCCCTCGCCTTCCTCCGCCTCGGCGGCAGGCTCCTCAGCGGGGTTCTCTTTGGCCTCCTTACGCCTGCAGTGAAGCAGGGTTGGCGGAGTTGAGAGAGAGAGTTACCACTTGAGTCGCTTAGAAGAGTGGAATGCTCAAGTGCCAGCCGCGTCGAGCGACGCAGGGGCGGGGGGAGCAAGCTGCAGGCGGGCTTCTCAGCAGCCAGTAGAGAGGAAGCAGGAGCAGTGCAGTGGAGGAGGAGCAGCAGCAGCAGGAGCAGGAGCAGCAGGCACAACAACGACAACAACATCAAACCAACGCACTTCTCCAGGTACAGCTCCTTCTTGGCGGCCACCTGCTCCACCAGCGGCGGCACGCGGTCCTTGGTCAGGGGGACCTGCAGAGGCGGGAGGAGGAGTGGGCAGAGACAAACTTGGGGGAGGGTGCACGCCTGGCACAGCAAAACTCTGGCGCTTGGTAAACTCTGGCACGGTAGCGCGCCATGGCACAGCACGCACCACAGCGCGGCATAGCGCAGCGGGCGCAGCGACCCACCCACCTCCAGCGCCAGCACGGAGAAGGCCTCCAGGATGTCCAGGCTGTGCGTCAGCTTCTCCACGGCGGGCTTCTTTTCCTCTGCAAGCAAAAAGGGAGGGTGTGCGGAGGTCGTGAGGGGCGTGTTTGGTGGATCATGAGATGCGGAGGGGCGCATGACTGCGTGCGGCTTCTCCACGGCGGGCTTCTTCTCCTGTGCAGGCACAGGGCGAACAGAGGGGCGTTCCGAGGGCATATTGAAGGCACCGGGCGGGTGCGGAGGACACTGAGAGGCGGAGCGTGAAGGGCAGGGTGGGGAGGGGTGCGAGGCAGGCGACAGGAGGGCCCCGACGGCTGCACCAGGGCCAGGGCACGCAGCCGCCAGTGCACACGACAGTCGGCGAGGACGCTGGGGACAACGAAGGTCTTGCTAGCGTCGCACGCACGCTCACCCTTCTTAGCCTTGCCCTTGCCCTTGCCGCCCTTCTTGCCGCCCAGCAGCCACACGTCGTCCTCGTCAATGGGCTTTTTCTGCACGCAAAGACAGGGGGGCACATGCACCTGGGTGAATAATGCATGGCTGCGCAGGCGCAGCGCATGCATCATCCCCGGGCTAGGGGCAGCGCACGGCAGCAGCCACGCAGTGACCTCACCAATCGATGCCCGGGCTATCCCAGCTGCTGTCCCACACTTGCCTCAAAGGGCTTGAAGCCCTCCAGCGCGCCCGACAGGTCCTTGGCCTCCGCCGCCGCCGCCGCCGCCTCTGGCGCCACAAACTTTTTGAGGTAGGACGCCAGCTGGTCGCACAGCGTGATCTCCTTGTCAAAGGGCTCGGGGGCCTGCTCGGCAAACCGCGCTGCAGCACACAAGAACAGGAAGGAAGGATGAGAGATTTGGGTGGGACTGCACAGCGTGATCTCCTCGTCAAAGGGCTTGGGGGCCTGCTCGGCAAAGCGGACTGCAGCACGCCAGGAGCACAGGAAGGAAAACAGAATGCGACGTGAGGAGCGCAGGGCGGGGAGAGCGAGGCAGGCAGCACGGCAGGCCAGACCCCTCCTCGGGAAAGCACGACTGACCCGCGCGCTCGGCGTCGCGCTCCGCCTTCTGCTTCAGGTACTCTTCCTGCCGGCGCTTGCGCTCCTCCTGCAGCTGCACGCGGAAGATGGCGTTGTTCTGCAGCAGGGGAAGGGGAGGAGGCACAGAGAGGGAGGGCTGTGTGGGATGGCGCGGGCAGGAAATGCAGGGCGGTCCTCGGGGGCAGCGAGGGCAGAGCGGCGCTGGAAGCAAGCACGAAGGGCGCTCGGCAGCGTCGCCGGCGGGAGCGGCAGCGCCCTTCCAACCACCTCCTTGTGTGCCGCCCGCCTCCTCCCGCGGCCACCCACCTCCTTGTACGCCGCCCACTGCGCGTCCAGCTCAGCACGCAGGTCCTGGATCTTCTGGTAGGCGGCCTTGCAGATCTCGCTGCGGGTGGGTGTAGGTGTGGGTGTGGGTGGGGCGGGGTGGGTGAGTGGGGTGAGGATGTGCGTGGTGGTGGTGGGTGGGTGGAGTTGTGCCCGCGCACATGGCCAACGGACAGGTGTGGAGGGACGGGCAGGGTTCGCGGCGGCAGCGGGGCACGGGAGTGGCAACAGGCACACAGCGGCGCACGCCACCCGGGCAGGCACCTCCCACCCAGCGACGAGAATGCTCGGCCCCGCCGCGCACCGGCACTCGTCGCGCTCCTGGATGAGCGCTGGGATGTCTGAGTCGCGCTCCTGCTCCTTGGCGCGCATGTCGGCCAGCTCCTGGCGCAGCACCTCCTCCTGCGCCTTGACCTGCAGCGATTGGGGTTGCAGCAACCGGTTGCAGCACACAACAAGGCTCGTCTGCGCGCATGCTGACCCACCAGGTGGCCCACCACCAGTGATAACAAAATAACGAGACAACCGCAGTTCAGCTGAGCAAAGGATGCGCCACCGCGCGCCGCACCTTGTCGATCGCGTCGTCCATGCCCTTGATGCCCTCGCGCAGGCCGTCCACCGCGCTGCTGTCGGTGTCCAGCTGGGTTGCCTTGGAGGTCAGCTCGCCAATGGCGCTGCAGCAAAGGACAGAGTGAACAGGGACGCACAGGCTCGGGGATGCGGTGGGCAAGGTGTGGGACACGACGCAGAGCCAGTGGCAGACGGAGCAGCAGGCGCGGTCTGGCCTCCATGCGACGGGTTGCTGCAAGCGCGGGCGGACGGAGGGCGCGTCGCCGCTGCCGCCCCCCGGCATGCAGCGTCCGCCCTGCATGCGCTGCCGTCCGCCTTGGCAAGCACCGCGTGCTGCTGTCAAAGCGTTGCCGTGCCGCTGGTGCGCCAAGGCTGGCCCGGCACAGCTCCCAACCCCAGCTCCCGCTCTCTGCGGCAGCTGGCGCAGCGACCTGGGGTCATCACCCCCTTCTGCAGCGCTCGACGCACCTGCGGCTCTTCTTCAGCGCCTTGACCTGCTCCAGCACCTTCTTCTCCTCGTTCAGCGACAGCGACTCGTGGTTGATGCGGTGCTCCAGCTCGGCAATGTGCGCGTCAATGTCGCCGACTGCGGCGGGCAGGCACACGAGGCGGCAGGCGAGCAAAGAGTGGGTGGGTGGGCAGGCAGCGCGCGCCACCGCGGTCGGGAGGCTGGGCGCAGGGGACGCCAGCAACGAAGAGGCACAGCGATGCACTTAGGCGAGGGACGTTCGACTCGCGTCGCCGCAACTTCGCAGCCTCCCCTACGCCAGCCTGCGCATCATGCTCTCCACCACCTGCGCAGCAACACCGGCAACCGCCCTCTGCGCTCCTGCGCTCCCGCCCGCAACACGCCCGCGCGGCGCCGCACGCGTCCCAGCAGCCACACCCACCGCCCACACCAACCGCTTGCACCCACCCTTGGTGAACTTCATGCTGCCGCGCAGCTCCTTCATCGAAGCGCGGGCGCTCTCGCGTGCCTTGGAGGCCACATCCAGCTGGGCACGCAGCTGGTTCTTTTGGCTCTGCGAGGCGAAGCGGCGGGGGGCAGACGGCGGCGCAGGTGGGTGCTGCGCGGCGGCCGGCTGCGCAGGCGGGTGCCGGCGCCAGGGGTCCAGCAGGTCTGCCACCGACATCGCACGCTAAGGAGCGGGGCAGCTGCAGCAAGAGGCCGCTGGAGCCGCGCAGGCGCAAGCGCACTATGTGCCTGGTCCACGCCGCCCGCGACGGCGGCGAGCCGCCCACTGCAGCACCCCCGCACGCACCACCAGCTGCTGGAACTGGCCGCGCAGCTCCGCGAGCTTGTTCTTGACGGCCTGCTGCTCCGCCGAGCCCTTGCCCTTGCCGCTGCGCTTGCCGTCAATCTCCTCCTTGATCTCCTCGATGCGGCGCTTGTTCTTCACGACTGCAGGTGGAAGCGGGAGGTAACAGGAGGAAGGTGAGGCCTTGCACAGCCAGCAGATCGCGGGCCTGCAATCACCACGCGGCCCACCGCGCTCACTGCTCTGCTGCAGCAAATCGATGGCCGCGCGGGTCTCGGTGTCGTCTGGCCGCGTGGGACGAGGAATCTTCTTGGCAGGGAGCTTGACGCCATTCTCCTGCACCTCGGTCACCGCCTCGGGCGCTGGCACGGCCTCGGTTTCTGCCATGGTGGCGATGGGAGGTGTAGAGGGCCGCGGGAGCGGGCTGACAGGCAGCCCAGCTGCCGTAAATGGCCCCTGCTCATGCTGTGCTGTGCAGGGTGCAGGGTGGGGCAGTGAAGGCTCGCTGGGCGCCACCACATGCATGTGCAAATTGAGCTGTGCAACCGACAGGGAGCTTGCTGGACGCGAGCATAGAGTTTCTCACAGCAGCCGGCACGACAAAGCCCACCGGTGCAGCCAAACTCCGCAACAGGCTCTCCTGCGCAACCAGCAGCGGCAACACCATGCGGGCGATGTGCGGCCAGCAGCAGGCGAGCGCCCGTGGTGGCGCGCCATCGGCGGCGGCGGCAGGCGCCGCCTGCCGCCAGCGGCGGCCAGCAGCTCCGCCACAGCGAGCCGGCAGCCTGACCGGCAGCAGTAGCAGCACCTCGAGGCGGCCCTGTCCAGCACGGCGGCTAGCAGGTGGGCGAGGAGGCTCGGCTTGCGTGCGAATTAGACGTGCGTGATGCAGACCTCACTGCTTGTGCACGGGCCCGCCCGCCTTCCAGAGTCGCGACCCTCGCTGCACCCCACGTGCCCCACCTCCCACTCCGCATGCACGCCTGCAGCGCCGCCGGCAGCCATCCCAGAGGAACGCACCCTGCCGGAGGGCGCCGACGACGAGGTGGCGGCAGACGCGCCGTCGACGCGGCAGCGCCGCGGCGCGCCGCCGCCGCCGCCGACGGCGGCGCAGGGCGGCAGCCTCAAGGCGGAGGCCGTGGCCAGCAACCGTGAAGTCTCTGACAAGCTCATCGAGGTCTTCCGCAGCAAGAAGCCGGCAGAGTGGCGCAAGCTGATTGCCTATAGCCGGCAGTGGCCGGTGCTGGCGCGCGGCGTGCTCGACAGGTGCCGGCGGGGGTGCGGCCTGGCGTTGTGAAAGCCAGGATCCCCTGCCCTCCCAGCGCATTTGTACGCTGCTGCTGCACACGATGGTATGACGCACGGCTTCTGATCGCGCAGCTCGTGCACGCCGCGGTCCCGCCCGCCCGCTCGCTTGCAGGATCGAGGAGCGCGCGGCAGAGGCTGCAGCGGCCGCGGGGGAGGAGGGCGGCGAGGCGGAGGAGGCGCGGGAGCTGCGCAAGCTGGGCCGCCGGGTGGCCACGGTGCACGAGGAGCTTACCGTCTACCAGCAGCTGCTCGACAAGTTCAGGTTAGCATGGGGGGTGCAGTAGCAGGGACATGTGTGCGCACGCAGGCCCGGGCGCCGCGTGCGTGGGGTTGTGGGGTTTGAAAGTTCAGGCAGAGATGCAGCGTGCCAAACTGCATGCTTCGCAACAATTTTCTCCTTCTTCCCTGGTTTCGTGCCCCGCCCTGCAGGGCGGCGCCCAGCCGTGACTGGGAGGGCATGGTGAGCCTGCACCGCGGCGCCATGGGTGGCGAGTTCTTCAAATATGTGGACCTGAAGATCAGGCGGGCGGGGGGGCGCAGGGCGGGGAGGGTGGGGGGGACAGCAGCAGCAGCCGCGGGCTGGGCCCCAGCAGCCGTGGGCTGGGCCCCAGCAGCCTGCACCTGCGTCTCTGCCCTCGACGCGCCAGCCCTCGTTCGGAGGGGTCCCCGGATCCGTCTTTGCATCCTGACAAGGCACTGCGGCCTGGCCTGCGCATCACATCATTCACCCCTCTCACCCTCCACTGTCACCCACCCCCCACCCCCCGCAGGTCTGCCCACGATGCCGAGCAGGAGCAGGAGGCGCTCGTCGTGCTGGCGGCGCAGCTGGCGGCGCTCGTGGAGGCCTTCGACAGGGTGCAGCGCGACGATCAGGCGATGGAGTCGGCTGCGGAGAGCTTCAGCAGCTTGCTCGAGGTGCAAAGAGAGGATGGGGATGGTGGGGGACGGGGAGGTGATGGTGGTAAAAAACGGGTTTGGGTGGGGTGGGGGTGGGGGGTGGGGATCGAAGGGCGGCAGGAGTTCCATAGCGCGAGTGCATTGCTCACTGCCCGCTGTTGTGCCCACTTGCTTGTCTCCTTGTACTGCCTGCAGGTGGGCAGCCTGGAGGAAGCCGACAAGAAGATCGACGAGCTGGCCGCCAGCGGGAAGCTGGACCCGGCGCTGCTGCTCATGATGGCCAAGGCGTACGCGGGGTCAAAGGAGACGGACATCACTCGCGAGGAGGTGGGTGGAGGGGCGGAGCAACGGGAAGGCGTGGGTGGGCAGCGGAGAAAGAGAGGCGAATCGTCAGGTAAATACAGATTGTGCACATGTAGAAACACAACGCGGATTTTTGGTGTAGAGAACAAGTCAATGGCTAATATTTTAACATTTCGTTGTTTGTATTCGGCTGCAGGTCAAGGACGTCATGGCCCACCTGTACTTCAAGGCAAAGGAGAGCTTTGCGCAGCAGGCGCCAAAGGAGGTGGGTGTGGTGGGTGGGTGGGGGGTTCCGTGGTGGTGTTCTGGTGGCGCGTGCGCTTCCTTTCCCGAGTGCCCTCCCTGGCCTGCCCTCTGCCTCGCCCCGCACCCCAGGTCCGCATCCTGAAGTACCTCCTCACAGTGGACAGCGAGCGCGACCGTGCGCAGCTGCTGGCGCAGGCGTTTGAGCCAGGTACGGAGAGCAGCTGCTGCAGCGCTGACGGACGGATGAGGGAAGGCCCTGGGCGCGTCGAGGCCGTGCGCCCACTCCTCTCCCCTCCCTCGTGCAGGCCCCCAGCTGGAGGCGGGCGACGTGGACTACCTGTGCACCACCCCGCCGGAGCTGATGAACACGATAGAAAACGTGCTGACGCTGTACGACGCCAGCCGGTCCAAGGGCACAATGGCGGGGGAGGCGGCGTCGCTGATGAACCCAGAGGTGGGCAGGGGGCGAGGCAAGCCTGCGGCCGCGTGTTTGCGCTGCAGCTGCAGCGGTGTTAGAGGAATGGGTGGTCGTAAGAGGCGCGGCAGCGGGGAGGCGGTGGGGGGAGGGGAGGTAGCTGCGTCGTGCCGCGCGGGAGGCGGACTGCCGCCGCGTGCCTACCGCCCCGTGCTGTGCCGACTCTCCCCCGCTCTCCCCCCCTGTTTTTGGATTCGAACAGGTCATTGAGCAGCTGCGGACGCTGCAGAAGCAGATTCGGCGGCAATACCTGTAAGGAGGTGGCGGCCCCGCAACTTTTGGGACCGCTCGCCGTCTGCGCACGACTCGCCCGTCGCTGCTGCCTGACTGTAACGAGTGTTGTACTCTGAAGTACTTGAAAAAAATAACCATGGAAATTTCAGTGGCACATGAGAGGGCAAGCACCAGAGGGCCGCACCGAGGCGGTTGCGCCGCTGGCAGCTCGAGCCTGCCGCCGATGGCGTACATGTCGCAGCGCTCCAGTTGAGTTGACGCCAGCATCTATCCTGCTTCTACTTTCCGCACCAGCCATGGCCCTGCGATGAAGCGGTAAAGTCGCCGCTGCGCAAGCCGCTATGAGGGCCAGAGCGCTGCAGCCGAAGGCGCCAACGCTGGCACGCGTCGTGGCTGCCGCCTGGGCGCTGCTGGCATGTGCGCTGGTGGCGGAGTTCAGTGGCACTCTGCGGCCTTGCGCCGGCAGAGGCGGCGTCGTGGCGGCGCCGTTGGCCCCACTCGCCGGCGGCACCAGGTCTCCCTCCGCGCCTGCAGCCAGCACCACCGGCAACGCAACCACTGCTGCCGCTGCTCTGCCGGGGCCTGCGTGGCACGAGGTGGATGCGCTGCTGCGGCGCTGGCCGCTGCGCCACGGGCGGCAGGCCAAGCCGGCGGGCGCGGTGCCGGCGGACCTGCAGCTGCTGCTCATCCACATGACCAACAAAAACGCGGAGCTGCACGGGGTGCCAGTGGGCATAGGCCCTGTGCTCTTCCGCTGGTTCGCCTTTGCACACACGTGAGTGAGGCAGGGGAGGCGGGTGCCCACTGCGGTGCGCCGCCGCGCATGGCGGCTGCGTGCGCCGCATGCGCCTGCTGCGTGCCTGTGCCTCCGTTCCTGCCTGCCTGCCTGCCCGCCTGCCTGATCCCTGGCACGTCTCACACACAACCCAACGCCACTGTATTTGAACCCTGGCTCTCCATCCCAAACCCCCTGTCCGTGCCCCTCCCGCTGCAGCTTCAACAAGTCTGCGGGGCAGAGCAACCACGACCTGCAGTCGCCGGTGCCGCCCTGCCACTTTTACGTCGACCACCGCTACCGCATACTGTGAGGAGTCAGGACCCTGTGTTTTACTGTTGTTGTCGCTGCTGCTGCTGCTGCTGCCGCTGCTGCTGCTGCAGACGCCAATGTGAAGTGGTCCACGGCTACCTGAGTGAGGCCCGTCGGCTTTCTGGCCGGTCGCAAGCTCCTGCTGCTGCTGCCGCTGGTATTTGGCACCACCCACCCCCTGTGTGACCGTAGCCACGCGCCCGTCTGCCCTGCTCCCGCAGCTACATTCGCAACACCAAAACGGCAGGGACCTCCATTTCCAGCACTCTGGGGATGAAGGAGAATCCGAAGGCCTGCAAGTGAGCGGGGTGGTGGGGGAGGGGGGGGGGGGCACTTGCACTTGCTGAAACCTGACACAGGACAGCGGGGACAGCACTTTCCAATCGGCATAGGGCGGGGCTGTGCGCATCCTCACCTGCCTGGGCGTACCACGGCACCATGCCAGCGTGCCTCGGGGAGCAGGCAGCCACCAGCGCAGCATTCAGCCGCAGCTGCGGAGCAGCAGCGGCGGTGCCACATGCCAGCGCCTCCTGCTGCACAGCAGCGCTGCGGCGCCGGGGTAGGCTTCCTCCGCCGGCTGACGCCGCCCCATCGCTGAAGCCCTGCACCCTGCGCCGCTGTTTATTCCCGCTGCACAATCAATCTATCTACTGTACCAACCAATTAATCAATCAGTCATTCAATCCATCAATCTACCAACCAACCAGTCCGCCAATCAATAAATGCTGCAGGGAGGACCCCACGCGGTGCTACGCCAAGTGCAAGGGCAAGCAAGTGTGCATGGAGTATTTGTGGGACGCCGCACAGATACAGCGGGTGATCAACGAATACACGGGTGGGTGGGGCCCCTGCGGCACGCACTTGGTGTTGTGGCAATGGCTTTGTAATGAATGGCGGATGGGCGAGAGTGAAGCGGGCGCCGT
Source organism: Micractinium conductrix (assembly GCA_002245815.2). Taxonomy (NCBI): domain Eukaryota; kingdom Viridiplantae; phylum Chlorophyta; class Trebouxiophyceae; order Chlorellales; family Chlorellaceae; genus Micractinium; species Micractinium conductrix. The sequence continues at coordinate 1,820,480 of LHPF02000002.1, forward strand.
TTGTTTGGCCTGCGCAGCGCTGCCGCGGCAGTACGCACATCCTTTCGGCCCGCCTGCCGCCACCTGCCCCCCCCCCCCCCCCCCCCCCACACACACACACACCCCACACACCCACCCACCCACCCCACCCACCCCACCCCACCCCACCCGCCCGCCCGCCCGGCCCCCCGCTCGCCCGCGTGCAGTGTTCACCTTTGTGCGCAACCCCTGGGCACGGGCCATCTCTTCTTGGCTGCACATCCACAAGCACGGGCTGCGGGACCAGTGCCAGGACCCGTTTCCCGTGTTTGCGCAGGCACCGTCCGCGTACGGAGCAAAGTGCCTGGTCACGTGAGCGCGGGCGGCGGCACGACGTGTCGTGACGAAGGGGCCCTGGGCTGCGACGCTGTGCTGGGAGGCGGGCAGGGGGGCGGGCATGCAGCAGCAGCAGCTGGAAGCAGCAGCTGGAAGCAGCAGCTGGAAGCAGCAGCAGTTGTGCCGCAAGCGTCGCTTTGGGTGGAATGCACAATGCCGTGACCCGAATCGCCGCTGCCTGTTCAACTCAATGCTGACCTTCCTGCCCGCCTCCACCCTGCCCCCCCTCCATCCTGCAGCCAGGGCATGTGCTGCATGAAGCGGTTTGGATGGACGCTGGAGCACATTGAGCCACAGGTGAGCTCTGCTGCCTCGGCCTCGCAGTGGTGCGCCGTGCCAGCACCTGCAGCTTCAAACCCCTGCTGCACCAGCAGCGCTGCGCCCCAGCTGCGTACAGTACCCTTGCTTCCCTGAAGAGGGGGCGTCCTTGCCCCGTCGGGCAACACCCGCCCACCCCAGGGCTGCTTGCTGCGCTCCGCCCGCAGTGCCGCTGCCTGTTCGTCGCGATGGTTGGCTGCCCTGCCGCCCACCCCTGCCCGTTCCCTGCACGCAGAGCCGCTGCCTGTTCACCGCCGGCGGCCGGCCCGTGGTTGATTTCATCGGGAGTGTGGAAAACCTGGATGAGGACATGCAGGTTGGATGCACCGCTGCCAGCGGTTGTAGCCTGCTGCATTGCTGCTGTGGTTTGTGAGGCTGCACTAGGGAGGGCGCCAGCCTGCGCCACTGCACAAATTTCCCACACCCTGCACGCCCCCTCTTCCGCCTGCAGACCCTGCTAGACATCATCAACAGCAGGCGCCCAATGGGCACCGAGGCGCTGACGGCCCCCGCGCTGCCGCGGCTGATGGTGGCGGCCGAGAAAGTCACGTGAGGGCTGCCGGGGGTCTGCTGCCAGCGGGGAGAGGCCTCTGGGGGGTGCGGATGACGTGGCATTGTGCGTGGCATTGTGGCAGCGCAGCGCGCATGGCATGCGCTCGGCTCTGCGCCGTGTATCAGGCGCAGTGATGGACTGGGCAAGGCAGTACATGCACACCTGCAGCAGTCCACCAACATCTTCAGCCCTGATCCTGACCCCTCCCTCCCCCCCCCCCCTTGATTTGTTGGCCCGCAGGGAGGGGACGGATCGGGCGAGGCAGTACGCAGAGCTGTACATGGGAGCCAACAACACAGGTGGGTGGGTGGCTGGGCGGCGGGCAGAAAGGGCGGGAAGGCGGCTGGGCATGGGTGTGCTAGCGGAACGGCAACGCATGCACCTAGGGCTCGCCTGTCGCCTGCGTTGCGCCGCGTCGCCTCTGCTCACCTCAGCCTGGCCCCCTCCCTGCACTGCAGCGCTGCAGGGCGTGCTGTGCGCCCATCCCCTGCCCACCTCACCCCTCCCCCTCCCACCCCCTCCCACCCCCCTCCCCCTCGTTGCGCTGCAGCGCTGCACGACGTGCGCAGCTACTTTCACGCCGACTTCAGCCTCCTGCAGTACCCATCCGACATACCCTGGGAAGCAGACGACTACACGCGCCCCGCCAGCCCGCCGCCGCCGCCACCGCCACCGCCTGAGCGGGGGCCCGGGCAGGCGGCGTCGGCCCGGGAGGAGCCGCAGCAGCCGCAGCAGCAGGGGGCGCAGCACGCTGCTGAAATTGCAGACGCGTCAGAATTCTATCGGTAGGTTTTCCGCCGCGCCTTTGCCTCAATCGTGGCCTGCCCCATACCTGCTCGTCTGGATTTTCTCAATTCATTTAATCCACCTTCCGAACTGCGTCTTGTTTGCACCGCTCCCCAGATACCACCCGCAAGGCTATGCTGTGCAACTGTGGCTTTAGCACATGTATGGCTCGACAGATAGCATCCCACGGCAGAACCTGTGGCCGGCAGCTGCGATCGCCGGCGGCGGCGCAGCGAGGATGCCAGCTGGCTCACCCAGGAGCGAGGCCAGCAGGTTCAGGACACCAATTCTTGCATGCGCGGCGAGCGAAGGGGTCTCGGGGGCCACCGGGCGCTGGCTGTGCGTGCAAGCAGACGGGATGCAAGCAGGATGCAAGCTGACCGCCGCCGCTGCCCGTGGCGGAGCACACCTGCGGGGGTCATACGAGTCGCGGGCTGGCAGGGAGGGTTAGTAGGCGTCTGCAGTGGAGGGGAGGCTGGCAAGGCGTGCTGTTAGGCTCCCGGTGGCAATGTCGGGGCAGCGAGCAAAGCGAGGTGAAGACGGTGAGACTCGTGCAGTGCTGACGGGGCTGTCTGTCGTCAGCGGCGGCAGACATGTGTTCTGCAACGAGAGAGGGGGCTGGCAAAGTGTGTAGTGGTGCTCGCAATGGCAGTGACAGGCTAGGAAGCAAGCACATGGACGAGTGGTGTGTGGCACATGCTGAATCAGGTATGGTGCTGGCGTCGAAAGCACGGGCTCTTGCAGACCTCCCCGTGTATGAGAACCTGTCAGGGGGATGCAAGAGGGATGTAAAGTCAAAGACAGAGAAGGTGCCACGCCCATTGAAGCGCGGTGCGAGGGAAGTGTTGGAACTGCGCGGCAGGCATCCGGAGGACATGGCAGTGTGAGTTCAAAGTGGCGCGAGGCCAAAGCGTCAGCCGAGATGAACGTGTGACGCGGCAGCCTTGGAACACGGTGGACTTGCAACCGAGCGAGAGCCGCGGCTGTTGCTGTCGCCGCTGCGCAATTCGCACCGCTGGCGAGCAGTGGCGGCGGGCTGGGCGCTCCAGCTGTTCCAGTCCCTCCAGCTGGCGCCTGTGCCGCTGCTGTCGGCTGCCATGCAGCACGCATCGGGATGCATCAGGCAGCAGGCAGAAGGGGAGGAGAGCACAGCCCCGCGGCGCCAATTACATGTGGGCGGCGGCGGCGGCGGCGGTATGGTACAGGGGTGAGGCTGCCGGCACAGCGAGCGCAGCGCGCACCGCTGCCGGCCTCAGATTGGCATGGGGAGCTGTTCCGCCTGCAAGATCGGGTGCATTACGTGCCGTGGCAGCTGCACAAAGCAGCAGCTAGCCGCTGCAAGCTCGCAAGAGCTCCGAGGCGGGGAAGCGCGCCTTGAAGCCTCCCACCCGGAATACCGCCCCTGCAGCCCGCCCCGAGCCGGCTACGATGCTGCCACTGTCCTATGTCGATGCAGATGCCAGCGCCGTCGTAGCGGCCGCCCTGTGCGTGCTGGTGGCAGCCGCCGCCCTCGCCGTGGCGGCGCGGCGGACCGCCGGCGCCGGCGCCGGCAAGCCCATCCCCGCCCCCTTCCCCTTCTGGAGCGACTTGGTGATCGAAGTTACGAAAACTGGCGACTTCCCAGGTGTGGTTTCAAGCTCTGCTGGCTGGCCATGGTCGCTCCCCCCTGCCGCTGCTGACTTGGTGCTGACGTGTGTCGTGCTCCGACCCTCGGCGATCCCCTTGTTTCACCGGCTTGCTGGGGAAGCAAGCAGCCTTGGGTCCGCGGGCAGGGGGTTCACACCATGTACGATGCTGCCTGCTGCTGACCAGGCACTGCCAGCCGCATCTGCCCGTGGACGCAGACCTGGTGGCGCTGCACGCCAAGCACGGCCCTGTGTTCTGGTGGCGCCTGCTGGGGCGTCGCCTGCTCATGGTCGGAAGCTACGAGGCAGTCATGACTCTGCTCAAGGGGGAGTACAGCATCGGTGAGAACTTCATCCAAATTTCCTGCCCAACTCGATCCGTGCAACGAAACGCAGCTCCAAAAAGCAGGGAGAGTGCAGCATGGGTGGGATCGCGGGGCGCCGCGCCATGCCTGCCTTGCTCCTTTGCTCGTCCGCCCGCCTGCTGCCCCGCCGCCTCTCTGCCTGCCCGCCTGCCTGCTTGCCACGTGCAACGCATCTGCCTCTGGCACCTGCCTGCTAGCCGCCAGCAGGGCACGCCTGCTGTGTGCTTACGCTGCAGGCTTGACTATGTGCATCCTGCCCCAACGTCTTTGCTGCTGCTGGTACTTGATCGTCCCCCTGCAGTGGAAGCCGACCACCCTCCTTCTGTCAAGGCCCTGATCGGCCCAGAGGGCCTGTCCAACGTCACCGGCAAGACGCACATGCGTATCAAGTGAGACGCACGCTCGCCGACGAGCGCGGAAACTGGTGTATGGCTCGTGTTACAGGCATGCACAGTGCACGCACGGCACTCCCTAGATCTAGAGTGCCAGCGAGCGTGCTCGCGGCCTGCCACCCGCCCCCTGCCCATGCGCAGGCGCCTGACCATGGCTGCCTTCACCCCCAAGGCTGTGCGTGGCTACCTGCCCCGCATTCAAACGGCGGCGGAGAAGCTTGTGAGCAAGTGGGCCGCCGCCGGCGACGTCCTGTGAGACTCGGGAGGCTGGGGAGGAGGAGAGTGGAGGAGAGGGTGGTACGTGCTGACCCTGCTGCTGCTTCTACGTTCATGCAGCCACGCCGTCTGCTGCAGCACAGTCCTGCCGCCACCTGCTGCCTGCTCTTCAGCCCGGCCCCGCTCGGGTCGCTCCCCCCCCGGCCCTTCAGCAGCGCCGCACCTTGCTCATGGCTGTCCCCCCCCAGCACCTCCCATCCTCCTCCCCCTGGCTGCCAAGGCGAACACCAAGAGATGAAGCTGTACTCCGCCTCACCCCGACCCGCCCCCACCTCACCAGCCTGCAACCAACCAACCAGCCTGCCCCCTGCCCCCCGCGCCGTTGACCCAGGGTGTACCAAGAGATGAAGCTGTACGCGTTCAGGGTGGCAGTGGAGCTGATAGTGGGGTTCGACAGCTCTTGGACAGGTGGGCAGGCTGCTGCTCCGCAATGGGCAGAGTTTGGGCTTCACACATCAGACCGGCGTCAAGTCGAGGTGCCGGGAATGTGCCGAGGAAGGCGGGCTGCATGCCACCCCACCCACCACATCAGCTGCACCGCCTCTCCCCTTGGCCGCGGCGTGCTCCCAGATGACTCCCCCCAGGGCTTTGCCGCCTCCAACGCGCTGTTCAAGGACTGGCTCGCCGGGCTGTTCAGGCGCGCAAGAGGGCGTGGTGGTGTGGTGGCTGGTTTCGTTTTGTGGCAACCTGAGAACCGGGCTGGTCGAGGAGGGCCGCATTCGGCGGAGGCTGCCTCGCCTGCCTGCCAGCCCGGCGGCCCACTGTCGCCCCGCCGCCGCCTCCGACTGCCTTGCAGCTTCCCGGTGGCCATCCCCGGTACCGCCTTTGCGCGCGGGCTGAAGGCGCGGCGGGGCCTGATGCAGCGCATCCACGCCAGCCTGGACCTGCTCGAAGCGCGCGCAGCGGCGCAGGCAGCGCGCACAGCAGGGGGTCAGGCAAAGGGGAGCCACGAGGGCTCGGCGGCGGAGCATCAGCAGCAGGAGCAGGAGCAGCGCACGGCGCTCAGCCTGCTCCTCGACAGCCGAGACGAGAGCGGCGCGCACCTGAGCAGGCAAGCCGGGGGCGGGCGGGAGGGTGGGGCAGGCGACGGTGGCGGGCCTGCAAACGGTGGGGCGGACAGTGCTGGCACGGCACGGCTGCTGGCTGCCTGCAGTGTGGATGTGCACTCTCTGCTCGACTCGCTGTTGTGCGTTACGGCCATCCTTGTGCCCCACCCGGACCCGCTGCCTGATGCGCAGGAGCCAGATCGCAGACACGGTCCTGGTCATGGTGCGCGCGCTGTGGTAACAGGAGGCTCACAGCATGCTGCAGCGTGCACTGGTGTGGTCTGCCAGGCTGGCGGCATGCACGTCGGATCGCTCAAGCGGTGGGGCGGCCCCATGCACTGACGTGTCGCTCCCAGTTCCTTCTTTGGCCCCCCCCCCCCCCCCCCCCCCCCCCCCGCCGCTGCAGCTGTTTGCTGGGCACGACACCAGCGCCACCAGCCTCACCCGCTGCTTCCACCACCTGCACCGCCACCCGGAGGCTGTGCAGCGCCTGCGCGACGAGCAGGTGCTGACTGGGGCGAGCTGCCCTGTGTTTTGAGTTTTGGGAGCGCCCGTCAAGCCAGGGCGCTCGTGCCTGGCAGCCTGAAGCGGCGTCGCGAAAGCCTGCATGAGCGGTGGGTGAGCCAGAAGTTCCCCCACCTGCGTCCAGCTGCTCTCACCAGCCCGCTGTCCACCCGCCCGCCCCCGCCACCCCTGCAGGCCGCCGTGGTGGCCAAGCACGGCCCATACATCACCGAAGCAGCCCTGGAAGACATGCCGTACGCTGACGGGGTGGTGCGAGAGGTGAGCGCGCCGCCCCGCCCCTTCATCTGCCCGCCCCCAGCCTGCCCACCCGACCTGCCCGCCCCCAGCCTGCCCACCCGACCTGCCCGCCCCAGCCTGCCCACCCGACCTGCCCGCCCCTGACCTGCCTGCCCCGACCTGCCCGCCCCTGACCTGCCTGCCTTGCCACTCTAGGCGCGTTGCAGCTGACCCTGACCCCCTGTGAGGCACCCACCCACCCGTCCACCCATGCTCGCCTCGCCCTGTCTCGCCCCGCCGCGCCCCGCCGCGCAGGCGCTGCGCATCACGCCCATCATTGCTGGCTTCTCCCGGGTGGCGGTGCAGGTGTGTGCGTGCGTGCGTGCGTGCGTGCGTGCGTGCGTGCGTGTGTGCGTGCGTGCTTGCTTGCGTGCGTGCGTGCGTGCGTGCGTGCGTGCGTGCGTACATGCGTGCGGCTGCGTGCGTGCGTGCGTGCGTGCTTGCTGTTTGCGATGCGTCGATGTTGCCTTGTGGCTTGAGCCTGTCCCGCCGCTGGCAACGACAGCCGCGGCTGCCGCAGTGGCGGGGGCGCCGGCGGATGTGGGCTTCAACACCTTGCAGGCCGTTACACCCCTTTGCCTGCCACCCTCCTTGCTGCCAGGATTTCGAGCTGTGCGGTTACTGGATCAGGAAGGGGACCCGCCTGCAGTGCAGCCTGGCGCAGCCGCTGCTGACCGACCCCAGGTGCAGCTGAGAGGGGCAGTGGAAGGGTCGAGCCCGCCGGGAAGGCGGGCAGCAGCAACGAGCAGCGTGCTGCGCCCTTGGCCTTCGCCCACGCTCTCACGTCTGTTCCTCCGCAGGTGGGCGGGCGAGGCGGAGCCCCTTCGCTTTTCCCCCGAGCGCTGGATGCACGGGGCGGCGCAGAAGGCGGGCGCTTGGATTCCCTTTGGCGGGGGGCCCAGGTGGGAGCCGGCGCTGCTGCGATCGAGCTTGGGGCGGCGGGCGGTGCGCTCCCCCCCACAACCAATCACCTGCAGGCCGTTGCACACCGCCATCGGAGCACCCCAACCTCCCGGCTTGCACCCGGTCCCCCATCCCGCATGCTGTGGGGTGCAGGCTGTGCCTGGGCTGGCGCTTTCCCACAACTCCCTTCCGCCCAGGGCGTCGCGTCGCACCCGACCGCCCGGCCACCAACCCTTGCCCCCCGCCTGCGCAGGCTGTGCCTGGGCTGGCTGCTGGCGATGGCGGAGATGAAGGCGCTGCTGGCGGTGGTGTTCCGCTCGCCGCTCACCCTCACCCTGCTGGAGCCAAACGAGCCCTGGCTGTTCTTCCCGCTGGCCCGACCAAAGCATGGCATGCCCGCGCGCTTTGCGGGAGTGCCAGGGGGCGGGCCGCCCGCCGGCAAGCTCTGATCTGGTGATTCGGGCGTGTCCACCGGCTGGCGGCGCCCACCCAAGCACGGCATGCCCCCACGTGCTTTGCGCGAACGCCTGGCCGGCCCAACATCTGGCAAGCTTCGACCAACCTTCCGACAGCTGGCTTGTTACCCAGTGGGCGGCGGCGCCTGCGATGCGCCCCATGCACAGCATGTGCGCACGCTGGGCACTGCCTCGGCCCGTGCAGAGCCCCGGCCTCGTCCCGCCTTGCTTTCCAGTGCTCGATTTTATGCCTTCTTTCAGTAAGACCGTGTACCCTCGTTCATAGACGCCTTCGTCGGGTGCATTTGCTGCCGGACCTGTACTATGCCTGCCGTTGCACGCACCACTACTCCTGCTGCAGCCTGCGCGCGCCCCCCCCCCCCCCCCCCCCCCCCGTTTGTTTATTGTAAATGGGTGGCTGCAGCGCCTACCGCAGCGCCTGGGGAATAGCAATTTACAAGCTCAGGTCGTGTCAGGTGGTCAGAATGAGCGTAGCCTAGCTAGTCGTCAAGAGGAGTGCTGCTGTGTGTGGGAGGCAGAGAGACGAAAGCAAGACAGGAAAGCGCGCCTGGTTGAGGGGCGCAGGACTTGCTGCTTGCTGTCCGCGACGCCGCCGGCCGTCGCTGACGTGCGATGGCGCCGGCGTGTGCAGCCATACAAGCCCCCCCGGTGCTGATCAGCCGTAAGGGTCGGGCAGCGGCGACAGCCAGTTCTGCTCGTCAGCCATCTGGCGCTGCAGCATGGACAGCTCGCCCTGCAGCACACCATTGGCAGGGGGTCGCAGCAGGTTTGGGAGGTGTACCAAGAACTGTCGGATTGTTTCCGTCGACGCTGCCGCCAGCTGACAACCAGAGCTGCAACCGCATGGCCTCACCTGCAGCCGCATGGCCTCCGTGTCCCGGGCATCCAGCTCGTCCCTGAGGCGATCCCGGTCAGCGCTCAGGCGGGCAATCTGCAAAGAAGAAAGCAGGGGGGGGGGGGGAGAAAGTGGGTTGACGTGCGGGTGAGCCTGCAACGCAGCACAGCACACAGATGGTTGTGCAGCCGATGAGGAGCTGGTTGCTCGCACTGTCGGGGATTCGAAAGGTGGTGGACTACGCGGGCAGTGCACGCGTGGGCAGGTGGGGCCTGGTGCCGCCACTGGCGCGCTGCCCTCCACCGGCCTGCACCGCACCTCTTCCTGTGCTGCCGACAGGTCCCGGCAGGCGGCGTCCAGCCGTGCCTGCAGCGCCGCGACAGCACCCATGCGGCTCACGGAGCGCGACGGCGAGGCGGCGCTGCCGATGCTGCGCACGCTGCCGCGCGGCGAGAAGTCGCCTCCGTCGCCGTCGACGCTGCCACCAGAGGCGGCGGCCGAGGCGGCGCCCAGCTGCTGCCGCAGCTGGCCCACCTCCTTGCGCAGGTGGGCCTCCGCCTGCTGCGCCGCCGACACCTGCTGGCGCAGGGCAAAGGTGTCGGAGGAGTCGCGCTGCATCTCGTCCAGCTCCATGGCCTGCATGCAGGAGAGAGAGTACAGTGACTCGCATGTAAGGCTTGGCGGCATTGGCCAGCTGATTCGGGAGCAACTTCCGTGCATGCGTGCATGCCTCAAACGCATCGACCAGCCTGCCAGACAAGCGTGCGAGCAGCGCCCTGCATCCCCACGTGCTGCCGCTTGCTTGCCTGGTCCAGCACTTGCTTCTGCAGCTCCTGCACCTTCTGGCGCTCGCGGCTCACGTCCTCGTGCATCTGCACGAAACGAAGGTAGGTTTGGCCATGCCCAGCGGCAGCTTCAAGCACTACATACACGTATGGCCATGGTGAGACTGCAGGCATTGCTTGGCACACCCCGGCCGGGAGACCATCGGATCCCGGGTCCAGCCAAAGCAAGGGATGAGCAGCAAGCAAGCAAGCAAGCAGCGTCCTGTAACACAGCGCTCAAAGTACTTTGGCGTCTGCCCACCTGCATCAGCTGCAGGTCGCGCTCCTGCAGCTCCTGCCGCAGCCCGCCAACCACGTCCTGCAGCGACGGCGCGCCAGGCCTGCAGGCAGGACACTGGGAAGGACACTGGTAAAGAGCCAGCACAACATGCACCCGGTTCAACTCCAGCAGTTCAAGCTCCCTGCGGCCCACGGCGCCCCTGGATGCACGCACCTGCCAGCCTTGGCCAGCCTGTCCTCTGCTGCTGCCGCCCGCTGCTTTGCCTCCACCAGCTCGCCCTCAAGCTGCGCCGTGCGTGCCTCCAGCGCTTGGCAGTGGCCCTGCAGCGCTGCGGCCTGCATGCATGAGCGAGCAAGAGGAACGGGAGGCAGCTGGACTGAGCATTTGCCGATGAGGCGGCAGGCATGCAAGCCCACCGACACACGAGCGAGGAAGCTCGGCGTGCAAGCCAGGCGGCCTGGCAGCAGCAGGGCGCACTGCGTGCAGCGCAGTGCTACAAAGCAGCCTACGCCTCACCTGCCGCCCCGCCTCTGCGGCTGCGGCCTGCTGCGCCTCCAGTGCCGACCGCAGCTCGCGCTCCGCTTGCTGCAGAGCCGCGCTCCGCTGCCGCTGCTGTCCCGCTGCCGCCAGATGCGCGTCCAGGTCGGCAGAGGCCTTGGCATAGTGCTGGCGCAGCGTGTCGCGCTCAGCGCGTACCCCGGCCAGCTCAGACTGCAGGCCGCTGACTTGGGCCTGCCAGACGTACAGTTTAAATAATGAGGGGTGGGTGCAAAAGGGTTAAGAGAGCAGCAACGCACAGAAACACTGATTCCGTACGCACGCAGCTGTACAGAACTGTGTGCAGCTGCACGTCGGCTGAAACACGAGAGGGCACGTCGCTGCTGCGCTTCGCACCTCAAACCCGCTGCTGCTGGCCAGGTGCGCCTGGTGGAGCTCGTCGTTGCGAGCCTGCAGCTGCTGCACCTCCTGCTTGGCTGCCCCAAGTTGGTCCTGCAGCAGCCAAAAGTCGAAGGGGGCAGACGGCCAGCAGAGCACATGAGCAGGGGCTGTCGTGGCTATGCAACGCCACTGGCAGCACCGGCCGCCAACAGAACAGGCAGTGCCACCGGCCATCCAGCCTCACCTGCAGCTGCTGCAGCCGTGCATGCGTCGCTTTGACGTGCGACCCCAGGCCCGCCTGCGCCACCTCTGCCGTCGCTGCGCGCGCCGCCTGGCTGTGCCTGCGCTCCTGCTCGCCCCGCAGCGCGCCCTCCAGCTCCTCGCACCGCGCCTCGCGCTCCAGCAGCTGGCGGCGCAGCGAGCGGGCGGCCTCTGCAGCCGCCTCTGCCTGCTGCCGCGCCGCCTGCACTTGCGCGGCCGCCCCCGAGGCATCGCCCAGCTCAGCTGCCAGCTGGCGGCAACGCGCCTCGGCGGCCTCGCAGCGCGCCTCGGCCGCACGCTGCTCCGCCGTTGCACGGTTGGCTGCCTGCTCGTGTGCCACCTTTTCGATGCTCAGCATTTGGCAGCGCGAGCTGAGCTCCGCCTCTGCTTGCTTTGCACGCTCCCGTGCCTCTGCCAGCTGCTGCTGCCACTCTACCTCGGCCTGGCGCAGGCGTGCCTCCACCGCCGCCTTGTGGCTGCCAGCTGCACCGAGCGCCTCGCGCAGCTGCTGCTGCAAGCGCCCCACGGCGGCGTTCTCCTGCAGGAGGCAACAGCAGCACGGAGTAAGGGAAACGCTGGGCCGGCATAAACGAGCCTACGTGGATGATGGCACGCACACCATGCAGCATCCATTGCCATGCGCCATGCGACGCCCCTGCGCTGCCCCCTCCTAAGCCTTCCCAGCTCCTGGCCCTCACCTGCTCCCAGGCCTCGCTGAGCTGGCGCACATGCTGGCGCAGCTCCTCGTTTTCCTGCCGCTGCACCTGGCTGACCACCTGCAGCCGCGTGACGCTCTCAACGCCGTCGCTGTGCACTGACCGCCGTCGCTCAACCTCCTGCTGCAGCGCTGCCGCATGCTCCGCTGCTGTGCTGCCTCGCGCCTCGGCAGCGGTGGCACGCTGCTGCGTCGCTTCGAGCTCTGCGCGCAGCGCTGCGATCTGCTGCTGCTGCGCGGTGCACCGCTGCTGCAGGTCGAAGTTGCTGCCAGTTGCGTCCTGAACACGCATGCGTTCCAGCCGCAGCTGCAGCAGGGAGGAGGTGGCCACAATGTTGGAACATGCCAGGCACTGCATGAGCTTTGAAAGGCGCTGCGTGGACTTGCCCAGCCGCTCACAGGCCCAAGCAGCATTTCATTTGGCCCCACCTTTGCTTCCAAATCGTTGTTGCGGCTCTCCAGCTGCATGGCGCTGGCATCAAAGGCACCTGTGGCAGGCCGCTGCTGCGGTCGGCAGCTGGCGGGCGCATCGCTGCCGCCGACCGTCTGCACCCCCGCATGCACCGGCATGTCTTCAAACACCGGAGATAGCTGCATGCTGACGCCAGCTTCATTTTCATCCACGAGTGCTCCGCCGCCGGCCGGCGCAGCCCCCGCGCCACGGCCTTTGCTGCTCCCAGGGCTGACGCTGCGAGGCGGGGCCACTCCTGGCAGGGGCCGGACAGCTGGGAAGGCTGCAGGGATGCGGAAATCCTGCTGCTGCTGCTGCTGCTGCTGCTGGCGCTGCTGCTGCTGCTGCTGCTGCTGCTGCTGCTGGCACTGCTGGTGGTGGTGCTGCTGCTGCGGGCGCTGCTCGGCCCGCGGTTGCCCGCTGGCCGGCTGCGCTGCGCGGGCAGGCGAGCCGCCGCTGCTGCCCATTGCGACAATGTTGTGCGCTTTGGTGCGCTCCAGGTTGAGCTGCAGCCTGCGAATCTGCTCGCGGAGGTCGCTGTTGGGCGTGGTGGCCAGCCGGGCGGGCGATGCTGCTGCCGCCGCCGTTGCCGACGCGCGCCGCTGCAGCACGGCAGCCAGCGGGTCTGCTGCGGCCGCTGGGGAAGCCGCTGCGCTGCTGCGCCTGGCTGCCGCTGTGGCCGGCTGCTCCGTCGGCATCCAAACATACTTCTTGGCAGGGCTGCCAGCGCCAGAGGCGCCTGGGCTGCTGGCGGCGCCGTCGGCGGCGGCCAGCAGGCGAGCAATATCCCCCGGCCGGCCAGTTGCCGTCGCGGCAGCCAGCAGCGAGCTGCGCGGGTGGTGTGCGAGCGGGGACGGCTGGTAGGCGGCCTGCCGTGTTAGTGCAGGCGACCATGTTGCTGCCAGCGCCGGCGAGCGCACGTACCCCGCCGCCGCCTCGACGCGCCGCTCGTGCATTGCCAGCACCGAGGGGCTGGGCTGCTGCGTGACCCGCCCGCCAGTGTGCCGACTGGCGGGTGTGGCAAGCAGCGACGAGTGCAAAGAGGCGTGAAAGCCGCCGTCGTGCACGCCGTAAGCGCTGTCCCCCGCTGCCTGCCGCTGGCCATACGGCGCGGGTGCTGTTGCCCTGCTGGCCGCCTGCTCCGCCTGCATCCTGCTATAACGAAGGTCGGCCATCGGGACCACCTGCAGCCGCTGCCGTCGCTCGCCGCCGCCGCTCCGCGGCTGCCGTCACCTGGCGGCCGGGCCGGCAATTGGCGCCAGACGGCGGCCACTTTCAGGCTCTTGTGCCCTGTCCTAGGCTGCGCAGCAGAGCCCAGGAGTGGTCAGCGACGCGTGGCGCGAAGCGGTTCTCGCCTGTCGTCGCGACAACTGGCTGGTCAAGGGTCGCACTACAGATCGGTGCGCACCGCCCCGGAGGCGAGGAGGCGTCGACAGGACGTTGGCAGTCCCGTTTGAAGCACCTGTCCAAGTTTAGAGCACCTGCTCTGCGTGCTGCGGCGCTGCCTGCTCTCCCTCCTCGCCTCCTGCGCCGTGGCGATCATCGCTCGCTTCCCGCAGCAGCGTGCAGCCATGGCGGACAACTGGCTGACTGTGTCGCCACAGGAGCTCAAGTTCCGGTGCGGGCGGGGCCCTTGGCCGTTCGGGGGTGGTGGGTGTGGCGTCCGGGCCTGGTAGGCCGCACCGCCAGGCATCCAGCGGCCCGGGAGCCGGCCGCACTTGATCCGCCGCCGTTGTCGCGCCTGGGCGTTGGTGGGAGCCTGCGAGGACGTCTGTGATCAGCCCAAGGATCTCAGGCTCGCGCGCCGGCAGTGCTGGGCGCGTGGGGTTCTTCCACCGCCGCCGCTGCACCGCCGCCGCCCGCACTTGCCCCTGCCGGCCAGGTCCGCCACCGCACGCACGGCATCCACTCCCCAACACGCACCCCCTCCCGCCCGCAGCTTCGAGCTGCGCAAGAATGTGCCGTGCACGCTGACGCTGACCAACCCCACGGGCGAGCGCGTGGCCTTCAAGGTCAAGACTACCAGCCCGAAGAAGTATTGCGTGCGGCCCAGCAGCGGGTTTGTGGAGCCCGGCGGCAGCAAGGAGGTGCAGGTCATCATGCAGGCGCAGCGCGAGTACCCGCCCAGCCTCGCGGGTGCGTGGCAGGGCACACACACAAGGGGCGGGCGTCGCGAGGGTCTCCGCGGCGCCGCGCTCCGCCAGCTGCTGCGGGACGGAGCGACTGTAGGCAGGGGCGTCGGCAGCAGCAGCAGGCCTGGCTGCACTAGAGCAGCAGCCATGCCGCAAAATAGCCGGGAGCGCAGCAGCAGCATGTGCTGGCTGGGGGCGTTCTGACGGCCACTGCTGGTGCTGCTGCTGCTACCGCCTGGCTGCACAGTACTTCCCTCTGCCCTCCTCTGCCCCGCAGACTGCAAGGACAAGTTTTTGGTGCAGTGCGTGAGGCTGGGGGCCGGCGCCGACGCCAAGGAGGTGACAGCAGAGATGTTTGACACCACCAAGCAGAAGGACATCAGGTACGCATATGCCGAGTGCTGCCTGCTGCTGGCTGCTGCTGCTGGCTGCCGATCGCCACGCCGCTGCAGCCATCACCGCAAAAATGTGGCGGCTCACCTCTGGCCCCCCGCTCTACCATCGTGTTACCCATCGTTCAGGCAAACCAAGCTGCGCGTGGTCATGCTGGGGCCCCCCAAGCCGCCCTCGCCGGTGCCGGAGGGCATCGAGGAGCCCACAAGCCCCGCCACGCTGGCCTTCCGCGACGCCCCCTCCTCCGCTGCCACCACCGGCCTGCGCGACCAGCTGGGCGCCGCACAGGTGCGCGCGTGCGCAGCCTGTGCCGCATGCCAGCCCACGTCGCATGCCGGCCTGCGTGTGTTGGCCTGCTGCGGCGTCCGGCTGGGAGTCGTGGCGTGCCGCCTCTGCATGCTCAGTGCAGGGGCCCCGGGATGCTGTGTGTGTGCCTTGAAGCGTTGCAATACCGTCGTTGTACTTCTTCTGCAGGAGGATAAGGCGGAAATCCGCAAGCGGCTGGAGCTGCTGGAGGACCGGTCAGCGGCAGGCGGCGGCCGCGGCGGCAGCAGCGCCATGGCGCGGCAGGTGCACATGCAGTGGGGCGGTGGAAGCAAAATGGCGGGGGGAGTGTCGGGGAGCGCACAGCGGCCGCGCCGCGCCTGCTGCAGTGGTCCTGTCCACGCTGCATGCTGCACGAACCGCCTTTTCTCGCTGCTGCACTGATCTGTTCACTGCTCGCTGCCCTTGCTGCTTGCGCTGCTGCCTCTTACCGCCGCCACACCCTGCCCTCCCGCCAACCGCAGCCCGCGAAGGCGCCCGGCGGCTTCTCCGTGCTGCACCTGCTGCTGGTGGCGCTGCTGGCCTTCCTGGTGGGCCACTTCGCCAACGTGGCGGTGCCGCTGCTCAGTGACAAGCTGGGACTGGGCAAGCAGGCGCACGCTTAGCTCTGATTGAGCCCCCTCTTGCGGCGCGCCCGCCGGCGGGTCCGCCCTCCTGCTGGTAGCGAACCTGCGGCGGTGCGCTGCGTCCGCTTCGGAGCAGCACGCGGCGCGTGGCGGCGCCGCCTGCGGTTCTTGCCCGCTCTGCGCAGATTGCCTTTGCGAACACAGGGTGTCGTGAAGGCGCCGCTGCTACGGCGCTGCCACACTAGGACGTAGGAACAGCAGCACTGTTGTTAGGAACGGCGGGGCCAGCAACGGCACGGTTGGGTCGCCGCATGCGCGCGGCGGACCGTGCTGTCGCTCGCCCCTGCTTCTTCTCTTCTGTAGTTAACATGTAGGACCATGCAAACCCACTGCACCGCCTTCACACGGCGACGGACCCTCGACTTCTGCAAGACGACCGCCTCTCTTGCCTCGCCTCGCCTTTGCCCCTCCCTCCCCTTGCCCAACCGACCCCTCTCTTCCTCGTTTTGCTCCTCTCTCCTCTCTCCTCCTGCTTTCTTTCCTTTCCGGCTGCATTGCCTGTAACAGCACAAAGCAAGAAGTTGGAAGAGGTGCAGCAGGCAACAAAAGCCATCAGCACGAACGTTCGCGCATGAAGCCGAGTGGCACGCCGCACAGCGTGCCGCGTCGCTCTGATCTGGCTGCTTCCCACGCAATACGTTGCTTCTGTCGACCGCTCGCTGGTGCTACGCGTCTCCCACCCACTGCCTGTCATAATGCCATCCAAGGCCGCCACCCTGCTGCTGCTTCTGGCGGTGGCGGGCTTTGCCTCCCCGGCGTTCGCATTTGTGCGTGTCTGCGGCACTCGTTTTTGCGACGAGAAGTGCCAGGATTTCAGTTTCGTCGGTGCCAACACGTAAGGGCGGGCCTTGGGAGCGACAGAGCGTGCGGGAGTTTGGCGCGGCGGCGCACCGCGTGCTGACTCGGCGCCTGCTCAGCGCCCTTACGGGGCAGACACATTCATTCTTCCCTTTGTTCTCCATTCAAGCGCAGCTGGCGCATGCTGGAGGCGCATGCTGGAGTTCTGGGCGTAGAGGTGAGCTGCTGGGGAAAGATGGGTGCTGGGGGGCGTAAGGCGGCGGCCCGCTGCGCCCGCTGCTTGCACGGTTGGAGCGCCGCCCCATGTGCATGCCCGACCCCGTGTCTCTCATCTCCCTTGATGGATCACGAGCCAGACTTGCTACAGGTCCACCCTACCACTTGTATGACCCCCCCCCCCCCCCTTCCCCCCCGATTCCCCCGCCCTGCCCCTTGTCGCACTCGCACCGACGGCACCAACCCTGCCACGAATTGTGTCCCCCACCCCCCCCGCCCTGTCTCTTTGTTCCACTCAGATCAACGGCGCCAACCCCGCCACCAACCTGCTGGACACCGCCGCCACCCTCAACATCACCGTGCTCCGCGTGTTCGCCACTGGCACCACGCCGCAGCTGCCGGTGCAGGTCACAGAGGGTAGGTCGGATCAAGTGTGTGGGGTGGGTGGGGGGGTGTGGGTGGGGTTGGGGTTGGGGGGTGGGGTGGGGGTGGGTGGGTGGGCGTGTGTGGGGGGGGGGGGGAGGGGCAGGCAGCCGTACACGAGCCACAGGCGGCCAACACCCGACTCCGAGCAATCTGAACAGGCGGCGAAGGTGGGTGGGAAGCGGCGGGTGGAAAAAGGGGCTGGCGGCGACGCCCAGGGCGAGGCGCTGCCGCGCTGCGACTCCCACCCCTGCCCCGCGTTCCCTGGCCCTCTCTGCCTGCGCCTCCCCCCATCCTCACATGCTGCGCTCATCCTCCACCAGCAGGTGTGTACAACAAGGTCGCCCTCCAAGCGCTCGACCAGCTGATGGCGGATGCCTCCGCCCGAGGCCTGCGCATCATCCTCATCCTGGCCAAGAACTGGCAGGGCGGCGCCGACTCGCGCCAGTCGGTGAAACGGAGGGGGCCTAACTCTGTCCGGCCTTCCATTGCGGGGCAGGCGTCGGCCAAATCCCAGATGAAGCCAGATGCCTCGTGCTTTTACCCCAGCACTCGTACCATTCCTGAACACAGTACGCCAGCTGGAACGGGCTGCAGTCCCCCGACGACTTCTACGCCTCACCCGCCGCACGCGAGGTGAGGCGTGCCCGCGCGCGGCTGCCAGGCCACGTCGCTGACCCCCCTGCCCTGCTGCCTGCCGTGCCCTGAACTGACCTGCACTATCATGCCATCGCACGTGATGCGCGTAACAGCAAGCCCGGCAGCCTACATCCCCCCAGCATGGCTCCTGCACCTTTGCTTACTGCATACATACCTGTACCTGCCAGTGCCCAGCCGTCCCCCTTGATCCCCTTGTTTGCATCCCCCCCCCCCGCCCGCCCCCCGCCCCCCCCGCAGGCCTACCGCAAGCACGTTCAGTTCATGGTCAACAGGGTCAACACCGTCACGGGCATCATGTACAGGTGGGGTAACACCTGAGGGATGGGTGGTGGGGTAACCCTGCAGGGGCCATGCACTGGGGGCAGCGGTAGCGTGTGTTTGCAACGCGCGTGCTCTGTGGCCTCTGGAGTGCGGTACTGCATTGCACCCAGCGCACGCTGTGCAGCTCGCGACAGCTTCTGCCCACCAGCCCACCCCCTGTACGTCGTGCAGGGACGACCCGACCATCTTCTCTTGGAACCTGGTGAGAGGCTGCTGGGGGGGCCGGGAGGGGAAGGGCCGGGGAGGCGGGGGTGCGGCGCGGCGCTGCGGGCGGCAAAAGGGAACAGGGCTGCCACAGCCTTGTGCCTCCACCTTTTCAGCTGGCACTTATTATTGTGCTCACGCTCCACTCTCCTCTGCACTGCCCTCCTCCAGATGAACGAGCCCCGCTTCTTCCTCAACAGTACCAGCGACCCGTGCTACCAAGACCCCACGGCCTGCGCCGACACGCTGCAGGTGCGCCCACCGCCCACCCCACCTCAGTCCCTGGCCTGAAGGGGCCTTCCGTTGCTGCGCTGGCTGCGTTCCCATCGCGCGCTTGACGCCGCGAAGGACATCGTCGGCGACAGCGATGGGTGGGTGGGATGGATCTGGCTCAAGGGGAAGGTGTGTCTGGAAGAAATCTCCCTTGCAGCGGGGACCCCACTACTTTGCGTCGAGTGGTGGCTGCTGCATCGTGCTGCCAGCGTGCGCTCCGCCTGCCCGCTGCCCGCCCCCCTGCCTTCACCCACCTGCTGCCCGTGCCTGACGCCCTTTTGAAAAGAGCCGTGCCTCTGCTCCTGCCGCAGTCCTGGATCGAAGAGATGTCTGGCTTCCTGAAGCAGCAGGACGCGAATCATCTGGTCACGGTGAGGCGAGCACTGCAGTATTAAAAACCCACACTGCTTGGCAGCCCATTCCTGGCAGCGCCCTCTTGGTCGCACCCTCTTGACAGCACCTGCGGCTCCTGCGGCGCCTGCGCGCGCCGACTGCCTCACGCGCCGTGGACTGCCGGTCCCCGCTGCGGGCGTTCCTGAGCCCGCCGCCGCGCCGTGCCTTCCGAACCCGTCGCGCGACCCCCCGCCGCACCTCCCACTTCCATTGCCACTCCCGCCACTCTCCCCCAGGTCGGGGAGGAGGGCTTCTGGGGCAAGAGTGACGGGCAGAACGGGCAGAACCCGCAGCCAGAGGCAGGCAAGTGCTTGCGGAGAGGGGAGGGGCAGGCGGGGGGATTATGCAGGGGAAACAGGCACGGGCGGGCTGAGCCGGTGTGCCTGCAGCTACTGCCCAGTGGCGATGAATGGATGGTGACAGGGCTTGCGTAGTATAAGGTGCGGACTGCCCTACACGGACTGGCGGCGGCTTGACAGCCAGGCCGCACCTTATGTTTCGCAAGCCCCGTCACCATGACGCGCCTGCCTGTGCCTGTGCATATGCTCGCCTCCGTGTAGTTTATCCCGTATGGCACGCTTTGGTTTGGCCTGCGAAGACCCCCATTAGAGGCCTCGTGCTCGCCCTGAATGCATGCTATGCTTTGATTTGTCACCCCGGGCCCTGTGCCCCTTGGCGACGTTTGCAGGGTGGGCTGCTGCCACCGGCCAGGACTTCGTTCGCAACCACGCCTTCCCATCGATCGACTACGGTGGGTCGACATGCCAGGCAGGGTGCATGTTGAGGGCGTGGGTGGTGTGCTCGCTGCTGTGCTGTGCTGTGCTGTGCCGTGCTGTGCCACGCTGCGCTGAAACCAGCGCTCTGGCAGACACCAGTGGCATTGCGAGGGGGTGAAGCCTTCCTTACCTGTTCGTCCTGCCTTCCCGTCTCGTCCCGTGCCGCCGTCCTGCAGCCGGCATCCATATTTGGCCAGGTGGGGGAGGGGAGGAGCTGTTCTCGCTAGCTAACAACATATGCATGCATGGTGCCATCTGACAAGCGGGAGGTTTGTGTGCACCTCACCTGCCTGGCGCCCCGCAGTCGCTACACCTTGGCGTGTGCTGCTTGGATCATGCCGGCACGCTGCGCTGCATGCTTGCATGGTGCGCGATCCTCCTTGCGTCGCCTGAGCGGGGCTCTTGCCCACCAAACCCGCCCCGCCATGTTATATTCACAGACAACTGGAACCTGACGGGGCCAGAGGGTCAGGCCTTCATCCGTCAGTGGATTGGAAGCCACATGGCAGCAGCACGTGCCATGGGCAAGGTGTGTTTCCCGCTACCGCGGCAACGATGGGGCAGTCGGAGCGTGGAAGCCGAGCAGGGAGAGGGTGCAGCGGGGGTGAGGGAGCTCGCTGTCGCTGGGCCGGGCCAGTGCCACTGCCTCCGTGTGCCAGTGCAGTGCCAGCACCAATGCAGTGCCAGAGCTGGTCAGCTTCATGTGCCCTTGATCCACTCCCTTATTCCGGAAGCAGCCTCTTGTGATTGAGGAGTACGGCAAGAACGTGACGCAGCAAACCCAGGCGGCAATCGAGCAAGAGCGCAACCCCACCTTCAGGTGTGTGACCCGCGGGGCACCGGGCGCTGCAGTGGACGCCGCTTGACAGCTGCATTCCCATCTGGCGGCCAAGGCTGCATGCAAGCGGACTTGCGTCGCAGCGCTTTGTACTGTGTTACACCTGTTTGTATTCTAAGAAAGAAACGCAGGGCCCGGCACGGCTGAGACCGGGAAAGAAGGAGGGTGGGGGCCGCTATTGAAAAGGGGGGAGAGAGTACAACTGCACTGCATGTTTGTACGTCAAAGCTGCGCGCCACCCCTACAGGACCGTCCAAGACGCCCTGGCTGCCTCCCTGCGTGCCGGCGACGTGCTGCGCGGCGCAAAGGTGGGTGGGAGACAGGTGGTGGGGACCGTAAATGAAATCAGTCAAGGGGGCGATTGAAGCAGCTTGTTGCGCCTGACATTGTGCCTGTGATGTGCTGTGCGATGCGTAGGTAGTCTGGGCTCCCCTAGGGGGCGCGGGAGGGGAGGTGGCGGCAGCGCTGGAGCCGGCGCCATGCAGCACTGGTTGTGAGCAGGCCACTGCACCCCCTGCACCCGTCTGCGCGTCGACGACATCCCTGCTGGGCACCAGGCCACCCCTCGCCAACCTGTCCAACCTGTGAAAGTGGATAAGCTCCTCCCACTTGCCATTCCCCTCCCTCTTCCCCCCCCCCATCCAGTACTGGATGGCTGACCCAGCTTTGGTGGGCCCGCAGTCGCCCGGCTGGGCAAACTTCTCGCAGGCAAGCCTTCACACGAGTTTGCGCCGCTGCCGCTGCCGCCGCTGCCGCCGCTGCCGCCGCTGCCGCTGCTGCCGATGCCGCCGCCGCTGCTGCCGCTGCTGCCGCTGCTGCCGCTGCTGCCGCTTGAGACTGGTGGAACAGCAGCACTGTGGAAAGGCCTGGTGCTTCCAGGCCTCCTCGCAGGCATCGACTCCGCTCCTGTGCCGCCCCTAGTTCTCGTCCCCCGACTGTCGTCCTCCCGCTGCGCCTCCCGCACCTCAGGACCAAGTGTTCTTCAATACCAGCACCATGCGCGACATCATCGTTCCCTCCGCCCAGCTGGCGGCCTCCGTCAACGTCCCAGTGCCGGGGTGCACCCCCCAGGCCCCCGCCCCGCCTGCCAAGCCCGCCGCCACCACCGCCCTGCCTGCCAAGCCCGCCGCCACCACCTCCCCGCCTGCCAAGCCCGCCGCCACCACCGCCCCACCTGCCAAGCCCGCCGCCGCCACCGCGCAGCGTGCCAGCGTACAGGGCGGCGCTGCCGGCGCAGGCGCACAGGCTGGCGCCGCTCGCACCCGCATGCAGGATTTTTTTGCTTCCGGTGCGGCTGCCGCGGGCAGCGGCGCCACCGGCACCGGCGTTGTGCGCGCCCAGAGCGGGAGAAGGCTGCTGCGTAAGCTGCTGGCGATCCGCTTCTGAGCGCTCGGGTGGCAGAAGGGACACGCTTCCCGACCCGTCGCTTGTCCCTTCAGGCAGTCCCTTCAGGCAGCCCTGCTTTCCAATGCTCGGCTGCCGGCCGCCCACCCGAGGCCGTGCTGCCCTCGCTGCCGTCGAGACGGCAACACCCCTCCCAAGAGGTAGCGCTTCTCCTAGTGATGCACCCCCCCCCACCCCCCACCCCCCCCCTCCCAGCGATCCCCTTCATAAACCGCCGTCCGCCCGCATCAGGCTGGATGGCTTTTCCCAGAGCGCTGCTTCTCCCAAGAGACGGCAGCTCCCCCCCCCCCCCTCGGATGCCTCATCTGTGGTCTAATGATCCGCTGATTTTGCGGAACAGACACCCGTGCCCCACCCCCAACACCCGTGCCCCATCCCCAACACCCGTGCTCCACCCCAACACCCGTGCCCCATCCCCAACACCCGTGCCCCATCCCCAACACCCGTGCTCCATCCCCAACACCCAACACCCGTGCCCCATCCCCAACACCCGTGCCCCATCCCCAACACCCGTGCCCCATCCCCAACACCCGTGCTCCACCCCAACACCCGTGCCCCACCCCCAACACCCGTGCCCCATCCCCAACACCCGTGCTCCACCCCAACACCCGTGCCCCATCCCCAACACCCGTGCCCCATCCCCAACACCCGTGCCCCATCCCCAACACCCGTGCCCCATCCCCAACACCCGTGCCCCATCCCCAACACCCGTGCCCCATCCCCAACACCCGTGCTCCACCCCAACACCCGTGCCCCACCCCCAACACCCGTGCCCCATCCCCAACACCCGTGCTCCACCCCAACACCCGTGCCCCACCCCGACGCCGTGCCCCACCCCATATCCTCACCCTCCTGGTTGTGTAGCCCTGTTGCGTAGCCCTCCACGCCTGTTGTGTATGCCCGCCCTGCCTTGATGTATGCCCGCCTCGCCCTGTTGTGCATCGTGTGGCCCATGCCCTCCCGGCGCTCTGCCCCTGAGATCAACCTCTGTTGTGTACGCAGTTGTGTAGCCTCTGCCTGGCCGCTGCTGAAGGGACCAGCAAGACGCATGTGCAGGAACGGTTTGCATGGGAGGCTCAGCGGCGTGCGACGTGCGGCAGCGCGCAGCATGCCGCGGCGTGCCGCATCATGCTGCCCTCATCCCTTGGAGCTGCTGCCAGTCTTGTCTCCCTGCCTGGCACACCATGTCATCCAAGGCGGCTGCCCTGCTGCTGCTGCTGCTGGCAGTGGCGGGCGGTGCCTGCCCGGCTGCCGCGTTCATGCGAGTCTGTGGGACGCGGTTCTGCGATGAAGCATGCATGGACTTCAGCTTCGTGGGCGCCAACACGTGAGCGGATGGGCGAAGGGCGCCTTGGACGCGTGCGCGTGGCATGGGATGACTCAGCGCGTGGCGGTGGGAGGCGCACAATGGTAGCACACCCGCGTGGCAGCCGATCTGCCCTCCCTCTTCTTCACACATCATGCACTCACAGCTGGCGCATGCTCGAGGCGCAGGCTGGAGTCCTGGGCGTAGAGGTGGGGTGGAGGCTGGGGCTGATAGTGTTGAGGGGCATGCCGGTGCCGACCTGCCCGGCATCCCGACGCACATGAGCAAACCCAATGCAACATGCAGCCATCTGCCTGGCTGCCTGACTGCCCTGACCTGTCTTGCCCCTGCGCTGACCATGCCCGCCCGCCCGCATCCCCACCAGCCGCCTTCTCGCCGCCCGCCGTCGCAGGTCAACGGCAAGAACCCCGCCACCAACCTGCTGGACAGCGTCGCCGCCCTCAACATCACCGTGCTCCGCGTCTTCGCCACTGGCACCACGCCGGAGCTGCCGGTGCAGGTCTCGGAAGGTCTGGGCAGGCGGCAGGAGTGGGTGTGGCCGAGGGTCGGATGCCGCCAGAGGCCTGCTCCTGGCGAGAGCCCGTTTCCGGTACCTGTCAAAGAGGAAAGGGGCACCCTGCTGCCCGCATGCCCCACTCAAACGGCCCTTCCCCGCCGTGTCTCTAAATTCGTCCCCTGCTTCCTCCCCCCTCCCCGTCAGGCAAGTACAACGACGTCGCACTGAAGGCGCTCGATCAGCTGCTGGCGGACGCCGCCGCCCGAGGCCTGCGCATCGTCCTCATCCTGGCTCGCAACTGGGGAGGCGGCGCCGACTCGCGGCAGTCGGTGCGTCGCAAGGGTTTGCGTGGGGGGAGGGAAGCATGGCCGGGTGGGGCGGGGGGGCAGTTTTCGGCGCAGCGGCCCCATCGCCGAGCTTTGCTGCCTTGCCATGCATCCACCAATCCGTTCACTCATCGTTCCTCTCAATCCCCCA
This sequence comes from Micractinium conductrix, assembly GCA_002245815.2. NCBI lineage: Eukaryota > Viridiplantae > Chlorophyta > Trebouxiophyceae > Chlorellales > Chlorellaceae > Micractinium > Micractinium conductrix. The sequence continues at coordinate 1,844,662 of LHPF02000002.1, forward strand.
GCTGCCCTCCCACTCCACCCTTCACCTCGACAGTACGCCAGCTGGAACGGGCTGCAGTCCCCCGACGACTTCTACGCCTCACTCGCCGCCCGCGAGGTGAGGCCTGCCCGCCCTCCTCAGCTGCCCTGCTCTGCCCCTGCGCTGCGCCTGCGCTGCGCCACCTGCTGCGCCTCCCGCCAACAGCCTGCACCCTTTGGCAGCCATCGCCGCTGCCCTTTCGGAGCCCAGGCATTTATTTCCAACCTCTGTTGTGTACGTGTCTCCCGCCACCCCCCCGCAGGCCTACCGCAACCACGTGCAGTTCATGGTGAATCGTGTGAACACGGTGACTAACGTTGCGTACAAGTGAGTGGCGGCTGCCGGGGAGCTGCCGGGGCACCTGCCCACACCGCACTCTCCCCCCTTTTCAATAGCAGCTTCCCCCACCCCGCTGCTTTCCCGGTCTCAGCCGTGCCGGGCCCTGTGTTTCTGCCTGAGAACACAAACAGGTGTAGCACAGTGCAGTAAAAAACACTGCCGTCCACGCTTGCACCGACCGCACCCAACTGCCCTACTGCAACTGCCTTGCACCTTGTGTTGGTGCAGGGACGACCCAACCATCTTCTCATGGAACCTGGTGAGGCTGCCGCGGGGGCTGGGGTCACCCTCACACACACATGATCTGATGCACACACACACCACCCCATCCCATCCCCCACCCACCCACCCACCCACCCACCCACCCACCCTTCCCCCGCTGTGGCCACGCCCACCCCTTGCAGATGAACGAGCCCCGCTTCTTCCTCAACAGCACCAGCGACCCGTGCTACAAAGACCCTACGCCTTGTGCCGACACCCTACAGGCGCGTGGTCCCACGCCCCCCCGGCTGTCCTCCATGGCCAGCTGGCAGCCGGTGCACGCCGGCGTCGGCGGCCGATGCACGCCGGCGCGTGCCTGCTGCGCGCGCCGTGCGGTCCCTATCGCCTGGAGCAAGCAAAGAGACACGCGCGTGTGCCTGCCCTGCCGCAGTCCTGGATCGAGGAGATGTCTGGCTTGCTGAAGCAGCAGGACCCGAATCATCTGGTCACGGTGAGGCGCGTCAGGCGGGCAAGGGCATCGACGGGGACTGCGCTGCGCTGCACTGCACTGCATGCACTGCGAGGGACCGCCCCGAGGCTGCTGCAGGCGAAGCGCGCCTTCGGCTTGCTGCTCCTGCTGTCACACGCTTGATCTGCGGACCCCCTCCCTCTGCACCTCTCCCCTGCTTTACGACCCCCGTTGTGCCGTGGCCCTTGCAGGTTGGGGAGGAGGGCTTCTGGTCCAAGAGCGGGAATGGTCAGAACCCTCAGCCAGAGGCAGGCGCGTGACCGGCCGCCAGGGCTGGCCAGGCAGGCGGGGGGGCGCCGGTGCGGGCAGGCGGAGGACCCGCCTGGCTGGCTCGAGCTCGACAGCTGTACGGGCAGGGAAGGCAGCCGCGGTGGCCCGAGTTTGCCACACGCAGTATGCACCGCCTGCAGCCGCCCAAAACCCCGAGCACTCCGGCGGTGCAGGGTGGGCCGCCGCCACCGGCCAGGACTTCGTTCGCAACCACGCCATCCCAACCATTGATTACGGTGGGTGGGTGGCAGTGGCATGTGCGTCTGATGCATGGTGCAGGGAGCGCGGCAGGGATGGGAGGGGCGGCAGGCTGTGCTGCGCTGCGCTGCATGGACAGCCTGCCGCATACGCAACAGCACTTGTGGTGCGTTGCACGCGCCTGCACTGCCCAGTGCAGCAGGGTCGTGGCACGCAGCTGGTATGGCTGGCTGGCAGCGCTGCACAAGCAGGCCAGGGCTGGTGCGCTTACCACTGCTGAGCCTGCCGCGCCCCCCACCCTGCCCTGCAGCTGGCATCCACATCTGGCCAGGTGGGGGAGGGGAGGGGGGAGGGGGGAAGGGGAGGGGTGTTTGCTTGGGTGCCGCAGCGTGCCGCGCATGCTGCAAGCAGGTCCTATGCATGCGGCTGTACGCGATGCGCGGCAGCACGCCACGCAACATGCACGCCGCACGCCGCATCCTTCCCGCCGCACGCCGCGCCCCCCACTCTCAAACCCCAGCTCGTCCACCGCCCATCCGCACTCTCTCAGCCGCCATCAGACAACTGGAACCTGACCGGCGCCGAGGGCCGAGATTCCCTGCATGCAAGCAACAACCCTTGTCGACGACATTCCTGTCTGCAAGCTCAAACCCCCTTCACCCCCTGCCTCCATGCTCCTGCTTCTCGTGCCTGCCAGACAACTGGAACCTGACCGGGCCCGAGGGCCAGGACTTCATTCGCCAGTGGATCCAGAGCCACATGGACTCGGCGCTCGCCATGGGCAAGGCGCGCGCTCGCTTCACGCGCCCTTGCATGCGGCGGTGCCGACACCTGTGCTGCTGTGCGTGCACAGCAGGCCCGGGGCAGGCGGCGGAGCACCCTTTACGAAGCCAAAGGTTCTGTCTCCCTCTCCCTGCGCAGCCCCTTGTGATTGAGGAGTACGGCAAGAACGTGACGCAGCAGACAGAGGCGGCCATCGAGCAAGAGCGCAACCCCACCTTCAGGTGTGGTCAAGGCTGGGCATCTTGCAGGGATACCCTCTTGCCCTCTGTAAGAGCCTCGGTTCGGTTGCCCAGGCTAGAGATTTGCACTACTCGGCAAGGTCCAGCCATGCAAAGCGTGATACCAGTACACAGTTGCAGCAACTGCAATCCACACACATGCAGCACACACATGCAGGCAGGGCGGATCAGCAGAGGCTGGTTGCCAGCCGCCTTCCGCCTTTGCACCTCCCCTTCTCTGCCCTCCGTCCTGCTGCTGCATCTTCCCTCCTCCTCCGGCTGCCCTGCAGGACCGTCCAAGATGCCCTGGCTGCTTGCAAGCGGAGTTTCGTCGCAGCGCTTTTGCAACTGTACTACATGTTTGTACGGTACAACTGCGCGACACCCCTGCAGGACCGTCCAAGGAGCCCTGGCTGCCTCCCTGCAGGCCGGCGACGTGCTGCGCGGCGCAAAGGTGGGTGGGTGGGGAGACTGTCTGGCAGCGGGCGGTGCAGTGCTGGCGCTCGGCCGGCAGCGCCGCAGGACAGCATGCGCTGCACCTGCGCGCTCGCCTGCGTGCCGCACTCAACACCTGCTTCTCTTGCTGCATATAGTACACCTCCTGTTCCCCTCCCCCGTGTTCCCTCCCTCCCTCCCCGGCAGTACTGGATGGCCGACCCCGCGCTCGTGGGCCCCCAGTCGCCTGGCTGGGACAGATACGCACAGGTAGGCCTCCGAGCACGGGGCGGGCTGCATGCTGCCACAGCATGGTGTCGGCGGCGGCCTGTGTTGGCTGGGTCAGGAACGCGCGGGTCAGAGGCTTGCTGAGGCCAGACCTGACTAGGAAGGTGTTGTCCTACCGCACGCACTTCCAGCAGCAGCGCCAGCCTTGCAGCGCTGCACTGTCTGCCTCTCATACTGCCGCATGCCATGCCGTGCCGAAGTTCGCCCCGCCCAACCCCCTTGCTCTGCCTTCCATTCGGTGTCCTCTCAAATACAACCCTGCGCTGCCACATCCCTCCCTCACCTCAGGACCAAGTGTTCTTCGATTCCAGCACCATGCGCGACATCATCGCTCCCTCTGCCCAGCTGGCGACCGCCGTCAAGGCCCCAGTGCCGGGGTGCACCCCCCAGGCGGCGTTGCCGCCGGCCCAGCCCGCCGCCACCACCGTCCCACCTGCCCTGCCCGCCGCCGCTGGAGCTCCGCTTGCCGAGACCGCTGCCGCTCCGCCTGCCACCGCTGGCGCTATGCCCGCTGCCGCTGGGGCTCCGCTTGCTGAGACCGCTGCCGCCGGCTCTCAGCCTACCATGTTAGCTGCCGCGATCGTTGTTCAGCCTGGTGGAGCTCCTGCTGCCGGTGCACAGCCTGCTCCTGCCGCCGGCACGCAGCCCGCCGGCGCTCAGCCCGCACAGCCTGCTCCCACCGCCGGCGCTCAGCCCGCTCAGCCCGCTCAGCCCGCTCAGCCCGCCAGCGCCAGTGCCGCGCCAACCATCAAGCCCGCTGCCGCCGCCGCCTCCGCCAAGCCCGCCGTCGCCAGCGCCGCGCCAACCATTGAGCCTGCTGCCGCCGCCGCCTCCGCCAAGCCTGCCGGAGGCCAGGGCGCCGGGCAGGGCGCCGGGCAGGGCGCCGGGCAGGGCGCCGGGCAGGGCGCAGGGCGGGGCACCGGGCAGGGCGCAGGGCGGGGCGCTGGCCAGGGCGCAGGCCAAGGCAAAGGCCAGGGCAAGGGAACCGACACACGCGGCAGTGACACACGCGGCAGAGACCCCGTCGGCGCCGACACCCGCGGCAGCGATTCCATCGGCGCTGGCCGCAACGTCACCGCTCCCCGCACCGTCGCCGCCCAGGACGGCGGCGGCAGGAGGCTGCTCCGTAAGCTGCGCTTCTAAACGTGAGCTGCGAGCACAGGCGGCAGGGGTGCTGGTGCCCTTGCCCACCCTTCCTGCCCTGTCGCCCATCTGGCAGCTGACGCGCCACGCTGTGGTCCTCAGCAGGGGTGGCGTCCCCGTTCAACAGTGTTGGCCTGACGAGCCACATTGAGGTGTTGCTCATTCATCCAACCCCCTGCGTGCGTTACATAATGTGTTGCAAAGGAACCCACCCGTTTGTGTGATGTGTTGCACAGAACCCCGGTCCAGCAGAACGCACGCCCACCAGGCCGCCCGTGTATCCGGCGGTCGCCCGTCAGTTGCCTCACGTTGCCCCTCCCTGTCGCCTCCTTCCCTCCTTCCCCTCCCTCCTGTCTGCTTGTGACCGCACATTCGGGGAGGTAGAGGAAGCGGCAAGCGGGGTGCAGCACTGTGGCCGGAGGAGGCATCAGACGAACGCTCCGCCGGCAGCTGAGCAGCATGCGCACCGCTGGCGGCCACCAGGTCGATGGATTCATGTGGCAGCTCTCCACCCTCGCTCTGCTCTCGCTACCTCGCGACTGCTGCGGGATTGCCTCCCGTCCTTCCTGACAACATGTCCAAGGCGGCCGCCCTGCTTTTGCTGCTCGCCGCGGCAGGCTGCGCCTGGCCTGCCCAGGCTTTTGTGCGTGTCTGCGGCACTCGCTTCTGCGATGAGCAGTGTCGGGACTTCAGCTTCTTGGGCGCCAACACGTGAGCGGAAGGGCGGGGCCCGCCTTGGCGTGCGAGGAAGCGGGCGGCGGGGGCGGCGGACGCGCTGACTCAGCAACGCGCTGACGCCAGCAGACCATCCCGCCTTGTCCCCGCCCACACTTGCAGCTGGCGCATGCTAGAGGCGCAGTCGGGTGTTCTGGGGGTGGAGGTGAGGTTTCGGGCTGACATAGGGAGCATGAAGTTGTACCGGCCGCGGCCACATCAGTCCTCGGCGGCCGCGCTGCCCGCTGCTGAACCCATGGTTACAATTAGCGCCACGTCTGGCACGCCACTCTTATTCATCTCCCTGCAAAACCTCGAAATGATGTGAAGTCTTCCCATCTGTGCCAGATCGCTCGAGCCTGCCCGCTCATGCAGCTGCCGCCCATCCGCGCGGGACCCTCCCCGCCTCCCACCAGCCGCCTTCCCGCCGCCCCCCTTGCAGGTCGACAGCGACACTTCCTGCACTTCAACCTGCCCGACCGCCCCCTGCCCTGCCCTGACCGCCGCCCATGCATCGCCCGCCCACCGCCGTTGCAGGTCAACGGCAAGAACCCCGCCACCAACCTGCTGGACACCGCCGCCGCCCTCAACATCACCGTGCTCCGCGTGTTTGCAACAGGCACCGTGCCAGAGCTGCTGCCCCTCCAGGTCTCAGAAGGTGAGGGGTGGGTGGGGAGCGGGGGGCGAGCGGGGGGCGAGCGGGGGGGGAGCGTGGGGAGAGAGAGGTTCATGCGGGGCATCAGCGGCGCGCTGCACACAGCCAGTTGGCTGCTACCTGCGGCGGCCTACGGCCTCAGAGTCTCCCCAATCGCCTCTGGGGGAGGGTGACCATGCCGCAGCCCCGTGTGACTGCCCCCTGCCACCGCTCCGTTGCCCCACGTGCTGGTCCCTTTCCCCTTGTCAGCCCCTGCCGCTCCCCCTTCCCTGCCTAGGCGTCTACAACGACGTCGCACTGAAGGCGCTCGATCAGCTGCTGGCGGACGCCGCCGCCCGAGGCGTGCGCATCGTCCTCATCCTGGCTCGCAACTGGGGAGGCGGCGCCGACTCGCGGCAGTCGGTGCGTCGCAAGGGTTTGCGTGGGGGGAGGGAAGCATGGCCGGGTGGGGCGGGGGGGCAGTTTTTTGGCGCAGCGGCCCCATCGCCGAGCTTTGCTGCCTCGCCATGCATCCACCAATCCGTTCACTCATCGTTCCTCTCAATCCCCCAGCTGCCCTCCCACTCCACCCTTCACCTCGACAGTACGCCAGCTGGAACGGGCTGCAGTCCCCCGACGACTTCTACGCCTCACCGGCCGCCCGCGAGGTGAGGCCTGCCCGCCAGGATTCGTTGCCTCCTTTGCGCCGACCCTGCCCGGCATCCACGCACACCCGCACCCGAGCCGCGTCGCTGCGCTGCCGCCCCGCCCTCCCCTCGCTGCCCTGCCCGCCCCGCCCCAGCCTCTGCGGTGCGCGTGGCGGCCGGAGCCTCGCGCGCCTGCCTCACCTTTGCCGCCACCATAACTGACAGTCCGTCCATCTCCTGCCTGCCTGCCTGCCTGCAGGCCTACCGCGAGCACCTTGCGTTCATGGTGAACCGGGTGAACACCATCAGTAATGTCACTTACAGGTGAGTAGCAGCTGCCTGGTAGCTGCCAGCTGGCAGTGCCCGAGCACCTACCCACCACACGAAATCAGGCCTACCCACCGACACCTGCCCCCGCACTGACCGCACCCACGCTCACCTGCCCCTTGTGTGGTGCAGGGACGACCCGACCATCTTCTCTTGGAACCTGGTGAGAGGCTGCTGGGGCGACAGAGAGCGCAGGTTCAGGGGGACGTTACTCAAGCAGCCAGTCCTTCCAGTCACAAGTGTCAGTGCTTCCACGGCACCGGCAGCGCCCTTTGACTCAGAGCCCCTCCTGACCCCACGCTGCCCCCACCGTCCCCACGTGCTGGCAGTTGAACGAACCCCGCTTCTTTTTCAACTCCACCAGCGACCTGTGCAACAAGGACCCTGCACAGTGCGCCGACACCCTGCAGGCGCGTGACGCAGCTGCGTGCTGAGGCAGCTGCCGCAGCGCTCGCTCTGCCTGCCTGCCGCCTGCCCGCCCGTCTTGCCTCTAACATGCCATGCGGGGCCTGCTCTTGCTGGCACGCGCCTCTGGTCCGGCCGCCTGATGTGCGCGCACGCCTCCCAGCTGGCTCGCCTCCATCATGGGTAGGGTGCTGCTGCCGCGTGCCACCTGGTGCGCTTGCTTGCCTTGGTGTGCACCCAGCATGACCTGCTGCCTCGCACCCTCCGCTCCTGCCGCAGTCCTGGATCGAGGAGATGTCTGGCTTCCTGAAGCAGCAGGACCCGAATCACATGGTCACGGTGAGGAGCGTCAGGCGGACATCCACCTGCTGCGTCTCCTGCTGCGCGCTGCCCACTCGCCTTGCTCAAGCTGCTCAGCCGTCTCGTCTCCCCGCTGCCCCCGGCTCTGCAGGTCGGGGAGGAGGGCTTTTGGGGCAAGAGCGGCGGGGAAGATGGCAAGAACCCGCAGCCAGAGAGCGGTGCGGGCAGAATGGGACGGGGAGGGGCGTCGGCAGGCGTCGTGGGGAGGCCTTGGCGGCCGTCACCGCAGGCTTCCGGCAGCCTGTGGCTGGCTGCGCTGCGCTGTGCTGCACATGCATCAAACCGCCGGCCCCCCACCGCCACTGCCGTCCGCCGCATGTGTGCACGTTCCTGACATGTGCAGGGTGGGCTGCCGCCACCGGCCAGGACTTCACTCGTAACCACAACATCCCAACCATTGATTACGGTGGGTGTGTGGCAGTGGCATGTGCGCTGAGGAGGTGGAACTGAGGTACCGAGGCTGGGCCACGGTGCACTGCCAAGGCAGGCAGCAATGCGACGCTCATGCAGAGTGCATTGATGCTGCCCCTGCTCTCACGACGAACCCTGCCTGCGCCCCCCACCCTGCCCTGCAGGCGGCATCCACATCTGGCCAGGTGGGCGCGCAGGTCTCCCCCAGGGGGGGCGGGGCTGGGCCCCGGGTGACCTGCCCCGCATGCAGAGCGCAGAAGGCATCGAGACCCGGGCGCTTGCGTGCCGGCATGCTACACGGCGCGGTGCGCTGAGACCTTGCCCGCCCCGCCCGGCATTCATGCACGTGTCCACGTGCGCCGTGCCACCTGTCGACCTTGGCCCCCCCATGCAATCCCTTGTTGCTTCCTTGCCCCGCTTCCCTCTCCCACTGGACAGACAACTGGAACCTGACCGGGCCCGAGGGCCAGGACTTCATCCGCCAGTGGATCCAGAGCCACATGGACTCGGCGCGCGCCATGGGCAAGGCGAGCGCTCGCGCCACGCGCTCTTGCATGCGTCGGTGCCGACACCTGTGCTGCTGTGCGCGCGCAGCAGGCCCGGGGCAGGCGGCGGAGCACCCTTTACGAAGCCAAAGGTTCTGTCTCCCTCTCCCTGCGCAGCCCCTTGTGATTGAGGAGTACGGCAATAACGTGACGCAGCAGACGGCGGCGGCCATCGAGCAGGAGCGCAACCCCACCTTCAGGTGCGGTCACGGCGGGGCACGGGGCGCTGCAGCGGACGCCGCTTGACAGCTGCATTCCCATCTCGCGGCCAAGGCTGCATGCAAGCGGACTTGCGTCGCAGCGCTTAGTACAACTGCACGACATGCTTGGTACAACTGCGCGCCACCCCTGCAGGACCGTCCAAGACGCCCTGGCTGCCTCCCTGCAGGCCGGCGACGTGCTGCGCGGCGCCAAGGTGGGAGGTTGGTGGTATGTGTGTGTGTGGTGTATGGGAGTGAGTGGGTGGGTGGGCGGGAGGCAGGGGGTGCACCGTGGCACCAGCTTGAGGCGCGGACAGCAAGGTGGCAGGTAGGGAAGGCAGGTGGCGTGTCGCCGCGGCCGGCACTGGGCGCTGCTGCCGGCGAGCCACTGCCCCTGCACATCCATCCGCCGGCCTGCCTGCTCCCCACAATCGTGTGTACGTGTGTTCTCTATCTCATGCTGTTTTTTTCGCACTTGCACGTAGGGAGACCTGCGTGCATGAGCATGCAACGAGACGTCCCTGCCCCTTCTGCCCGCCATTCGTTTTGCCGTTGCTGCAGTACTGCACCGCTGGCCAGCCATGACCCGGCACTGACTGCAGTGCTGGCAGTGGCTGACCCCGTGCCCGCTCCCCTGTGTTCCCTTCTGTCCTCCCCGGCAGTACTGGATGGCCGACCCCGCGCTTGTGGGCCCCCAGTCGCCTGGCTGGGCCAACATCTCACAGGTGGGTTGGTGAAGGGCGGGGGTGGCGTGCCTGGTTGTTCGTGCCGTGCTAGTCTCAGTGCAAACACGTCGGCCTGTTGAGCCTGCTTGTGGCTGCACCGTGCGCTGCCGTGCAGAATTGCAGCGGCGCTTCGGTTGGGTTGTCAGCGTCCGCCCCACTGGGGCTCCGCAGGCGGCGCCCACAGCGCCCGCTGCAGGACCCCGTGGTGTGCCGTCTTTTGGCCGCATCAGCTGGTCGGTGCCCTCACTCCGGATCACGCACACCCGCTGCCTCCCCCTTGCCCGGTGTGCCGCCCTCGCAGGACCAAGTGGCTTTTGACACCAGCACCGTGCGCGACATCCTGGTGCCCTCCGCCCAGCTGGCGGCGGCCATCAAGGACCAGGTGCCGGGGTGCACCCCGCAGGCCGCCCCCGCCCAGCCCGCCGCCGCCGCCGGCCAGCCCGCAGGCGAACCCGCCCAGCCTGGCGGCGCCGCGCCCGTCGACGGCAGCGGCGCTGGTGCTCCAGTCGTGACCGCGCAAGGTGCCGGCGGCGCCAGGAGGCTGCTCCGCAAGCAGCGCTAGGCAGGCGCTGCTGAACGGTTGCCAAGTGCCGGCGTGCAGCACACGCGTGGGCGGCCAGCTGGCGCAAGAGCTGATAGCCAGCACAAGACAACCCGGTGACAACCTCCACCCATAGGCAGCCCGGCACGAGATAGCCAGCGACAGCCACCACTAGACGCCCAGTGCAACGGTTGCTCCGCCGGCAATAGGCAGCGCCAGCGCTTGCACCCACTGTCACAGCACCCCCACGAGCCGCTCAAACCCATTTTCACAGAATAACTAACCGAAGATTTCCTGGAGTTGTTGGCTGATGGTGGCTGCCATTCCACCGAGGCCCCCCCCCCCCCCCCCCCCCCCCCCCAGTGATTTCGTGCACAGACACCACCCTGCCCCGTCCACCGCCGCCCGCAGCTGCGCGGCGTCGCGTCCCTCCTGCCGTTGCACACGAACAGCCGATGCGGTCTTCCTGTGATCCCCAATGTGTGCACACAGCGCTCAGCGGCAGCCTGCTGAGCGACAGCGGCAGCGGCGGCATGCTGCGCAGGTCTTGCCAGGCCCAGGTGCCGTCGCCTGCCAGGGTTGATCGCCAGCACGGCGGGTGCCACGCCTCATCATCGCCCCTGCTCCCGACAGTAAGCTGGTGTGATCAGTAGCTCGGCAGCTCGGCAGACACGCATACCACTATGCCAGTCATGCAACACCGCGCACCAAACCGCCGCGGCCGAGATCGCGCGCCGCCGGTCCAGCCAGTCCCGCTGCACTGCGATCCGCCGCCCCACCCCACCGGATCCTCTCTTTCGCGCAGCCGCCCAGACACATAGCTTTCTGTTGTCTTTTACGCACGATGCGCGCCTTCACAGTATTTCCAGTTTGCAGTGGCAGGCTTGCGGGAGTGAGCCGCACTCCCTGCCGTCGCGGGCGCTGCGCTACGCCGCCTTTCGCGGCTGCTATGCACTCGTCACAATCAACGCAGCCGTTGGGTGAGATCAGGAGCGCTGCGCTGCCTGGAAACAACCCCTCCCACCGACGCCCTGCTCGCTCTCGAGCCTCCAGCGTTGCTGCTCTGCTCAGCGTGTGAACGAGCAGCGATGTGCTTCCTGGGACGTGCACTGGAGGCCGCTGCCGAAACCTCCGCCACCCGCCATCTGTTGGCGTCGCCACTGCGGACCCTCTCACCGCTGTGCCTGCGGCAGAGGAGGAACATGCCAATGCTCTGGGACATGCATTGAGCCAGTGGGTGGAGAGTGCGGAGGCTACGTGCACCCAGCTCTGAAGCTGTCGATGGCCACGCAGCACGGCAGGTGCGACCGCCGTTGACGCCCGCAGCAACACGCAGCACCCATCAAACGGGAGTGGCATCATGGGTGCTGTTGCGCTGCACCGCAGGAGCACCCGTCCCTCAAACCCAACCCTTCCTTCGCTTCTGAACTGCTCACAGGGGTGTGGTGGCAGCCGAAGACGTTGCAGCGCTTGCTGACGACCAGCCGCTCGTGGCGGTACCAGAGCGGTGCCTGATGACCGCGGAGGCAGCAGCCGACCGGCTGGGGCCCACGCTGCGGCGCGCGCGGCAGCAGCAGTGGCGGCGCTGGCTGCCCTGGTGGCCAACGGCGCGTCCGCCGCCGCCGCAGCAGCCCGACGCGCCGCTGCTGCTGGCGCTGCTGCTGGCGGCGGAGCGGCGGCAGGGCGCCGCCAGCTTCTGGGCGCCGTACATCGCGTCCCTGCCAGATGATGTGCCAACTGGGTGGGCGCTGCCGCCGCAGCAGCTGGCCGCAGAGCTGGCAGCCTTGGGGCGGCTGGCAGAGGGGTGGCAGCCGCGGGTGGCAGCAGCCGCGGCGGCGGTGCGGCAGCGCGCCGAAGCGGCGGAGGCTGCCTACGGCGAGGCGCTGGGGGTGACGGCGGGGGACGTGCGGTGGGCGGTGGGCCACGTGCTGTCACGCTGCTTTGGTTCTGGTGCGTGAGGGTGGACGTGGATGCACTGGCGGGCGCAGGGAGGCGCGTGCGGGCGCAGGGCCGAACCGCGTGCTGCCGCAGTGCAGGCCAGCAGGGGCATCCTGCCTCCCGTCCCCCTGTCCTGCCCCCTCCATCCCCCTGTCCTGCCCTCTCCATCCCCCCGTCCTGCCCCCTCCAACTCCCTGTCCTGCCCCCTCCATCCCCCTGTCCTGCCCCTGTTCCCCTGTCCTTCAGGCGATGAGATTGCACTGGTGCCATATATCGACTTGTGCAACCACCGACAGCATTGCGACACGCCGTGGGGGTGAGCCTTGCCGCTGCACGGCTGCCCCGCTGCGTGCCGCTCGAGGCAGCTCCCTTGCGAGGCACAGCTGGCAGCGCACGTGCGGCGCGCACCTCGCTGCAGGCAGCAGGCCTCACGCCGCATGCAGCACCGCTCGGGCGGAGGACAAGCGGGTGGCATGCCAAGCCGACAGCAGTGAGCGTGTTCCTCTTGCTGCATGTGAACAGCAACGCCTGCCCGCGTGACCCTGTACGCGCCGGTGTGTAGGCACACAACCGCGTCGGGCGAGCCCTGCGCTGCGATCGACTGCCGACATGGCGGCGCTCCCCAGGCACTGGCGGCAGGGGACGAGCTGTGCATCAGCTACGGGGCAGGTACGCGGCTGGGTCCCAGGCTGGGCTGGACGCTGGGCGCCGCCGCTGGGCACCAGCACGCCCTGTGCATATGCCAAGAGGTGCACAGCCGCCGTGTTGCCCTGCAGCAGCAATGCTGCCTTACATACTTTCCTTTTAAGTGCTTTACATCTGTCTAACCACAGGAAACCTGTCGACACAGTTTGTGACCCCCCGTACCTGCGCTGCGATCATTCAACTGGCTGACGAGCGTCTGTGGCCACTCCTGGTCCCCGCCTGCAGGCGCCTCGCCGCTGCAGGTGGTTTGTTCCCAAGTTACTGCAAACTTCAGCGTGCACCCCGCTGCAGCCCCAACCTGGCTTTCCAACAGCACGGCCTTGCCCTCCCCCTTGCACGCTGCTGTGGTTGCAGGCGCCTCTCCGCTGCAGATGTTCTTGAACCTTGGGTTCGTCCCTGTCGAGCACCGGCAGCGGCAGTAACGCGCGCCGGCAACGGCAGCCGCAAGCAGAGCGAAAGAGCCGCAACACGTTGTGCGGCTGCAGTGCCCGCCGCCTGTGCGCCCCACACCTGACACACTCCTCCCACCTGCCCAGTGCCTTGACACTTCTGCTGGCTCCCCGTGAGCTTGAGATGTAACTTATTTATTGATGACAGACCGCAGCGACAGGAACGAAGAGCAGAGGCACCGTCCGGCAGCGGGCAGCCGAGCGCGCCTGCTGCACGACTGGCGAGAGGGGATGGCTGCTGCTGCTGCCAGGTCCATTGCCGCCACAAGGAGCTGCTGCCCGTTGGTGTTTGTTGCATTTGTCTTTTGCTAACATGACTGGACCCCCTCGCCACTCTCTTTCCGCACAACGATTATATAGCACTCTGTTGTTGTTCACACGCACATGACGTCGAGTCTGTCCGCTCGATTGCAGGACGCGGAAGCAGGCAGGGGACTGGCGGTGGCGGCACTGGTGCCGCTGCGCTCATGGGCAGCGGTGGGCCCGGGGTCGGAGAGCACAGGTGCGTGCGCTCCCAGTCGGGCGGCCCGGGGAGGAAGGGGGGGGGGGCTCCTCATTGGCCACACAGCTTTATCCAATGCCAAAACGGAGGGGTAAGGGATTCGCCAAATCAGGAGGGTGAGGGTGATGCAGGAGGGGGCAGGCGCGGCTGCGCGCCAGGCCTGCGAGTGAAAATCGCCGAGCGCAGGGGCCGAGGGGGTGGAGCGCGTCCAGCACAGCAAACAGCGGGCCTGGCGGGGGGCTGCGTCGCGCAGCGCAGTTGGGTTTGGAGCTGGAGGAGGAGAGGAGGAGGCATCGCTACGTTGCTCAGCTCCCAGAGTGAACAGGGGCAAGGAGGGGAAGGTGCACGTCGCTGCGCCGCTCAGCGCAGCAACGAGGATGCAAAGGGGGAGGGGGCGAGGCGGGGGGCAAGGGAGCAAACGAAATGAAATAGCTGCGTCGCGCAGCGCTCAAGAAGGTGGGCTAGATATGTGCCAGCTGCCTCGCGCAGCTGCGGGAAAAGAAAAAAGAAAAGAAGGCGGGGGGGGGGGGGGGGGGGGGGGGACAGGGGTAAGAGAACGTGGTAGAGAAGGGGCGCAGAGGTGAGTAAACTGACCAGGGGGGTGTAAGAGAGTTCTGAAAGGGCTTGTAGTGGCTGCGGGAAGTCAAGGTGCACGAGTCGAGGGGCGCAGGGTGTTCAGAGGAGCGGGCGCGCCAGGGGGGGGGGGGCGCTTGCCGCCAGCGGCAGCCACGGCGCAGCGCTCACTCCGTCTGCAGGTTACGCAGCGCGTCAGCTGCAGCCTCGCTCGCAGCCGCGGCCTCTGGGCCCTGACGCTGCGCTGCAGGCGGCGTGCTTGCGCCGCTGCTGCTCGCCGCTTGGTCGGCCGCAGGGAGGGAGCCTTCGCTTGCCGAGTGCGCCACCAGGGCCGCTCGCTCCGTGCCGCTGTGAAGGCTGGGGGTGCTCCGCCCGCTCCTTTCGCCGCTGCCGCTGCTGCCCACGCCCGCTTGCTCCGACGACGACGACGAAACAACGGCGGCGGCCTCTGCTTACGCTGCTGCCGGCGCCGTTGCCGACGACTGCGCTGCGGTGGGCACAGACGGGCGATGTCTGGCGGGGCTGTGCGTCCCCTGGCTGCAGCAGCCGCTGCTGCTGGGAGCTGTGCCGCGGCGAGTATGATCCAGGGGCAGGCTGGCTGCGCCGCTGCCGCTCGGGCGTACACTGGGTGCTCCCCCCCGGCTGGCCGTACCACAGCCCGTGCGCCACGTACGGCGCCTGCTGCTGGCCCGGCGCGGCGCCGGCAGCCTGCAGCCACTGCTGCGACGATGCCCCGGGCGGCGGCGCGTGCCAGTGCTGCTGCGGCATGCCAGCGTGGCCGCCGGCGGCGGGCGCCTGCTGCGCCGTCACGGGGATGCCGTAGGCGGCCATCGGATAGGCAGCTGTTGGCAGCTGCGCAATGCCAATCGAGGAGGCTGGCATGGGATAGAAGTAGGCGGTGGGTGCCATGACCACTGTGCCTGCTGGGTGGTAGCCTGCAACCGGCGGGGGGCGCAGGTGGGCGGTGCAGCTTCGCGAGGAGCAGCCAAGCGCAGGTTGTGCGGTGCAGCCAAGCGCTGCGGCAAGGCGGGCGGCAGCGCCGAGGCGCAGGGGCAGACGCACAATCACAGCAGCAGTCCACTGCAAGCAGGCAAGCAGGCATGCAGGAGACGCGGTGCGCAGCCCTGGGGCTGCAGCAGGGGCCGCGGCACAGCCACGGAGCTCTGCGTGCACCGCACCTGGAGAGGCCGCGACCATCTGCAGCATGCCCACCGCACCGGGGGGACCCCTCGCCAGCGCCTGCATGCTCGGCGCAACCCCAGTCCCAGCTGTGGCTGGGCTGCAGGCCGGGCTGCCGATTGTGGGCCCAGGAGAGGCGCAGGGGGCGGCCCGATACGGGCGCCTGCTCAGTGGCAGGCGGGGAGGGCAGGTGAGCGGGGATCAGCTGTGAGACGTCCGGTGCTGCGGGCTCGGGCCAGCAGGTGACAGCGTGGCGTAGGCAGGTGCACGCCCTCCTGCTCCCTGGCAACAGCCGGCAGTGGGGTGGCCCCCTCCCCCCGCCCGCCCTCCCCACCACCACCACACCCACCCACCGGCATGCCGTCGAACGCCTGCAGCACCGCGGCCGCTTGCACCTGCTGCCCGAATCGGACAAACCCGCAGCCCCTGCACAGGAGATAGGGCATGGTTGGGAGTGGAAGACAGGGGCGGGTGATGGGTGGGTGGGCGGCTGGCTGTCGGTTGCAGTTAAACAAGTGAAGCACGAAAGAGGCCTGGAAGCAGAAGGGCAGGATGTGAGACAGGCAGAGTCAAACGAACAAGAATCGCGAGATGCCTGGTGGTGCCGCAGGCGATGGGTGCCAGGGCACAGGGGCGGCGCGCGCACCAGGCGGAGCCAGGCTTGCAGACGGGCAGGGCAGCGGCGGCTTGCCTGCTGGTGCCGTCTGGTTGGCGCAGGATGTGGGCGGACGTCACACCGGCGTGCAGCCCGAACAGGTGGTGCAGCGCAGCCTCGTCGACTTCCGGCCTGCAGGAAGGCAGGTTTTGGCAGGTGGTTGATCAACAGGTCATGACCAGGGAGCGGGTTGGTGGAGGCTGGCGTGCAGCGGGAGGTGCGTAAAGTGGATGTGTGTGCAGCAAAGCTGGGGGAAGGCGTGGCGCACGTGGAGCGCCACCCGGTACCGCCAGCAACAGGAGGCCCCGGCGGCAGGCGGCCACAGCGACGCACCCCAGCGGCCGTACGAACAGCGTGTCGGTGGATAGCTCGGGGGGCGCGGGCGCATGCGGCCCGCAGTACCCAGCCGCCAGCTGGCCAGAGCCACCTGGCAGCAGCGCCGGCGAGGCCCTGCCGGGCAGCGGGTGGGAGCCGGAGCGGTGCAGGGCCGGCGCCGCGCCGCCGCCGCCGCCGCTGCTGGTGCTGCGGGGCAGGAGGCCCAGCGCAGAGGAGCTTCCTGTGCGGCGCATGCACGGCTGCTGCTGCTCCCGGCCGTAGGCGGCGCCTCCCGGCGAGCCCTGCGCGGCCAGCCGCCGGGCGTGCTCCTGGAAGGGGCTCTCCATCTGTTGGTGCGCGGCCGCGTGGGCGTGCGTCTGCACGGCGCCGCAGGCCGCCGCCTCGCCCTCGCGGCCTGCCCCCTCGCCGTCGCTGCCGCTGCCGCCCCGCCGCGCCGCCGCCTCGCCCCCGGCCGTGCGAAAAGCGGTGCCCATACTGTGGGACGTTCCCCGTCTATTTCCAGTCCCTCTCCAAGCAGCAGCGCAGCCTGCACGCAGGGCAACCAGGAGGAAGGATCTGTGTCGACAGGTTTCCTGTGGTTGGATAGATGTACAGCACTTGAAAAGGGGAGAGGAAGGGCCAGAGGCCCGCCATGGGAGAGCCAGAATGGCAGGCGTGGGATGACATGCCTCCCTGGCGCCAAGCTTGGGCCCCACGCAGCAACAAACAGCGGCAGCAAGCAGGTCGGGTGGCCCAACACCGTGTTGTGACACGCACACACGCGCACACATGCTACCCCCCCCCCCCCCCCCCCCCCCACACACACATACCCCCCCCCCCACCACCACCACCCCACACAAGCCACACCCACCTGCATGGCTGGGATGTTGTGGAAAGTGATGAACGCAACGCCTGCGCTGCGCCCCTCTTCGTCCGCCACCACCAGCAGCCGCCGGATGGTGCCTGCGGCAGGCAGGGCGTGGGGAGGTGGTGCGGTGTGGCGGGGTGGGCTGGCTGAGTCCAACTCCAAGTTGTTGGAGACTGCAGCTGCTGGCGGCCGCCGCCGCTGTGGCAGAAACGTAAAGCTTTCCACAAGGCTTGATTGACTGTTCGGCAAAGCGCCTCACAAGAGGTGTCGTGCCGCCGGCCACTGCACGCCGCGCCGACGTCCGGCCCCACTCGCAGAGGAGGCTCACACCTCGCGCTGCCCCGCCCAACTGCCTCCCCCTGCGCTTGGAGCGCACCTGCCACGCCAAAGACCTCGCCCAAGCGCTCTGCAGTGGTGTCAGCGGGCAGCCCTCGAACAACGACGGCCGGCTTGGGTCTGGACTTGCGCCGCTGCTCGCTGCGCCGCTGCTGGGCGGCATGGCCCGCGGCGGCGGGGCGCGGCGACAGGGCTCTGCTGCGTCGTTTGCACCCAGCGCGCTGCTGCCGTGCCAGGCCGCCGCCGCTGCTGCTGCGGCGTCTGAGGAAGCAAACACGCAGGTAGCGGAGCTGAGGATTGTCGGAGGGGCAGGGTTTGGAAGGAGGCACGGGGGGTAGGTGAGTACAAGTGGGGCTTGGGCTCAGAACAGCCGGCTGCCGCACGCCTTGGCACGCAGAGCTGCCCACGGGGCAGGCACCGTCCCAGCAAGCTGCGCATGCACGCCGACGCAGAAGAGGCAGCGAATGCAGGCCTGCGTGCAGCCTCACCCCGTACCGCCGTCGCTAGCTGCCACGGTGGCTGACACCACCGGGCCGATTGCGGCGCCGGCCTGCTGCAGTCGCTGCGAATCCACATCCGAGCTTAGTCCCTGCAGAAGCAACGTGGCAGAGGCAGGGGAAGAGGGGGGAGGTGCAGGAGGGGACTTTGACAGCGGGAGCCCTTGCATTTCGGGATGCTGCAGTCATGCCACGCATAAAGGCGGTGACGCGGGCGTTGCTGCGCACGTGGCGGGGCGCCGTACGCCCTTGGCGGTGGCCGACACCTGTCACGCCTGCCGCCCCTCCGGATGCGCCGAAGGCCGTACTGCACCGTGCTGCTCGTACATACAACCCAAGATTGCCCTCCCTTGGTGCCCACAAACAGCCACAAGTCCCTCTGGGACGGCTCACCTGCAGCTGGACGCAGCACGCCGGCTCGTGCTGCGCCGCGTCGCCCTGCTGGCTGCCCGGCGCGACGGCGGACAGGCGCGGCATCACTCGCAGCAGGCTCCCACGCAGCTGTGCGTGGTGCAGGCGCTGCGCGGCCTCTGCCGCCTCCTCAGGTGAGGCAAAGGTTATGAAGGCGTAGCGGGACGCGGTGCCACCTGCTCGACGGCCCCCGGCGCGGCGCAGCTGCACGATGCAGGGCGCGACGCTGCCAAACAGCTGCTGCACCTCGTCTGCGGTGGTGCCTGGTGCGAGGTGCCCGCCTGCAAGGGAGGCGGCAGGCAGGGCACGACCAGGTGGGAGGGGCGCCGAGCAAGCGGCGGACGAGCGGCAGAGGCGGTGACGCGCAGGTCCTGCACCTAAGGCGTATGCCCCGCCTAGGCGTGCGCCTGTTACGTGCCGATCACACCTCTTGCAGCCGCTGAATGGGCGCTGTATTGTGCAAAGAACGGCAGGTGCTCGCGATCTAGCCTGCAACCTGGAACCCACAGTAGCACTGGCGGACTGCTGCTTGTTGGGCGTCGCCCCCCGCGCACACGAGCGGATGGTGGCAGATTGATAACGATGGGAGCACCGAGGCGGGCGATGGGAGCGGCCAAAGTTCCTGAGCAGGCCGGCGTGCTGTGTCCAGCCTGCCCCGACTTGCCTGCGCAGTTAGCCCCTCCTCGGTTCACAGCAGGCGTTGTAGAGCCTCCGCGGCCTTGTAGAGCGGACGGCGCGCCGCACAACTGGGAGTTGCAGCCGGCGCCGCACACCAGCGTAAAACTCCCCCCCTGGGGGCGTGCTGCGGCGATGTCTAGCCTATCGCGGCAAGTGCGAGTTCTCAGAAGCCCCAACAGAAGTTCCCATCTTCCCGCGACATGCACGATGGGCCCGAGGAAGCTGCAGGGTAGGCGGGCCTCGGTTGGTGGGCCCGCCGACGGTCTCCTCGCGGCCTCCCTCGACGCCCACCTCCCTCTGCAGCGGTCAGCATCCGCCTGCGCTAAAGAGCGCACCTGCAGAGCAGCCAGACATTTGCAAGGGAGTGCCCCGGCCCGCTTGCCGTCCACCGCCGCGCGACGTGTGCCCGTTGAACCGCGCGCTCGAGGCACAGGTTCTCAACAAAGCGTCTCAGCGGTGAAAATACGAGGTTGGCCAGGGGGGCTGCTCCTGCGCCGCTGCCTGTGCGCCTCGCAGCCTGCTGGCCCTGCTTCGCAGCGCCGCGCGGCCCGGTGCCCCGCCGGTGGGGCACCGCAGCACGCCCAGCAGCACGCTAGTCCACGTCGGCCGCTGCCCAGCAGTCCCTCCCCACCCGCTCCTCACCCTCCCTGGATTTGAATCTTCACACACGGGTGTTGTCAGGCAGGTTTACACCCCCACGTCAGAGCCGCCACCCCACAGACCACGCCTGTGCGTGTCACGAGTACTCGCTCGTTGCGTCGCCGCCGAACAGCCTGTCCCCCCTTGCCGCCGCCGCAAACACCAGGCTGCCGGCCAGGCACTGCGCCGCCGCCGCCGCAAAGGCCTGGTACCAGCCCGCCGCGTGGTCGGCGCCACCGGCCCACTGCAGCATGTAGCCCGTGGCGGCCACGCCCACCACGCCCGCCAGCGTGCCAGCCGTGTTGCTGATGCCCCTGGCGGACGGGCGGGGCGGCGGGCGGGCAGCGGCGGGCGCAGGGTGGGCGGGGCAGGACGGCGCTGCAGCCGCAACGGCGATGCACCTGCGCATTCCACCGTCCACTCTGCTCAGCATGCTTGGGGTGCCGTCGACGCCTCGGCTCACTGCTCGTCGGAACACCGCTCTCGCTGCACCGCTCTTGCTGGCAGCCGTCGCCCCGCCCCACTCACATGACCACTCCTGCGTACTTGGGCGCAATGTCCATGTGGTTCACGGAGAACCCTCCCCGGGAGAAGCCAGCGCAGGCCAGCGTGAGCGTCGTCCACAGCACGCCCGCCCCCACCGAGCGCGCGCCTGCGCGGCCGGCGCGGGGGCAGGGGGAGGGTTGGTGAGGGGGCCGTAGGAGGGTTGGTGCAACGGGGGCCATAGGAGGGTTGGTGCCAGGTTGGTCGGTGGGTTGGTGCAAGAGTCATGGAAGGGTGGGGTCGGTGCGGGGGGGGGGGGGCGCTCTGTGGGGAGGGTGAGCGGCGACGCCAGCCGCTGCGAGCTTGCCACCAGCCTCAACCTCCCACTGCCCGCCAGCCAGCACGCTGCCTGCCAGCCAGCGCGCCGGCCACGCCCCAGCACCCCGCAACCACAGCGTGCCTGGCATGAGCATGAGTGCCACGGCGGCGCTCCAAAAGCCGGCGGTGTTCACCAGCTTGCGCCCGGCGGCAACACTGCGCCGTCGGACCTGCGCCCACGACGAGGCGGGCAGCGGCGGGTTGGGCAGGGCAGCAGCGGCAGAGCACAGGCAGCATGCCGTGCAGAGGCAGACAGGGATTGGCGTGCGGCCACACGCGCGGGCAGCGCATCAAGAGGCTCCCTTGTCCAGCGGGGGGGGGGGGGGGGGGGGGGGGGGTCCTGCCACGAGTGGGCATCGCCAACCGCTCACATTAATGATATAGTCCCCTGCCCAGCCGCCGGCGTTCGAGGCAGCAAACATGAGCAGGTATGGCAGCGTCTTGACGGCGCCCAGGCTCGCCAGGCTGGCGTGCAGCACCTGTGAGGAACGGGAGGCGGAGGGAGCCAGGGCAGTGAAGGTCGAGAGGGGCAGCGCGTGGGGGCAGTGAGGGGCGCGAGGGTCGGCGCACAGTGGCAGCGTCTTGACTGCGCCCAGGCTGTCGATGCAGCGCAGTCGATGTATTTTGATTAAGCCAGCCTATCAAATGGAACACACCTTGTCAAAGTAGGTCGGCGCCCAATTCATGACAACATAGAAGGCGTAGTGAAAAGTGTAGTTGTTGAAAATGATTGCCCATACTGCAGAGGTAAGCGGGCAGGTGTATGGGCGGGCGGGCGAGCGGATGCGGCAGGCAGGCGGGCGGGCAGGCAACCAGCCCAAGCAGCCGCTGCTGCACGCCCCGCCCTGCACCCTTTTGCCAAGCCTCTCCGCCGCCCCCTTGTACCTGCCGGGTGCAGCAGCATGGCACGCCAGGGCGTGGAGACAGGCCGACCCTTCTTGGAGAGCCCCTTGCCAGCCGCGTCGCCGGTGGCAGCCAGCCCGTCGGCGCCACCGTGCGTCGGCATGGCTGCGACCGCTGCCGCGCGCCGAACGCGTGCCAGCGTCAGCCGCCACAGCGCCAGCCACGCCAGCCCCAGCCCACCGGTGAAGCGCAGCAGCGCAGCGGGGCCCAGCGAGGCCGCCAGGCCGGGCAGCGCCAGCATGGCAGCTGCGGACCCCAGGTACATGCCGCTTGTGGTGAGGCTGACAGCGCGGGCGCGCTCGGTGGGCGGGATCCACGCCGCAAGCACCGTGTGCACCGCGGGTATGAGGAAACCCTGGTGATGGCGGGCAAGAGGTTGCGGGCAAGAGGGCGGCAGAGTGGAGGGCTCGGTTGTTTGCAGTCCTGATACAGCATTGCGTGGGGAGGCCGACAGGCGCATGCGGCGGCAGTGCTGCACGCGCCTGCACAGCAGTACGCCAGCCGCCCCCACTCCCTGCCTGCACCTGCGCTCTGACCAACCCCCTTCCCGGCACACACCTGTGCGAGCCCCACGCTCACGCGTGCCGCGACCACAGCGTGTATGCTGGCCGCGCTGCCCGGCGTGGCCAGCACCGCCAGCGACCAGGCGGCAAAGGAGAAGGTCAGCATGCGCTCCCCACCCCAGCGCTGCGCCGCCCAGCCGCCCGGCACCTGGGGCAGGGGGGGGGGGGGGGGTGGGGGAAAGAAACGAGAGAGAGAGTCACAACTTTGCGAGGGTCACAGGGGCAGGACAGGGGAGGGCCCGGTCTCTGGAGCTGGCGTGTCCGCTCAGCCTGCCTGCACGCTGCACGGCCGCCGCGCCTGCCCGCGGCAGGCGCCGCACGTGGGCAGCCAGCCAGCCAGCCAGCGCACCTGGGGTGGGGTGGCCGCCGCCGTGGCAGCCTGCCCAGCAGTGCGATGCGTGCCCTGCTGCCGCTGCTCACCTGTGAGAGGGCGTAGCCCCAGTAGAACGCAGACAGCACTGTGCCCTTGACCCCCTCGTCGACGTTGGCCTGCGACCACCAGCAGTGGGGGAGGGAGAGCAGGTGGGGGTCGGCCCTCCTGCGGCAGCGCGACAAGACTGACACAGGTGCGGGCGGCGTAGAGTGAGGTGTCCCTGTGGGGAACCCATCACCGGGGGCGGCGTCACACGCCGGCGCAGGCATGCCATCGAGCACCACACTGCCGAGTGGGGGAGCGGGCGCCCCGCGGCAGCGCCAGCACCCACCTCCCCCGCCATGGCTGTGAATGCGATGGAGAAGCCGACTCGCTCGACATAGGCGGTAAAGGTGGCGAGGAAACAGGCCAGAACAATGTGGAAGCGCGGCTCCAGCCAGGGACGCCTGGGAGAGGAGAGCGGCGGTTGGCGGCGGCGGCCGAGCGGCAGCGGTAGGCAGCGACGGTCGTGCACTGTCGCTATCGTACATGCCTCTTGACGTGCTCTGAGCCCTCTGGAGCAGCACGCGACGCCATAATTCTTTGCTAGGCTCACCTGCGGCGGGCCGCTCGCCCAACATCTGCGCCCAGCTGCGGGCGGGCATCCAGCTGCTGCTGTGCCGCCGATGAGAACTGCCACAGCGGAGTTGTGGGACTTGTCCCGCCGCCTCGGTGCGCCATCGAGTTTGGGCGCAAGGCCCCACGCCACGGGCTCCAAAAACGCCGGGTCAGCCAGGAACGGACGGTCGAGGAGCGAGAGGAATGGAGAACCGATGAGAGATCGGTTGCTCTACAGGCAGATGCACCTCGTCGCGACGCGTCGAGCTGCACTGCCGCCCGCTGCGTTGGTCTGCCGTGCAGGACTGTTGCAGCGCGAAGTTGCAAGCGTTCCTTTCAAATTTGCGACGGACAGGCCACCAGCAAACATGTGTGGGCAGAAAGGCTGCACTGCGTTGGTCGCGCCCCCCGGGGGTGCAGCCCCTCCCTTGGCGCCAAGGTTGATGGTTGCAGGTGCAAGCGTCAAAGCCGCAGCAAGGCAGCTACACAGACGGCTGAAGCTCAGATGAATGGCAGGTAATTAAAAGCCTTGGTCAGGCAGAGCCGCGAGTACTTGAAGGCCGCAGTCTCCGCCACCATGCCGTTGCCGCCTCCGCCGCCGCTGTTGTAGCTGCACACAAGCTCGACCTTCAGTTGGTTGTTGTCGTCGTAAGAGTAACGTTGCGTTGCGTACCCAATGTAGCTCTGCGAGTGGACGGGAGGGTGGCCAGGTCTGCATGCGAACTTGAGACTCTCGGGCAGCGCTGCCAGGCTGCACAACCCTGATGCGCCGCAGCTCTCCCACGAAACAACCTGCTGCGCCCGCACCCACCCACCTTGCCGGCTGCCGCGTCGGCGCGGCACGCGGGGAAGGGCGAGCTGGCGTAGCCGGTGGGGCAGGCGACAGAGGTGGCGCGCCACGCCGCCAGCTGGGGAGGGATGCACGCGCAGAGGTACGAGCTGGCCTTGCCGGGAATGTACTGCATGGCTGCAGTGGAGGTGGGTGTGGGGTGGGTGGGTGGGTGTGGGTGTGGAGTGGGTGGGTGTGGGTGGGGGGTGGTGGTGGGTGGGGGAGGGGAGGCGACGGGGGGGGGGGGGGGGGGGGGGGAGCAGCGTGTGAACCCATGCGCCGTCCGGCCACTGTGGATACATTCCGGTTGGCTCCGACGGGCTGGTTGTACTCCCCCTGACCCACCCACCTGCTGCCTCATATCGTGGGAACATGCACACGGGCTGCCCCTGCGGTTGCATGCCTGCACAGGTTCAAGGCCGGAAGAAGGCAGTGTGCTAGCCATCGGTGCAGACCGCCTCGGTGCAGACCGCCGCATGCCGCACAGACTGCTGCACACGTCTGGGCAGCCACAGGGGTCGATTGCTGTGCAGGCAAACACCATCCTGCAGGCAAAGAGCATCAACCGGCAGCAGCCAGCCAGCCCCTCGTGCTGCCCCCACACCACACCACATGAACCCCACCGCCGTGCTCACCGACCAGCAGCTCTGGGAATCCAAGCCCCAGCCAGCACAGCGACCCGCCGCTGGGCGTTTGCACCGCTGCCAACCCGACCGCGGCGCACACGGTGGGGCAGCGGCGCGCGGTGACTGGGAGCCAGAGCTCCCGGGGGCCGCCGTTCTGGGTGACGGCGCCCGACGAGAAGGTGAAGGTCGAGGGCACGCAGAGGCGGTCGTGCTGCTTGGTGTACAGGTCTGTGCCTGCGCGTTGCGGAATGAGCAGGGACAGGCCAGCCCTGGTGATGGAGGGTCGGACTCAGTCCAGGCGATCCGCACGCCCGCGCACCCATGTGACCGCTTGGCTCCCCAGTTGCCTCGCCCTCCCGTCCGCCGCGCGCCGCCGCCCCGCTGCAGAGCGCCGGTTGTGGCGCCCACACGACCGGCGTCCATACACACCGGCGGGGCCCTGCTCGGCGCCTCACCCGCGCCGGTGGTCGCGTTGATCCTCTGGCCCCACACGCACGCGTTCTCTGTGAACCAGGTGCCGTTGATTCTGGAGCGCAGGACGATGGGCTCCCCCACAGCAGGCTGCAAAACACAGGTGGTGCAGGCAGGGGGTGTTATGAGGGAGTGAGGGGGGTTGGTGGTGGTGGTGGGGGGGGGCCGAGGAGAGCGGCTGCGGGGGTGAGAGAGTGAGTGTGAGTATGCTTTGGACGGAGGCGCAGGTGGGCTGGTGGGCTGCCCCAAAGCAGGCCGCGGGTGGGACGGACAGCAGGGAGCGCGCGGCAGAGTGGCGGGGCGGCTGATCAGAGGGGTGCTGCCACGCGAGCAGCTCAAGCCGTGTGCACCCGCAACCCAAACCTGCCCCACCCCGCCCGCTCCACCTTGCCAACCGCGTTGACAGCTCTGCAGCGTCCAAAATACGAGGGCACATACCCCGCAGGGCAGGCCTTGTCACGCGGCGCCCAGGCCACGTTTGGGTTGCCCGCCGGCTTGCCCTGCTGCCGGGGCAGGCAGCCGCAGCGGTACCCGTCAGCTGCTGAGTACGTCCGGATGGCCTTGCGGACGACGTCCACCACCCTGCACGCAACGGTGCCGTTCTGCTGCGCCACTTGCGTGCCAGTGTCTGCAGGTGGGAAGCATGGGGCGCGGTGGCGGGCAGGTGGGAGCACGCCACCCCCTGCCTCGCCATGTGCTGCAACCCAGCCAGCCAGCCGTCGCACCTGGGCCCCTGAAGCTGCACAGCGCAGGCCCCGTGGGGCTCGCTGCCACCGGCTCCATGCCCACCGCCTGACAGGTGGACGTGCAGTTGTCCTTGGCGACGGCAAAGAAAATTTCCCGCGCGGGGTCGGCGGCCGCCGCCACCGCACGCGCGCCGCACGCCACCAGCAGGAGCGCCGCCGCCAGGACGGCGCGGCCTCTACGCGGCGACATGCTGGGCAACCTCTCCGGGTGACTCTGCAAGCACCAAAAATGCGGCAAACAGCTTGAGCGCGGGGGGCCGTGCTCTTGTGCGCTGCAGGGCGCGGCGGCGGCAAGGACTGCTGCTGCGGCGGCGGCGGCGGCAGCGGTGGCGGCGCCTGCCTCCTGTCGGGGCGCCATTGTCATCCAGGCACTGCATCTTCCACGACAGCTGGCAGAAACCTGCAGCCGCTGTGGCGAGATAGACATGGCAGCCGGGCTACGAGACGCCAGCGGTCCGACGGCAGCGCGCTCGATCAATCTCACCAGCGTCTTAGCTGAATCCTTTGGGTGACAACGACCGCGGATGGCGGAGGCGCTGAGATTCACGATGCGCCGCTCGAATGGCGCACCCTCTGCTGCTCACACCTGGACGGCAAGCAACTAGAGGCCGAGAGCGATGCAACAGGTGCGCCGCATCCAATCGGCGCAGCTGAGTGCCCGTCCATGCTGGGCAGCGGCCGGCGTGCTGGGCTGTCGGCGGCAGTGCGGGTGGCGGCCATCGCGGCGGGGCGCAGCTGGCTTGTTGTCCCTCCTCCCCTTTCTGAAGTGCATCATTATCATTCAAAGCGCTCTATAATTCCGAGATTTGGGTCGGCTGTGCCATGTGGGCACGCTGGCTCAACGGCAATTGGTGGCAACGACATTGCCCGAACTGCAGCTTCAAATTGCAGCTTTATAATAGATCACTGCATTCCATCCGTGTCACGAGCCAAGAGCGTCGGGCGGCCTGCCCGCCCAGACATCAGCAGGCCAGCACAGCGTGCATGTGATGGCTGCCGAAGCGTACTGGCGGCATGACTGGATGGCTGGCGGCGGCGCGACGCGCCGTCACATGGCAGCTGAGCCTTTTGTTCGCGCACTTCGCGGCTTGTCTCCGACAGCCATGCGGGTCACGACGGTTCTGGTGGCAGTGCTGGCGGCCTGGAGCGCTGCCCCCGCAGAGGGTTCGCGGCATGTTGCCGCCCATGCGCCCTCTTTGCGCTCGAGCGCAATTGTGAAGGTGGGTGTGTTCATATGTTCGCTCGGCGCTACTTGCGGGGACCCGTGTGAGCGGCGCCACCGCCGCCGGTCCTGCCGCACACCGCCCCCCTGCTCAGTCGCCGTGCGTCATGGATCTGTGCTCACTGCACCATGCTGCTGCCCCTGCCTGTGCAGCAGCAGCACCGCAACCTTCAGGCGGTCAATCCCGAAACCTGGGCCAGTGCAGGCTCAACGTACGAGCCGGTAGCCGGCAAGGGTAAGCCCACTGCGTGCGGTGGCAGCTGGGCATGCGACTGTGGTGCCAGCGGCACCCAGGCTAAGCCCTTTCCCGTGCCCCCACTGGTGCCTCGTGCCGCCCCCACTCCTCACCCTGCACGATTGCCAGGTTCCTGGGAGGCTGGCGGCAGCACAGGGTGCATCCTGGTTCACGCAAACCTGATGAAAGGAGGTGACGTGGTGGGCTGGTCGGTGAGCGGGGGGTGGCGGGGGGGCGCAACAGGTTCGGCTGCTCCCCTTGCCTCGGCCTGCTGCCCTGCCCACCGCGTTGCACCTGCCCTCGCTTGGGCCACTTCCTGTTGCGGACACAAGTTGCCGCTGCTGCCTGCTCGACGCGCTGCCGCCGGCACCCTCGCTGCCGCCGCCGCCACCGCCGCCTCTCCCCCGCCCTCTCCCCCGCCCCTTGCACGAGCAGAGCCGAAACCAGGGCCCAGACGGGCAGGACTTCGGTTCAGTTGCCTACAACGCACAGAGCAAGACGTACGAGACGCTCCTGGATGAGTGCGGGGTGCACGGGCGCGGCGACGACAAATGCCGAAACGCATTTTGTGGCGGTGAGCAGGGGGCGGGGAGCGGGATGGTGGCGGCGACGGTGGCTGGGCTGTCGCGCTGTGCCTGCAAGCAACCCAAGACGTGACCACCACCCACGCCTGCATTCTGCACGTTCCATTCTGGTGCATGCAGCCCAAACCACCACCGCCCTGAGCGAGGTGCTGCTGTTTGGGGGCCACGCCGACGACATTCAGTGGTTCCGGCACTACAGCCATGGCACGAGGGACCTGGAGGTGTGTGTGGGGCAGGGAGCATTTGGGGGGGGGGGTCGCCGTGGGCATGGGGGGCGACGGCGCGTACTAGTAGGCGCGCCAGGTGTTTAGGCATGCCGCGCCGCTGTTGCCTTGGGGACGTGCGCGGGAAGCGGGGGATCGTCAAGGAGGCAGCAGGGCAGATGCAGAGGAGTCGGGCAGCGGTTTGGGCGCCGCATCCACGGCACGCCAGGCCTGCAGCTTTCAGTGCCACGCAGCCCTGCGCGCCCGCAAGTGGGATGGGAAAAGACAAGGAGGCAAGACGGTTGCTCCGGGCCCCCAACCCCTGGCCTGGTCGCCAGAGATGAGAACGTGTTTGCCTGTGGCTCCCTGCGTGCCAAGGTGCCTCTGTCCTCTCTGCCCCCGAATTTCAAATCGTACTGAACTGCGTGCCTTCAGGTCAAGAAGATGAGCTCTGGGCGGTGGTACCCTGGTGTGGTGACGCTGCCAGACGGAAGAGTCATGGTGAGGCGCCTGCTTGCTTGGTTGGTCTGGGTGGTGGGGGGTGGGAATGGAGGCAGGCAGGGGGGAGCGCGGCAGTGAGGCACAGCAGCCGCTCGTGCTGGGGCGGGGCTGGCACCCTCGACACGGCATGGAGAGATGACGGGACAGGGCACGTCGACTGTTCACTTAAGTGAGCTTGAGGTGCTGCCGCGCCCGCGAGTGGTTTGGGCAGCCTCGATGGCAGCGGGGAGGCAAGAAATCCTGCGCCATTGCGCACAGGCTGGGCACCTACCTACCCACCTACCTGGCTCTCGCCTGTTGCAGGTGGTGGGCGGGGTTAACGACAGCGGCAAGGCAGGCTACCACGTGGCAGATGAACCCGAATATGACAACCCCAGTTATGAGATTTACAACCCCAAAACGAGGTGCGGCTGCTCCGGCCTCAGTGATGCCCAAGTGTGAACCCATGCCTGCCGCCTGCCGGCGTGTGCGCCCGCCGTGCAGCCCCCTGCCGCACCCAAGTTCACCCATCTGCCGCACCCCCATGCTCACTCCTCTGCCCGCACTCGTTGGTCAGCCGTCTGCCGCCACCTCAACTTCGCCCCTCTGCTTTCCTGCCGCCGCAACCAGGTCCTTCAGCGGCGACCAGTGGGGCATGCGCGACCAGCTCAGTGCCGCGTTCCCCATCCACACCTACCCGGTGCTGGTTGTGCTGCCGGATGGGGGGCTGGCCATGAACGCAGGCAGCCTGCTGGTGCGTCGCCGGGCCTGCAGCGCGACACGCGTGTGCGCGCTGCCCGTCACCCCTGCATGGCGCGCATTCGCATGGCGCTCCTGCTGCCCAACGTGTCAGCCATCGCGCACCCGTGCCACACCTGTCGCCGCTCCCTTCCCGCCACCCTCAACGACAGGCCAAGTACAAGCAGGTGGACGAGGTGACGTGGGAGAAGGCGCACGACTACCCCTCGCGCCCCGGCCCGCCCTGGCAGTACCCGCAGACGGGTGTGCAACACCGCCGGCGTCCGCGTTTGCACGCATGTACCCGTGCTCGCACGCGTAGTGCCGTTGCGCTTTGAGAGGAGCGCAGAGTGCCCAGGCAGCGCCCGCAACATACGGCTGCTGGCTCCCCCCTTGCCCATCATGCTACACAAACATCAGCTAACCCCACTCAGTCTGCCCCCCGTGGCGGGGCGTGGGCCTGCCGCTGCTGATGGTCCCGCCCTCCGACCGGCTGTGGCTGCTTCTCGCCCTCTTGCGTCGCTTGCGCGTACCAGCACCCCACTCCTTCTGCACCCACCTACTGCAGGCGTGGGCCTGCCGCTGCCCATGGTCCCGCCTTATGATCGGCTGTGCCTGCTGGCGGCGGGGGGCTCGGAGGACGATGAAGCGGGGTACGGCGACCCGGCTTCCGACAGGGCGCAAGTCATCGAGGTGCGGGGCGGCACCTTGCCCCGCCTTGTGACTATGCGTGAAGGTGCAAGCTGAGCTGGCAGGCGCATGCTGCATGCCGCGGGTTTGTGTCGCTGCTTGGGCCGCACGCCGGGGCAGCAGCAGGGATCGGAGGTGGCAGGCGCGTGGAGGACAAAGAACGGCCGTTTTTTCCTTCCACCCTCCATCCACCCACCCCTGCACTGCCTGAGCATCTAGTACCCGCCCCCCCCCCTTCCTGCAGCTCACCGCCGGCCCTCAGGCCCAGTGGCAAGACGTCGGGCCCATGCCACACCGCCGCATCATGGCAGACGCAGTGATACTGTGCGACGGCACAATCGGCTTCTTCAACGGAGCGGAGAAGGGCCTCGCGGTGCGGGGGCTGGCAGTGCGAGGCAGGGGTCCGGCGAGGCCCCGCCTGCCTAGGTGTCTCGTGCCGCTGCCGCCGACGACGACTTTCCCTGCCGCCGCTGCCGGGTGCCGCCGCTGCCGCCGCTGCCGACTTTCCCCGCTGCCGCTGTCGGATGCCGCCGCTGCTGCCGCCGCTGCCACTCGCGTCTCAAAGGCGGGCCGTGCTCCTGCGACGCTCTCCTCCTGCAGGGGTGGTATGACAAGCCTCAAGAGGTGCAGCGCAGGGATGGGAGCAGCTGGTGAGAGTGGGAGGAGCGGGGAGGGTCGTGTCGAGGAGACGAGGCATCTTTCGCAGGTGGCAAGCAGCGCGGGGCACGACAGGTGGCGAGGGGCTGTGCGCCTTTGGCAGCAGGCCCCCGGGGTATGGGCACGGCATGCGCAGCAGCGAGTGTCGCATCTGCAGCTGGAGCCCGTGGAGCTGCCTGCAGCGCGCCCCCCGCTTGCCCCGCTCCTCTCCCGGTCGTGCTGGCCACGCCTTTCCGCTCCTGTGCGCCCTGCCCACTGCACCCGCAGGCACTGCGAAGAGAAGTGCAGCAAGGCGGAGAACCCTGTGTACGAACCCAGCATTTTCAACCCAGGCACAGGCGAGCCAATCGGCCGAATTGTGTCTTACTTTCGATTCAGTCGATCACAGTCGATCATCAATGCAAAGCATGTGGGGAGCCCTTAGCAGGGGCCCCACCGCGTGTCGATGGCGGGGTTGCACACGCACGTGCCGCCCCGCTGCGCACATCCAACCACCGCCATCCTCGCGCCTGCCTTCTCAAGCCCCGCCCCCCGCTCCGGCCGCTGTTGCTCCCCCAACTCGAAGCAGGCCAGTGGACCGCCAAGGGCAGCCTTGCAGAGATGGGCCGGCAGCGGCTGTACCACTCTGTGGCCATACTGCTGCCAGACTGCCGGGTGGGTGGGTGGGCAGTCAGTTGAGCTCCGTGGGAGGCGGGCTGAGCATGCTGAGCACGTTGAGCGGCAAGCACGGCAGATGGAGAGGAGGATGGCAATTGGCGGGGCGATCGCGATGCATGCAGGGCGGCGCACGCCGAGGAGGGGAGCGGGGATCTCACCCCCGGCCCGCTTCTGCGACTCTGTGCACCAGCACACCCCCTGCCCGCAACTCGCTGCGTCGACCACCGTGCACCCACTGCAGGTGCTCACTGCTGGTTCGGACGTGACTTGGGACAAGGAGGCAGAAATTTACAGGCGCGCGCATGTGGGGAATGGCGCGGGGGGGGGGGGGGGGGGGGGGGGGGACGCCGAGGGGGGACCGAGGGGGAAGCGCTGGCCCTGGGGGAGCCTGATGGGGGGAGCGGTGTGGGATGGTGTCAAGGGGGAGCGTGGTGATGTGGGAGGTGGGTAGGTGGGGAACGGCAGCCAGGGTGCCCCAGGCTGGGACGCCACATCCGGCTCCTCCCTGCCTTGCCTCCATGCACGCCCATCCTCTTCACTTCCTGCCTCCCTCCCACCATATCATCCCGCTGCCGCAGCCCGCCTTACTTCAGCCGGGGCCCTCAGCCAGTCATCACAGAAGCCCCCTCCTTCGTCCAGGCGGGGCAGAACATGACAGGTGAGTGGGCCGCAGCACCACTGGCGCCGCCGCCTGCGCCGCCGTTGGCAGTCGACTGCATGCGTGTGTATGCTGCCTGCCTCAGGCACGGTGCCGGCATCCACCACGTTTCACCGCCCCAGAGAAGCAGCCAAGCCTTGCATGCAGCGCCGCCACAGACGCCGTCGCCGCGCGTGCTGCGCCGCCCACGCTGCCGCCGCTTCCGACGCGTCGTGAGCCGCCCTCCTCCGCGTCCCTTCCCTTCCTTTCAAGCGCTTCGCATCTGTCTAACCACACGGAAAACATCCCTCCACCCGTACCCCACTGCAGTCAAGTACGCCAGTGCAGACCCAGTCACTCGAGCCATCCTCATCCGCACTGGCGCCGTCACCCACTCCACCCCCTTTGGTGCGTGTGCGTGCACACGTGTGGCGGGTTGGGGCGCTGCGGCCAGGCGCTGGCGCGCTGCACCGTGCTGGTGCTGATGCCTGCCTGTGCGCACATGCCTGTCAGCGTCAAGTTCCGTATGTGTCGCCGCCTGCTGCTCCACCTGCTCCTCAGGCCTCAGGCTGTTTGCTATCCGTTTCAGATACGCAATTACGCTTTGTTGAACTTGACTTCCCCCATTTCCACCCACCCATCCACCTACCTGCCTGACCACCCACCCACCCTGCAGACGCACGCGCCCTCTGGCTCGACTTCTCCTCTCCCGCCAATGGCACGCTCAGCGTGGCCACGCCTGCACGGCGCGCCGTGCTGCCCCCAGGGATGTACCAGCTCAGCCTCCTGTCCGACAAGGGGGTTCCCAGCACGTCGGCAGAAATATCCTTCCCGTGACCCCTCCATGATCGATCCCGTGACCCCTGATATCATGCTCGCTGGTAGTGGGGGCAAGGCGCATCTGCTCCTGCCGGTCCTGCTGTGCCGCCGCTGTATGTGGTACCGCTGCGCAACCGCTGCGCCGCCGCCGCCGCTCCTTCCCCGCACGCAGCAGGGCCCGCCTTGGGCTTTCATGCTGCTGCACCGTCTGTCCAAACGCCCTTGTACCTGCTCGCCGACGAGTCCCCGCCCTGCCTCGTTGCTTGGCGGGGGGCCCTGGCCTGCCGGGCGCCGCTGCCGCAATAATGGCAGCGCGGCCATGGCCATGGCGTGCACGGCACCTAAATAATGCCTGCCTCAGCCTGTGGCAGCACGCACGTACACTCCTCCTCTGTACTGCTGTTTGCATGCATTTATGCACCCTGTACGCTTACCTATGCACCACCAGGCCTACGCGCCTCCCACTCCGTGACCCAGTGACCCCTCTTCTCCCAACCCTAACCCCTTGCCTGCCGCGCCCAATGAGCGCCGGTCCTCCCTCACAACCCGCGACTGCCCGATTGTCTGCCTGCGCGCGAGGCATTGCTCGCGCCATGCGCACCGTTCACGCCCAGCCCACCCAGCTAAGTGTGCTCTAATTACGCCCTTTCAAATCTTCTGAACGTTCATCCCTTGTGTGCCCCTTTTGCGCGCGTCGTGCACACGTGTGCATGTCCACGCCGCATGCATGCGCCACCGCCACTTTTGTGCCACGCACCTCTGGCTGCTGGCATCTGCACCCTCCCTCGTGCCGCCAGCGGTGATCTTCAGCATTCAGCGCAAGTGCAACTCGTCCCTTCTGTTTATATCGCTCCAGGTGTTCCGGGCACGATTCGCAAATTATGAAACGAAGATGGCAGAGGTGGTGGAAGCACCGGCGCCAGCGGCGGCGCCAGAACGGCCCACCAGCCCAGCGTCGCCTGGGAAGCCTCCGGCCAGAAGCCGCACCCCTGGGAGCATTCCCGCTGCTGCGCTGCCGGCAGCGCCGCCAGCGGGCGGCCTGCCTCCAGGTGCTGGATGCATGCGTCGCAGAGCTGGGTCCAGGAGGGTGCCGCAACCCCTTGTTCCCCCCCCTCTGCTGCTGCGGCAGCAGCTGCGGGCCGGCCCGGGGTCGCCGCATGGCCTTGCGCCGTGTGTGCTGCTGCTGCTGCTGCTGCTGCTGCTGCTGCGGGGCGCGGTGCAGCGTGCGTAGCAGCGGGGCCTGGGGAGAGGTACATCCTGCCCATGTCGGTGAGGGTGCTGGTGGTGACGTTCATGAGGGAGTTGCTGCTGCCTGGTGGTGGTGGGTGGGTGGGTGGGTGGGTGGGTGGGCGCAGGGGAGGCAGGCGTAAGAGCGGGGCCCAGGGGGAGGCCTGGCCACTTCCAACCGACGACGCCATTGAGCGCACCCCCAAACGCACGCAAACAAACGCAGACGGACGCTCGGCGCAGGCTGACGTCTCGACAGACGCCTCCCTCCGTTGGGAGACACTTCCGCAGTGCCCGTCCAGCTCACCCAGCCAGCCGGAGGTCTCCAGGGCAAACCAGGCGTAGCGCGCCACCCAGGGGTCGCCATCCAACAGCGGCAGTACGCGTGCCTGGGGCCGGGGCGGGGGAGGGGTGACTGGGCGGGTCGGTCGGATGGCGGGGTGGGCAAACTGTGGGAGCGCTTGGGTGCTGTGAGCAACCCAAGTTGCAAACAGCACCAGCAGCGGCGGCATCAGTGGCAGCGGGGCAGCGGCAGCGGCGGCACCCACCATGAACCGCCAGCTCACGGCGTCGGGCCCTCCCGGGTTTGAGCAGGCAAACTCGGTCAGCCAGATGGGCAGGCCATACTTCCTGCGCAGGACAAGAGAGCACAAACAGGCAGGGTGGGTGGAGGGGGATGCAGGCACCGCTGGAGACGACGCCCTTCAACAATGCGCGGGAGCATCCGGGGTTGACGCGCTGCCCCTTGGCACCCCAACTGGTTAAGTATGCAGGTGAAGTCAGCCTGAGACTCTGCCTGTAACGCTGCACGCCCGCACGCAGCCGGCAGAAGCAGGCAACGCGGGCACGCGCCGTACCCACACGCAAAGCCCATCCACCTGCACTGCTTGAGGTAGGCGAGCAGCCAGGTGGGGTTGCAGGAGTACAGGTGCGTCGCCAGGAAATCTACTCGGCAGCCCTTGCAGCTGCGAGCATCAGCACGCGGGGCGGGACGGGGCGGGGCGGGGTACCCCATCGGTGGGCCGAGCAGGGGCAAGCGGTGTCCGGAGGGTTGGTGTCGAGCTGCACAGGCAGCACCAGGCAGCACCACGAATGCAACTCCTCTTGCAGCTACCTCTGCGGTGCCCTTCCAAACGCTCTGCACGCCCACGCCACGCCACGCCACGCCACGCCACGCCACGCCATGCCGTGACCCAGCCCTGCATGCAACCAGCGCCGCTACTGGCAGCCACTCACAGCGCAAAGAACCGATCCCACCACTGGAAGGGATCCGGTTCCAGGCACTCGGCGCCGCAGGGAGCCGCCGCGGGGCTGCCCAACCGCACGCCCAGTGCGTCGGCAGCCGCCTGCAGCCGCGGCCACAGCGCCTGCGGGCGGGGCGAGCAGGCGGAGCGGACGCCGGTACCGGAGCAGGAAAAGAAAGAAAGAAATAATGCACCCTTGGGCGTGGATTGAGGGAGCCGGCGGGGCTGGGCGGCCCTCAAAGAGGGCCATGCCCCACCAGCTACCATCCGGAGCAGGCATGCGCAGCGACGTGCAGGGAGGGGGAGGGGCGACGTGAAGCGGCGCGAAGCGAGCCACATGCAGGCAAGCAACATCCGGTTGCTAGCCCCAGCACTACGGTAGCCCAGCAGCACTTCTGCTCACCCCAACGCTGTGCACCGGCACCCCCACGCGGCGTCAGGTTGGCCTGCTTCTTGTGGTTTGGCTCGTTGAACCCCAGCACCACCCGGGCGCCGGGCTGCGCCTGCAGAAAGGAGGGGAGAGGGTGTCGAGGCGGTGTGGCGGGTCGTGTTCAGCCACGCACAAGCTTTGTCAACCCCCCACCGTGGGCGTCCCCTGCGGCACACAGCGCGTGACCTGCCTGCGGGAAGGCTGCAGCAGCAGCTGCAATGGCCGCCGCCGCTGCTGCTGCCGCCGCCGCAGCAGCCGCCGCTGCTGCATGAAGGGTGGGGCTGCCATATTCTTCAGACGGAGCGCACGAGCGCACTTCCTGACCTGCGCAGCCAGCTGGTCGATGCCCCAGCTCCCCCACTGCATGGGCGCAAAAGACAGCCCAGCAGCGGCGGCAGCAGCGGCGGAGGCGTTGTCGCCGATGTGGGGTCCCCTGGCACTTTGTGAGGGGAGGGGAGGGGTCGGCTGAAGGTAGGGGCACTGAGCACAGACAGGGGCCCCAGCGCTGGGTGGTGCCGCGGCATGCATGCCCGGGCAGTGGCCGCGGGGACGGTGCGCAAGTTCGAGCCGTGCCTCTTACCAATTATAGTACCAAGTCAGCCCGTTGAGTGCTCCGATCTCGGCCACGGTCAGCCCCCAGCCCACGCCACGTTTGTGCAGGCCACATGGGCCGTCTGCCGCTGCAGTGGTGCCGCCGCGGTCGCTATCGCCGCCGTCGCCGGCCTGATAGAGCGCAGTTTGCGCGCCGACATCGTTGCCCTGCTGCATTGGGCGCATTTCACGGCATTGCAGCGCCGGCAACAGCATCAGCGCGCACAACACGACGACCGCGACTCGAGGCATCGCGGGAGGGTTTCGGCAGGGGCTTTGGGCGCCCAAATGTCGACGGTCAGGTACCACAAGGCCACCAGCACCACGATCATCCCGTTTCGGGGCCAGGATGCTTGCCGCGGCGGCAACGGACGTCGCCGGCCCTGCTTTCCACCCTTTCAATGCCGCCAAGTGTTCACCATTGCAATGAGCAACCATGACAGATGTATCAGAAGTGTAAATGTAGCATATCAATGTTTAAATGCATTTATCACGTCCGACGTTGACCATATCCGCGCCGCAGGTGTGCCGGCGGGGACTGTGGGCAATCAAGTCGCACACCCCCACCGCCAGCCGCAGCTGCGCAGCGGCCTGGCGCAGCGCCGCGGCCTCAGCGCCCCGACACACAAAGCCTCCGACGAAGAGCGCGCCTGCAGGGGCAGGCAGGCCGGAGGGAGACAGTGCTGCACGCGTTCAGGCAGGCAGGTAGGCAGGGGAGTGCCGTAATCACTGGCGTGCAGAGCTCGTGTGGTAGCACAGCTGCCCACGCACGCACGCTGCCATTCCCCCAGCACCCACCTGCCCAGCCGAAGGCTGCTCCCATGCAGCCCAGCAGCGCCACATAGGCGGCTCTTCCAAAAGGCTCACCGCCGCACTGCTGCTGCCACCAGGGCCCGAACAGCAGCGCGCCCGTGCAGCCGCAGCCGGTTGCCCACAGGCCCGCCGCGGCACGCACAAAGCGGCGCCTCCCCGCCGCCATCTCCGTCGCAGCCTCCTCTAGGGCAGAGGCCGCATGCTGGAAGGGAGCCGGCCGCATGCGCATCAGCTCAAGCGTG
This sequence comes from Micractinium conductrix, assembly GCA_002245815.2. Taxonomy (NCBI): domain Eukaryota; kingdom Viridiplantae; phylum Chlorophyta; class Trebouxiophyceae; order Chlorellales; family Chlorellaceae; genus Micractinium; species Micractinium conductrix. Next base: position 1,881,776 of record LHPF02000002.1, read on the forward strand.
CCGGCCAGCGCGCCAGGCGTGCCGAGCTGCTGCTGCTGCCCCTGCTGCTGCTGCTGCCGCTGGGGCGGCGAGCGCGCGCCTGTGGAGCGCCCGCCCACCTCCTGCCACTCCCCATCGCTGCCGCCGTCGGACCGGGTGGCGCCGCCGCTGCCGGTGCTGCCCGGCGCTTGCTGTGCCTCGTCCGCTGCACCCGCAGCCCCATCCTTCTCATCGTCGTCTGCCAAGCTGCTTTCGCTGCCAAACCGCAGGGTCGCCAGCACACCCAGGTGGTCTGAAAATGAGAAGCCTCGCCCGGTTTCAGCCAGCGCCAGCTCGGCGCTCAGCGGCTGCCCAGAGGTCAGCAGGTAGTCGATGCGAGCAGGGCAGTGGCCCGCGCCCACGGCTGCAAGGCAGGAACACGAGGCGGGGCAGAGGGTTGGGTGGGTGCCGGGGGGCGAGGAGCTCCAACCGCGCGAGGGGATGTAGGCAGACGGCGCAGCGGCAGGCCACGCCAGCTGGCCACAGCCTGCCGCACGCATTCCAATCCACGCTGCTTCTACGGCCTCAATCCATGCCCAACCCCCCTCGCCCTGCCCGCACCCAACTCACTGGTGAAGCTGCTCTCCAGCGCGTTGGCTGTCGCTCCCAGCAGCAGCGGCTGCGCGACCGCCCAGGAGTCACGCAGCGACGGCAGCAGCGCCTGCGCGCGGGTGGGCAGCGAGCGAGGGCACCGTGTGGGCGACAAGGTAGGGGGCTGTGCAGCTGCAAGGGCAGGGGGCAGGCGTGACCCCACGGCCCACCACATCCAGCACCAAAATTGCCACCCGCCTGCCTGTTAACCCACCTGCAGCAAAGAAAACTCGAGCGTGTCGGGCGTGGCATTAAAGTCTCCCCCCAGCACCACCCCAGCCACGCCGGCGGAGCGGCTGCGCACAAACGCAGCAAGCTCCAGCACCTGACGGAGACGAGGGGACACAGAGCGGGCGTGAGCGGGTTTGGGCAGCAAGGCGATGACCAGCAGGGTGCATCATATGTTGCCTTGCTTACCAGCCAGTGTTGGGGTGTGTCGTATGATGCCGCAGGCGCAACAGCCGATTTTCTCTAAAAATAACACTCCGGTTGTGCCCGAGGGAGGCGCACACACCCCTGAGCTTGGTGCACCCACCTGCAGCAGGCGCACGCCGGCCAGCCCGTCGCGCGGCAGGCGGATCTCTGGCGGAAGTCCGGCGGCGCCATGCTGCCAGCGCTGAGCATAGTTGGCAGAGAGGTGGGTCTGCGGACGAGACGGCAGGGGGAGGGGCCGCACGATGCGGGCTGGCTGAGAGTGCGGTGACGGACGGTTGCAGTGATGGCTGCTGCCGTGTACGTGCATGCCAGAGACAGCTCAAGTGTGCACCACTGCGCGCTCAGGCAGCCCGGCCGCTACGCGAAGAGCCCAGCCCCCACACAGGGGGGCAGCCAGCCCCACAGCACCCACGTTGAAGATGGACAGGCGGCCGCACGGCGCCGCCACCGCCGCCCAGCCCACGCCTTTGCCGGTCAGGTAGTCGCCTTGCAGCAGGGCGGCTGGGTCGCCGCGCGCGGAGTAGGGGTGGAAGGCGGTCTCCAAAACGGGGAAGGCGCTGAGCAGCAGCAGGCCCGGGCCGAGGGCGCCACCCTGGAAGTGGGCCGAGTGAGGGAGCCGCCCCTCTGCGCCCGCCTGGCGCAGCGCCGCCACGTCTTCGCCGCACCACACCTCCTGAAGCAGCACGATGTCTGCGGGGCAGGTGGGCCTGCGGGGCAGGGGGAGGGGGGCACCGCGACCGGTGAGGCTGAGGCAGCCGCGGAAGCGGCAACGCAGCGCCGGCGGCACTGTATTTCAACGCTTGCCGACCTGCGTAGATAGTCAGCCAGAGCCGCCATGCGTTCCGTGCGCCGCTTGCTGACCAGCCAGAGGCCCCACGCGTTCAGCGTGGCGACTTTCAGCGGCCGCGCCAGCGCGTGCTCGCCGCCCATCGTCATAGGGCTGCTGATATGCTAGTATAGTAGATTTGTGGTGAGCACAGAGGCAGCAGACGGGCAAGGCGCGCTTCCAAAAGGCCCACATGAGCCACTGCCGCCGCCAGTCGCGCGCAGCGCCGTGCTGCCGCCGGTCAAACACAGGTGCCCTACCAAAGGGCTCACTCCTGATCTGCTCAAGGCTGTGCAGGCAGCGGTTTACAGCGCTAAGCTGGAGCTTCTTTGCACCGTCTACAGCACAGACTCGCGTTCGTCGTCGCGCCTGCCCTGCCTCTCTCGTCTCCCGGCTCGCCCGGCTCGTCTGCGCTTCAGCAGCCCACGAGAAGCATCAGGCACAGAGCGCAGGGGGCGCCGTCGCAGCCGCCCCCTGCCGCCCTTGGCCCGCCCGCCGTTGGGTCGCCGGTGGCACGAGCTCGCAAGCAGCGGGCGCCAGCATGCCGGCTTGGCTAGACAAGATCAAGGGCGGCCTGGGGCTGGCTGAAGAGGAGCCCGCAGAGCAGACCCTGCTGCAGCAGCTGGATGAGGCCACCACTCTCGACCGCACGCAGGTGCGACAAGGCGGTGGGTGCCGGCGTGCGGGCCTCCCTCCGCCCCTCCCCGTGCACCGTCGTGCCCTCGGCTGCCGCCCGGAACTAACAACATGTATTGTTCCTCTCATTGTTCTGCAGCGCGTGATCGGCTTTGCCACGTGCGTGGGCATCGGCCTGCTCCTGTCCTTCATGGTGCGTGTCGGTGGTGGGGACCACCTGGGGGAGGGGAGGAGGGAGGGGGAGGAGGGGAGGCAAGCAGCCAGGGGGGAGGTGTGTGTGCAAGCGCAGCAGCTGCTGGCAGGCCGGCGTGCACCCCACCGCCAGGACCGCTGTCGCGCTCCCCAGCGTTGCCGCGCCTGCGTCGTCCGGCCACGCTGCACGGAGCCCACCCAGCCAGCCTCCTGCTTGCGCCGCGCCCCGCTCTTGCGCCACACTCGACTCCCGCCATCCCTTTACTCTCGCCGCCCTCCCCTCCCCTGCCGCAGGCCCCCATGTTCATCTTCCGCCCCACCAAGTTCGCGGCCATCTACAGCATGGGCAGGTGGGCGGTGGCGGCGAGGGCGCGCGCAGGCGCTGGTCAGAGTCGAGCGGGTTACAGGGAGTTGGGGCGGCAGTCCCGCGCACCCAGCCGCGACTGGCCCCAGGCCGCCCTCCTCACATCTCACTCCACCCCGTCCTCTCTCCCCCCTTCTCCCCCTCTGCTGCAGCATCCTGTCCATGTGCAGGTGGGTGGGTGCACGCGGGAGGGGCGCAGCAAGAGGGGCGCACCTCCTGCGGGGGAAACAGGGCGGGGTGGATGTCGCTATACGTGCGGGGAGGGCCACGCGTGGCGTGCCTGCCCGGTTTCACCCCCTCCTCTGCTCCATCTGTCAATCGCGAATCAATCAAATATAATCTGTTGATGGCCCATCTGTCGCAGCACCCTCTTCCTGATGGGACCCGCCAAGCAGATGAAGCGGTGCGTGGGCTGCAGCCGCTGCAGCACGGGGCCGTCGCTGGGGCAGTCGCTGGGGCGTGGGTGCTGGGGTTGTTTGCTGTCGGCCCCGCAGCGCGCTCCCTGCCTTCCTTGTTTGCTGTTGGCCCGGCGGCCTGCCGCTCCTTGTGCCCATCCCCGCCCTCGCCCCACTGCGCTCCCCCCCCCCCCACCCCCCTGCCCTCTTGCGCCCTGGCCGCAGCATGTTTGACGGCCGGCGATGGCCCTCCACCTGCATCTACCTGTGCGCGCTGGCGCTGACGCTGGTGTCGGCGCTGGTCTTCCACTCGATCTTCCTCTGCCTGGTCTGCATCGTGGTCCAGTTCTGCGCGGTGGGTGCCCGCTCCAGCCTGCCCGCACGCACGACAGCGTTCCATGTCGAGCGCCGTGCGCAGCGACTGAGCTCCGCTGGGCCCTCGCTCGTTTCGTAGTGTGTTTCGATTCGCAGTGCCTCCCCCCCTTCTGCAGATGCTGTGGTACTCCGCCAGCTACATCCCCGGGGCGCAGGGCTTCATCCTGCGCGCCGTGGGCCTCCCAGACCCAGACGCCGCTGGATGATCTGCAATGGCGGCGGCAGCGGCGGCGACGGTGCGCCAGCAGCGGCGGCGGCAGCAGCAGGCACTCCCTTCTGCAACCCTCTTCTGTAGGCACGCCCTGGCGCCATGGTTACAAAATTGGATTCATGCTTTCCATGATTTTAAACTGTTTGGGTGTTACTTTGGGGCTTGCTGCGCGCAGGCCGGCAAAATTGGGTCGTGAAGGCAGGCAGTCGGAGGTCGTCGGGGGAATGAGCAACAAAAAGGATTCAAACGGCAGGGAAGGCAGGAATGCTATCTATAAGAACTTGCACAGAGCGGCACTGCTGCGCACGTACATCAGGCAGGCGCACACAGAAGGGCGTGGGGGGTCAATGGGGTAGGGGCGTGCGTCAGGCATGGACACGAATGAATGAAGGCGGCATGGTGCTGCTGACACGCATAAGCAATTCTGGCGGCCAGGGCGGGCTCTCCAGCGCAGCACAGGGCTAGCAGAGCGGTGCGAACGTTGACGCCACGCCGCTGCACGGCGGCTCCTGCTGACCGTGCAGTCGGGTGGCGCGCGCAGGCACGCGCCAGGCTTGCCCGCGCTGCAGGGGCACGCACGAGCTCACGCGGCACCACTGCGCTGCAGCTCGCGCTGAATGTCGGCGAGGGTGCGGCGGTAGTCGTCCGTCTGCAGTGCAGGGCCAACAGCAGGGGGGGAAGCCGTCTTGAACCTGTGCAGCGGTAGTGGGAGGGAAGCTCGCGGCACCACCCCAGCGAAAAGCATCCTGTCTGCGCAAAAGGCAGAGAGACGGGGGGCGTGCATGTACAGGCTAGGAATGCATGATCCCCTGCGTGCACGCTGCGGCGCTGACGCGCGCCAGAGGTACAGTCCTCGTGCTGCTGGAGCCGGGCACAACACAATGTCACGCCATCTTGCGCCGTTTGCGCCCACCTGCTCAAAGGCGGGGTGCCGCTCGCACGCGACCAGCATGCACTCGAGCGCTGAGCGGTGCTGGCCCAGCTTGAGCAGTCCTTCCACCTGCAGCAGAGCAGGGTAGGTGCGCAGGTCGATAATGGCAGGCAGTGCACAAACCCAGCAGCAGCAGCGTCACGCTGCCACACCCAGGGGCCAGCTGCTGTCGCATACAAGGTGCAGGCCCCCCCTCAGCATGGTGACATTTCCATAACGCACACCCTCCCTTTACCAACTGCTGGCAATGTACTGCCCCCATCCCACCCCACCCCACCCCACCCACATACACACACACGCCCACCCACAGGCGGGCGCCGCACCTGGCGGATGGCAGCCGTGGTGAAGCCTGGGGGGCAGCAGGCGGCGGCTGCGCTGGCATCCTCCAGCGCCCCCTCCGCGTCCCCCAGCTCCAGCCGCACGCCGCTGCGGTTGGACAGCAGCAGGTGGCGCCCCGTGGGCGGCTGCGCGGTGGTGGTGGTGGTGTGTGTGGGGTGGGGGGGGTGGGGGGGGGGGGGCAGGGGGTCGGCAACAGCGGGGCGGTGAGGGTCGGCGAGCAGGGAGTGTGGCATCTTGGTAGTGGTGGTGGTGGTGGTGGTGGTGGTGGTGGTGTGTGTGTGTGTGTGTGGGGGGGGGGGCTTCTGCAGGCCGACGAGGCGCCAGGCCATGCCCAGGCACTGCAAGTCCTCCAGCCTCCCCCTGTGTACTCCCCACATCCCGCCCTGCCCACCTCGAGAGCCAGCCCCCGGCTGTACAGCTCTGCAGCCTGGGCCAGCCTGCCCCGCACCGCCGCCGCGTTGCCGGCCAGGCGCAGCTCCGTTGCGCGCAGCAGCACCTCGTCCACCGGCGCGCCGCACACCTGGTGGTGGTGAGGTGAGCGAGAGGCACGGCAGGCTGCCTGTCAGAGACAGTACCGGCAGGAGCGTGGAGCTGCCTCCGTGCCCCACCCCCACACCCCGTTGCACAACAACTCGACACACCCTGCCCGCTAATCTAAGGCAACGGCCACGCCCCCCCTCCCCCCCCCCCCCCCCTCCCCCTCCCCCGCCACACACACACACCACCCACACACCCCACCCACCCACCCACCCACACACCCCACGCACAGGACCACATACCTCACGCAGGAGGTCGGCCATGCGGCTGGGGGTGCCCACGTGCTTGAGCACCAGCAGGCGCGTGCCATCCAGCGGGATCACAGCCACATTGGGCCCGTTGCTGCAGCAGCAGCAGAGGCAGGGCGCGACCCACGAGGGCTCCTGTCTGAGCCTGCTCAGCCTGCAGTCGTGCCCTGGCTATCGATTCAACCGCCACTGCCGCCGCCCCCAAACGCGCTCTCTCATGGTGTCTGCATGCGCCCAGCCAGCCTCGTCTCGCCGAGGCAGTAGAGCAGCCGCGGCGTGCACGCTGGGGTCGCCACAGCACCGGTACGAGCACCGTCAGCCTCACCCGCACTCGCTGAGGCAGCCGCACGTCTGCACCTCAATCTGAGGGAGTTGCAGGTCCTGGGCGAACTTTGCGATCTGAACGTGGTAGGGAGGGGAGGGTGTGTGTTGGGGGGGCAGCGAGGGGGAGATGGTGCGTGGCACAGGGAGTGAGGGAGACAGACGGGTGTTGGGGGCAAGACTTGGCCCAAAAATGCAAGCAACAAGCGTCCAGAGCAACAAGGCGTTAAAAGAAGGTCCGCACGGGAGGAGGGGTGGCAAAGAGGGGGGGGGGGGAGGGCACCCATGATGAGCGTGGGTGCTGCCAGCCACAACCCTCGGCCAGTCCAACCCGCCACCCAGGCTGCGCGCACCTGCGGCGATCCCTGCTTCTTGCAGACCTTGCCGGTGCACACCCGCAGCTGAAAGGCGGTGCTGGCCGCCACCGCTAGCGCTGCGGGCATGCTCGCCTGCAGCGGAGCGCGGCGGGCGGAGGCGGCGGAGGCGGCACGGCAGCGGCGCTGCTGCGCTCAGCACACCCGGCCGGTATCCGCAGCAAGCGGCGCGCCGGCACCAAGCCGCTGTTTGCGTGTGTGGACCGCCCGAGTGGCTGCCCGTGCTGCCAACTCTCAGGGCGCTTGCTGTTTGCGGCGCTGCGCTGGGTTGTACGCGGTCTGTGCTCAAGAAGGCGGCAGGGCAAACAGCTGCCGGCGTTTGTGGGCGTGGCACCATGGCAAGGGGGGCGGGGCCGCATCTTGCCGCCACGCGCACCTTGCCGCCTGCTGCGAGCGAGTGCCACCTGCCGCGGGGCGCCTCCGCTACACGAGTGTCCTAGAATCCCCTGACAGCTGTGCGGTTGGCGGAGGCATCCACGGGCTGCCTGCACCTGCCTGCACCACCTGCAAAGTTGGTTTCGCAAATCTCAACAGTCTGCAGTGCTCTCCCGCCGGTGCAAGCAACATTCACAGTGCCACGTGCGGCCGCGGTGCGGTGCAAGATACAAAGGGATGGGCACACAACAGGGCGGGCCATCAGTTAGGGTGGGGGCGCGTGAGATCAGGGAGCGGCGGGTGCACTCAGGGGGCGTACCTGCTGCAATGAGTCGGGGACAGGTGGATGGCAGTGCGTTGGTATGTGGGTGTGGGGTGGGGGGGGAGGGCGCGCGCACGCAGGAGAGAAAACGAAAGGGGGGAGAAGATGTGACACAAGCAGATAGGCAAGCGAGTCAAGGGGTCGCAGCACGAGGTGGTGAGCAGAAAAGAGGCAGGGCGCCGCGCGCCCGCCCGCATCTGCACAGCGCTGGTCCAGCCGTCATCCTGCCTGCCGCTCTTGCTGGTGGTGGTGGTGGTGGTGGTGGTGGTGGTCTGCCGCCGTGCTGTCGCTGCTGCGCCGCAGGCTGCCGCGCTCCAGGCCGCTGTCTTGAGGGCTGATGCTGTTGGGCGAGAGGGAGCCGCCTGCGCCGTGGTGCATGCTGCGGTGGGGAGCAGCGAGGGAGGGAGGGAGGGAGGGAGGAAGGGAGGGGAGTGAAGTCCCACCAACCAGCGTCCAGCGGCGGAGCGAAGCCGCGTCCGCACACGTGGCGGCGACTTTGGTCTGACAGCTGCGCTCGGGTGGCACGGCGCCGCACCCCCTCGGATCCTCCCCACCACCACCAGCAGACCACATCTTCAACCCCCGCCGTCAGTCTGTGACGGTCCAGCGACTGACCACAAACAGACGCACATGTAAGCAGCTCACATCACACACGCAACAATGTACTCCCACCCCACCCCGCCCACCTGCTGTTGTTGCTCATGGTGGCGCTACGGTCGTAGCCACGGGGGTTGATCGCCTTTGCTTCTCTCACAAACTCGTTCAGCCGGTTGTACACAGGAGTAAATTCGGGCGGAGGCTGCACGCGGCACTGTGGCGGGCGGTGGGGTCGGGCGGGGCGGTTAACCGGAGGACGAGGGGAGGGTGTGAACAGCGGGCATCAGACGAGGAGGCAGACGGGTGTGGCATACCCCGATGGCGTGATCTGGCTGCTGCTGCACGCGGCACTGTGTGTATGAGGGACGAACCGGGCGGGTCGGGCGGCGGTGAAGCGCGCGGTCGGGGCTGAAAAGCGCGCCGCCGCCGCGCGCGCCCCCCCGCCGCCGCGCGCGCGCGCCCCCCCCCCCCCCCCGCCGCGGTCCTGCTCCTCGCTCACCTGCAGCACCTCCTGTGCATCGAAGTTGGGCCCGTACAGCGCTTGGTTTGTTGCGAGGTCCAGCCCAAAGGAGCCGCCTGATAGGGACAGGAAGGGTTGAGGAACAGAGGTTGGGGCCTGGAGGGGAACGGCTCCGAGGGCGGGGAACGCCGGCAGAGCAGCCGGAGCCCAGAGAAGACTCATATGCCTCCTGAGCGGCGGCCGCCGCTGGGGCACCCACCTCGGCACGACAGGTCCACCATCCCCGCTTCCATGAGATAGTAGCGGGCCGCCATGCCGCCCTCCTTGTCGGTTTGCACCTGCAGATGGCAGGCGTGGGTGGGTGTGTGCGCGGGTGGGTGGGTAGCGGTATCGCCAGAGGATTGGGGTAGCCGCGGCGGAGAGAGGGGTTGGCTGGGAGAGGCGGCATGGAGGTGGTGGGCACGCGTGCGCTGCAGGGCACACTGCCGCCCCTCACCGACGCCGCTCCCGCACCGCAGCCCTCGCTGCCAACCTTGACACCTGCGGCAGCGTCGCCGGCCGAGCAAATTGCCAGCGGGCGTGCTCCCCACAGCCGCCGCACCGCCTGCCCACCCCCACTGTTGCGCTCGTGTGTTCTGTGCCGCCCCCTCCCTGCCTGCCCGCCCCGCCTGCAGCCCACCTGCGACGACGCTCCGGCCGACGAGGTCAGCAGCGGGCGCACGCGGCTGCCATTCATGTCCAGCAAGAAAGCTGCAGTGGGCGTGTGGGCAGCACACGACGCCAGTGTAAGCATCCCTCCTGGCCGTCAGACGCAGCGCGTGCTGCACACGCTGTACCGCCAGCCTGCTCTCGTCATCCCGCTTGCCACACTCTACCCTGCCCAGCCTCGCTCATGGAAGTGCCCTGCCGCCTGCTGACCTGCGCTTGCCCCCAGGTTGCGCGTGGGGCGCTGCACCGCCGCCAGCCCCTTGTCGTTCATAATTGCCAGGCACACGGCCTGCTTGTAGTACCCTGCGTGAGGTCCAGGGCAGGTGGGGCAAAGCCGGCGGCGTCGGATCAAAAGCGGTTGGCTACATTGTGCGGCCATCCATGAAGAGAGGCTGCGCATGATGGCAAGCCAGGGGGCTTCGCCTGTGCTTGGTAAAATCCGTCGCTTACGCGTGCCGACCCACGCCCCCCCGCCCCTTCCAAACCCACCTCCCACCAGCCCAAGGGGCCAGCTCTAGAGCGCTCGCTGCTGCAGCCAGCACCTCCCTCTGCCACCCCCCTCCTGGCCCGCCCCCCCCCCCCACACACACACACACCACCCACCCCTCAGGCCCCCCCCTCACCCCCCACCCCCCCACCTGCCGTCACCCCAAGGGAGTACGACGTTGAGCGCAGGAACACGGGCGCGGACCACAGCACGCCGCCGTCGGGCAGAGCCTTCTTGGAAATCAGCACAACCCTCTCCTTGGTGACCCCCAGGATGGCCCCCACTTTCTTGCGCCGCGCAAACGCCAGCGCCTGCGGGCGGCAGTGGGGGGGGGAGCAAGGTTTGGAGCAAGGTTTGGAGTTGTGGGGGGCACCAGCAGGGGCGGCTGTCCCAGCCTGCATCCCCCTCCCCTCCAACCCACTCCCCCCGGCTTCCCCCAGCCACCTGCGCCCCGGACACCGCCGTCTTGGGCATGGCTGGCAGCCGCACGATCTCCCGCCCGGAAGCATCTACGCCCAGAACCTGGCAGCGGGGTTGAGGGCATGTGCAAGGGACGCGTGGGACGCGCGCTCCGTGCTGTTGTCAGGCATCTGAGAGGACGTCGCATGTGCATGCTGGCCTGTCGGCCCAACAGCATCCGCGCCCAGCGCATGGCGGCGAGGCGGCGGTGAAAAAGAGCGGATGAAACGCAATGAGCAGCCGCAGTGGCCAGCGGGCCAGATGCTCAACAGCCCTCGGGCTGCCAGCATGCGCGCGGCGGCCGTCCGACCTGCTCCCCCCACCCATCCACCCGCACCTGGCTGGATGTCAGCTCATCCATGATCCACAGCACGTTCTGCATCGCCTTTTCCAGGACGCTAACCAGCCACTCGGGCCGACCCGGCGGCTGCGAGCAGGAGGGGGCGGTGTCGGCGGCAACAGCGGCAGGGCGGCGGCAAAGCCCTGGCACCGGGCTGCGCGGCTCCCCGGGTAGCAGTCAGCTCCTGCAATGAGCGCGACTGTCGAGCGCGGCGTGCTGTGGCGCTTAGCGACGCACCTGGCGCTCCGCCTGCATGTTGGCTGCGCTCGCGCTCCCGCTCGGGCCCTCCAAAGGCAGCGCGCAAGCAGTGGATGTCGTGCAGTGCAGTGCTCGGTGCTTGCAAGCAGCTGTTGGGGACGGGCAAAGGGGAGCACGCTCAGCGCGGTGCCGCCGGCAGCGGCACTGCAAACAAAGGACAGCAGAGCGTGGTTGATAGTCCTTCGCAGTGCAGTGCAGCTCGTCACGCTTCCACTCCCGTGTTAGACCTCGCCCAGTACCGCTCCGAAGACGAGATGACTGCAGTTGCATCATTGGACGGTTTCATTGCGACTGTCGCCCTGCCCCCACCGTGCCTCGAGCAGAATGGGGTTACACGCGAGCAGAGGGTCTTGGAAAACAGGTATTAAATGCGGCAGTGCAGGCATGAAATAGCACATACACACGCGCCGTACAGCACAGACGCCTCGCCAGCCAGCCGCCAGCAAAAGTACAGAGTGCCGAGGTGCTCGGCGGCGGCTGACGTGGGAAAGGGGGGGCAAACTAAAATTGTGTGCGGCGACTGTTAGCCCGCGGTAGCGCAGGAGGCGTGGCCGATAAACGAAACGGGGGAAATACTCACTGCGAGGCTCAGCCTCGCACGCAAGGGTTGCCTGCACCGACGGCGGCGGCGCCCGTTGGGTGGTGCGCCGGCAGTGAGGTGCGAGCGCGCCGCGCGGCCAGCTGCCACAGCAGCTGCCACGACAGGTGGCCTCACGCTACGCGACGAGCTTGCTCCTCACTGCCACTTTCCGCCGGTCGCGTTTCAGAGCTTCTTGCCAAAGGTGGTGGAGAAGGTGTCCTCCTGCAGGTCGACCAACACACACAGCGGAACACACAACGTAATCAGCTGTGCAGAGCTGGCAGCGCAGCACCGAGCGTCGCCAGGAGCGGCGACACCAGCGACGAGCACCCCCGCAGCAGCGCACGCCCCGTGACTGAACCGTAGAACTGCATACAAATGCATTGCGTGTGTGGCGCGCGTACCTTGGTGGGCTCGGTGGCAAAAAGCTTGTCGTCCAGCTTGGGGGCGTTGGGGTGGGCCTCCGCCCAGGTGGTCTTGACATAGTTCTTCCACGTGCCGGCCTCGCCGCTGAGCATGCTGCGGCAGGCGAGCGAGGAGGGCGGGGGGCGTGGTTGCGTGAGTCAAGCAGGCCGTGGCGGCAGCACCGCACATGCGTGCCGTCTTGTGTCGAGAAGGCGGCGGCGGCGGCAGGAGCAGCCCGGATGCTCCGAGGAGGGCAGCAGCGGCAGCAGGGCAGCAGCACTCACTTCTTGCCCACCAGGCCGCCCAGGCGCTTGAGCAGGTAGTCGCGGGGGATCTCCTGCACCAGGAAAATGAACAAAGAAGTGGGTTAGACCCAGTTTGCAAGATGGTGAAGTAAGTGGGTTGGTGGAACTGACGGCCAAGGAGGAAGACTTGGCAGTGGTGGCCCCACCTAGACTGCAAAGAAGGGCCTTGCTAGCATGCGGGCAGCGGTGGGAGGGACGCACCTGGATCATGCCGCCGGCGGTGGCTGCCACTGCGGTCGAGTTGTCCTTGTCCATGCTGGCCTGGCTCAGCAGCTTGAGCTGGCGGGGGGACATGGCGGGCACCTGCGAGCGGGGGGGAAGGGGGGCGGAGAGGGCCAGGTGAGAAAGGCAGGTCAGCCGTGATGATGCCTGCTTCTAAAGGCAAACGCATGCACAGGCGCCCCGCTCGCTCGCAGGTGCAAGAACAGCGTTGCAGCGCGGCTGCAACTGCACTTCAACGCGCTGTCCGCCAACCCAGCCTGTCGTCCGTGCGTCCCCCCTTTTGAACTTGCCTGGTGGACATCCAGGTAGGTCTTCTCGCCGTTGACCACGACGTAAGACTTGCCGACGCTCTGCAGGGGGGGGAAGCGGGGGTGCCATATCGGATGCTGTGCCAGGGGGGAGGGGGAGGGCCAACCCTAGGGCTGCCCCGGGCGCCGTCTCGACGTTGCGCCCCTGCTCGCTCGACTGAGCCCCCGCCTGCAATCAGTCAGCGGGGCAGCAGCAAGGCACCCCCCACTTACCACAAACTCGATGGAGGGGACGTCCTCGTTGTTCAGGTCGGAGGCCCAGTTGTGGATCTGCACAGATGAGGGTGAGGTCGTTTGTTGAAATCTACTGATTTGATTTGAAGGTCTGGGAGAGGGACAGCAGTCGCCAAAGGCCCAGTTGTGGATCTGCGGTGGGGGAGGTGCAGGTGTGGGGGTGGGGTTGCTTGTTTTGTTGCTGAAATGATGGGGCGGCGGTGGGGATTTGCTTGCAGGACTAGGGCGAGCACACACCTGCACGCCGGTGAAAACGGCGTAGTCGGCCTTGCTGGTGTCCACCGCCTTGGAGACCAGGTACTCCAGGTCAGAGGTGATGGTGCGCTCGGCGGCCTGGCAGTGGTGGGAACGGACAGGGACGTGTCAGGGAGTGGGGTGGGGGTGTGCCTTGGGTGGGGTGGCAGCGGGTTGCCCAAAATCATGCGCTGCAGCGCTCGGCGCGCTGCGCGTGGGAGGGTCCCACCGCCCGCCGCACCTTGGTGACGGACACCAGGTCGAGCTTGGAGGCATCCACGCCCTCGTGTTTCAGCCGGCGGGCCAGGCGCTGCTTCAGGATGGAGTACCTGAGGGAAGGGGGGGGGCATATTGTAAGAACAGACAGATGGGGGAGGAGGGAGGGAGGGCGCCAAGGGTGTGTTAAGCACAGGGCACAAGAAGAGCTGCTGTCGCGGCGGAGGCAGTCGGCAGAGCGGAGGCAAACACGGCAGCAACAGCGGCAGCGGAGACATCAAAGCCGAGGCGGCAGCAGCAGCAGCAGTAGCGGCAGCGGCAGCGGCAGCGGCCAGGGACTCACTCGGGCTCCATGGGGTCGTGCACGCCAGGGGTCTTCAGGTTGACTTCCAGGCCCTCGTCCTTCAGGTGGCTGCGGTGTGGGTGTGGGGTGGTGAGGTGGTGGGTGGTGGGGTGGGTGGTGGGGGTGGGGTGTGTGGGGGGTGGGTGGGGTGGGGGGGTGACAGTTTTGATTCAGAGCAGTGCTTAGAATGAAGTGACGCTGGATGCTTTGCAGCGGGGCCAGGGGCGAATTGAAAGGTGGGTTGCGTGTGTTCATCCAACACCCTCCTGCCCGACTGCGCGTGTGTCGAGCAGTGCCGCGCTGCTCCTCCTGCTGCTCTCAAAGGTGCAGACGAAGGGAGCGCCGCAGGCCCTGCGCACTCCAGCAATGCAGCAGCCCGCATGCAGACAGCACACACACAATGCAGCGACGGAGAGAAGCGCGAGCACACCTGGTGCAGGCGATGAGGGCGCCGCAGGCGGAGGAGGCGCCGGGGCGGTTGGGGCGGGAGATGCCACCCACGTTGCCTGCGCACGAGGGGTGGATTGGGAGGTTCCAGGCGGATGGTTGGATATATTGTTTTGACAGAAGCAGCTGCAGCAGCAGCAGCGAGCGGCGGCAGCGGCGGCCACCCACCGTCGGAGTCGATGGCGATGTGGGGGAAGGAGAAGAACACGTAGCGCTCCTTGCCCTGCGGTTAGGGTTGGGTTGGGTTGGGTTGGGTTGGGGGGGAGGGCACACAGGAAGGTGTGGGCGCGCCGCAGGCACTGCACGTTGCAGGCAAGGCAGGGGCGTGCAACGCAGCGGCAGCAGCGCGCGCTCCAGCAGCGCGCGCGCGCGCGGCTGCCCCGCGCTCACCCCCTGCACGGGCGAGTGGCTCAGGCCGGCCTTGATGCCAATCACGCCGCAGGTCAGCACTGCGGTTGGGGAGAGGCAAGGCATCAAGTTAGAACAAGAAGCCTTTGATGTGAGCACTGCCGAGTGCGTGCAACTGTCGTGTTGCCCCCCCCCCCCTAAAAGGGCAGCGGGGCGATGTGCGCGCGGAGAAGGCGCGCGGCGCCGTCGCTCGCTTACCCCTCCATGCAAGGCATGCGCGTGCGCGGTTGGTACCCCCCCCCCCCCCCCCCCCGCCGGTGGGTGCCAGGACCACTCACCGCCGCCCAGGCCGTGGGTGGAGAAGCAGGAGCCGAACACGGACTCAATCTTGTCTTCCAGGATCTGCAGGGAGGTGGACACGTCGGGGGCTCGGGGTCAGTACATGGTTGGCGGTTGGCGATATCAATCGAGCACGGACTCGCTCTAAGAGCTTGTGTTCCAGACTTGTGTTCCAGGTTCAAGTGAGAAGCCCTTCACCGCGTGTCGGGAAGGTGTAGGCACCCCGGAGGCCCCTTCTTGGGGACCCCCCCCCCCCCGCCTCACCATGCACGACTCGTCGCGGCACAGGTTGGACATGGCTGCAGGGCGGGGAGGGGCGGGAAGGAGGGCGGGACGGTGAGGCCGGGCAGAGGGAGAGCAGCTGGGTGCTGGGCTGGGCTGGGTGCGGAGCTGGGTGCGGAGCTGGGTGCGGAGCTGGGTTGTGGGTGCTGGGCTGGGTGGCCAGTAGCGGCGCCACCCAGCAGCAGCGGCAGCTGCCCACGAGAACCAGCGGCGACGATGAAAGGCGGCGGAAGCGGATGTGGCGGCGGCACGCGCTGGCACGCGCGGCTTTGGCGGCGGCAGGCGCTGGCAGGCAGAGTGCAGGCTATGGCGGAGGCTTTGCAGCGGCGGCGGCGGCGGCGGCGGCAGCCACGGCTGCGCACCGATGGAGTTGTCTCCGGTGAAGCCGTAGCCCGCCAGCGCCACCTCAACGCGGCTCATGTAGTCATCGACGGACAGGGCAGTGGGGAAGTGGGCCAGCACGGTCTGGGGGGGGGGGGGGGGGGGGGGGGGGGGCTTGAAGGCGGGTGTGGGTGGGGGAGATCTCTGTGGCGCCGGTGAGCCGGGCCAGCTGGGGAGATCTTTGGGGCGGTTGATTTGGCTGGGAGGGGAAGGGGCAGGTGCGGGCACGGCCCCACACCGTGGAAGAGCGGCAGGCACGTGCCGCTGAAGCGAAAAGCAGGCGGATCTTGAGCGACCGAAGCCTACCAGCCGTGACGCGCTATAGCACCGCCGCACTTGGGGCGTGCACCCACGACGCCTCCCCCACCCTCTTCCCGCCTCGCTGCACAGCGGCGGCTCGATTGATCCCCAACCACCGCTGGCAAACGGCGCTGCCATGAAACAAACGAGCCACACCTGGTGGCGGCCCACAAGGTCGGAGGAGACGCAGTCGGCGTCAGCATATGCGGGCTGCGCCGCCTGCTGCGCGGCGCGGCTGGAGGTGGAGTAGTTGTGGTGGCCCATGCACATGGTGCGCCCGCAGTGGCAGCGCGCGCACTTGTTCACGGCCTGCGCGCGGGGGGGAGGGGGGGGGGGGGGGCGGCGTGGGGGGGAGAGGTTTGCGGGCGGCGGCGGGCGGGGCGCCGGCGCCGAGCGCGCCGCAAGGCGAGTTCCTCCGACGGCGCGGGCAGCCGGGGGCAGGTGCTGGAAATGGTCGTCCTGACACCTACGATCATTTGAAAGCGCCCAAGCGCGAAGATCTGGGGGCTGAGGAGTCGCCCACTGTGCAGGTGGGCAGGTGGCGGACTCACCGACGACGCCGCACCGCCAGTCAACTGGACAGTGGTAGTCCGCGCGCCGAGCAGGGCGTGGCCCGAGGCAGTCCCGCCGGTGACATTGAACTCCGCCTGGCGGGCGAGAGTAGAGAAGAGGCGCTTTGAGGCGCGGGCACGAGACATTGTGAGTTTGCGAGGGAGGGCTGGGTGGGAGATCAGGTGCTCGCGCCTGTCTGGGGGAGGGACGAGGATGAGAGAGAACTGGCGGGAGTGATCGACCATCAACCTTTCCTACACTCCGCCCTCCCTGCTATGCTGCCACGTAGATTTCACGCTGACCTTGCCCTCAGAACTCTCCCACTCACTCAGTTCTCGCACACTTCGCCTTCACTCTTGTTGTCCGGGTCATAAAACAAAGGTGTGCAGGGCCTCCGATGGCTCAGAAACCATTTTGCACTTCCAACTACACCCACAGGGGGGCGAGCGGGCCCCCCTTCGTGGGCCGCGTGCGCTGTCTCGGGAAACACCGGCTCGCACAGGCCGGGAGGCGGCGCCCGCCAGGGGTTGGAGGTCTCTGGGGTGGTGGCTGGCGCCGGCGGCTCGTTGGCAGGCACCCCACACCGACGCGTCCCAGCCCTGCCCCTGTTGCGCAGAAGCAAAGATGGTGGCCCGCACTATCAACGAGACCCTCAACGTGGTGGAGCACACCCCTCCGGTCCACAAGAAGGTGCGGTGGGTGCTGCCGTGCACGGCGATGTGCCGCCGGCGTGTGCCGCCGGCGCCGCTGCGGGCGGCGGCGAGCGCCGCGAGCGCCATGAGCAGCCCGACTCCGATGCACGTTACAGGGGGTCGCCCTTTCACCTTCCCTTGTGCCTGATAGTGTGGCTGTGCCGCACGCTCCCCCTCGCCTGCCTGCCTCCCATGCCCTGCCCTGTCGTGGCCCTCCCAGCGGCGTTGGAGATTCTGTGCTGTACCTGTCGGGGTGCACCCACATATCGGGCGAGCTGGGGCCACCCGCCCCTGCCGTCAATGGCAGCCCGCACGCAAGCCCCGAACACTATGCCGTGCCCACGTCGCCCCTCTTTTGCCACATGCCGGCCCGTTTGCACTGCAGAGGGGACTGCACCCCGCCCCATCCTGCCCCGCCCTATACCCATCTCCCACTGCTCACGCCAGCCCGGCCCGTGGCACCCTCTCCTGCTCTGAAACACAGCCGCCCCACGCCGTGCGTGCGCAGGTGCTGGATGTGCTGCCGGGCGTGTCTGGCGGCGTGGCGCGCGTGATGGTCGGCCAGCCCTTTGACACCATCAAGACTCGCCTGCAGGTGGGTGCAGCAAAAGCCTTGAAGCATCACCCTCTCTTTGCGGGGCATGCGGTGCCGCGACCTGCCGGGCCGTGCGCGATGTGGTGTGCCGCTAGCCAGCGGCGCCCGCCGCCGTGCCGCCCGCCACCCCCTTACCGGCTGCGCGGCGTGCAGCCGGCGGTGGGGGCGCCATCGGCGGTGCCCGCCTCTGCCAACCCCCCCTCTCGCCCACGCGCACACCCGAACGTACGTGCCGTCTTCCTGCCCCTCCCCCGCCCCAGGTAATGGGCAAGGGAACTGCCCTGGCCGCCAGCCTGCCCGCCTCCGACGTCTACCTCAACTCAAACGACTGGTGGGTGCTTGCTGGCATACTGCCTTCTTTCTTGCTGGCATCCTGCGCCGTAATGCTTGCTGGCACCCTGCACTGTGATGCTTGTCGGAACCTGCGCCTCGTGGCGTGCACCCCACCCCATGCGTTGCATGCACCGCCATCCCCGCGCTGCGCGTCGCCGCCGACCTGACCCCCCCCCCCCCACACACACACACACACACACACACACACACCACCCACCCACCCACCCACCCACCCACCCACCGCAGCCTGCGCAAGATGGTGCGCAACGAGGGCTGGGTGAGCCTGTACCGCGGCGTCACCGCGCCGCTGCTCGGCAACATGGTGCTGCTGGTAGGTCGGGGGGGGGGGGGACAGGCAGCGGGGGGGAGCCGCAGGGGTGCAGCGCATGCGTGCCTGGTGCGCGGCAGTGTGCGAGCGAGCTGGCGGGCGGGGCGATGAGTGCGCGGCGTCAGTGCATTACCTGCGTGCATGCACAGGTGCCGTCCTGCATTGCCGACCCTCTGTGCCGCCCGCCTTTCCCCTTGCCCTGTGCTGCAGGGCATCCACTTCCCCACCTTCTCCAAGACCCGCGCTTTCCTGGACGAGAAGGTAGGAGGAAGATGAGCTCCAGCGCTTTATTACGGGCAGGCAGTGCCGAGCGATGTGGGCAGCACGGTGGGCACCCCTCGGGGGGTTTGGGAAGCACGTGAGAACTCGAGGCACCTGGGGCTGAGACCACCAACCCCACCAGCCCACTCACCCGCCCCCTCGCCCACCCCCTTGAGCAGGTACCCACCCCCGGCCAGTTCAGCCACTGGAAGGTGCTGGCCTCCGGCGGCGCCGCGGGCCTGGCTGGCTCCATCGTATCCTGCCCCTCAGAGCACGTGCGCACCAAGATGATGCTGCAGCGCCGCGCGCAGCTGGCGGCCCAGATGGGCCTCAAGATTCAGGTGGGTGGGCAGAAGCATCGTGAACTCGTGCTTTTCTTTACTTGTGAGGCGCACGCGTGTGCCTGCCCGCAACCAGCGCGCCGCCTGCCTGCGCACGGCTGGCGTGGTCCTGGCAAGATGCAGCGGGCTCGTGTGCGCGCTGCGCCGCCTGGCCGGACAGGCCCCATGCGTGCACAGCATGCCGTGCCTGACGTGCTGCCCGCCACGGCTGCTTGGCACTCGCTGCAGGGCCTGGAGACCTACACCGGCTCCGTCAACTGCGCCACCCACATCTTCAAGAACCACGGACTCAAGGGCCTCTACCGCGGCATGACCTCCACCGTGCTGCGCGACATTGTGGTGCGTGCGGCGCCGCCCCGCCCCGCCCCGCGCCGCGCCGCGCCGGGCTGTTTGCAGGGGCCGCGCTGCGGCGGGACCCCCGGCGCTCCACGACATGTTTGCTGTCGAGTGTGCGGCTGTGCAACAAAGTCAGCATCTCACCTCCTTGGCCCCGCCCGCCCGCCTGCCCGCCTGCAGGGCTACGCCTGGTTCTTCTACGGGTATGAGGCCACCATGCACGCGCTGGCGGGCCCCAACAAGACCAAGGCCGACCTAGACCTGTGGCAGGTGAGCCAGCCAGGCCGGACTGTCGGCGCACCAAATCACTCGGTCGACCAATCAATAAATAATCAGTATCTCAGTCCATCAAATTGCCAAACCAAGCAATCAAGCAGCCATCATGGCATGCATTGTGTGGACGTGGACAGGCGGGCAACCACCCGTCGCTGTAGACACAGTCGTGCTGACTTTCAGCCGCCTCTGCTCGCTGGTGCAGGTCATGGCCGCCGGCGTCATGGCTGGCTTCGGCCTGTGGGGCTCCATGTTCCCCATCGACAGTGAGTGACTGTGCTGCGACTGTAGTGTGCCCGGGGTACCGCAAGCAATTCGAGGCGCTCGCTTGCACGGGCCTGCGGGTGGAACCGCGCCGCCGGGGGAGAGCGCAGTCGCAGCCAGCCCTTGCGGGCGCAGCGTGCCCTTGAGTTCTGTTCACTTGGCATCACCACAGCCTCACCCCTGGCCCGCCCTCCGCACCTCCAGCCGTGCGCCTAGGTCTCACGCGCGTGCGCGCCGCCGCCCCTCCCCCCCCTCCCCCCCCTCCAGCCATCAAGAGCAAGATGCAGGGCGACTCGCTGAGCAACCCGCAGTACCGCAACACCATGGACTGCGTGCGCCAGTCGGTGGCGGTGGAGGGCACCAAGGGGCTCTTCCGCGGTGAGTGCTCCAGCCCTGGGGTGGTGCTCAGTAGTCACAGCATTCCTTCTTGCTCTGGTGCCTAAGCTGGGTCTGTTAGTGCGGTTGAGGGCACCAAGGGGCTCTTGAGCAGTACCCGCCACCCTCGAAAGATGGCCTCGCCGCTGGCAAGGCTTGAACCATGTCCGCTCCCCTGCCCTGCCCGCAGGCTTCTCCGCCGGCGCGCGCTGCGCAACCAACCTGTTGCACTCGCCCGCCCTGACCCTCCTCCCCCCCGGCCCGCAGGCTTCTCCGCCGCCATGTACCGCGCCGTCCCCGTCAATGCCGGCATCTTCCTGGCTGTGGAGGGCACCCGCACCCTCATCAACAAGGTGAGGGCCGCTGCCGCTGCTGCTGGTGCCGCCGCTGGTGCTGCTGTTGCAGCTGCCGCTGCTGGTGCTGCTCCCGCAGTTGCAGCTTCTGCTGCTGCCCCTGGTCACAGCTGGTGCCACCGCCACTGCCGCCGCTGGCGATACCGTTGGCTGCTGCCGTTGCTGACATTGCCATTGCCCCTGCCCATCGCTGCTGCCGACGTCGGCGTGGCAGCTGGTGCTGCTTTCCGTCACTTTCCGTCGTCTGACATGCCCTGCTGCTGCCCCGCGTGCCTGCAGTACGAGGACCGACTGGACGAGATGCTCGCGCCCGCCCCCGCCAGCGTCACCGCCCCCGCCAGCTAAATCGGTCACTGCCCCCGCCAGCTAAAGCAACAACGCGCGTCGGCCAGCAACCGCGCAGCGCTCGCCGCCCGCGCGCGCCGTGGCGCCGGCAGCGCAGCCCAACCACAGCCCTGCTTCCCCTCATCTTTCATGCTGCCACCAGCTCCATTCACTGCTCTGTTGTATCCCCTGCCGCAATTGATCCACCCACATTTCATGGTGTGCCCCCTCGTCTCCTGTCTGCCTGTACGCACCCTACTACACTCACCCACCTAATATTCTACTGATATAGGTGGGGGCCGGGCCTGGGCCTCCCCCTCCGTGCGTCCTCAGCCGCCCCTGTCCCCCCGCGCCCCCGTGTCCCTCTCCCCGTCCCGCTCGTCGCCGCTGTAGTCACTCACCCCTCAGCCAGCCGGCAACACCCACCGCGTGCACCCACATCCCTTGATGGGAGCAGCTGGCGGGGCCTTTCATCCGCGTTTCATCTGATTGTAACAAACAAGCAAGAGAGAACAAGAGGAGGCACCGCGCGACAAGGCAGCGAGGGCACAAGCTTTCGACCCCCGGCGGTCCCCAGCGCCGGCTTGCACGCGAGCGCACAAGCTGCCGCCGTTGGTCAACAGGCAGTTACAAGTACAAGCAGGCAGCATGGAGCGCACAGGTGGTGCCCGGCGTGCCACAGCGCAGCGCACGCGGCGCTGCCGCGGCTGCCGCGCCGGTCACTGCAGCGGCGCGCCGCCCGTGACGCTCGTGGCGTTGAGCAGCCCCTGCAAAAACAGGCAGCAGGGAATTCAGCTTCGTGCCGGGCACTAGTGCTTGGAGGCCTTGCTGGCGTACTCGCACGCCCCTGCTGGCCTACCCACCTTGCCAAAGTACTCTGCCACCAGGGAGAAGCCGTCTGGCGCCGCACGCAGCTGCTTGAAAAAGGTGTCCTACGTCGGTGGAGCCGGGCGGGGAGGGGAGGGGATCAATCAATCAATCATCAATCAATCATTGGTTCATTCAGACAAGAGGGGGCGATGCCCACGTGAGCTTGGGCTCTGGCAGTACCGCGCAGGCGCCTCGATTGCCCGCATCGCACAGCTGCTTTCCAAATGCCACACATTTCACGGGCTCCAACTCCAACACACTTCTCCCCCCGCCCAGTCCCGTGGGCCACACCCCTGCTGGCTCCCCGTGGACTTGAGATGCAACTGGTTGATAGAATTTCCGCAGCCTCACGCCTCGCCACCCAGCACGCCCCCAACCTGCAGCCCCCCGGACCCCACCTCACCCCACCCCACCCCACCCCACCTTATCTGTCGCGCTGGCCGCATTGCTGCGCCGCAGCTCCTGCGCTTGGCGGTGCTCGGCGGCACACAGCGGGCAGGCCGCGTCGCCGTCGCCCAGTGTGCGCAGGTTGAAGGAGTGGCCGCACAGGAAGTGGACTGCCGAGAAGGGGGCAAGCAGGGAGGGTGTGCGGCTTGGTGAGGGAGCGAGGGCACAGGGCGCCCACGTCGCCGTCTCCCAGCACGCATAGGGGTGAAGGTGTGGGCACACAGGACGTGCACTGAAGACAGAGAAAGAGCCACAGAGGCGGGCGCAGGGGTGGGGTCAGGCAGCGGCGCCGGGGCTCGAAAGGGGCGCACACCTGCGGCCCTCGCAGGGAAGCATGGGAAGCAAGCCCTGGACGTCTATCTCAAAACACAACCAGGTGCGACACAGTACAGTCCAGTACAATACAGTGCGGTGAACTGCAGTACACTGCAGACCAGTACAGCATAGCACAGCACCCCCACATCCCCGCCCCCCCGCCCCCCCGCCCGGCCGCTCACACACCCGAGGGCAGCTCCAACGGCGCGTTGGTCTGGCTGTCGCGGCTGCTCTGAAACACAACTGGCTCGCTCTGCAGGCGCTCCACCTGTGCCAGGCAGTGGTTGGAGCATCAGGTGAGGGCCGAGCAGCATGCTATAGGGTTGCAGCATCCGGCGGGAGCGCGGGAAGGTCGAGCGGCATTCTGGTAGAATACCATGCATGCAGCACCAGCGAAACGCGCATGCTCGGCGTGCTGCAGCACGGCCGTCAGGCGGTCCCGCCGCCGCGCCCCCGACATCCCCCACCTGCTGCCGCGTGCGCTCAACCTCTGCCTTGAGCCGTTCGGCCTCCTCCTGGTCAGCCCGGATGCTCCTGGGCAGAGGGCGCAGAGCAGGAGGAGGCAAGGATGGTCGAGGGAGGAGGGCGCTGCATGTGCAGGTGCAGGTGCAGGTGCAGGTGGACTGTTGGGCGTAAGGTGCCCTCCCCCCCCCCCCACCCCCCACCCCACCCCTTCACCACCACCATCACCCACCCCCACCCCCACCCCCACCCACCCACCCACCCACCCACCCACCCACCCACCCACCCACCCACCCACCACCCCACCGCGCACGAACCCTCGAGGAGCCCCACCCGCGGGCCCACCTGCTGTCCGCCTGCAGCTGTCGGGTGACGTAGTCCTTGACGAGCGACAGCTTCAGCCGCGGGTTCTTGCTGAGCACCTGCAGCACCACCAGCGGGGGCAGGATGCCGCCGGCCTCGATGCGCAGCAGGAGCTCTCTGACCTGCACGGGGGGACGTGGGTGCGTGGGTGAGACGGACGTTGAGTGGTGTGGTGTCAGAGAGAGAGTGTGTGTGGGTGTGGGTGGGGGGGCAGCCCGAGCGTGGGGGGGCGCTGCCACATGTGCATTTCGTAGTGGCAGGTCAGTCACCGGCAGCGTGGGGACCTTGAGAAACCAGGAAGCTCAGGCCAAGGGCGCAAGCAAGCAGGGCCAGCGTACTACAGAAGGCGAGAAGAGCAGGTGAAGGCGGCGCGTGCGTGCCACAGCGCCCGCCCGCGTGCTGGCCCCAGCAGCGCGGCGACTCTTCACCTGCGTGCTGCAATCGTCTGGCTGCGCCGCAAAGTACTCAAGGGCGTCGTGCCACAGCTGGGGGTCGCCGCCTGCACAAATCAGGACGCAGTGCAGCCGCGGTTGGAAGCCCGCCTGCAGAGCGTTCGATTCTAGGGCAGGGAGCTGCGCGAGCTCTGTGCCACGCCCGTGCATTGCGTCCTGCGCCCGGGAACGCGGCATGGCGAGAATCGATAAATCAACGGATGAGAGGGCACACGCAGCCCAGCCGGCGGAACACGGCAGCGCTGCGCCCATACCCACTGCAGGGGCCGCGCCGCCCGCCGCCCCGACAGCATTTGGACAACACGACCGGCTTTGGCGCATTGTTGCCTCGAGCCCCCCCAATCCCCTTGGTCAGCCACCCACAGCTGCTTTTCGAACAGCACCTGTGTGCGCGTCGCCCCACCGCTGGCAGGCGGCGATGAGCCCCGCCCGGTCGCCAGCCGCCATCAGAACACCCGCCAGCTCACGGTACAGCCGCAGGTTCTGCGGGTCGGCAGCGGTACATGCGAGGCGAGGCGCGCGGTCAGGCATGGGTGGGCGGGCGGCAAGGCTGCAGAGGCGGGACGTACGCACGCACTGGCTGCGCCGCTCGCCTCGAACAACAACAGCAGCCCGCTGCGGTTAGGTGGATCCTTCCCAGCCCGGATGCTTCCCAAACCCTACGCCACGCGCCTCGTACAAGAACAGCAGCCCCGCGCGGAAGCTGTGCAGGCGGCAGGCCAGCAGCGCGCGGTCGACGTCGTACGCGGGCTCGCTGCCTGGCGGCCACCCGCGCCTGCAGGGCGGCAGCCCAGGGGCGCGGCAGTTTCAACCGTTAGTGGCTCGATTGATGTCGTGGTTTGCAGCGAGGCAGAGCAAGCGAGCAGCAGCACGTCTGAGCAGCACGCTCACATTGGGTAGAGTAGGGAGTAGCAAGGGAAGATGCTGCCGCCCCGCACTCGACAGCCCCTCTCGCAACCCTGCGCCCATCACTCACTTGAGCAGATCAAGCGCCTCTTGCTGGCTGCTGCTGCTGCTGCTGCTGCTGCTGCTCGCCGCCGCGCCGCTCTGCTGCCGCTCCCCCGCTGCCGCCGCAGCAGCGCCGGCGCCCTCCTGGTTGCTGCCGCTCCTTGCCTCGCCCCCGCCGCCGCCGCCGCCGCCAGCCGCGGTGCTGGTGGCGCCGGCGCCTGCCCCGCCGCTGCTGCCACCGCCAGGTGGGTTCCCCGGGGAGAGGTAGAGGTCAAGCAGGGTGTGGTAGAGGGTCTGGCGGGAGGGCGAGTCTGGGTTCATGTTGAGGATGGCCACGCAGGCGTACCGCAGGTCGTCCGGCCTGCACAGCAAGGAAGCAAGAACCCAGATCAAATCATCAAACCCTGACGGCAGCAGCACAGGGACTGCGACGTCACGTCCAGGCCCCCAACGGGCGGCCACAGCGCAAGGCAGGCGCGCCGCACTTGTCGGACTTGTGGAGGCGCGTGAATTCTGCCACACTGCTCCTCCCCCCCCCCCCCAGAGACAGCGGCGGCGCACGCAACCCCTGCAGCGTTGGGCCAGGCGGGGGCGCCGCACCTGTCTGCGTAGAGGTGCGTGAACTCTGCCAGGTTGGCGACGTAAGCGCTCGGGTCCGATGGGTTTTGCAGGCAAAGGTCCATCAGCAGCGCTGTGGTCTCAACGGGCGCCGCCGCCAACAGGGCCTGCACACAGTTCCGGTGGTGGTGTTACAGGGCACAACTGCTTCAGTGGTGGTGACCAAGGTGGCTGTGGGTGGGTGTTACCTCTGCCGGCAAGGTGGGTGTGACCTCTGCCCGCGCTTGCGATCGCCGCCAGGGCTGCAGGCGCGCGGGGCGCGTCCGATGGAGGCGGGATAGCGCGGCAGGCCGTGGCCGGCAGCAGGGCTGGGCCGGGCCAGGGGTTGGCGCTGCGTGCGAGCGAGCAGGGAGCCCGACGCGGCCCCCCGTTGCCCTCACCTTGCCATATTTGGGCAGCACCGTGGCGGCCTGCTGGCGCGGCAGCCCCCGAATGAATTCCAGCCCTTCAAGGTACCTGACAGCGGAACGAACAGGGCAGGGGACAGCACGCGCTCGGCGGCGGCACGGGGGGGTGGCCACACCGCGCCGGCGCCGCTCCAGCAGCAGGCCGGCAGCACAAGCCGCGCCCCGCCTGCCACACCGTGCACAGGCGCAGCTGATGCAGCACCCCCAGGGCGGGCAGCACACGCCGACACAGCCAGCAACCACAACGAATGTCACCTCTGCACATGCCCTGCCCTTAGCCCTCTGCAAGCAGCCTTCCGTCGGCACCCAAAAACAACGGGCCGCACCTCTGGCAGTCCTCCAGCAGTATGTCCAGGTACGCCCTGCTCTCGCCAGCGGCCAGCGCCACGTACAGCGCATGCTCAAAGTAGCCGGCGGATCGACATACCTGCGCGGCGGTGGGGGGGAGGGGCAGGACTGGTGGGGGTTGGTGAGCAACGGTGCTCAACGAGCGCATGTCCCTTGCACAAAGTGTGTGTTGGACCGACTGCACAGAGGCCGCGTTCCTTGTTCTCGTTTTGGAATTAAAGACCAGCCCGCGCGCCTTGATGGCCGTGTCGACGTCAAAGTTGAGCGCCCCGCGCTCCAGCCTGCCGTCCCCCTGGATGAACGCTTCCAGTTTTGCCACGTCCTTGAGCTTGGTGTAGCAGTTGAGCAGCAGGGTGGTGTGGTCGCAGCTGGCGTGGCCCTGCAGAGGGTCGTTCTGTGAATGAGCGGTTGGCTGTGATGAGCGGGGGCGTCGCGGCCGCGCTGCGCATCCCACGTTCCCACCTCGATTGCTCCGTTTGAGCTCGCCTGTGCATGCAGCTGCTCCAGGTAGGCGGTGAGGGCGTGGATGCGCTGCACGTCAAGGTACCGCTGGATGACGTACGACGGCTCCAGGTGGCCCACGGTGGCAGAGTACCTGTGTAGTTGGGGTTAAGTGGAAGTGTAGTTGGGGTTAAGTGGAAGGGCCGGTGTGCAGCAAGGGCATTGCAGCAGGGGCAGTCGGGGAGACACCGTCGCTGGCAAAAGCATCTACAATTGGGGGGGGGGGGGGGGTGATTCATGAATGAATGGGTAAATGAATGAACGAATCGACAATGTTGCTGGCATGCATCAGGGGTGCAGTCGGGGAGATGCGAGACCCCGGCAGCGGGCAGGTGCGCCATGCCAGCATGCCTAGACAGAGCCACAAACAGGGGTTTGCAAACACTGACCCCAGCAGCGGCAGAAGCAGCAGCGGCGGCGGCTGCGGACTCACTGCTCCATCGCTGCGTCGTAGTCCCGCTTGGCGTACAAAAAGTCTCCGTACTGCCGGCGGATGGAGGCCAGGGCCGCGGGGCCGACCTGACAAGGGGACAACGAGGGGAACCAAGAGGGTTTGTAAGCCCCACACGTGGCGGATGGAGGCCAGGGCCGTGGTCCCACCCTGCATGGGCACCCCGACAGTCGGCGCGTGCACGCTCTGCCAGAGCGCACCTCCCCTCTCGACGCACCCCCCGCTGCAGCTGTGTCCCCTCAGCCCTCTACTACGTGCCTCCCCTGCTCTGACTGCGCCGCTGCCACACCAGCCGCCCCCCCCCAACCCCCCAACCCACCCTGCGCTTCACCTGCTCCGTCTGCGCCACCGCCACCGCCAGCTGGTACGAGCGGCTCTTGTACAGCGCCTGCAGCCGCTCCTCAAAGGGCTTCTCAGAGAGGCGCACCACTCCGCCGGTGGCATCCCCTGCAACAGCGACGTGTGTGTTTGTTGAGGGGTGTGTGAGATGGTGGAGGGGTTGGAGTGAGCAGGTTCACGGAGCTCGGGGGGCTGCGACATGGCGAGCTTGAGCGCAGCACGGGAGCCCTGCATGGTGTTCGACGCCCTTGGGTTCTTGAAGGCAGGCAGGCAGGCAGGCAGGCAGGCGGGCAGGCAGGTGGGCGGGCAGGCGGGCGGGCGGGCGGGCAGGCAGGCAGAGCCACTGCAGCTGGCCCACGACAGCGGCGGCGCACCGACGTCGATGGCCGCACCGCTGGCGTGCGGCAGCAGCCAGGCCACCGGCGGCTCCAGCGGGGCAGCCCCAGCCACCACCTTGTTTGACAGGTCGTACACTTGCACCGACGCAGTCTGTTGTTGATGAAAGGGCACA
The DNA here is from genome assembly GCA_002245815.2 of Micractinium conductrix. Classification (NCBI taxonomy): domain Eukaryota; kingdom Viridiplantae; phylum Chlorophyta; class Trebouxiophyceae; order Chlorellales; family Chlorellaceae; genus Micractinium; species Micractinium conductrix. The sequence continues at coordinate 1,909,578 of LHPF02000002.1, forward strand.
TGAGAGGGGTGAAGGGTGAGGGGATGACAGGATGAGCTGCGACGGTGAGCGAGGGTCAGGCGGCAAGCCGCACCGCCGCCGCCCCCCCCCGTGCAAAGCCCCATCCATGCCACCCCCAGCCCTCGCGCCAACCCTGACGCACCTTGGCACCCGCAGCGCCGGCCGCGGCCGTTCCTGCTCCCTCCCCCTCTGCCAGCACAGCCACCAGGTAGTGCCGCGCCGCCCCCACCGCCAGCTTTTCTCCACGCAGGGAGTAGGCCGCCTTGCGCCCCTCCTCCGCTACAGAACAGGAGGGCACGGCAGCAGGTCGGAAGAGCACGCGGCAAGCCGCACAGGCCAGGCCGAGCAAAACTGTCGGCTCAGCATCCCCAGGCAGGCAACCGCACCACCAGCATCTGCCAAAGCACGGCACCGCACACCCCGCCACAGCCTCTGTCACCCCCCACCCACCCACGCATATTCTGGCCCTGCCGCCGCACACACACCCGTGTAAGAGTAAATCGCCTCGGTCGCCGCCAGCAGCAGCTCCCCCCGCTCGGTGACGGTGGAGCAGCCCGGCGGCACGCCGCAGTCCTCCTCCCACAGTCGCTGGCCGGTGCGGGCCTCCAGCGCCGCCACGCGCGACGCGCCCACAACAAACAGGTGCAGCTCGCCCGCGCCTGCTGCTGCTGCTGCTGCCGCTGCCGTGCCGCCCGCCACCGCCGCCGCTGCGGCGCCGGGCTCGGCGGCGGCGGCCGCCGCCGGGGGGGCCGACGCACAGCCTGCCTGCGCAAAGTGCAGGGCGGAGATGCCACGAGAGGTCCCCGCGTCGCGCAGCTGCGCCGGCGGCAGCGGCGCCGCCGCCTTGCCCTTTGCCGCGTCCACTTTCAAAATGTAGGTGCTGCCCGTGGAGAGCCCCAGCGCCACCCACGTGCTGGGCCAGTCGGCGCAGCGCAGCGCCGCTGCCGCCAGGCTGGGCTCGGGGCCACCGGCGGGGGCCTTTGGCGGCGCCGGCAGCAGGCGCGCGGGCGGCGCCAGCGCGGCGGGGCTGGCGTCGGCGCGCAGGCCCTCCACGGCCCAGGCGCGGAGGTGCAGGTTGCGCAGGCCCTCGCCATCCTCGCCAACAGTCACCAGCTTGCCCTGCGCGGTGGCGGCGGCGGCGCGAGGGGCGGCAAGATTGAGGCGATGTGAAAGGGCGGGAGCGGGCGCCGGCGCGCCGCCCTGCCCTGCTCCCCCGCCTCCCCTCAAGGGGCCCACGCCTCTTCCTCGACACCCAGCACCCAGCGTCCAGCACCCAAGCGCCCACCTTGACCCATTCTAGCGCGCGCACGCTGCCCTGGTGCGCCTGAAACGAGGCCTGCACGCTGAGGTCTCCGGCAGACAGGCACAGCACGCTGCCGTCAGCGCACCCAAGCCACAGGCAGCCGTCGCCGGCGGCGGAGCACGCAACGTGCGCGGGCACCGGCGGCCCGTTTGCGTCTGCAGCCTCGAAGAAGCGGAACCGGCGGAAGCCCGGCTGCAGCGCCATGGCTGGCTGGCTGGTGCGGGGGAGCGCCTGCAGGTGGGGCAGCGGCAGGCAGGCGGCAGGCAGCAGCGGCGGTGGGTGCACTGCAGCGGCAGCGCTCCACGTTCTTCCAGCCGCTTCTCCTACCATCCGTGCATGTCAGGGAGGCGCTCCTCCTAACTCACCTTGCTGTTCCGACTGATCGAGATCGAGCCCAGCTCCAAACACCGCTCTTTTAGGTGCGGCGGCTAGCGTGTGGTCGATGCATTGATAGCAAGAGGCGCGGAGCGAGTGGAGCGGCACGGGAGCCACGGGAGGCGACCAGCTAAGCTCTGCTGAGTGCTGAGACACTGGCTGGTGGCGGAGAGCGCTACGCTTGCATCCGGCAATCCACCGAGAGCTGCAGCGCTTGGAAGTCCGATGGAAATCAGGAGAGCGAGCAGGGTTTTGTCATTTTGGTGGCGGCAAATGAGATCTCACTCCTCCCTCTGCCGAGCCACACTTGCTGCAATACTGATCATGCTTGCCTTGTCTCATCCCGGTTAAAAGCAGAGAATTTACGGGACCGACACAAATATGTGCGCTTGCGCGACAGTGTAGGGCTTCGAAGGCGCCATGCAGAGCGTTGCCGAGGATGAGGAACGCGGGCAGCGTGCAGCGGCGTCTCCTGGCGACCGCCCCGCCTCAGCTGTCGCTGCCGCCGCCGCCGCCGAGCAGGCGCCGCCCCACCGCGGCGGCAGCTACATCTGGGATGAAGCGCAGGAGAGCGTCGTGCTCAATGTGGAGTACATGAGCAACAGGACGACGCGGGTGACTACTGCAGCTGGCACGCGGGGCAGCGCACCCCTGTAGCACCGCATGCCGAACAGCACAGCACTGACCCGCCCCTTGATCGAATGCCAATGCAAATGAAGAGCAACTCGACCCCCCCCCCCCCCCGGCTGCAGCTGCTGCTCTTCCAATTCAGGTTTGCATTGGCGGTGGCCACAGCGATCCTCGTGTGGGAGACGTGCGTCAAGTTCACGCACCCGGGCACAGGCACGCGTGCAGGCAGGGCATCGCTGGGAGGCCGCGGTGGTGGAGGGCCAGCCGCAGCGTTGTTGCGCAGCTGCCCTGCACGAGGGTACGTGTGGCCGCCACGAGGGTGCGGCGGCAGAGTTGTGCAGCCAGCCGCTCGAGCGCATCCCCGCTTGACTTCGTACCACAACCTGGAACCGCTCCCCTTTTCGTTCCCCATTGTGAGTCCTGACTTGTGTCGATTCCCCCTCCAGATTTGGTGGAGTTTGACAGCTTGGTCGCCGCCAACGTGGCCATTGCCTCCACCTGCCTGGCCGCCTCGCTCGCCGTCGGCGGCCTGCTGGTGTGGCGCGTGCGGGCGGGTGCGCGGCTGCTGAGGGGGGGTGCTTCTTTTCTTTTGAGCAGCTGCTCTGGAAGTGGGCATGCCGCTGTGCGGCAGGCTGCCCGCCGCGCTGCAGCAGAACCAGCGGTCTGCCTGTGCGCCTCCTGCAGGAGAGGCATGCACACTTGCCCCCCGCCGCCGTTGCATTCCTCTCCCTTCCACCGCCAGTGAACCGAGCCGGACGGCGATGGGCCCCGCTGCGTAAGAGAACCGTTGCGGTGTTTGGCGCTGAGCTGGCGGTGCAGTGCGTCAACCTGGTGAGCCTTCGCTGCACCGGCCCTGCTGCGGCGGTCGCGCTGCGTGAACGCCTCTCGTGCGGCTCCACACTTGTCCAGCGCACGTGCCGCCTGCCCGAGGGCGGGCCCCCGGTTGGCGCCCCAACCCTGTCCCCGTCATCCCCCACAGGTCTTCTACCTCGCCCCAAACGCTTTCGTGCTCACCAAGTCGTGCGCCTGGTTCCTCACGCCGGTCCACGTGTCCAGCGTGGTGCGGTGGACCTGCTGGAACACGGTGAGGGGGCCCAGGCCCACCGGTTTCCTGGACGCACCTGGTTGGCGTTGACCTTGAGGCACACCAAGGAATGCCTGGGGGTGAACAGGGTGGGATGGGGGTTCAAGTCGGAGCCCCAGCCTGTCCAGCACCTCGGCTGCCGCCCCACCTTCCCCGTTGCGGCGAGCGCATGGTGCGTCCGCTGGGGGTTGGGGCCAGGCGCATGCCATGCCCCCTGCCTGCACTTCTTGCTGCTTACCCATGCACCCCTGCCATGCATGCGCTCACACCACTCTTCTTGCGTGCCCGGCCTCCCCCGCCCCTCCCCTGCCAGCTCTTCTGCCTGTTTGTCGTCCAGGCGCACTCACCGCTGCCGGCGCAGCTGTCGGGCCCCACGCTGTGGCGTGCTGCTCTGGCCAGCGCGGCGCAGCGTGTGCGGACGGGGCTGGCGCGCGTGGGCGGGGCGGCGCGGCAGGGCGTGGAGAAGGGCTGGGGCGTGGCGGTGCACCGGGCGCAGCGGCAGGCGGCCCACACGCTGTCTGGGGCGCCTGGCGAGGCGGCGGCCGCTGCCGACGCAGCCGATGCAGCAGCGGCAATGGAGGCGGCACGTCGAGCTGGGGCAAGGCCAGCAGCAAACGGCGGGCAGCATGGCGCAGCAGACGAGGAACGAAGAAAAGCTGAGGCAGCGCCACAAGAAGTGGAGGCAGCGCCAGCACCAGCGGTGAAGTCACTGGATGCTGCCTGGGTGGCAGCAACCCACCCTCCGCGCTCCCCTTTCATGTCTGAGATGGCACATGCCAGCGTGGGCGGCGGCAAGGGCGGCGACACCGCACAACCGCCGGCGGCAGCGGCGGCGGCGGCAGATGACGAGCAGGGGCTCGTCATGGAAAAGCCTTTGAAATTACACTACTGGAAGGCGAGCGGAGCGCTGACGGGGAGGGGAGTCGGCAGCTGGAGTGCAGCACGCGCGGCTGCCACTCCGCCCACGCGGCTGCCCGCTGTGGCCGTCCACCCCTCGCACCGCCCCCCCCCTTGCAGGCGCTCCTGCTGTGGCTGCCCTGCCAAGTGGTGGTGATCCTGCTGGTGCTGTATCTGTACGGAGTGATAGGTGGGGTGGCACAGGGGCTGGGGCGGCGGGTGGTGACTGGGAGCCAAGGGCAGGAGGCGTTGGCAGTGCTGGGCGTTGGCATCGCTGGGGGCGTCACTGTGGGCTGCATCTGTTGTCCAGGATAACTTTTATTATTGCTCTGCCCACACTGCGACTCTCGGTGTTTGTTCTGCAGGCGGCCATCAAGCGCCCTGCAGCAGCCTGGACGACTTGCGCTGCTACCCACAAGCCGTCAACGGCACCGCCAACTGCAGGTGCCGGCGTCGGGGAAGCGTGGGTACAGATCATCGAGCGCTGCGGGGGCTGGGAGCCCGGCTGTGCTCTGGGGAAGCTGCAGGTCTTGTTGGTGTGGCCCGTGCAGTCCTGTCTGAGAGGCGCAGCGCGCTGGCCAGCACGCCGGCAGCATGCCCGGCCCCATCGCCCTGGCGTGCCGCTGCCGCTGCCGCCGAAACTCGCGGCACCGCCCGTGGCCGCCTCGCTGCCCCCTGCGTTTCCACACCCCTCCCACCTCCCTGTGCAGCGAGTGGTCCTTCAACTGCGGGGCCTTTTCTGGAGAAGGTGGCGTGGTCATCTTCGCGGTGCTCATCTCCGCGTTGTGCATGTTCACGCTGGGGGTCTACTTTTTGCTCCTTGCGTTTGCGCAGCGCCAGCTGGCGCGCCGGCCCTACATGCTCTACCGCCACAACAACGTGCTGCTGCGCGTGCAGGCAAGGCTCGCGGGGGGGCGGGGGCTGGTGAGCTGGTCACACCACGTGTCCTGCGCTGTACATGCTGTACCGTACAAGTCGGCGACTGCGCATGCCGGTCAAATGAAGCGCACGCCCAGCCCCCCCGCACGTGCTCAGCGTGACCCCGCCTGCACCCAGGGACCCCCGCCTCCTGCAGTACCAGACGCGCCTCATCGCCGCCGCCTTCTTCTTCGTCTGCAACACACTATTCTGGTGTGTGTGTTGGTGGGTGCTCAAGCCGCCGCTGCTGCTGCATTGCATGCGACCATGCCTGACTCGCCGCCTTCTTTGCTATCTGGCAACGCTCGAGAGCAGCCCGTTCTGCACCACGCATTTTGCAACACTGTTCTGGGCACCCACCCTCTTCCTCTGCGCCGTCCACAGGTACGTCAGCCAGCAGAACTGCACCAGCTACATCCTGACGTGGCTTGGGCTGACGCCGATGCAGGTAGGGAAGGATGCAGGGGGGCGGTGGAAGCATGCTGCAGGTTGTGACCAAACGATCAATCATTACCCACGCGCAACCATCAATCAATCAATCAGTCGATTAATCAATGTAACAACCGACCAACGCATGTTCTTGCAGATCGTCATGACCAGCCTGGCCATCCTCAACACCTGGAGCGTGCTGCCCAGCGACCCCGGCCGCCGCCAGCGGGACCTGCACGTCTGGCTGCAGGGTGGGGCGCACAGGCGGGCACGCAGTCGACCCCTGTGGTTGGCCAGGCTGGGGAAGACGGCTGGGGGCAGCGTCGCTCAGCGGTTGGCGTCGCACCCGGCATGCCGCCGTGCGCGCACCCGCGTCATTGAAGGCTTCTGCCGCACCCAACCAACGCCGCAGATTTCGCGTGGCTTGAGGAGGACGTGGCGAGGAAGGTGGAGCTGCGGCCGATCCGCCACAGCGAGCCGCTGTTCTGCGTGGAGACCGCCCTTAAGCTGCTGTGCTTCAGGTGGGGGGCGGGGGCTCGTGGTGGGTGCGTGGGTGGGTGGGTGGTGGGTGGGTGGTGGGTGGTGGGGGTGGGGGTGGGTGGTGGTGGTGTGTGTGTGGGGTGGGGTGGGTGTGGGTGGGTGTGGGTGGTGTGTGTGTGGGTGGTGGGGGTGTGGGGGTGTGTGGGGGGGGGGGGAGGGGGGGGGCGCGCGCGCGCGCGCGCGGAGGCAAGCCTATTATGGAAGCACCGGGCAGGCAGCTCTGGGGCCGTTTGCTAGGCTGTCAAAGCGGTAATGGCATGCCTGGCTTGCACCCCCGCGCCACTGCGCGATGCACCGAAAAGCAATGAATCCTCGCGCATTCGTGGCCCTCCACGCCTGCTTCAAACTGTCCACTGTGAGCTTACGGGCTGCTCCAACTGGTGACTCCACGCTGCAGCTGGGTGGTTTACGACGACAGTCATGATGATGATGAGGAGGAGGAGGAGGAGGAAGAGGAGGAGGAGGATGTGATCGAGGAGGCAAGCCTTCACGGTGGAGGTACAGCTGCAGGCCGTGCATGCAGCGTCGGCGGCGGCGGCAGGACCGACGGCGGCGGCGGCGATGGCAGTCCAGGCCTTGATGACATCGCTGCCGGAACGCCACCGCTGCCAGGCTTTGATGCCGCAGCCGCCGGCAGCACCGACAAGCCTGCCCGGGCTCCGCCGCCGCCGCTGCCTACCGATGCACCGCCGCCGGCCGCCGCCGGCGCCGCAGCCAGCCGCGGCAGCGGCAGCGGCGGCAGCCGCAGCACTGCTGAAGCAGGTCCTGTAGAGGAGCTCGGGCTTGGGACGGCGCTGGGTCTGTACCGCCTCACGCGCCACACCGTGCTGTACGGCCCGCAGCACGACGCCAAGTGCGGGGGGCGGGGGGGGGGTGTCGACCAGTGTGCATGGAGAGGGTTGTCGGGGGGGGGGGAGGGGGGGGGGGGGGGGGGGGCGCGGTGGAAGGGCGATGCCGGTGGCAGAGGGACTGAACCGTGCACGGAGAGGGGTTGTCGAGGGAAGGGAACGAGAGAGGCGCCCGGGGCGTTCCACCCAAAGCTGGAAGGGCTTGCCCAAGGCGCCCCCCCCATTGGTGGTGCAGGTGCCTGATCGGGTGGAGCGAGGAGGAGGGGGTGGCGGTGGTGGCCTTCAGGGGCACCTGCAGCCTGACCAACATGCTCAACAACCTGAAGGTGGGCTGCAAACAGAGTCGCCACCAAAGTCGCTGCTGCTGCCTGCTGCCGCTGCTGCTGCCACGGCTGGTGCCGCTGCCATTGTGTGGCAGGGCAGGGGTGACACGGCTGGGGGAGTCGGCAGGCGACACAGGCTGGCTGCATGCCGCTCACCTTGCGCGGCAGGGCTGCGTTCCTGCCAGCCGCCCATCCCTGGCCGTGCTCGACACACCCAAGGAGTGCGTTTCCCCCGCCGCTCCGCCGCGCAGGTCTGGCGCACGGCGCACCCGCCGGTGCGCGGCTCCTACTGGCTGTGCAGGCGGCCCATGGTGCACCGGGGCTTCCAGCAGAGCTGGGAGGACGGGCTCAACCTGGAGGTGGGTGGGCCCCTGCGAGCCGGCTGGCTGGCTGCCGGCTGGCTGGCTGGCTGGCTTGCAGGGAGGGCTGGCAAAGGGTTGGTTTCAAAGGCGACGGTTGGAAACACCACGTGTGCGCTCCTGCCTCGCACCCCGTCCCTCCTCCGCGGGGCCGCCCGCTCTCACCTCTGCCGCCCGCCCCCCCCCCCCCCAGGTCATGGCAACGCTGCGGGGCATCCTCACCGCTTCCCCGCCGCCGGGCGGCCGCCGCCCCTGGCGCCTGCTGTTCACGGGGCACAGCCTTGGCGGGGCGCTTGCCAGCCTGGCGGCGTACGACGCCGTGCAGCTGCTGAGCACGCTGCCCGTGGGGTGCTGCGTGGATGCAAGCCAAGTGCATTGCTACACCTTTGGGGCCCCCCGTCCGGGCAACCACGGTGAGCGGTGCTCGCGACGAGCGCATACGGCAGGCTGCTGCGGTGCTGCCGCTGCTGCTGCTGCTGCCGGAGCTGCCGCTCTCACTGCCTGTGCTGCCGCCGCTGCTGCTGCCGTGGTGCCGCAGCCTCAACCATGCTTCCGCAAGCAGGCGTTGTCTAAAGGCATCGACCCGCTTCAACAGCGACCTCATCCACTCTCTGTGGCATGCTGCCCTCTGTTCCTTTTTGCGTGCAGCATTTGCGCGGGACTACCGAGCCACCGTCCCCAACTCATTCGATGTGATTCACGCCGACGACACCATCACCCGCAACGGTGGGCCCAGGCACACCGGGCTGCGGTTTTGGTAGAAGCACCATGCCTATTTCTGCACTCCACCCGTGTGCTTGGCTGCTCTGCGCAGCTGCTCTGCTTGGCTGTTCATCGTCCTGTCCACCCTTGAACCACCCCCTGTCGCGCGCGGGCCCCCCCCCCCCCCCCCCCCCCCCCCCCCCACACCCCACACACACACACACACCACTACCACCACCCACCCACCCACCCACCCACCCACCCACCCACCCACCCACCCACCCACCCACCCACCCACCACCACCAGGCAAGTTCCTTGTGCTGTACAAGCGCGCCGCACACCGCGTGGTGCTGTCGCCATCTGGTGGGTGCTACAACCGGTGCCGTGCAGCCTGCACGCCCGCTGTGCTGCATCGCTGTACTGCGTCGCCAGAGCAAAGCGCTTGCCGCTGTTCGCTTGGTGGACGCCCCGCCTGCTGCCTCGCCCACCCACCCGCTGCCTGGATAGGTGACCCCCTGGTGACATCACAATACCTTGTGTGCGCCCCTCCCTGATCGGGGGAGGGATGAGGATAGTGCCCCCCTGGTGACAGCGCACTGCCTTGTGTGTTTGCCACTGCAGGTGACCTGCTGGTGCGCCCCTCCCTGATCGAGCGCAGCGCGCGCGAGCCCTTCCAGACGTCGCTGCAGCAGCACGTGCTGGGGGCGTACGGGCGCAGCCTGGCGGGCATCCTGCGGGGCCAGCTGCTGCCCGCCAAGGAGTTCAATGGCGGGCGGCGGGGGTGCGCCGCGCTGCTGCGCTGCCAGTACGTGCAGGCGGTGCTGCGGGCCACTGCCCAGATGCGGCAGGAATCCTTGGCGGCCTTCCACATCCAGCACAGCCGGCGGGTCAGCTTGGAACGGGAACAGCAGCAGCAGGAGCGGAGGCAGGGTGAAAGGCGGCAGGGCGGGGCCGCCGCGCAGCACGAGGCGCGGCCGCCGCGCGGCGCGAGCGTGCGCCGCCGCGAGCGCGCGACGCGCGATCAGCACCTGGCCAGCGGCGCCGCGCTGACGCCGCACCAGCGCCGCGGCTCCGCCTCCGCGGCGGCGCAGCTGTCGGTGCGCCGGCTCAGCGGGCGGGCGTCGTGGCAGCTGCCGCCGCTGGGCCCGCTCCACGAGGGAGACCTGCCGGAAGCTGCGCTGTCGTGGTCGCCAGGGGCCACGCGCTCGCAGCACCTCTCCCTGCCTTTGGAGCGCGTGACCTCGGCATGAAGCGTGACCTCAGCATGATGCATGAGCTCAGCATGAACTGGTACTGCTCCACCCGTGCAGCTTCCTGCCTTTCCGTCGCTACTTTTATTTTATTCGACTCGTTTGTATATGTTTGAATGCCTTCCAGGCCGGGCTCTTGTACTGCACCTCGAGCAAATGGACTCACAGGAGAGCGTTTCACGTCTTTTGGGTTCAGGCGGCAGGAGGGGTTGGGGGGGGCCGCTCGCGCACGCGCGCAATGCAGCATCGGTCGCGAGTCAAGTCGGTGCAGGCGGGCAGTCAGTCGGGTGGGAGCGATACAGCGTCAGCAGGGAGAGTAAGCAGGGAGGTCCTGCGGGACAGCAGGAGCGTCAGGGGCCAAGCCAGCAACTATCGCGCCGGCTGCTGCGCTGCTGGCACCGCCGCTGCCACTTGTGCGCCGTCTGCCGCCGCTGCTGCTGCCCCCGGCCCGAAGGCTTCGAGCGTGCGCGACGCAAGGCCTAGGAGATCGCAAAAAGTGCCCACGGCGGCACGAAGCGTGCGCATGTCTACTGCCGCAAAGTTGAGCACCAGCACACGGCCGTCGACAACCAGCTGGCGGGTGACCGCCTCTGGCCGCAGCTGCAGGTGAGACGATGGCGGGAGGGAGACCGTAGGGACGGGTGCAGGTACGACTGGTGAATCACATCGGATGTCGGGTGGGCAGCACGCCGAGCGACCGCACATGCATGGCGACCGACCGCGTGCTGCTGAGATGTCCTGCTTCTCTCCCTGCCCCGGCAGTCACCTCTGGATCAACCTCCAGCGCCCGACAGACCATGGTGGCCTCCTTCTCGCTGCCGTACTTCACCCGTCCCGTGCTGCGCAGGGCAAGGGAGGCGGTGGCGGTGAGCGGCGGCGGCAGGCAGCGGCGGCGGCGGCGGCGAGCGGCAGTGCGACTCCAAAGCCTGGTGCGTGAATGCTACCCCGCCGCTTAGAGCGCGGGTAGCTTCATGCGTCCCGTCTCACAATGAGTAGGGCTTCGAGGGGTCCTGTAGGCTGGGTTGGAGGTCCAGCTGCATATGCTCCGCTGCGGGCTCGCCAGCCATCCTAGGAGTGTTATCTACAAGGCTTAGACGGGATTGGTTATACTGGCAGGGAAGGCGGCCGTCCCTCGGGCACGCTGGTGGAAGATGCAGCTTTCCAGCACGATGCCGTCCATTCTCGAGCGCTTTCTGCGCCGCGCTCTATTGCCACTCGTTCCAGCAGCCATTTGCGTCGTCTAAGTCGCGCCCCCGCCCGCCTGCGTTACCGCTCCGCCGGAACTGCCGGTCAGAGGCCGTTCGGAGCGCCCTTGGAGCCCTCCCAAGGCGAAGACAGCGCCTGAGTACAGCCTTAGAGCGCCCCGCCACTCGCATGCCCACCTTCCGCCGCCACTGAAACCGCCGCAGTCGACCGGCCACTGCGCCGCTGCCGCCCCGTCCACCAGCAGCCACCATGCCGCGCACAGAGAACAGCTACACCCACGGCGCACGGGGCTCGCCCTCGCTCGACCCGGAGGGTTCGCCGCTGACGCAGCACGCGCGCAACAGCTCGCTGCAAAACCTGGCGCGCCTGCCGGGTGTGGCGCGCGCCAAGCTGCAGAACCTGTCGCAGACCAAGTTTGTGCGCTACATCGAGGACAACGACGATGGGAGCCGCGACGAGAACGACATTTACCGCCAGCACGTGAGCGAGCGGTTTTTGGGTGCTGCGCCGCAGCGGCGGATGCTGCATGAAAGGGGTGCCGGCAGCAGGGGACGGCGGCGCCTCTCGCCCGCCCGCCCGTGCGGCACACCGCCCCCTTGTGCTGGCTGCGTACCATCCACGAATCTCCCACGCCGTGCGCTCCCCGCCCTACAGCCCGGCGACCAGGTGTTCACGTTTGAGCGGTGGAACAAGCACCGCGACAGCTTCCGCTACGCCAAGCACCTGGCGCACATGTTCTCCTCGCGCGTCTTCAAGCAGCTGCTGGGCCCGGTGCTGTGCGTGTCGGCGCTGGCGCTGGCTGTGGGCGTGTACGAGACGCTGGTGGCGGTGAGCTGGGCTTCGTGGCAATGAGTGCCGCCGGCGCAGTGGAGGGCATCAGCAGGAGTGCAAGTCGGGCAGGCAGTTGGGGCGTCGGTGCGCCATCTGCGCCATGCCATGCCTCAGCGCTTTTCGCTGTTTGTGTCATTTGCCTGCAAGGGCAGGTGCTGCCTGTCGCTCACCGCTTCGCCATCTCTTCTGTTGCGCCAGGCTGGCAAGCTGCCTGGCCACTGGCCGCACGTCACGCTGGCGCTGGGCCAGGGCTTCAACCTCACAGCCTTTGCGCTGTCCCTGCTGCTGGTCAGAGGGGGACCACTGGACAGCGGCAGCCAGGGGAGGGCAGCACAGGTGTTGTGTGGACGGAACGGTGCCTTGCCAGGCAAGCATGCGCCACGCCAGCGCTGCTCTCTGCAAGCACCACCTCCACCCTTCGCGCCGCTCCCTTCCTCCCTCTGCAGGTGTTCCGCACCAACTCCTCCTACGACCGCTGGTGGGAGGCGCGCAAGCTGTGGGGCGGCGTGGTCAACCGCACACGCGACTTTGTCCGCCAGGTGGGTGCTGGCCACCAGTGACGCCCGGCCGCCTACCGGCGCGTGTGCAGGTGCTGCCCGTCCCCGCCACAGTGGCTGCCTAACAACACCACGGTGTCCTGCCCCCCCACCGCACCCTCCTGCCGCGCAGTCCTTGGTGTTCTTCCGCGACGAGGACGCGCACCTGCGCGAGCTGCTGGCCAAGTGGACCATCGCCTTCCCACACGTGCTCATGTGCCACCTGCGGGAGCACGGAGACGTGGCCAAGGCGGTGGCGGTGGGTCTGCTGCGCCGCTCCTTGTCCAGCTTGTGGTTGCAAACTGTGTGGGGAGCCTCCTCTTGGCCAGGAGGCCATGGCCATGGGAGCTTGCACACAGGCGCTGCCTGGCTCTTTTGCTGCGCACGCCGCCAGCTGTTCAACCGTCCCTCCCCCTGCCCTTCCGCCCCGCAGCATATCCTCACTGCGGAGGAGGTGGCGGCGCTGTGCTCCGCGGCGCACCGCCCCAACTTTGTGCTGCAGGCAAGCGCATGGTTGGGCGGTTGTGTGTGACCATGTCCAGCAGAGCTGCAGCGTGTGATGTACAGAGCAGGGCGGGGCAGGCCCCCTAAATGCCAGCTGGTTCAGCGCCGTGCCCACCATGTCCAAGCCTTCTCAGCCTGCCCAAACGGCTCTTCCTTGCCCACTCCTATACACTGGCCGAGACTGTGCGCTGCACCGCACGCCTACACGCTGTGCGGCATGCGCCCGCCCCCGCCCCCTCCTCCACCTGCCATTTCCTGTCCACCGCCCCTCCTCCGCCCGCCCGCAGATGATGGCCGAAATTGTGCGCACCGCACGCCCCCCCGAGCTGTGCCGCATGCGCATGGACGAGAACCTGAGCTTCTTCGAGGATGCCATGGGCAGCATGGAGCGCATCCTGCGCACCCCCATCCCCCTGAGGTACTCGCAATGCATGATCGACGTGGGGGTCGTTGCTTGAGTAAGCTGGTTGGCATGTCGTTCACGGCCGTGCCTGCAGCGTGCCACACCCGTGAAACGCTGCCGGACGCCGTGCCAATGACAGATGCTGACCTGGCCGCCGCTGCGACACCCCGTCCCCGTGCCTGCAGCTACACACGCCACACCAGCCGCTTCCTGTGAGTGTGCGGGGGCACAGCGCAGCAGGGCACACCTGCACGCGTTGCCGCCCGTCGTCCTGCCTGCAGCGGCGGCAGCACTCCCGCTGTGCTCGCGCTGCCCCTCCGGGTCTGCTTCACCGCCCCTCTTCTCCACATCGCTCCCTGCCTCCCTCTAAACCTCCCGCAGCCTGGTCTGGCTCATCCTGCTGCCCTTCACCCTGTGGGCCGCGTACTCCTGGTTCTCGGTGCTGCTCTCCGGCATCTTCGCCTTCCTAATGTTTGGGATCGACGAAATCGGGGTGCAGATCGAGGAGCCCTTCGGGTGGGTGGGCGGGTGGGCGGGAGCAGGGTGGAAGGCAGAGCGCACAGGGAGGCACATGCCGCTGCTGCCGCAACCGTTCCTTTGCTACACCTCTTTGCAAGTTGAACCGACCTCATCAACCCACGCTGCCCCATGCCCTCCGCTTCTCCATCGTTCCTTGCAGCATCCTGCCCCTGGAGGCCATCTCCTCCACCATTGAGCGCAACATCCGCGAGCTGCTGGCCCGCAACGACGAAGTGGTGGGCCTCGTGGCGCAGGCGGCGCAGGTGCGCCGGGAAGCGCGCGAAGTGCTGGGGAGTTGGCGGGTTGGTTGGCTGGTGCATGCCGCAAGAAAGATGGCGCTTGCAGGGCGGCGGCAGCCCAGCCCTGGGTCAAGTGTGCTGGTGCTACTGACACCAACCCTGTGCCCTCCTCCACCGGCCCAGGCGGGCGCCGTTGCTGCTGCCGCCGCCGCGGCTGCCGACGTGGCTGTGGCTGCGCTGCCCCAGGGTGGCCAACACGATGCGGACGCTGCCACCGTGCTGGCGGTGCCGGGCGACGAGTTTGGGGAGATGGTGGCCGCGGGCAGCCCTGTGGGAAAAGAGCCGTCAGCGGGCAACCTCATCACCCTCACGGCGTCCTCTGGCGAGGCGGCGGCGGCAGCGGCAGCGGCGCACCACCACCTGCACGCGGCGGCGCGGCGCGTTCAGTTTGGCGGCGCCACTGTGATCGAGGTGGGGGGCAGCGACGAGGAGGCGGCGGGCGGCGGCGGCGGCAGCCCGCTTGGCAGCCCCAGCCACGCGCACTCGCCGCACCGCGCGCTAAACCGGCAGGTAGGCAGGCCTGCGGCATGACCCCCTTGCGTAGGGGAGCACGCCACCTGCTGACAAGGCACGCTGCGCAGCACATGCCGGCCGCGGCCACGCAGTGCCCTTCCTCACGAGTGCCTGTTGAGTGCCAGGCGAAGAGCCGCCCATCCTCCACTCCACTCCACTCCACTGCCCCACCTGCAGGCGTCCATGGTGGAGGTGGAGCTGGCGTCGGGCGCCTCCCCGCTGCTGTCGCCCACAGACGGCAGCTCGGCCCCCGTCTACTCCAACTGGCTGCGCGACTGAACCGGGGTGCTGGCCTGGGGCACCAGCTTGAGCCGAACAGCGCCTCTGCTTGCAAGCAGCTGAGCCTTTCTTGAACCCTGGTTGGCCTTCCGCTCCGCAGTCTGCGGCCGCCGTCTGAACCCTTGCATCGTCTCCTCAGCTACTGTTCCCCTTGTCGCAACCGCACACTGTGCTCGAGTGTCATTTCATCGCACCCCTAGACTGCCCTACATTCCCCTACCCTGTTGTTTCCTGCCAGCCAGTGTGCTAAGTACGACCTTTTGTAAACGTTATGAACACTGTAAAACTTAGACTTGGGAAGGTGCCAACGAGGGAGCAGGGGGCCAGTCGTGTGTGCACAGTCCCCGCTGCCACTGACTCTCAGGGCAGCAGCGCCTGCAGGCGGCGCTGCACCTCTGCTGCGCGCCGCCGCTGCGCCGCCAGCTGGCTGGTCAGCTTGCGCACCTGAGTTGGGTGTGCGACGGGCCCGTGGTTCGTTGGCGTTCGCAAAGTTGAGGCAGGCAGACGGGCGAGGCAAGGCGCAGCTTTTTGCCAGCTACATTCAAGGATTCGCGTGCCCCAAAGCGCAGGCGCGGCCACAGCCCCAACATGCCCCCCCCCCCCCCCCCCCCCCCACCCCACCCCCACCCACCACCACCACCACCACCACCCCACCCCCACCGCCACCGCCACCGCCACCGCCACCGCCACCGCCACCGCCACCGCCACCGCCCCCCCCCCCCACCCCACCCCCCACCCCCACCCCCCCCCCACCCCCCCACCCCCCCCCACCACCACCCCCACCCCCCCCCCCACCCCACCCCCCCCCCACCCCCCCCCACCCCCCCCCCCCCCCCCACCCCCAGCGCACCTCCAGCTCTGCCACCGCAAGGCGCTGCTGCAAGTCGTGCTCCCTCGCCTCGGCCTGCGTTTGAAAGTCAGAACACGGTGGTGGGTGTAGGGTTAGAAGTCGAGTCGTGGTGCCATAGAGAAAGACAGGGGCCACGCGTGCGGAGCAGGCCAGGAAGGCTGAGTGGGTGCGCAGGGTGATGCGGCTGACATGAGCCAGCGGCAGGGCTCGATGCAGGGATTGGGAGCAAGCACTCACGTCCTGTGGAGCAAGCACGGTCTCCACGCCGTGCGCTCGCTGCACCGCCGCCGGCTGCCAGTAGTGGGCCGCCAGCGCGGCCGCAGCGGCCTGCTGCCTGCGGACGGGAGGCGGGTGCAGCGGCGTGAGGACGACCGAAGCAAAGAGTTGTGCTGGAGCTGCCAACCACGGGCTGCCAGGGCCCTGCCAGGGCTGCACATAATTTAGCACACCTGTAGGGCAGGGACAGGGACAGGAGCATGCCTATCCATCTTCCAGGAACGAGCGTAGCACAGGCAGCCGCCAAGCCCGCCTCCCCGCCCGGCGTTGCACGCGCCTGGCCTGCCGCACCGCCGCCAGCTCAGCTCGCAGCCCAGGCAGCGCACGCTGCTCCCTCGCCAGCGCCTGCTCCAGCCGGTGCACCTCCACCTGCACCACCTGCACATGACACTCCGAACAGGGGCGGGCTGGCAGGCAGAGGAAGCACACTGACGCCCGGAAAGGCAGCCCGCGGTGTGGCGTGCCAAGGGGACCTAACGTGCTGGGGTGCAGTTCAAGCGGGTGGGCTGGTCGGCGGCGGCGCACTCGATGCCATCTTAAGCAGTACAGCAGAGGGCCGCCGCTGCACATTCGCTGCTGTTGCCCAGGTCCTGCACCTGCAGCGCGTTCTCTGCCTTGAGCCTGCGCGCCTGCCGCTTGAGCCGCTCCTTCCGCGCTTCCTGCACAAACCTGCAGGAGGAGGCCAGGTCGCAACCAAGGGTTGGCAAGCAGGTCGGTTGGCTGGCAGGGGAGGCATGCATGCGTCGAGGCGGCAGTGTCCAGTGTCATGCAGAACGCTGTGGACTGGTGATGCGGGATGAGCACACTGTGTATATACACAGGCTTGCAGAGCGCAGAAGCGTGATGCCGGCGCCCCAGGCTGCCCCTACCGGGCCTTGAATCGCTCCCTCCAGTCCACGGGAACAGCTACCAGTGCAGTCGCTGCTGCTGCGGCAGCAGCATCCAGGTCTGCACCCAGGTCTGCCTGGCTGTCGCGCCTGCGCTTGCTGCCGATGGCCTGCCCGGGCGGCTGCTCCTCGCTGCTGCTGCCGGCGCCGCTTGCGCTGCCGGCTGTCGCCGCCGGTGGCGGTAGAGCGGCAAACGATGCAGCGCCAGAGGCGCCGCTTTGCTGCTGCTGCTGCTGTCGCTGGGTCTGCTGCTGCTGGGGCTCCTCGTCGCCCCAGCGCTCGCGCCACAGACGGTGCCACAACCCATCCCCTGCATCGCCCACCGCTCGCCGTAGCCTTCTGCACACCCGCTGCAGGCGGCAGACGTCCTCCAGCGGCAGGAACGACAGGACCAGCGGCAGCAGCTCGTCTGGTAGCTCGCCAAAGGTAGGGGCCGCATCTTCAGAGCGCGCTGCATCGCCGGCAGCGGAGCTCATCGCTGCCCAAGGCGGCGGCAGCTGCAGCGTCGATGGGAGGGTGCCCCCAGCGGCGGCAAGCGAGTGGGCAGCGACTGGTGCTGCGGTAATGTCGACGGGTAGGCCGCCTTGCTGTCACCGAGCTGCGGGACCTGGAGGGCCCGTGCGAGCGCAAGGGAGCGGCCAGTCCTGGGCGCGCTGCGAAGAGACGCTCGGGCGTGACGGGGTGCTGCGTGTGCAGATCCTCAGGAGCCACGAAGTTCATGCGCAGTACTGACGCAGGCGGAGCGTGACGAAAGCAGTGCCGCCGCCACGCGGGCGGCACGCGCAGAGCGTCGACAGTTGTGCATTCTAGTGGCACTCACCTCTCACAACGCTCCGGTGAGCAGACTAGAGCGATACGGTTGCATAGACATGTACGCAGCAGATACAGAGGGAAGCGGGCCAGAAATGAGCGAATCAAGCGGTGGCCGGCAGCGAATTGAGCGGCGGAAAGGAGCAGTGCGGATGTCGGAAAAAATGTGCGTTAAAGTCAATCGTGTAAATGCGTCAAGTCAAGGGCATTGGAAGACAGGACTCAGTGCGCGACGGCGGCGGCAACGCCCGCCGCCGCATCGCCACCGCCCAGCAGCGCTGCACCTGCAGCGCCTCCCGGCACCGGGCCACACACGCTCGTCTCCAGCATTGTGAGCAGGTCTGCAAAGCGCTGCGCTGTACCCCACATGTAGTACCACGTCGCGTGCACCGCCATGGGCGTGAACGGCAGCGTCTGCAGCGGGGCGGTGCCGCCGCCGCTGGCGCCGCTGGCGGCCGCGTCGACGCCCGCTGCTGCCAAGGCCTGGTCGGCCCCACCGCCTGCGTCCTTGCCGCCCTTCTTGTGCCCTTTTTGCGGCGTCTCAAACTCCTCGCAGGGCACCTGCGTGGCGGGATAAGCGTAAGTGGCGCCCGCTGGTTGGGCACTGGGCGCCCATCTCCCTCGCTCGCTGTTGATGTCAACACGCACCGCCGCGGCAGCGGCCCTCTCCAGCACTTCAAGCACCTTCCAACAGCCCCCCCCCCCCCCCCCCCCCCGTCTCTTTCACAACAGCGCCGCACTTCGATGCAGAAGCGGAGCGCTTCTTCACGCGGCGCCAGCTTGTACTGCCCCGGCAGCCGCTCCATGATTGAAGCCCAGAGGAAGTCCTCCTGACGCAGCGCAAGGAGGGGGGGACAGGCAGGGGCGTAGCAGGTCAAACAACAACTGGAAAGCACACAGGTGCTTGCGGGCTGCAGACCGCACCCCCCTGCACCGCTGAACGCCTGCAAGGCCCCGGCCACGCACGACCGCTTCACCTGTCAGCGCGCACGGACGTGTGCGCCCCACGCATGCACCCCACCCACCTGCTGCGTGCCGCTGGTGTTGCCGTACGCCCGGGCCAGGGCCTCCATGGTAGGCACCGACCGTAGGCTCAGCCCGCCGTTGCCCACGCCCTGCGGCATCGCCGCCTGCTTGGGCCCCCACCGCTCGTTCTTGCGATGCCAGGGGGCACCCACGTAGTCGTACTGCGGGGGCAACGAGCGGGTGGACCAGCCAGGGGCTTGGCGGGAGTGTGTGCAGGTGGCGGCAGACGGCGGCGGCGGTCGCCCACCCAGCCGCCCAGCCGTCCTCCCCGCCTGCCCCCTGTGTGCGTTCGTGCGTGCACTCTCAACCAGCCCACCGACCTGCAGGAAGGGCTGGATGCCGCCGTGCACCAGCAGGGAGTCTGTCTGGAAGAACAGCACTCGGTCGGCGCCCGCCCCCCGCAGCTCCCCCCAGAACTCTGGCGCCTTGAGCAGCGCGTTGAGGGTGGCCACCGGCAGCTGGTCCGTGTCCAGCTCACGGAACTGCAGGGGTGGGGGGGTGGGGCAGTGCAGGAACGACGCAGAGGGGGTGGGCAGACAGTGTAGGGGTGATGTACGCGCAGGCATGCTGCAGGCGCAGGCAGCGGCGCAGGTGCGAGCGCCGGCCTGCACCGCGCGCCCCCCTGCCTCACGTTTGTGTTGGCCACCGAGGCCAGCGCGTCCTTCACGAACCGAGAGTTGGATTTTCCGTGGTACACAAAGCTGCATGCCGGGAAGATGGAACAGCACAGCGGTGCATGAGACGAGCCCGCTTTGAGGTGGGCACAAAAGGAGGCGAGTAAGGAGGCCGCAGGTGGAGCACTGCGCTGCGCCAGGCGGAGCACGGCACGAGCCCCGACTATCCAGGTCAGCCCATCCTTCCCACCCCAGCCCAGCTCACAGTGACCACTCCTCTCCCAGGTGGAACATCGTATTCTTCACCACATACTCAAAGGCTGCAGGCGGGAGCGGGGTCGGGACAGCAGCAGGTGACGACTGGGCAGCAGCAGCTGGGCGATAGGCGGTTGTTGTTGGGCGCCTGCTGCCGGGCTGCCCGGCACCGGCAGCGGGCGCTCTCGGCCCAGTCAGCAGCGCCGGAGCCCGGCCAGGCAGCAGCGGCGGTTGTGGCACCAGCAGAGGCAACCGCAGGCCAGCGCTGGCGCGCCCCTTGTGACGCCCTTCCCCCTTGGCTTGCTGCTGTGTCTGCCCACAACCTCACCATAGTGCTGCCGCGCCTCAATGATGATCGCTGCCTTGGGGGAGGACTTGGGCAGGGTGAAGGCGCGGGGCGTGACGATGTCTGCAAGCAAGGTGGGGCGGGGGGCGACGGCGCGCACGTTAGATGGGTCAGCTGGTAAGGCAGAGGAGCCTTGCGAAGAGGCTGTGCAGTTTGGCAGCACCGCCCGGCAATCCCGCCCTCACGAACCACCACCCACAACAGAATCACCCACAGCCTGCCAGGCTGCCCACTCACCTCGCGTCTGCTGCACCAGGTGGCGGAACGGCTTGGTGAGGCGCCCCCGGTTGGCCAGCATGCGGAAGGTCTTGGAGAACGACTGCGTCGAGGGGGGGCAGCAGCATGGGCGTGAGAGCGCGCGGGCAGCACGAGGGGCAGGCCGACTGTTGCAGGGAGGCGAGGCGGGCAGGGCGGGCAGCGCTGGTTCGCAGGCGAAGTGCGTCCGTCCACGCCAGCAAGCCGCCCTTCTTCCCGCTCACCTTGGTGGAAAACTTCTCCACCCAGGTCACAGCGTTTGTGCGCAGCTGCCCCAGGCTGGCCTGGTCAAGCGCAAACACCTGCAGGTGCGTGGCACGAACAACGGGGGAACGTTGTGCTAGCGCGTGCCTGCCTGCACCTTGCGGAACTGCGCCCAAATTCGGTGAGGCTGGCCTCGTACAGCGCGCGCTGCCACCGTGCAGTAGCCATCCACCCCACCCCCGAACCCAAGCCTCCCCTCCCCCCACACCGCCCCCCAAGCCCCCTCGCCTCCTTGGTGATGTTCGCCAGCTGCGCGGCGTTGCTGCCCAGGTAGCCAGTCACGCCGTGCCGCACAATGTCGGTGACGCCGCCGCGGTTGAGCACCACCGGTATCACGCCGGCAGACATGCCTGCAGGCACGACAAGCAGGATGGAGGCGGGCGAGCGCACGGCGAGCGGCACACACCGGTCAGGCCCTGGACCATGGCACGGCGCACGCGCCCCTGCATGGCGCGTCGCTGCAGGGCTCCATCGGCCCCCGCTGCCGCCTTGCCTGCGTCCCCCATCCGCCGCTGCCTGCGCACCCTCTGCGATGGAGATGCCAAAGTGCTCCTCCGAGGCAGGGTCCTCCGCCACCTCCAGCTCGATACCTGCGCGTGCGGCACGTGAGGAGCACGTGACGAGCAAGCGAGGAGCCACACGTTCGGGGTGGACGTGTGGGTTGGACGGCCGGGCGCCAAACAGGGCTGGCGAGGTAGACGCCGCCCTCCGCCGGCCAGCCTGCCGCCCTGCCACCAAAGGCCAGCGACCACCAGTCAAACGCCAGTGCACCACCGCCCTGCGCATCACGCCTGGGTCCCCCCGCACCCTCTGCCGGCCATCCCGCCCTGCTGCTGTGCCTCACCGCAACCCAGCTCGCGAGCGCCCTCGCAGCGCCCGCCCACCTGTCAAGTGCCACTGCACCAGCGAGGTGTGCATGACCTCCTCGATCACTTGGGGGCTCACGCCGATGTGGAAGTTGACGGGCAGGTGCTTGGCGCGCTGCATGCAAGGGAGGGCGACACAGGGGGCAGCCGAGAAGGTGCCACAAACGCGTGGGGCACGAACGAAAGCAGGCGGGGTGCGCGCCAAGTTCCTTGTTGTGACCTGTGCAGCGCCGGCTTCTCCCCACCCGCCGTCCCCCCGCCCTGCCCCCTGCACTGCGGCGCACCTTGCGCAGGCCCGCCACGTAGGCAGAGTGCCCCGGCATGAGGTTGCCCACCAGGTTGAGCTGCGTGCCCGGCGGCAGCGCCGGCAGGATGCCCTCAAAGATGTCGATGGCAGAGCCGTGGCCCTGTGGAGGAAGGGACCGAGTGGGTGAACGCAGCAGCTGCAGGAAAATGGAGGTAAGGCCTGCAGCCTCTGCCCAGCTGCTCCCATACTCACTGCCCCACACACAAGGGGGCTGCCGGAGGGGCTGCCACCACCCACCTTGCTTTGCCTCCCAGAGAAGAAGCGGCCCAGCACCATGATGTGGTGGCGCGCCGCCTCCGCCGCCTCCCCCTCGCCGCCCTCGCCCCCGTGCAGCTGCGACTTGGCGGGGAAGGGCTGCGGCAGGGGGGGAGGAGGGGGGCAAAGGGGTGGAGCAGGAGGCGAGGAGCGGGCGGGGCAACCGTCATGCAGATCGGCGTATGCACAGGTGGCAGCAGCCTGGCCCTGGCCCCCCCGCCTGCCGCCGCACTGTGGCGGGCGCACCTCCACAGGCGGGTAGAGCACCACCACCGTGGGCGCCGACCCGTACAGCCGCATCGCCGTCTCGATGTGGGTGCGCGCCGCGATGTTGTACCACCTTTGGAGTGAGAAAGACAGGTGGAGGGGAGTGAGTGGACAGGGGCAGGCTAGAAGATGGGAGAGACGCCTCCGCTCAGCTCGCTGCGCAGCCGTTCGCACCCAACTCGCGCAGACCAGCGCAAAGCTGCAGGCAGAGGCCGCAGCCGCAGCGCCGTGCCCTTTCAAACCCACCTGTCTGTGTACCCGCTGTTGAGCAGGACGTAGTCGTACGTCGCATAAGCCTTGGTGGTGCCCGGCCGCGGGGGGCGGTTCAGGTCAAACGGAAACTGTGGGAGGGAATGGTGCAAGGTGTCAACGCACACATAAGGTGCAGGGTGTCAACGCACACATAAGGTGCAGGGTTTCAATGCACACATAAGGTGCAGGGTTTCAACGCATAATCTCCCACAGCAAGCTAGCACCTTGCCGGTCAGCGTGCGGTGCACAACTGCAACTGAGGGACGGAGGCGCGCAGCACCCACCTGGCGCAAGTAGCAGGCACCCACCTGGCACATGTAGAAGTTGACGTGGCCCAGCCCCGCAAACGTCGGCAGCTTGTCGTTGCCCAGCAGCATGAACATCGAGTACCCCTCGCGGGGGGGCTGCACACACGCGGCGACGACGACGGGCGCCGGGATGCACTTTGGGCGAGAGGGAGGCGCGAGGGGCGCAGGGCCGGGGGGCCGCGGCCGGTGCCTGTGCGCCGCGAGCGTCCTGCCGTGCGCCGCGCACTCGCTAAAAGGCCTCGCTCTGCTTTAGGCCAAGCTGGCGCCCTGCGTTTCCGGAGACACAGGCATTGTGTCCTCTACCGCAGTTCATATCGACCACTCTGCCATGCATGCAGGCAGCTCACAAAGATGTGGATGCCCTTGACGGTGACGACCTCCAGGGAGAGGAGGTCGGGGTTGAGCGGTACGCGCAGCCCGGTGGCCACCTTAAGCAGCTGCTCCTTGGTGGCGCACACGTTGTTCTCCCGCACCAGCACGTCCACCGCGTGGCCCATCTCCTGCAGGCGCGCGGGGGGCCGGTTCCGGTGGGAGGCCTTGATGCTGTTGCAGTACAGACAGCGCGTGGACGCGCTGCAGCGTGCGTGGACCCACCGCATACCCCATCACCTGCAGGCAGGGGCGGCAGGCAGCCAGGAGCAGGGCGTCCGCAGAAGGCACAACCAGGCTGCACCGTCGCACTTTGAGCAGCTACGAAACATAGCATCAACGCCAGGCAGGCCGCCTGGCATTGCTGGCTTCAGGCCTTTGGCGTCGGCGGTCCCATCCCCTCGACGCGCTGCCTGCCCTTACCTGGTGAACCATCCCAGGGGAGGGGCCCTGCCCAGGGCCCCCCTGTCTGCTCTCCCTCCCCTGCCATGCCCAGCACCCACCTGCATGCCCCCCTGCCTGGCCCAGCACCCACCTGCATGACCTGCACGACCGTCAGCAGGTAGCGCTCGCCGCCGCCAAACACCTGTGGGCAAGCAGGCCGAAGAACACCGTCGCGACAGTTTGATCCCCAGCGGCCTGCTTCAGCAGCAGGCCGGGCCCCCGGCTGTGAGGATAGGCTTGCCGTGCGGTAACGGCAAGGCAGCTGCCATGCCTGCAGGCCAGCACCCACATCCCGCTGGCGCTCACGATGTTGTACGGCGTGAAGACTGCGGCACGGTTTTTGGCTGGGTCGTGTGGCAGCGTGCCCCAGGGCACCGGATTCGTCATAGGGCACCCTCGCTGCTGCACCTCAGGTGGCGGCGGCGGGCGCGCCGTCAGGCCGACCAGCCCCGTCCTGGCGGCAGCCTCGCCGCCGCTGGCGGCAGCGGCGGCGGCGTGGCCTGGCAGCCCGCCATCGTCCACCTCGCTGCTTTGATGTTCTGTCAGTCGGTAGTGGCGCTGCACAGCGGGGAGGCGGGGAGCGGCAGGCTTCAGGCGGAGCCCAAAGCAGACGGCGGCGGGTGGCGAAGTAGCGCGTTTGAAGCAACGCCCGACGTGCGTACCACAATCGCCACAGTGGTCACGAAGAGCAGGCACCACTGCCAGAACAGCGGGAGGCGGGGCAGCAAGCGCCCGCCTTGGCCTTGGCCGTGGCTGTGCCTGCGCACAACCATAACGGTGTGCTGTGGCTGGAACTGAGCAGCGCAGAGAGCGCCAAATCGACCAAAGTGGGCTGCTGTCCATGCCGCCGCCCCGGCCCCGCTGGCAGTGCAACCGCTCGACAACCGACACCAGCACCCGCGCCCTGCATGTCTGTTGTTGTGCAGGGGTACATCACCCTTCCCGTCTCTGTTGTGAGCCTGACACGACATTTGGCAGGCGTCCAGGAAGCAGCGCTAGCCCTCTGATCCGCCCGTGGGTACTGCTGGCACAAGTGTTGTTGCATTCAAGCGGACAGCAGAACAGAAGCATGCACAGTGCAAGCGAAGGGATGAAGCACAAGCGCACAGCACGATCACAGCAGCAGCCCGTCGTCCTCCTCCTCCACAGGCAGCTTGGACAGGCGGCGCAGGTAGCCCTCCTGTTGGTGGCGGAGCAGGCAGGCAGGCAGGCAGGTGTTTCAAGTGGAATCGATCAACGTGCGCTGGGACAGGACTGCGACTAGCATTTCAACCGCTCAACACCGCTCGACACCGCAACGGTCAAGGAGCAACGTGGCAGCAGCATCAGCGGCGGCAGCAGCAGTGGCAGCGGCCCCACCTGCAGCACAGTGCGTGCCAGCGGGCCGCCAGAGGGCACAAACGCCGTCGCGAGTTCGATGCTCTTGTCCAGAGCCAGCACGCGGGCCAGCGAGCGCTCAGCAGCGACCTTTGTCGGCCCGGCAGTGCCCTGCCAGGAGGGGGGCGTGCAGGAGGGCGTGCAAGTGGGTGAGGAGGGAGGGCGTGGAAGCTCCAGGGAGGGGAGGATTGGAAAGTCCGCCCACCCCCTCCACCCCCACATTTCGCACAGTGCTGGAAAGCAAGCAAAGCAGCAGCGTCATATCTAGGTGCATCTGCACAATCCAACGAAGCATGCACAGCACCATTCAAATCACCTGCACGATGGCGCAGATGCTGGGCACAATGTCCTTCCACACGGGGGGCAGCGCGGCGGGGGAGGCCACCGCCACGCGGCGCAGCACGCTCAGCATGGTGCGCTGCACCTCTGTTTGAAGGGGAGGGGGAGGGAGCGGAGGCAGGCGACGGCACGACTCGGAGCATGCCAGAAGGGGGCGAGAGCACACCAGGGGCAAAGCCGTGGCCAGGGGGAGAACATGCAGCATGGCATTGCAACATCGATGGTGACTGTGCCGAGGGAGGAGCCACCAGCTCACCGTTGTCCTGATCCATGCCCAGCAGCGCCATGGCGGTGGAGAGCAGCGCAGGCAGCGACGGCGGCGGCGCGCCCTCGCCTAAACAGTCGGACGAGGAGCACCGGCGTGAGATGCTGAGGGCGGATGAATGTGTGTGCCGGCGCTGGCGCTGGCGCTGGCAGGCAGGCGCATTCTACGCACGCACGCATTCAAGCAACCGCTGCTCTGCATTCTTGCAGGGCTCCCTCCAACCGCACCGTCGGCGATTTGCGCGAGCAGCAGGCGCCCGACAGCGCGCGCTGCTGCGGCCTTCACGTCTGCCGAGGGGTCGCGGCCTGCCTTGACGATGGATTCTGCGATTAGATAAAGGGCGAATGGGGGCCATTGGCAGTAGAAGTGGGGAGGGGAGGGGGTAGGGAGATGCGGCTGCCGATCTGGCGGTGCAACCCTGGTGCGACCCCGTGGCAACGCCTGCCACCCCCTGCCTCGCTCACCCACAAACCGCGGCAGCAGCCCGGCCTCCTCCAGCCGTGCCGCTGCGTGCTGCGCGATCGCCGCTGATGTCTGCAATCAGGGCCGGGTGGGCGGCCGGGCGGCATTAGGGGGCTCGGCGTGGGCGGGCAGGGGCCGCAAAGCGACGTCAGCAGGCGTGCACGGACCCAGCTGCCCTGACTGCGCGACCCCCACCCACCAGCC
The DNA here is from genome assembly GCA_002245815.2 of Micractinium conductrix. Taxonomy (NCBI): domain Eukaryota; kingdom Viridiplantae; phylum Chlorophyta; class Trebouxiophyceae; order Chlorellales; family Chlorellaceae; genus Micractinium; species Micractinium conductrix. The sequence continues at coordinate 1,935,625 of LHPF02000002.1, forward strand.
TTACGCAACTGCTGCATGCAGACACCGCCCACCACTCGCCTGCGCAGCGCCGATACGTTCCGGCAGCTTGCCGTTTGCTCCCGCCAGGGGGCCCGCCTCCAGCGCCCCCCGAAGCTCCTCGGGGGAGCAGTGCTTGGCGTAGGCGCCGGTGGCGGCGGCGGCGGCGCGCCGCAGGTCCTCGTCCTCCCCGGCGCCAGCTGTCACCGCCGCCAGCGCCTGCCCCACCTTGGAAATGGTGTCGGCGGTGAGGCGGTCCCCACTGGACAGCAGCGCGCCTGCGGGGGGGAAGGGGGTAGGCGCCACACAGTGAGAGCAGGGCGGGGCGGGGATGACCGTGGGATGCGCGATCAACTGCTGGCTGCGCCACCTCTGGACGCCACCAGCTGCGCTACCTCTGCACGCCACCACGCCTGGCCGCTCCCTCCCCCTCACCATGCAGCGCTGTGAGGTAGGCCTCCTGGACGGCGGGCTCTGCGGTGCGCGCCCCCGTGGCCAGGTCCGAGACCAGCTGGTCCGAGCGCATGCTCATGCTCATGCGCGTGAGCTCCCCCAGGTTGGTGGCGGCGCGCTGGCGCACCTGCAGCGGGGAGGGAAAGGGGCAAGCAGCACGCAGGGTTGGAGCCTGTCGGCGCTGCACGCTCGTGCATGCGGGCACGGCAGCACAAGGGCAAACGCAACCGAAGGCCGGCACCTCTGCGGACCACCCTGCCGCCCTCGACAGCACTCCCTCCGGCCCGCTGGCTTGCCTCCTTCTGTGTGTCCGACAGGCACTTGACGAAGGTGGTCTGCAGCTGCGGCACGAAGGGCTTAAGCCCGGCGCCAGCCTTGCTGCAGCACGTAAACGGGGCGGAGCGGGACATGGCAGAGTGTGAGGACGCACGGCGTGAAGGATTGCCGCCCAACTCACCAAGCGCTGATACTGCTCACCTTGCTGCTGGCGGCAAGCAGAAGCAACAGCAGAACGCGGGAAATGGCACGCAGCGCACCCGATGAGCAGGCCCAGCGTGCGCAGGATGGCGGCCTTGATTTGCCAGGGGAAGCGGTCGCCGATGATGCGGATCAGGGGGCCCGTGATCTGCACCACGTACGGCTTGAGCGCATCCTGCCCGGTGACCTCCACCAGCTCGCCCAGGCCCTCTGCCGCAAGCTCACGCAGCTCGGCGGAGGAGCCCTGCACAAAATAGGGGTCGGAAGTGGCAGCAGCGTGCATATGGAGGGGGCGTCTGGTGTTGAGCGATGCATGAGCAGGGGCCTCTGCCTGCAAGCTCTGCGCCAACCACACCCATCACCCACGCAGGCGTGAATACAGGCATGCACCCATCCCCCCCCCCCCCCCCCCCCCCCCAGCACACCTGCAGCACTCCCTGCAGGTAGATGGGCAGCACCGGGGCCAGCGCCTTGGGCAGGCAGAAGCCAGGGACCAGCAGCGGGGCGCCGCGCCGCTTGCGCCGCTCCTTGTCACGCGCCGTGCCCACCGCCTCCTGCGGCAACACAGCAGCGGCGAGGGAGACGTGGGCAGACGGGCGGTTGGAGAAGGAGAGCAAACATGCCCACCAACAATGCAACACGATGGTCTCGAATGCAACGGCAGCGTCAAGTTGGGAGGAGCCCGAGACGCCGGCGGCGCTGCATGCGCCCTGCCGGCCTGCTGCTGCTGGTCCTGCCCGCCTACCCGCCCACCTTCAGGCAGCGCACGAAGCTGGGCTGCATTTCCTTGGGGATGGAGGCAGTCACGGCGCCCAGCGCCTCCCAGCAGGCCACTAGCGTGTCGGGGTCCTCCTCAGTCAGCAGCGGCACCAGCGTCTGCACAACGGGGGAACCGAAGGGAGAGAGAGAGAATGCAGATGTTGAGGGCGGTCGTCAGCAGGGCAGGCAAGCGGGGTGGAGGACGGCAATGCAACGCCTCGGCGACAATGCAGCACGCGTCCAGGAATGCGACGCCCGCCCACCGTGATGAGGGCGGGCACGTGCTCCTGGAAGTCCAGCTTGCTGCCCTTGCAGAAGAGGGCAACCACGGTGGCTGCGCCGCGCCGCCGCGCCGACTCCTGCAGGGGAGGAAGACAGAAACACGCAGTGCAGGGGTTCAGCCCAGCAGGCGGCAGGCGCAGCGGGAGCGCAGAAGGGGAGGGCAACCACGGAGACGGCGCCGCGCCGCCGTGCAGGCTGCCGCAGGGCTTGCGGAGGGGCAACGCTTGCGGGGAGCGAAGCACACGCCGCCCCGTCGCCTCACCTCCAGCCCCCGCTGCAGCTCCTGCATGAGGAGGTACAACCCATCCTCCTGCACCGCCATGGCCACCGCCGCCACTGCCTGGTGCGCCGCCGCGGCGGCGGGCGAGGTGTCGGGGTGGCTGGAGGCCAGCGTGAGCAGCGGCGGCATGAGCGCGGGCAGGTGCGAGTGGATGGCGGCGCCTGCGCGGGGGGGAGCGGGTGTGCAGGGGCGGGCGTCCGGGGGGGGCACAGGGTGGTTGCGCAAGAGCGCCTGCACAGCGCCCAAAACCGAAAGCATCTAACGCAGCCAGCAAAAGCTGGCGGTTTCGACTTTCTGTACTGGCATCTGCCCCGCACCCGTGGCGCACCTGCCACCTCGGCGAGGGCTCCCAGGGCCCGCAGGTTGGTGGAGTGGATGGGGGGCTTGATGAGGCGCGGCACCATCACGCTCAGCAGCTGCGGCCGCACGCCCAGCACCACGCGCAGGCCCTCCAGCGCCTGCAGAGAGATGGAGAGAGGGGTGGGCGGGGGGCGAGCCGACGGTCGCGTACGGCTGCTGACGGGCGGTTCAAAGCCTACCGAGCTGCGGTTGGACACGGGGATGGCAGGGTTGCTGCAGGTGCTATCCATGCTGTCAGATGAATGCCCAGCCAGCCGCCCACCTGCGCCGAGTGCGCCTCGCTGTCCAGCCCAGACAGCAGCGCTGGGATGACGCTGTCCATCGCAGAACCGCCGCCGCTCTTAAAGAGGACGTTGAACACGCCGCCGGCGGCGGTGCGCACGCCGGCGTCGTCGTCGCAGAGCGCGCCCTGAGGGGTGGGGTTGGGGGGTGGGCGGTGAGGGGCACGACAGGCAGAGCGGGTGGGGGGCGGCACGCACACCCTCAGCTCTGGACCTCGTCTCGGCTGGTGCACGCATGCGCCGCCTGCCAGCCCCCGGCACCCAGCCACCAACCTGGATGGGCTGCAGCAGATCTGCTAGGTGGTCTGCCAGCTGCATGCGCGTTGCATTCTCCATCACCTCCTTCAGGCCGTTGCACACACCCTGCGCGGGAGGGTCAGGGGTGCGGGGAGAGTGGGGGCGACGCGCGCGCATGAGACTGAAGGAGATGACAGCAGCAGGGGAATAGCAAAGGCGGCGGCAGCGGCGGCGGCGGCACCAGCAGGAGCGGCAGCGGCGGCGGTGCTGCGGCAGGGGGGGCGGCTTCAGTTCCAGCGGCGGCGGCAGCGGCGGCCCACCTGCCGGGTGGTGGCTTGGTCGCTGGCCATGCCGTCGCGCAGGATGGGGATGATCTGTGAGAGGATGCGGTCCCCCATCTTGCGCACAAGCTCGCCCAGGCAGCGCCCCGCCATCTGGCGCCGGTCTTCGCCTGCGCACGGACGGTTGGTGGCACGGGAGGCGTGAGGGGGCTGGTTCGAGGGCGGGCGGGCAGGCTTGGGAGCGCTGTGCGGTGCAGAATGCGAGCAGCCATGCTGCGCATGCTTTGCCAAATGGTCGTGCATGTGCAGCAGTACCTCCGACTGCCAGCGACCTCATGACGGTGGCCAAATGAGGGCAGACACAAGCAACACAGGCATCGTGCACGCTGTGCACGCCGTGGTCGGCCGTACCGGGGTCTGCCAGGGACTCGATGATGATGGCCATGAGGGCGGGCAGCAGCTCCCCGAGCGTCTTGGGGGTGTTGGTCACCACCGTCTTCCACACATGCAGCGCGGCTGCACCACAGTGGTCGGCAAATCGATCGATCAGTCGGTAGGTTGGTTGGCAAATCGATTAATTGGCTCGCTGGTTGGTTGGTTGATTGGGCAGAGACGCGGCGGCACAAGCGGTCAGGCGGGTCAGGAGGGCGCGAAGTGCAGCGGCGGAGTGCATGCTCTCCCTCGTGCATGCCTCCAGACACAGTGGTAGCCCGGGACGCCTCCTGCCGCCCACCCACCCGTGCGGACGGTGTAGGCCACGTCAGAGCGCGCCATGTAGACGCTTGCGAGCACGTGGTTGCGCCTGCGCGGCAGGGTTTGGAGGCGTGCCCACAGTCGCTACCTTCCCCTGCTGCATCCCGCAGCAGTTGTAGCAAACAGTCGCGGCCAGTGTGCATCCAAGGGCGGCCTCGTGCCGGCAGAACCCCCATCAGTGTGCCTCCGCACTCCAAGGTGCGGCCTGGTGCATGTTCGCAGCGGTGAAAAGCTGTAGCAAGCCCTTCCTCTCCCCCCCACCAACCCCCCTGTCCCTGTGCCACGCACTTCTGCAGTCCCAGCGCATCGATGATGGCTGCGCCGTGCGCCTCCACGCTGATGCCCTCCTCCTCCTCGTTGTGCAGGTCCTGCTGGATGCGACCGGTGGTACCAGCCACCTGCACACGGTACGGGAAGTTGCGAGGAAGTCGGCAGGAAGCCATCTGTCGGATGCACCCCTCCCTCCACGCAGCACCTGTTATGATACACTGTCAAGCCGGCAACCAACATGGCCAAGGAGTGCACAGCGCAGAGGGGGCGGCTGCGCGCGCGCACAGAACCGCCAGGTGCGGCCGCCGGTGCGCTGCAGAATGGCCCCGCGTTGGGCACAGCAATGGCCTTCCCACCCACCTTGAACAGCAGGTCGCCCAGCAGCTCAACCGAGCTCTGCCGGATGCGCCAGTTGTTGCTGAGGATCCCGTCCTCCACCGCAGGCAGGATCAGCGGCAGCGCCGACTGCGCGTACAGCTCGACGGCGATGCGGCCGGCGGACAGCGCGGCGTCGCGCACGCCCTCTGCCTCGTCGGCCAGGCCGTCCAGGATGTGCGTGAGCACCTGGCCAGGGGGGCAGCAAGGGTAGTGTGTCGTTAGAATCAACCAACAACCACACACATGCACCAGCTGTAGCCCTGCCGGGCCGGCAGCGCGCCCTGCTGAGCTAGTGACCGACCCTGCACAACCTGCGCAGACCGTCCTGCTCAGCACCCCACCTGGGGCAAGTGCTCCCGGAGGCCATCCGGCATGCAGCCCTGCTGAAGCTGCCAAGGGCCTGCTGCGCAGCTGGCCACGCAAACACACCGGCATCCCTGCCACCCTGCCCGCCCCCCTCCCTGTGATTGACGCGGAGCACCCCCCTGCAGAATGCTGGGCGTCCCTGCTGCCGAGCCAGCTGGTGGCCCTGCTGCTGGGCGTGCCTGTTGTGCCTGCTGACCACCCACCTGGGGCAGGTGCTTCTGGAAGTCGTCGGGCATGCAGATGGGCAGGTAGCGGAAGAGGGTCAGGTGGCCCTCCCGCACAGCTGCAGCTCGAGGGAGGGGGGGGGGGGGGGGCGCAGGGGGGACGCATGTGAGGCCCGTCCTGGGGGGCGCCGCACACGCGTGCGTGGGGGGCGCCGCGCCGGCCCGGCGCAGCGCAGCGTGTGCGCCATGCAAAGCCTGCACACGCACGGCGGCGGGGAACAGACGGGCAGCCGGCCACGCACGTGCAGACCGACCCCCCCCACCCCCCCACCCCCCACCCCCCCACCCACCACCACCACCACCACACACACACACACCACACACACATCGGGACCCACCTGCGTTGCGCGCGCGGCACCCCGCCAGGATGTCGGGCAGCAGCTGCGCCACCTGGTCGGGCCCCTGCACCGCCAGCACCTCGGCCAGGCCCTGCGCGGCGCCCGACCGCTCGACGGCGCTCGCCTCGCTGCGCAGCTTTATGAGCAGCCAGGGGATGATGCCTCCCAGGCCCTCCTCGCCCATGTCTGCGAAGGGACGTAGAGGGGTGGGCGTGCATGGCGGCGCGCTTGAGCAGCGACATGCCGTACAAACCAAGGCAAGCTCCCAATCACATACGTGGCAGCGCAGAAGAGCGAGAGCGAGAACCCGGGCGCACCTTTGACAAGGGAGCCCATGGCCTTGGCAGCGGTGGCACGGACCTCGGGCAGGGGGTCCACCAGGGCGGACTGCGAGGGTGATGCCAACAGAGCGCGCACACAGGTGAGGGGCCACAGGTGGTGCCATTGCAGCAAAGGATGCAGCACAAGCAGGCAGGCCATGCACAACTCCGTCGCCTCACCGCCCTGCCCAAGCACTCAACCGCACGCCCACCCACCCACCTTGAGCTCCGGCAGCAGCAGCTGCACGTAGGGCGCCATGTCCCTGGGGTCGTTGACCAGGGTGCACAGATTGCCCACGATGCGGGCGGCGCGCTTCTTCAGGTCACCTGCGGGGGGGGGGGGGGCGAGGTGTTGACGTTTGTTTCACGGTCAGGGTGTCAGAATGGTGGCGCTTTTCAGGCCGCCGGCAGGGCGTTGTGATGATCATGTGGGGTGATGTTCATGTGGGGTGGCGATCATGCGGAATGCACTTGGAAACGCAGGGGGCGGGGCCACGCCGGCGGGCAGGCATGCGACAGGGCAAGCAGAGTGGCGAGCAGGCCGTGTCTGCCGCATGTCGGGACGCGCTGCGGCAAGCGCTCGTGCTGCTGGAGCGCTGTCGAGTGAACAAACGCATGAGCAGGGCAGTGGCGGGCCAGGGGTGTAGGTACCTGAGCGGTCGCGCAGGCCGCGGTGCACGACGGGGATGATCAGGGCCAGTGAGGGGGCATCGACTGCGGGGGGCAGGGAGGGACAGGTGGAGCGGGCAGGAGGCGGGGTGGGTTGGGTCCAGAGACGTGCGCTGCAGTTGCGAGCCAGGCAGGTGAGCAGAGACTGCATGCGGCATGAGGAGGGCCCTCGGCCCCACGTCCCCCCTGCCACCTACGCCCCCCGCACTTGTGTTGACGAACACCGTGGCGAGCAGGGTGTCCAGGCACGACTTGTTGTTGGCGTTAGGGTCGGCAATGGCTGCAGGCGGGATGTGGGCACGTCGGCAGGGGAAAGGTGAGCCGGGCAGTGGCAGAGCAGGGAGCGGAGGGAGTCCCAGTGCGAGAGGGTATCCAGGCATGGCTGTGCTTGTGCCGCGTCTCTTGCTGGTTGTGTGCCAACAGGGTGCTGCCCCCCACCCCTTGCTTGCGCACACCTGCCAGCAGCGAGGGCACAAGCTTTGCCGCCTCTGGGTTGCGGATCACGGAGCCGACCTGCGTGCGTTGAGGATGGGCGGGCAGGCAGGCAGGCGGCCGGGCGGGTGGGTGGTGGGTTCGTTGCAAGGAAGCAGCAGCGCGTGGCAAGCAGAGTGCAGAAATTCAGTCGGCGGCAGCCGAGCAGCAGCACAGCAGCAGACCCTTGGCAGCCACCCCGGGCCTGAGCAGCACGCCACCTAGACACCCGCCCGGCGATCACAACCGCACCTCGTTCAGCGCCGTCTTTGCCGCGCTGGCCACCTTGGGATGAGGGTCCGCCAGCACCTCCCCCAGGCGGGGCACCACGATGGGCAGGCAGGAGCCGAGCTGCTTGGGTGCGCAGTAGGCCATGGCACCCAGCAGCTGGATGCTGCCCTGCTTGGTGCGCCACGCCTTGTCTTCCACGCCCTTGAGCAGCGCCGGCAGCACCAGCTTGACGCCCTGCCCCGACAGCTGGCCCATGATCGCGCGGGCGGCGCCGTCGGCGGCGGCGCGCACCTGCACGGCCGGGCGGTGGTGGATGGGCGAGCGGGTTGGTGAGGCAAGCGCGGGGCGGTAGAGTTTGGACAACAGCCAACGCCGACGAATGCCGCCGGCGACACCGGCAGCAGCACATGCCCGCCTTGACATTGTATGCGCCCCTGCGCGCCCCCCCCCCCCCCCCCCCCCCCCCCGTGTGCCCCGCATGCACCCCCCGTGCGCCCCCCATGCCCACCCACACAACGCACCGCCTGTGAGCCGTCGCCGAAGCAGTTGAGCAGCATGGGGAGGATCTGGATGATGTACGGCTCAAACAGCCGGCCCAGCCTGTCGCTGAGGCACTCGAAAGACAGCAGCGCGCCTGCGGGGGCGGGTGGGCGGAGCAAAATGATCCATCGATCAGTTGCACGTCATGAGCAAGCAGGGGTCCCGGGGCAGGGCGGGGAGGGGGGGAGGGGGGGGGGGGGGGGGGGGGGGGGGGGGGGGGGGGCGCTGCTGCGCATCAACCGCATTGCCCCGCCCTTCAGTGCGCATGTCAACCTGTGGGGATGGGACATGCGTCCGACACAGCGACAGGCCACCCGCTCAGGCGGCAGGAAGGGTGGGGGGGAGGGAGGGAGGGCGTGCTGGGGCCCACCTTCCCGCGTTGCCTCGCTCTTCTTGTCCTCCACCCCCGCCTTGAGCGCCTCCATCACCCCAAGGGACCGCAGGCTGCTGATGCCCAGGCCGCGCACCGCTCCCGCCAGGCCAAAGGCCGCGCCGCGCCTGCAGGGAGACGAGGGCAGAAGGCAGCACGCGGAGCGAGCGCGGGTGGTGAGGTGAAGGGGCGGGACGGGGGCAGGGTAGAAGGCGGGACGGTGCCAGGGGCAGGCTGTGAGGGATGCCCTCGCACATGCCGCTCCTCACGTGTCGGCAGCGTCCCCACTGTTGCTATTGTATTGTGTTAGGGGGTGCACACCTGTCCCCGTACTTCTCCCCCTTGAGAGCACGGTCCAGCAGCGTCTGAACGGTCGACCCCACAAAGGCGGCGTCGCTCTGCAGCGCCTGCAAATGGTGATGGGTGGGGTAGGGGGCACGACGGCGCTGGATAAGCCCCGCACCCTGCCGTCCGTAATCAACAGAGGCTGCTCCTGCCAAACCTTCCCATTGGGCATTGGCCAACCATTGATCGATCAGCAAACAAACGATTGATCGGTCGAAAAGAATAATGAATCGATCGATCCACGAACCAACCACCCAGCCCCTGCGCTTGCCTGCATGAGCGCGGGCAGGCAGTCGGAGACGCCGCGCTGCACGCTCTCGCTGGGGGTGGTCAACACATCCAGCAGGGTTCCCACGATGGACCGAACCTGACGTGGTGGGCAGCCAGCAAGGGGGCAAGGGAGCAGGGGTTTAGGCAAAGGATGCACCAACCACAGCCTCTCCCGCTGCCCTTCACCGACCCCCCACCCAACCCATCCACCCCCACCCACCCACCCACCCACACACCCACACCCACCCACCCACACACCCACCCACCCATCTACCCACATACTGCCCACATTGCCCACACTGCCCACACACCCACCCGCCCACCCACCCACCCACACCCACAAAACCACCCACACTGCCCACACAAACTACCAACCTTGGGGTTTTCAGGCGGCAGGTGGCGCGCGAGCGTGCCGAGGAACACCACAGCGCCGCCGCGCACGTTGTCGTACTGGCTCTCCGACAGGCCGCCCAGCCCGGCCTGCCAGGGACGCCGCGAGGGGGGGGGGTGCATGGTTTGTGGGGAGACGCGCGGCGGGGGAGGGCAACAGGAGGGAGCGCTCGGCCGCCACAAAAACGCTGCAGCAGCCGCGCCACGACATACCAACTCCAACCGAACGCTGCGGCAAGCCCCGCCAGCGCTGGCCGCCTTCCCCGGCAGCGCCGCCATGGCGGCCCTGTGTGCGTCTTCCCCCTCCCCTCCCCCCTCCCTCCCTCCCTCCCTCCCCCCCTGCCGCACCTGCTTGTCGAGATAAGACTCGAACAGCGGCAGCATGGCCTCAGAGTTGGCCTGGCCGTGCGCGTCCACAACCGCCACGCCCGCCGCGATCATCGCCTCGCGAATCGTGGCGTGTGCGTCGGCCAGGCCCCGTGCCAGCAGGAACTCCAGGGCGGCGGACAGCTGCGCGGCGGGGAGGTACGCCGCGAGCGTCTGCAGCGCCGCCGCCGCGCCGGCGCGCGCGGCCAGGCCGGCGGCGGCGCCGCCGTTGGCGCTGCCCCGCTCGTACAGCTGCATCGCGCGGGCCAGCGCGTCTGCCGCCACCCCGTCGTGCACCTCGCAGCCTTCGGCGAGGGCCAGCGCAGCGGCGTCGCGCACGTCTGATGGAAGAGGGGGGACCAGGAGGGGAGGTGGGGAGGTTGTTGGGTCATGGTTGGGGCGGGGTCACGCTTGCTGCTTTGCAAGCCTGCCCCGGGCCTGCGCTCAGCGATGCCCTGCAGCACAAGGCACCGCCGCTGCGCCAGCGCCCATGCATGCACACTGCATCACTCCACCCCCCCCACCCCCCCACCCACTCCCCACTCCCCACTGCCCATGCCCACCGGCGTGGGGGCTCGACAGGTGCTCCATCAGCGCCGGCACGAAGGTGGGGGGCAGGGAGCAGCCTGCCTCGTCCCACAGGCCCTGCGCCACCTCAGCGTTTGCTTCCGAGGGGTCACACCGGGCCAGCCACATCACCGCAAGGATGCCGTCATCGTCAGGCACGGTGCCGTCGTTGATGGCCGGGCAGTGGTCGAGCGCCTGCAGCGCCGCGCCGCGCACGTGCGGCGGGCCGGCCAGCAGGCCGCCCAGCGCGGCGGCGAACCCCGGCAGGTCGTGCGCTGACGTGGAGGAGCACAGCATGCGCAGCAGCGGCTGCACGCGGTCCCTGCGGGCGGACAGGAGGGGAGAGGGGCGGGAGACGGGGAAGGGCGGTCGGAGGGGCAGGGAAAGGCTGCTGCAGAAGCATGGGGCCTGCTGGCATCTCCTCACGCAACCGTACACAGGTGACTGGGCCTGTGAGCCTCGCTGCCACCGGGTCCCCTGCTTGCCTGTAGGCGGGGATGATCTCCAGCACGTGGTACAGCAGGCGGAACGACTCGGGCTTGCTGATGCTGCGAATCAAGAGGACAAGGCAAGCGACGGGGGAGCACTTTGAGCCATTGAGTGGGAACAGAGTTACAGGTTTAGGAGGGGGGGAAAAGCAGGCGGAAGGACTGGGGCTTGCAGGTGCTGCGGCGCAACGGTGAGTAGCCCACCCCGGCTACTCTCACTCGTGACGACCGCGCTGCGCTGCAAGCAACGCGGCCCCTGCACGCTTACCTGGCGCCAGGGCCCACGTGCAGCGCGACCACGCCCAGGGCCGCCTCGTGCAGCGGGGTGGGCTCGGGGCAGCTGGGGGCCGGGGGGTGGGCGGGGGAACAAGGCTGCTAGGGTGGGCACAGGAGGGCGCCGCGCCGGGGCGGCATGGCAGCGCTGCACTTGCACAGGCTGCTGTCTCTTCTCACACAGGGACACACCAAGCCCGTCACCCAAAGCGCCCGCCCACCCACCTCATCACCGCACGCAGGATGGGAAAGCAAAACATGTAGGCGGGGCCGTGCAGCGCGCGGCGCAGCGCCGCCGGCACCGGCGTGCCGTCCTGGCTGGGCACGCCGCCGGTGGCCGCCTGCAGCGCCGACACGGCGCCGCACACGCAGCGCCGCCGCGCCAGGTGCTGCCAGTCCGCAGCATCCCCCTCTGCTTCAGTCAGCATGACCAGGCGCAGCGAGCAGGCGATGGTGCGGGCCTGGCTGGACAGGTCACCAGGCAGGGCGCCCGCCAGCGCGGCGCAGCACTCGAAGGCGGCACCGCCGCCGACGAAGGGCGACCGCAGCAGGGGCAGCACCAGCGGGCGCAGCGCGTCCAGCTGCTGCGCGGTGAAGGCGGGGTTGCCTGCGGCCAGTGCCGCCAGCGCCGCCAGCCCGCGGCTCAGGCCGTCCCTCACGCCCACCACCTTGGCCCGCACCTCCGCTTCGCCTCCAAGCTGCTTCACCCGCGCTTCCGCCGCCGCGTTGCTCTTGCCCGGCGCGCCGCGGCCGCCGGCGGCGGCCGGGCGGCCGCCCGCGCCGCGTGCCGCCGGCCCGGCCTTGCCGGCCGCCGCCGCGCCCCTCGCGGGCGCCGCTGCTGCTGCCTCAGCTGCCTCAGCAGGCTCAGCGGCGGGGCCCGAGGGCTCGGGGCAGTCGGGGAGCTGGGCTGGTGGCGGTATGGGTCGGTAGCTGAGCAGCTGCTCCTGGAAGATTTCTTCCGCCATGATGGTGCCGTCGTCGTTCTCGAAAGAGAGCTTCTCTGCAGGGGCGAGGGCGGGAGGCCAGGCACGACGGCAGGGCGGTTCAGGCATGCATGCAGTGGGAGGAGACAGGGGATGAGGGTGCGTTATAGCACCTTCTACTGTACATGGTGCAAGAGGGTCATGGGTTGTCTGCGCAAGCACATTAGAAGGAGCGGGTGGGGCAGCAGGGGCCGGCAGAGCGGCGCTGTGAAGGGAACAGGCGCACGAACGAATGAGAGCAGAGGCGCAGCGCGGCCCCCACGACGCTGCCCCCCCCCCCACCCCCACCCACACACACACACCACACACACACCCACACCACACACACCCACCCCACCCACCCACCCACCACCCCACCCACCACCCACCCACCCACCCACCCACCCCACCACCCACCCACCCACCCACCCACCCACCCACCCACCCACCCACCCCACCACACACACCACCCCCACCCCAAAAGCGAAACGCACCCGGAGAGGTGAAGTAGATCTTGGTCTCCCGGGCGGTGAGCGCGTCATGCGCCGACGTGTCAAGCAGCGGGCGCAGCGCGTCCATCAAGGCCGGGAAGACGGCGGGCGCCGCCAGGCGCATGGCCGCGCGCAGCGCGCCGCACGCCGCCGCCTGCTGCGCCGCCTCTGGGCAGGCGGCGCCGCTTGCGGCGCTGCTGACCAGGGCTGCCGCCACCTCAGCAGGATCGCTTGCCAGCACGTCGCCCACTCCCGAGCCGAGCTTTGCTGCCACAGGCGCCCAGGCCGCGTCGCCGCCTGCGGGGCTAGCCACCGTGGGATGGTGCGCCAGCAGCAGCAGCGCCGACGCCAGCGACGCCGTCAGCTGCACGCCGCCGGCCGCGGGTGCCACCGCCACGGCGGCAGCGGCAAAGCGCGCCTGCGACAAAGCGCCTTCCCCTAGCACGGCCGCCACCTCCGGCGCTGCAGGGTTGCTGGCCCAGTGCTGCAGCGCCGCAACTAGGGTGTTCGCGAGCTCTGGGCTGGTGCCAGCCACCGCCGCGGCGGCCGCCTGCGCCGCGCCGCGCGCCGCACCGCCGCCGTGCAGCAGCAGAAGCACGATGCTGCGTGCCGCTGTGGCCGCTGCGGCGCCGCCCTCCCCGCCCAGGTGGCGTGCGTGCTGCGTCAGCATCCCTTCTGCTGCCTCTGCTGCTGCGCTGGCATCCTCGGAGGCAAGCTTGGAGGCGGTGCCAGGGGCAAGCAGGGGGCTGTCGGCGCCGCATGCTGACGCCCACACCTGGCAAGGGAGCGGCGGGGAGAAGGGGGGAGTGACGCAGGAGTGAGGCAGGCAGGCATGGTGAGCAACAGCGGCTGCCATTACAGAGCGGCGCCGAGGTACACTGCGGCGCCGGCTTGCCGGCCGGGCAGCTGCCAGCGCATCGGAAACGACAGGCAGGGTGACGCTGGCATGAGAGATGTGGCGGGAAAGCATCCTGGGGGCCCCTTGGGAGGGGCGCTCCAGGGTACTGCCCACCCCGCGTTCTGTCCCCCACTTGTGAACGGGCTGCAGCCACGATGGTTAGGCTGCTGCCACGCCTGAATGGGGTTGACTGGCACCGTGCACGCCACGCACAGCGCACGCTCACGTGGAATGCAGGCCGGACGGCTGGCGAAGCCGAAGTGCATCCCTGCGCACCTTTTGCACAGCCAGGGCCTCATCCGCCTTGAGGTCCGCTGCCGCGATGTAGCCGGCGGCGGCGAGTGCCAGCAGGCCGTCCAGGCGGGCGGCCGCCTTGGCGCAGCCTTCTAGCACCAGCTGCCCCAGGGGCGCCGCCAGCGGGGCGCACTGCGCAAACCCAAGGGGGCGAGGAGGGCCAGGGGAGAGCACTGAGCGCAGCCAAGCTGTCGGCTGCACAAGCTGCTGCACTGTTTGCAGCTGGAGGGCAGTCGCCACGTGCTACGCGGCACCATCCGATGTGCCCCCCACCCACCTGCGCGCGGGCCTCCTCGTTGCTCCGCAGCGCAGCGGACAGAGCGCGCAGGTGGCCGCGCCTCAGGGCCTCCTTCTCTTTCAAGCTCTCTGCAGCACACGGAGATGTACAAAGCACGAGCAGGGGGTGGGCGACGAGCCTGTCATCGCCGCTCAGGTACAGCCCTGGCAGCACAGCGTAACCCTGCCAAGGACTGATCGCTCCCTCGTCGCTCGCTGCTTTCCATACCAGGCGCGGCACCAAGCTCCCAACGCTGCGGTCAAGCAGACCACCTGCTACTACACGCCACCACGGCCTACCAGTGACGCGCGCAAGGGCAGCCTCGGGCATGCCGGCGCAGCGTGGCAGCCACGCGCCCAGCGCGCCCGCCAGCGCCAACTTGACGTCTTCGCTCAACTCCTCTTTATAGTGCCTACAAGATTGCAATTATGATTTATTGTTTGCTGAGTTGGACGAAGGAAGCAGGCTCGACGGGGGGCTTGAGTAAAGCACGAGAGAAGCAGTCTGCAAGCTGCGACCGCCAGCGGCAAGCAGGGCGGGCGCCTGCAAGGAGACGAAGTACTGACCACGCCTGCACGTTCCCAGACACATCCAGCCCTCCCTCGCCTGCACACAAACTCGACCGCCTGCGTGGCGACGCGCGCGACGCTGGGCCCACGGCCCGGCGCGGCCGCCAGCGCGGCAATCAGGGTCGCCAGGCTGGCACGCTCCATCGCCGCTTTGATCTTGCCCTCTGCAGTTTCCCAGTGGCGGCGGGCAACAGGTGAGGGTTTGGGCGGAGATATGAGGCCGCAGGGGAGGCGCCAGTGCGACAGTGTGCAGCCGCGAGGTCAGCAGGCGCAGCAGCAGGCGCAGCAGCAGGCGCAGCAGCAGGCGCAGGTGCCACTTCCCAGCACCCTCCCCACCCTCCCCTGCACCTCCAACCCCCGGTCCTACGCCGCTTGCCCCACCTGCGCTGCCGTCGAGCACCGCACAAGCGGCCGCCAGCTGGGCGCCGGTGACGGTGGAGTCGCTGACGTGGCACGACATGCCTGCCACGCACTCTGCCGCCAGCGCGCGCACGCCCTCCTTTGCGTGCCGGCTCTGCTGCAGCAGCGCGGGCCACAGCTCGCCCACGTGGGTGCTCAGGTCGAGGCTGCATCAAACGGTGTGTGTGTGTGTGGTGGTGGTGGGGGGGGGGGGGGCTTTGAGGGAAGGCAGGAGGTGGACTGAGATGCCAGGTGCAGGGGCAGCATGCGCAGGTTGCACGCCAGGTAGAAAGAGGCCCGGGCCGTGCACGTGACTGTGCCTGCCGGCGTGCCAGTGGCAGGAGGTCAGGAAGTCGGTCAGGCATCCAATGCGCATGTTGACGCACCTGACAGCAGCCAGCAGCGGTGCCGCGGCGGCCATGGCAGGCTCCGCGTTGCGCTTCATCATGCGGACCGCCGTGGGCAGCAGGGTGCCTGCAGACAGAGCAGCAGCAGCAGCCACATCACGCATGGACGCGGGGTGGCGGGCACGGCAGGCAGCACAGGCAGGCCGAAGCGTGCACGCACGGCCCAGTCCCTTGCGCGCCCGGCGCACCTGTGACCTGCTCCTTGCTGGCGGCGCCGCCCAGCGCGGCCCAGCACGCCAGCGCCGCCGGCGTGCCGCGCTCCTTGGCCGACAGCACTTTCTCGCAGTAGACGGGCAGCAGCGCGGCCACCAGCTGAGCTTGTGCACCGCCGTCCTCGCCTGCAGCCGCGGCCAGCAGCACGCGCGCCAGGGGCCCCGAGGCTGCAGAGGAGCCACAGGGGAGGTGCGGACGTCGGAAGTGGGGAGGTGCGGGGGGGGGGGGGACACAACACCAGCGGCGAGCGCCCAGCGGCCTGGCGCGCGGCAAGGCACGCACCGCCGGCCGGACCCCCGCCAGCTCACCCTTTGCCTTGGCCAGGGCGGTGGCCTCCGCCGCCAGCTCGGCGCGGCGGCGCAGCGCCGGCGCCAGCGCCGCCTCCCCCTCTGCCCAGCTGGCCTCGCCCTCTGCCGCCAGCACTTCCAGGAACGCCGCCTCGCATTCCAGCAGCTTCACCACCGCCTTCTTCATGCTGTCAATGTCCAGGCGCCCAAGGATGGCGGCGCCCCAGCCGGCGAGCGCGGCGGCCTCCTGCGGGGAGGGGAGGGAAGGGGGACAGGCATGGCGCAGCAGAGGGGTGACGAAGAGAGACGCCCCCACGTTTCTCTGCTGCCTGCTGACCCCCTGCCTGTCCCCTGCTTCCTCTCAAACCTGCACGCAAGTTGGCCCTGGCCTCTCTCGCGCGCCACCACACCGCCCTTCAATGCCTCCCCCCCTGCTGCCCCTCCTTCCCTCCTCTCCCTCCCCCGGTCGTCCCCCCCCCCCCTCGCTCACGTAAGCCTTGAGCTTGGCCTTCTCGTGTTTCACAAGGCCGCCGGCCAGCGCTTTGAGGAAGGGCTCCGCCGACACCGCCGCCGACACTGCCGCCTGCACCGCGCGGCGCGAGCCTGGGGCGGGGGGGAGGCAAGCAGGGGGAGGCACGCCGGAGAGGGGGGGTTGAGGCAGCGGCAGGTCGACGCACCCCAGGCACCCCAGGCAGGCAGCACTGGCCTTGCTGAGTTCCCAGCCAGCGGCGCTGCAAGCCCCCACCTGCATCTGAATAGTCTGGCAGCGTCTTGACCACAGCAGCCGCCAGCTCAGCAGCATTGTCAGCAACGTAGCCTGCAAGGTGGTTCGCATGTCGACGTTGCTGTTCGACGCGTGCATGCGCACCTTGTCAAGGAGAAGCGCGCTGCCCACAGCACATGCATGCGTGCATTGCTCTGACGCTGGAGGCGGACGCCGCGGCGATTCCGAGGTGTGGCAGCGGCGTGCAGCGTGCGACGCAGCCAACAGGGCGCGGCATGCCTCGCCACCATCTGCCACCACCAATAAAAGGGATCACGCAAGCTGACAGCGACCAGAGGTCTCCCAGGCGCCACCCGCGCGCCACCAACCTGCGTCGTCGGCAGCCGCCGCCGCCAGCGCCTGCCAGGCAGCGCTGCGCTCGGCGGGGCCGTCGCCAGTGCCCAGGTCTAGCACCACCTCCATCGCCTCTGCCGCCATGACGGGGCAGGCAAGCGACAGAGCGCTCTTCTGCCTCACGGCCCACCACCTCGATGCGGCAATGCGGGGCTCTGCACTTTGTATACAAGCTCTACAGCCTGCCGTGCCAATCGCTGCCAATGTGGGCTCAGCGATCAGCATGCAGGGAGGCAGAAGCATGCAGACGGCCGTGAAGCGCATGCGGAGCCTCCTGGCGTCCTCCTAAGGCCTCTGCGAGTCTCCATCGCCCGCCTGTCGTTGCACACCGCACCCCATCTTTGTTATTCGCCCGCCACAGCTTCCATCGCAGGCTCTGCCCGCCGCCAGCCCCTCGCCTCGCTTGCGGCACGCTCTAGACCGTCGACAGCAGCAGCCATGTCTGTGCCGGCACCCTCGCCGTCGGTGGATGAACTGGAGAAGAAGGAGGAGGACCTGTTCCGCACGGGGCCCCTCTCGGTGCTCACCACCAGCGTCAAGACCAACTCGCAGGTGCGTCAACCTGTCCGGCATGCCTGCCAGAAGCTCGGAGCAGCGTGGCGGTCGCGTAGCGGCGCGTGATGCTCGGCCAGTCTCAGTCTCGCGTGCCTCCTGCGTCCTCTGTGCCCGTCTCTTTGCTCGCGCAGGTGTTGATCAACTGCAGAAACAACCGCAAGCTGCTGGGCCGCGTGAAGGCCTTTGATCGTCACTGCAACATGGTGCTGGAGAACGTCAAGGAGTTCTGGACGGAGGTGCGCGCCCTGCCTCGCTGCCCATCCCAGGCCTGCTTTGCTTCTGGGCCACCGTGTGCAGCCTTCGTGTGCGCATGCGCGAGTGTGGGGCGCCGGTGGCAGCGCACAACTGCAGCGCTGCCGTCGCTGCCTCGTCGCACCTCGGCGTCTGTCGACGCTGCCCTTCGCCGACCGCCGCCTCCCCTGTCTTTCTTTGTGCACAGATTCCCAAGAGGGGCAAGGGCGCAAAGGCGGGAGCGCCGGTCAACAAGGATCGGTTCATTAGGTGGGTGCTGGGGTGCGGCAGAGCAGCGGAGGCGGCACGAGGCAGAGGCGCGGTGCAGGCAGGCACCCCCGCTTGGTTGTTTGGTGGGTTTGACGGCGAGGGGTGCGCGGGTGGTTGCGTGCTCCTGCCGTGCAGCGACAGGTCCGGCGTGGCGTCGCGTGCCCGGCACGCTTTGCCGGCTGCAGGGCGTGCAGCGTGCACCGTGATGCGTCATCGTCCCATCTCCCTCCCTCTTCCCCTCCGGCCCGCCTGCTGCAGCAAAATGTTCCTTCGAGGCGACTCTGTCATCCTCGTGCTGCGGGTGAGCACCGCCTGGGCTCGGTCGCCGTCTCCTGCCTGCACGGCTTCAGTGCGCAACGCGTCGTGCGAGCCAGCGCCGCGCGGGGCGGCCCGTCAGCCGCTGTGCCGCCGCAGTTCTGTTGCCCGTTGCGCCAGGCCTCTCACCTCTGCCCTGCCCTCCCCCCTCCCGTCGTTGCCCTGCAGAACCCCAAGTAACCGCCACGCACGTCCCGCGTACGCCGCGGCGCCGCGGTCGCTCGCCACCTGTTTTGTCTTGTTGCCGCTGTCCCTGCTCCTCTCGCGCTCCCTCGTCCCTGCTACAACGCTGTGCTCCCCCGCTGCCGCCACCACCCCTGCGAACCTCCTACACCCCGCCATCCATGCGCTGCTCCCCCACCCGCGCACTCCTTGTAACCCCTGCTCGACAACCAACAAGAGAGGGGCGCTGGGCTGGCTGCGCAGCGAAATGTCAGTGGTGCATATGCGGGCGGCGTTGGTGCACGCCAGGCTGGCGCTTTCCTTCCCGCAGCCAACACCTCTCGGCGGTGGTAGGATGCACACACTGCCAACCAGCCACCCCTAACCCCTGCAAGTTCCAGCCCAACACCCCCACAGCCTCCCACGCAGGGCCCAGCAACACCCCTGCAGGCACCGCCTGGCAGCCAACCGCGCCCCGCCGCCGCCGCCCAGAACCACCCTGCACCCCACCATGACCGCCTGCCTGCGCGCATCTGTCATTGCTCCAGCGCCGGTCAGGCGGCACGGGGGAGGAATTCCGCGGCGCCAGGCCATCAAGCCTTTGGTGAGTGTGGTGGGAGAGTTGCAGAAGCCGCTTGGGAGCTTGCATACCACTCTGGGCCACTTCAGAACGCTCTGGATCTCTTCGATCGGCGCCGTTGTCCTGTTGCTGCAGGCAATGAAGGGCCGCGGCGCCGCGGCCGAGCTTGCGGGCCTGGCGGCTGCTGTCGCGGTGTTCCTGACGCCTGGTGAGTTTCTTGCGCGAGCAGAATTGAACAGGCGCATGCTCGGGACTGGAACGGGAGATGTGACCGGCGGTGCTGCCTGCCGCTCTCCACTGCACTTGTACACTGCTCTCCACAACTGCTCTCCACATTCCCCCCATTCTCTCCCGTCCGACAGGTATGGCGATGGCTGACGAGGCGGAGCCTGTGATGGAGCAGGCAACTGCACCATCGGCGGCAGAGGTGGCCGCGCCCGCGCCAGTGGCATCGAGCACGGCTGCAGCGCTCGCTGTCATAGCGACGCCCGCGCCAGCGCCCGCAGCCGACCCGGTCGCATTGGTGGCTGCGGCAGAGGACGCGCCTGCGGCTGTGCCGGCTGCCCCGCAGGTGCAGCAGCCAGCGGCAGCAGCAGAGCAGGCGAAGGTGGCAGAAAAGCAGGCGCCCGCCGAGCCTGCACCGGTGGCGGTGGTGGCGGCAAAGGCAGACGCACCTCAGCCCAAGGCGGCTTCCGAGGTGGCGCCCGCGGCCGTCGTCGCCGAGGCGCCTGTGGCAGCGGAGGCAGCTCCAGCACCCGCAGCAGCAGCCATGGTTGCTGCTGCGCCAGAGGCGCCTGCAGCAGAGGTGGCAGCCGCCGCGGCAGCAGCGGCGGCCGAGGCGCCTGGGACATCCGCTGCGCAGGCTGCTCTGGCGGCGCTGGCCAAGGCTGACGCTGCGCTGGCCGCCGTCGAGGCGGCGGCGGGGGCCGGCATGCTGGATGCGTTTGCCGGAGAGGCCCGGCTCGCTGCGCAGGCAGATGCCGTCGTTGAGGTGCGCCCCCCGGCTGGGGTGGCAGCTGGGCGCGCCGCGTGCTGCCGACGTGCTGCTGCTGCTGCCGCTGCTGCTGCGTCGCCGGTTGAAGTTGCGGCGGTGATGGTGGAGGCGGCGGCTGCTGCTGCTGCTGCTGCTGCTGCTGCTGCAGCTCTTCTGTCAACGGCAGACGCACTGGGGGCCACCACGCGGCCCCTCACCGCCTCTTGTCGTGCGCACCTAGTCCCCCACCCACCCACACCCACACCCACACCCACACCCTGCGCCTCCCCGCTGCCCCGCTCCACTCCAGGTGGAGATCAAGGAAATCGAGGCGGAGCTGCCCCTGCTGGAAGCGGCGGTTGCGGCGCTGGCGCCCGCCGAGCCCTCGCACCTGGCTGCCCAGCTGGAGCGGGAGCTGTCGGTGAGCGCCGCCCCCCGCCCCCCCCCCCCGCGCCCCCCCCCCCCCCCCCCCCCCCCCCCGCCGTGTGGCCCTTGCCCCACCCACACCCAAAAAGGTCACTGCTGCGTGCGCTCCTCAAGGGCTGGCTGCCCAGCTGGAGCGTGAGGGGCCGGTGACGGTGCTGCCCCCTTCCCCACTGCACGGCCCTTGCCCCACCCGAAAAGAAAAGGGTGTTTGGTGCCCCCACCCCACCCCACCTACCCACCCCACGGACACCTTCACCTGTTTGTGACATCCACATCAAACTGCGCCCCCCTGGACCACCCCGCAGATCCTGGAGGTGGAGGCGCGCGTGCTGGAAGAGGAGGAAAAGATGACCCCCGGCGCCCCCGCGCTGCGCCTGGAGGCCGACAGCCTGCTGAGCCAACTGGACTCGCTCAAGGTGCTGCTGGCTGAGCTGGCGGGGGGCCTGCTGACAGGGATCACCGCCGCGCTGTGATGCAGCAGTACGCGCTGGAAGCGCCGCCCTCGCCCGCTGTGAGGTGGCTGGCGAGCCGCCACAGCCGCAGTGGTTGCCCGGAATCGTGGCTGTCGCCTCCCCGTGTGACAGTCAGGGATGCCTGACCCTTGTGTTGTGCCAGCCTTGCGATGCCTGCCCAAAAAACCACGCCCATTGCCCGCCCCAATTCGTCCCTTTTGCCCCTGTGCCGCTTTCTTCAGAATGCCTCTGCAGTTGCCCCGCAACGCCCTCCCCGCAACGCCAGTTGCTGTGCAGCGTAGCCGGCCCGTTTTGTTGCTCCACTCAGCCAGTCGTTGCCACGTCGTGTGTCCTTCCTGTTAGCCTGCATAGCCGAGCAGCTCCCCTACTATAGCCCCACCAGCTCCATCCCTATCCCCCGTCTTAGCGTCCTACTACACTGTGCCCTGTATTTGATGCCGCCCGATTGCGAGTGCCTGCTGTGAGCCGAAGCGCTGCCCCCTGATCCGTCTCTGTCAATTTCTTCCTTTCCAGCCTCCCGAACACCATTCCTTGCAACTGTTGCGACACAGGTTCTGTGGATCATCATGTAACTAACGCATGCGTGCCGCGGTGCCGCCCGTCCGCCCACCAGCACAGGCGGCGGTTTGCAAGCGCACTTGGCGACGCGTGGCATTCCACTGTCGCCTGCGAGTGCTTCTGGCAAGACGGGGCGCGTGACGTTGACCGCCTCTGGATCTGCCCGCCGCCAGGCCGACGAAGAGCTCAGGGCGCGCGGCGCTCGTCGCCCATGCCACCTCCGGCGGCCAGCCCGCCGGTCATCGCCTCGGTGGTGCCGCCCGAGCCGCCGCCGCGAGCGGCGGTGCCAGCGTCGTACCCAGCTGCAGATGGCGGGGTGTGAAGGCAGCACACGGGAGATGGAAGTGTGACGCACCACCATGGGATGGCCAGCGGTGCGGCAATGACCAGCAGCGCATCGTACAGCCGCTGGCGTCCCCCTGACACATGCGAGCCTGCCTACGCTGCCCGCGCGCCGAGCCGCACTCCAGTGCCCACCCCGGCACCCACCCTTGTTATCTGTGGTGCGGCGCATCGGGTCCGCAGCCGCCTGCGCCTCAGCTGGGCCCGGCTGCATGGAGGGCCGTGTGGTCGGGCAGGGGGCAGGGAGAACGTGTTGCATCAGCTGCTGCAGCGTGGCACGCCGGGCAGGCAACGGACATGCTGGACACGTCATGCGGGCGTGCCCCTCCGGACGCAGCAACGCACCTGATGTACGGGACCCGTGGCGGGCGGCGCGGGCGGCGCGGCGAGCGGCACCATGCCGGCGCCGCCGCCGTGCGCCGGCGCCGCCCCCGTCGCATCGGTTGCTCCCAGATAGGAGCTTCGGTCCACAATGTCTTGCACACGGTGGCGCGGCGCGGCAGGGGACGTCACGGCCACGCCGCCGCCGCCGCCGGCATGGTAGGCGGCGGCCGCAGGGGCGGCCGCGGGCTGACGCGCGCCGACCTCGACGCCGCCTCCGGCCACAGGCTGGGCGGGGGGGCTGCTGTGCTGCACGTTCTGTGCGGGGCGGTCACGGCCGTCAGGCATCGGGGCTGGCAGAGGCGGGGAAGCTGAGAGGGAAAGCAGAGGGCCAGGCTGGTGCTGTTTGGAATACGAATGCCTGAGAGAGAGTGGGCATGCAGCGTGGCATCCAAGGCATGTGGCGGGCGGGGGCTCGAGCGCGGCGGCGGTGCATAGCGCACGCGGCGGCAGAGCACGCACGCTAACCGTCGAGGCGGCAACAAAGTGTTTGATTGCAGCCAGAGCACGCCAGGACCATGTGCAGCAGCCTGCAAGAGGGCATGCCTCTGCCAGCCAGGTGGGCCGCCAGAGGGGACACAAGCGACTGGCGGCGGAGCGTGGTGCCGCTGTGCGCGCTCTGGCTGGAAGAAGCCGCGTTCGCACTTGGCGCACCGGTCGCCCCTGGTCGCCGCACTTTCCGCTTCCTGGTACACAGGCAGCGTGACGCGCAAGCAACCGGGCCCTGTGGAAGCCGATATCTAGAGGTGCGCAGTCTCTCGGTTCGCCTGCAGCATGCACCCCCGCGGGCAGCTCTTCCCTGTCCCGCAAGCGCTTGCGCACAGTATCGAGCCGGCTGCAGGGCCCCGACAGGCCCCCACTCCCCCAACGGCTCGCAGGCGGTTGGACGTCGCGCTTCACCATGCGGCTCGTTCTTGCAGTGCTGCTGGCATCTGCGGCCCTTGCAGCAGGTGGGTGGGCCCGATGCGGCGCGTTGAGGGCGCCGGGGTGGGGAACTGGCGGCACCGCCGGCGCCTCGCCGACTCGCGGCGCCGCGCGTTGCCCCTCGGCAGTTGTTGTAGGGGCTCCCTGCCCGAGGGACGCCACTCACCCCATCTTGCCTTCCATGCGTGCAGCCGACGTGGTGTCCACCGACACCTACAAATGTGATCCCAGCAAGTGCAAGCCCCCCACCTGCATGTGCGCCTCCAATTCTCCGCCCGGCGGCCTCACCGCCGACCAGATGCCCCAGTTCATTCTGGTGGGTGGATGTCGATCAGAGCTCAACCGTTGCATGCAGCTCAATCGTTGCAAGCAGATCAACAGTTGCAAGCAACTGGGGAGCAACACACCAGGGAGAAGGGAACTCGCTGCCGCGAGTGGCAGACCTGCGTGTTGCGCCCCCCGCCTCACGCACCCTGCTGCCTGCCCTGTGACCACTCCGCAAACCCCCCTCCCCCCCCCCCCCTTCGACCCACACACCACCACCACACACACACACACACACGCTTCCTCCCCTTGCAGCTGTCGCACGACAACGCCCTGGACGGCCTGCCGTACGCGCTGATGCAGGGCGTGCTGGGCAACAAGACCCAGGAGAATGGGTGCAACGTGCCCGTCACCTGGTTTGCCATGTTCTACCACTCTGGTACGTGCCTGCCCGCCCTCCTCAGCTTCATGCAGTCTGCAGCTTGTTCGCATCCGTGGCAAGGCTGCTGTGCCGCGCACGCGTGCCCCTCACCCCGCCCCTCGCCGCTCCTCCACAGACTGCAACGCCGCCACCAAGGCCCTTGCCCGCGGCGATGAGGTTGCCATGCAGACCAACCGCTTCAACCCCACCGACCCCTTCACCGCCACCGACCCCGCCCCCAAGTGAGGAACAGGGAGGGTGTGCAGCCAGCCGGTGTTGGGGGGCGCGCGCCGGGCTGGCTTGCAAAACGATGCGCCGTGGCTTGTTCGGGGCGCGCTCAACATGCAGCGCCAGAGCGTGCCGCACTGTGTGGCGACCGCTGACCCACTGTCCCCTTTGATGCAGGTACGACTCTCGTGACCCCAAGACCGGCGAGCCCTCTGTGGAGGTTGAGATCACCATGAGCCGCAAGTGAGTAGTACCAGGCGGCTTCCGGGCAGCAGGAGGGAGCGCCGCCGCCAGCATCTGCGCCCCTGCAGCGCACCACTTCCGCAGCCGCCAACATGCCCCCACCGACCTTCACCCGCACCGCACCGCCGCAGGCACTGGAACGAGTACTGCGGCATCCCCTACCGCCACATGGTCGGCTTCCGCGCCCCCAACTACTACAACAACCCCGCCATCCGCAAGGTGGGGCGGGCGGGCGCCGCAGGAGCAGCAACCACTGCCTGCCGCCTGCCTGCTGCTGCTGTTTGTGGATGGAGGAAGCAGTCAGAGGCCCTCACATTTCTGTCTGCCTGCCTCTTTGGGCGGCCTTCGCCGACTTGGAGGCTCACGCATGTGTTGTTACTGCAACCCTCCTCCCGGCACCGCAGACCCTGTCCAAGAACGGCTACCTGTACGACGCCACCATCATCGAGCGCTGGTGGGTGCACCTGGGGCGTGCTTGCGTGCGTGTATGTGTGTGCGCCTGGCGGGGCGTGTCGCGGCTGGCCCGAGGGCTGCACGCGCGATGGGAGGGCGGGTGGCTGCGGGGGAGGCACACCAGCACGCCCCCCCTCCCAGAGCGCCTCGTCACAGAGCCCCTACCGCGCCCCCCACCCTGCTTCTGCCCCTCCTGCCGCAGGTACACCAACTCCCCCACCTCCCCCGCCGAGGACCAGGTGCTCTTCCCCTACACCATGGACTCTGGCATCCCCCAGGTGGGTGGGGCTGGGGGGGCGTCGAACAACAATTTACTGGCCGTTGGCAGAAGGGCACGCTTGCTTACTGATACCGGGTGTGCCAATCCACCCTTGCTTCCCCTCTTGCGTTTCATGCCAGCGTCGTGCTAATCCGCACTGATGCGTGCTTTCCCCCCTCCCCTTGCGCCCCGCAGGAGTGCGGCTTCATGGGCCCCGACGTCGGCAAGTGCAACGCCGGCGAGAACTACGCGGGCCTGTGGGAGGTGCCCCTCACCCAGCTGCAGGAGGGAGACACGATGTACGGCGTCGGCAGTGAGTCCCCCCCCCCCTCTGCTTTCTCCCTGACCCTTTGTGTGCACCGCGCTGTGCCCTGCGCAGTACCCTGCAGATGGCCGAGCACTCCGTGCCTGCTGCTGCTTTCCTGCGCCCTAGCAGTGCCTGCGTGCTTGCTGCTGCTGCTGGCCCTGCTTTCTACCGTGGCACCAACGATCGACCGTCCAACACCCTCTGCGCGGCCCCTCCTCCTCCTGCGCAGGCTACGGCGACACGAAGTCCGGCCTGCCCGCCATCAAAGACATGTGAGCACCTGCTGCATGCGCTGCCTGCATGCTGCCACGCCTGTACTATACCATGCCTGCTGTGCTCTGCAGCTGCTGTGCGCCACGTGCTGCGCCGTCCATGTCTCAACACTCGAGTGTGCCTCCATCTGTGCCTGCAGGGAAGCGTTCCTGAAGAAGCAGCTGGACGGCCGCATGGCCAACGGCCGCGTCCCCCTCCAGATCAGCACCCACTACGGCTGGTGCGCGCTTGAGGCTGGCTGGCTGCTTGGGGCGCTTTGCGGCGCTGCGGAGGTGCGACCCTGCCCTCTACCGCCGACGTCTGTGCTCACCGCCGCTGCTCTGCTGCCGCGTGCCTGCCATCCCCTGCAGGATGGCTGGCGAGAAGGTCGACCCCGCGTGCTCCGACGCTGGCTGCGAGAAGTTCCCCTCTGAGAACGCAAAGGCCCTGGGTGGGTGCGGGTGTGGACGGGTGGGTGGTGCCAGCGGGGCAGCGCCTGCCCGGGGCCTGTGCCAGCACCGCCTGGGGGCTCACGCTTGCTTGCCCCCCTTGCAAGGACTGCGACCGCCTGATACCCAACGGTTTTCCCCCTGGCCACCCACCGCAGGCAAGTTCATCACCTATGCGCTGAAGATGCCCGAGGTCCGCTTCATCACCTACAGCGACTTTGTCCGCTGGATGCAGGTGGGTGGTTGAGGAGACGGGGGGGGGGGGCGCATGGGGGGGAAGGGACGCGCGCGCGTGTGCTGTGTGGGCAGCCAAGTGGGTACGCGTACGGCGAGCCTCCTGCGGGGCCCACTCTCGCCTATCCACCCTGCTCCCTCTGCCACCCACCCACTCAGCGATGCACCTCGTGGCACCCGCCGTCCCCGCCGCACCGCCTGGCTCGCTCCTCACCCCCCTCTTGCCATGCCACCCTCCACTCTTGTCCCGCCGCAGGACCCCGTCCCCCTCGAGGAGTTTGACGAGTGGGTGCAGTGCAGCGTGCCCGGCATCAAGGCCGACATGACCGCCGTCAACCTGACCGCCTCAGAGAAGGTGCGGGGAAGCCGGGGCGCGTGCGGCAGGTGTTCCACGCTCCTTGGGGCTTGCTTCTGCTTGGGGCTCGCTCCTGCTCCGCCCTTGCTCGGCTGATGTCAGATGTCAGCAGTTGTGGGTGGCGCCAATGGCATGCAGCTCACGGTGCCTGCTCCCACCCGACCCCTCTGCCCCCTGCAGGCCCTGTCCTTCTACATGACCAACGGCGTGACCGCCGCGCCCGCCCCCGCCCCTGTGGCCACCCCCGTGGTGCCCACCCCCGCCCCCGTCGCCGCCCCCACTCCCGCCCCCGTGCCCACTACCGCCCCCGTGCCCACTACCGCCCCCGTCGCCGCCCCCACCCCCGCGCCTGCCCCCGCCCCCACCCCTGCGGCCGGCGCCACCACCATCAGCTCCGCTGTGGCCGCCGCCGCCGCACTGCTGGGCGCGCTGCTGCTGGCGCTCTGAGCGTAGCGCCGACGCTGGGCCCGGCTCCCAGCCAAACCCAACCCCCTCCTTCTCACGCCCACGTGATCCCCTCACCAGCCTTCACCCACGACTCTTCTGGAATGGTACTCCCCTCGCACTACCCTGCCCTGCCCCCCTTCCTTACTCTGGGCAGCCAGCCAGCCCGCCCCTTAGCAGCTCCCCCTTCCCTCCTTCTACAAGACCAATGGCCCTGAAGCCGGGCCGCCCCCCACCGTTGATCGCCAGGTAGGCCAGCTCGCGTTCCCCCCTCCCTCCCCCTCTTCCTCGTGACGTTTCGCCCCGCCTGCCCCTGCCGCTTCAACGCATGATCTCGCAATCTGATGTCTGCCTGAATTCACTGTTACAAACGCGGCAGCACCGAGCGAGAGCGCAGCCGAGGGACAGGAATGTTGCAGCGGCAGAGCAGCCTGCAGGCCAGGAGGGGGATTGAAGGATGCAGCTGCAAGACATCACTGGGGCGGCAGCTAGGGAGGACGCGTTGGGGGAGTGTGGAAGGATGCTGAGCAAGGCCACCGAGAGGGGGAGAGGGTGCAGGTGCTGGGGGGCACAGCAGGGGGGCACGAGAACAAGTCTGAGGATGGTTTATTGGCGTAAAGGGGGCGGGCTGAGGCCAGCGGCGGATGAAGGGCCGTGCCACTGGAGTGACAGGAGAAGGCGGTGGAAAATCGCAATGCAAACAAGATTTTGAGCGTCTCGAGGGGCGTGCGTGCCTTATGTGTCTTTGGAGCCAGCAGCAGCGGCAGTGGACGCAACGGGCGTTTCATCAGCGCTGCACGCCTGCGCTGCGCGCTGCACGCGCAGGCTGGCGCTGCTGCTGCCGGCGCGGTCGCCACGGATCCGTCGAAGGGCCGCCGCGTCACTCCTCTTGGTTTCCCCGCTCGCCGTCGCTCTCGGCCTGCTGCCCGGTGAGCTTGGCGATGCGTGCCTTACGGTCGCCATCCTTTGAAGCCCGCTCACCTTGCACCTTCTCCACCTGCAGCGACGCAGTGGATTGTGGGATTCGTCGGTGACACAAGCTGAACAGGCAGGCAGGCAGGCAGGCAGGCGGGCAGGGAAGGGATTTGTGAGGCGGGCGCAGCCCACAGCCGTTGGGGGGGGGGGGGGGAGAGGGGGGGGGGGGCTCTCACCGCATTGCGCACGCGCCGCAGGTTGAAGTAGGTGAGAGAGCTGTAAATCACCACAAAGGCTCCGGCCTGCTCAGCACAGGAGGTGCGGGAGCACAGCAGGGTGAGACACAGCCGGGCAGGGCTGTGCGTGCGGGTGGTAGGCCTTGGCAGGCCAACGCGCTGTGGTGCGAGAGTTAGAAAGTGCGGCAGGCGGCAAGTGCTCTGCCTCTTCCCGCCCGTCCCTCCAGCCGCGCTCACCGCATCGGCTGCCAGCTTGATCGCGGTGGGCAGCACGGCCGCCTGGCACTGCAGGCTGCGCCGGGGCGGCGCTGCAGGGGCAGCCGCAGCTGGCCGCAGGCGCAGCGGGTTGCTAGGGCGCAGAACGGGAGCCGCGCAACGAGCGGCGCCGGCGGCGGCTGTCGGCGCTGCAGACATGCAGGTGGCGGCGCCCATACTGGGCACTGCTGCGTGCATTGTGGTGCTCAAGGCCAAGCCGGGAAGCTGGCGACAGGCGGGCTGGGGAGACGAAACTTGTGGAGGTCACCAACAGAGGCTGCGGGCGGCTTGCAGGCGTGCCCACACTCTTGCTGAGTTGAGACAGAAGTGAGGTTGCGTCGGCAGCGAAACTGTATGAAGCATCGAAGAGCTGAGCGGCCACTTGGTTGCGCTCGCGCCTGCTGACAAGGACTGGCAAACCGAGTGCAGCTCTGCAGCTCGTCACGTCCTTCTTGCATTTGAGGCTCGCAGTGGCTCTCCGGCAGCCTTCTTCTGCACAAGCAGTTCAGCAGGTCCTGCTCCCGGCCCTCGCATTTCGGGCTGTGCTGACCCCGCTAGTGGCGTGAAGATGCGTTCGAGCGACCCAGCTGGACCGTGTGTCGATGCTAATCAGACCGCCACCACCGCCGCCGCGACTGGCGCAGCCGCCGCACCGACCGCCGCCCCCCCTCCAGGCGCACCTTTCGACGCGCTTGCCCTGCTCAGCCGCCACGGCAGGTGCATCACAGGCGGCAGCCTGCGCAGCCTGGTGTCACGCACCCATGGCTTAGGTGCGCTGGGGTGGTGGCAGCGCCAACGTGGGCTCCCGCAGACGGCGCTGCCACCACGAGGGCCGGCATGTCACCGCCACGCCCCCGCTGCCTGTGCTCGCGCAACTGCTGCAACACACCAGGGTTCCGTTGCCTTGCCGGCTTCCGTTGCCTTGCCGGCTTCCGTACAATGGGAGACTTTCTTCCGGCTGCCACCTGATGCGCACTCCCAATGGTGTGCTCGTGTGGCACCAGCAGACCCGGCCAGTGGCACCCTGCTCTCTCTCGCCCCCTGCCCGCAGAGGGCTTGGTGGGGCTGCACGGCGGGCTGCCGCCCGAGCACGTGTTCCCCCTGACGTCCCTGCGCCTGGGCCTGCAGGGCGGGCGGTGTGTGGAGCTCAGCGCCGCTTCCCTGATGGGTGCCCAGCAGTACACGATGGTGCAGGCGAGGGGGGCGTCGCTTGAAGGTTTTGTTGGCCGGGCCATGCATCATGACTTCCACACCTCAGCACGCTGCCCCTGCTTCCCTGATGTGTGCCCAGCAGTACACCACGGCACGGGGGGGGGGGGGGGGGGGGGGGGGGGGGGGGGGCGCGGGCGGGGTCCTCTCTGCTTTGGATTGGGAAAACGGGTTGGGTTTGGCAGGTGCAGCCCGTTGGGCACGCGGGCGCTGCCCATTCACAAGTGTTACATGGCGAGGATGCATGCGGGCCTGGGGCACTACCTTGACCATTGCCGTCCACACCTGGCCTCACCCCCACCCACGATGCGCACCGGTGCAGGCGGGCCTGCCCTCGCTGCACCAGTGGGCGGTGAACCACGTGCGCACGCTGCATACGCCCCCCGGTGGGCACGACCTCCTGCTCACCAGCGGCGCCAGCCATGCACTGGAGGTGAGCACGGCGTGGCACAGCATGGCACGGTATGCCATGCGGCGGAGGAGGCTTTGGCCGCAGGGGGGGTGGGTTGGCGCGGCGCGTGCGGGGTGGCCCCTCCCGCTGCTGCTCGCACGTGGTGAAGGAGCGGGTACTGCCATCCTCCTCGCTCGCAGATGGTCTGCTCGCTGTTTCTGGATCCGGGAGATGCTGTGGCAGTGGAAGAGTACAGCTACCCACAGGTGAATGCCGGCAGAAAAGCGCTGCAGCGCTGCAGCGCAGTGAAGTGAAGAGCATTGCTGCTACCTTTCAGCTCTGGTCTCTTGCTTTCTCATGCTGGGCACCCCCTGTGCCCGCTCACCTGCAGCTGCTGGAATGCCACCTCGTGCCCCGCGGCTGCCGCGTGCTGCCGGTTGCGATGGATGACGAGGGCGTGCTGCCTGAGAGCCTGGAGCAGGTAGGATGCAAGACGAGTGCTTGCGTATGCGGCACAGCTCCGCTCCAGGAGGAGCTTCCGGGTGCTGCTGTTAGGATGGATGGGTGTTGGGACGCGGGCCTCCTCAAATCCGCGCCCCTCTCCTGCTGCAGGCTCTGGCTGGCGCCCAGCAGCGCGGTGAGCCCTTGCCCAAACTCTTCTACTCGGTGCCGACGGGGCACAACCCCACGGGCATCGTGACCTCTCTGGAGCGGCGGCGGGCAGTGTACGGCATCTGCAGGTGCGCTGTGCGTGCCGTGCCCTGCCTGCCTGCCTCCCCGCTTGGTCAGCAGCTGCCGACGAAGCAGTCGACGCACCCGCCCGCAGCTGCAGCCTGCCCCCCCCCCCCGGCGTGCCCCCATGTACACCTACACCCCGCCTCTCTCGCTGCCGCTGTGCTCGTAGACGCTACGGGCTGTTGATAGTCGAGGACGACGCATATTTCTATCTGCAGTTCCCCCAGGGTACAGGTGCAGGCTGGGGGGGGGGGGGGGGGGGGGGGGCTGTGGAATTGGAGCCCTTGCCCGCATGTAGATATTTGCACGCTTTCCATGCTTTCCACAAGTGCAGGGCGGTGTTGAGGACCACCGATTGGGGGAGAGCGGAGGCCCTTGCCCGCATCTCCACGCCCCAAGTTTGACATGCCGCGAAGCGTGCGCATACCCACCCCAACACCTGCCCCCCCCCCCCCCCCCCCCGCCCCCCCCGCGCAGACAGCCCGCCCGGCCTGGCAGGCCTGCCCCGCCACGCCAGCTACCTCTCCCTCGACGTCGACGGCCGCGTGGTCCGGTGCGGCTGCAGGGGATGGATGACCACCACCTGCTGCCGCTGCTGACGTGGGCCGCGTCGGCTTGCCGGCCACCTGGCGTCAAGCAGAGACGGGACATGTGCGCGGCGCGGCCCGTCGTGATGGTTCGTTTACGCACGCCCGCCGCCGCTCCTTCCTGCCTGCCCGCAGGATCGACACGTTTGCAAAGTTCCTGGCGCCCGGGCTGCGCTTGGGCTGGGCGGTGGCGGCGCCAGCGGTGGCGGAAAAGCTCACCCACCTGATGCAGGCGCAGACGCTGGGGCCCTCGGGGCTGAGCATGGTGCGTGGGCACGTGGGCATCCCTCGATGTTTGCTTGATGGAGGTTAGGCAGGCAGGCTGGCTGGTAGGCAGGCAGGTACGTTCTGGAAGCCACCCCATATGGGTGGGACCGCCTGGCGGCGGAGCAGCTCGCACACGGTGCTGCAACATGCAGGAAGCGACGCCGGCGACCATCAGAGTTGCGCACGCTCATGGGCGGCGGTCTACGCCGCACTCACCGCTGGGAAGACCTGCGGCCGGACCTGACCAGCGGTGCGGACGGCAAGGAGTGCAGAACCGCCGGCCGCCCTCCTCCCACCCCCTCCTTCCTCCCCTCCCCACCGGCAGGCCCTTACTGACGCGCTGCTTGCAGAGTGGGGCGATGCAGGGCTGGACGCGCACCTGCGGCTGGTGCAGGTGCGGAGGGGGAGGGACCCACTCGGGGGAGTCGAGGAGGGGAGCTGGGCTGCAGGCGCGAGCCTGTGCGCTCTGTTTCGATGTGCCTGCCCGCGCGCCTGCTCGCTGCGCCTCTGCGGTGCATCCGCCTGGCTCAACCACCCTGCTACCATCCCTAGCCCCCTCCCTCCCGCCCGCAGTCAGAGTACGCAGCCAAAGCGGCGGCGCTGCACGCCGCAGCGCAGCGCGAGCTGGCTGGGCTGGCGGAGTGGCGGCAGCCGCGGGCGGGCATGTTCATGGTGAGAGGACTCTCAACACTGACTCTTGTCCAGTCAATGCAACGGTACAGAGCACCGTGTTAAACCTCTACACCTGGCCTCTGCCCTCCGCTCCCTGCTGCGCAGTGGGTGCGGCTGCTGGGGGTGGACGAATCCAGCCAAGTGCTGGACGCTCTGCAGGTGCGGGCGTGTCTCGCGTGCAACACTGCGCTTGCGCGCGCTTGCAGCCCGACCCACCAACCCGACGACAGTCTGCGACGCTGGTCGCCCAGCTGGCGACAGCTGTTTGGCCCTGCTTCCTTGCCTCCTGCCACGCGTTCCTGCAGGCGGAGCGAGTGGTGTGCGTGGCGGGCCGCATCTGCCACCCCCGTGCTGCCGACCCAGCATTCAGGTGCGGCTGGGGGGGGGGGGGGGGGGCCGTGCAGGGGAGGGCTTGAGTGTGCCGCTCGGCTGCGCGGCCTCGAAACTCTCGTCTGCTACAAGCATGCGTCAGAATTATGTGAGGGGGGGTGCCCTGATCGATCAAGCCGCTCCTGCTTTGACCCACCTGCATTGGTCCAGGCATCCTACATCCCGCCTTTCAACGCCTTTTAAAGTTTTGCCACCGCAGGTGCCCGTACTTGCGCCTCTCCTTCTCGCACCCGCCGGCGGAGCGGCTGGAGGAGGGCGTACGGCGCGTGGGAGTTGCGCTGCGACGGCTGGCGCAGGAGCGTGCAGCAGAAGGAGCGTCGGGAGGGGCGGCGGCGGCGGCGCCGCGCCAGTGATACCCCCGCGGAGCCAGTGCAGCAGCTGCCGGTCCTTGCGTGGTTCCCTGCTGCTGCCCTGGTTCCCTCCACGCCCCTTGCGGCCCGGCCCATGAGCACTCTCCCCTCTGCACACTGCCCCCCCCGACCTGCGCATCCAAGTTGTCCAGCGCTTTGCCCTTCATGCCCCGCTGTAGCGCCAGCCATATACACCCCCCTATCAGCTTGCACCCCCCTCCCGCCTGCACGACCACCTTGCCCCGCCTGAATATACCACCGCCCCTCGCCCGGCTTAGCGTTCGCTACCACTGGCACAACTGCACTCGTTACACACTCGGATGATGTTTCGGGAGCGCCCGGCATTGCGTCTTCTTGGCTTCAGTACCCAGTGGCAGACCAGGGGGCACCTGGCGGCGAGCCGGCCCTGTGGGACTTTGACGAGCTGCGCAGGCAAGGCACCAAGTGGATCAAGCGTGTGCGGTCTGATTCAGTGGGTACGCAGTATTTCGCAGCAAGCTCGATCTACCAACTCTTGAAGGCGGAGCGAGCACAGTTGTCGGCGCTGCCTGCCCAAGCCTATGAACCGGTGGCTGGCGGTGCAGCGGTGCTGCCGGTTTGGCTTTCGGCCGGGCCTTACGGCATTCATCCAGCGCTGTCCCTGCAGTCTAGCGTCCCCTGGGCGGAGATCAAACTGGGCATGCAAATTAGGTGGTTCCAATTATTCACTCGCAAGCGGGCGCATCGACTGTACCCTGCTAAGTACCCGGACCCACACTGCCAGTTGTGCACGCCGCCCCAACCCCAGGAGGAGACGCCGGGACACTACTTCGGAGGCTGCACACACCCCCTGATGCGGGATATGAAGTGTAGGCGGCATGGCCTCACAATTATGCACCTGGTCCGGCCCATCAGAGCAGGCAGCAAAGGCCGATGTGCGCTGTACCATGACAGCGAGCTGGGCGACAGGACGGCTCGTGCGCTGCCAGCTGCGATCCCGCGGCTCCCTGGCCAGACGCTCCCTGACGTGGTTTTCCTGCCCAATGTAGAACCAGTCAGGCTAGCCACACACGCTTTGAGCCCGCTGACGCCGGCTGAGCGCAGTTCGTAATCATGGAGGTGGGGCACTGCGGCGATAGCGCGATGGCAGACAAGGTGAGCACGAAAATCGGGGACCACGAGAGCTGGATGGATGATCTGGTTGCCGCAGGGTGGACTGTGCACTTTTTCCCGATAGTGGTGTCTCACTCGGGCCTGGTCACCAGCACGGCAGCGGCGGCACTGGAGCACTGCGGAGTAGCCGCTGCTGGCGCCACAGCAGCGGTGCGGCGCATCGCCCGTTCCACGCTCACGTACAACACGAAGTTCAGGAACGCAAGACGCAAGCTGTACAGCATGCTTGATGAGCACCCACACGACCCGGGCTGATCTAACTGGCCGCCTGCGGGGAGGGTCTTAGCGGCGGCGCTCCGCGCCGCTGCGGCGCATCTCCCCCAAAAGTCACCCATGCGTGTCACATCTTCTTCTTCTTCTGCTGTCGCCTGTTATGCCTGCGAACAGAGCGCAGGATCCCAGGCTGCCCGTCCAGTCCAAACCGGAGTCTGAACAAGCTTGTACAAGGGTTGCCACGTGCCGACCTTCCTGGACTCGTAGCGCTTGCAACGCATAGGGCTGCCGTCCGGTTCGCGTCTGCAGCCGCGTGCCTATCAGGCCGCGAATGCCGCTGCAGAGGCTTTCTCACGCCCAAGCGCCTCTCCGGGCAGCCTGGCTGCTCGGGCTGCTCCTGGCGGTGACCTTGGTGCAGCAGGCGGCGGCGCTGGCGCGGCCGCCTCCACGCCGCCCGCCGCCGCCTATGCTGCGCCGCCCGCCGCCGACCCGACCCTCACCGCCACCCCCAGCAAGGAGGCCGCCGCCGCCCGGCAAGTGGTGGAAGCCGCAGCGCTACAATGCAGGCACGTGTGGTGGGCTGGATGTGGGCGCAAGAAAAAGCTGCTCCCAACTGCTTGGCTGCGGCACCGCTCGAGCCCTGCAGCGCCTCCCTCGCCTTGCCGCCACTCGTTCCTGGCTCTTCCCAGCGCCCGCAGATGGCAGCTTCACTCGGTTTCAGTACCAGCTCAGCGACGCCGGGACCATCACCTACGTGGCGGGCGTGCAGGGTGCGGCAGGGCCCATGATGAGAGGGGCAACCAGAGGGTTGCGGTTGGCGTGCCGTCGAGTTGTCGCGGCGGCGTGCGCACAGCAGGCGGCAGGGCGGGTGCCGAGTTCCGCAGCGTTGCCGGCGCGGGGCGTGGGGCAGCAGCCCCGCCGGCTACGCATCCCCTCCCCCACTCCCCACTCCCCTCTTGCTCTCCGGCTGCCGCCGCAGTGTACGCAATTGATTTCGACACCGCTGAAACTGCCATCCCCGCGCTGCGGCAGAGGAATGCAGCAGCTAGATTTGTGTGCTATTTCTCTGCAGGCAGTTGGGAAGAATACAGGTGGGGCCGTGGAGGGTCGAGAAGCCAGCGCAGCGCTGCTGCAGGAGAGAGCTCGAGCAGCCAGAGCCGCGTGCTGCTCCCCGCAGGCTGCCTCCATTGCGTTCTGCACGCCACGAGCCTTCCTGCCTCCTGCACCCACTTCCTGCCTCCACCGCTCCGCAACCAACCAAGCAGAGTTGACGACGACCAGGCAAAGCGAGGGATCGCCCCTGGAGACTGGGGCTCAGCACTCGGTGATTACATGTGCGCGCAGCGGGCGCGGCGTGAGCTATAGCCAGCATGTGCGCGACCATCAGTGCTGCCCGCTGCCCCCTGCATCACGACCGTCCCACCGTGCCCCTGCTGCCAACGCCTGCCCCGGCTCCCGCTTTGCAGGGCGCCCCCCTGGACGGACGAGCGCTGGGTGGACGTGCGTGACCAAAGCGTGCGCAGCATCATGCAGAAGCGATTGCGGTACTGCAAAGACATTGGCTGCGACGGCGTCGACCCGGGTGGGTGCCCAGCAGACGGGGTGCCGCGGGCGCGGCGCGCAGCGGTGCGACGCCGCCCGCTGCGCGGCCCCTCTTGCCGCCGGCCTCGGCAGCAGCCCTCGTGGGGTGCTGCGCCGAGCCAGGGTCCGTGGGGTCACCTGCAGCAGCCCTTGCTGCCCTCACCCTCTGCAGACAATGTAAACGGCCATGCCAACCCCACTGGCTTCCCCCTCACCAAGGCGAGTGGCAGGGCACAGGTCGGGAGGCATCGGCGCAGGACAGGCAGCGGGTGGCGGGCGGCAGCCGCCGCTCTTCGCGCCGCCGGCGTTTGCAGGCCCCATGGCCCCCGCGCTGCCTTCTCCTGCCTCACGAGTGTGCGCCGCCGCCGCCGTGGCTGCAGGCCAACCTGGTCGAATTCAACACCTGGCTGGCCGCGCAAGCGCACACGCTGGGCATGGGGATCGGTCTTAAAAACGGGGTAGACATGGTCCCACAGCTGCACCCCCACTTCGATTGGTGAGCGCCGGGCAGTGTCTGCCAGCGGCAGCGGCAGCGGCGACGGCACGTCGCGCTGCAGCTGCAAGGTGGGTGGTTGAGGTGTGCTGTGTGGCCAACTTGTGCAGGGCGGCCTGCGTACCTGGCTTCCACGCCGTACGCTGCAGGCGACGCGGTTCCCTCCTCCCCTGCCCCGCAGGGCGCTGAACGAAGAGTGTATTTCTTTCAGCGAATGTACACC
Source organism: Micractinium conductrix (assembly GCA_002245815.2). Lineage (NCBI taxonomy): Eukaryota > Viridiplantae > Chlorophyta > Trebouxiophyceae > Chlorellales > Chlorellaceae > Micractinium > Micractinium conductrix. The sequence continues at coordinate 1,972,343 of LHPF02000002.1, forward strand.
TTACAGCCGATTCGCGAGCAGCAAGCCGATCTGGGGCATAGAGTACTGCAACGCGCAGGCGGTGAGCCTCGGGGGAGGGCGCTCGCCGCCGCCGCCGCCGCCCCCCCCCCCCCCCCCCCCCCCCTTGTGCTGGTGCACGCACCTACAGGCACTTGCCGCCGCCTGCTGCGGGCCTCAATGTCTCAAACCAGCCGCCCCTGCTGCCACACACTGCCCACAGCCCCCACCCATCCACCACACCCACCCTACCCACCTCACCCCCACCACCCACCCACCCACCCCCAACAGGAGCTTGGTGTGCCGACTCAAGACCCGGGCTGTGTGTGCGCCAAGGCGGCGTCGGCGGGCCTCAATTTTCTGATCAAAAGGGTGGCGCTGGACGCGGCAGGCATCTCGTGCAGCCGCTACTGCGCCTCGCACGCGTGCGTCGCCAAGGCGTCCTGCCAGGCGGCGGCCCCCAGCACGTGCGGCGTGCTGCCTGCCGCTCCCGTGCTGTAGCCCCTCCCGCCGCCGCCCGCCGCGTGCCGCCCCTCCTCTCCACCGCCGCCTCGCATCGCATGATACCTACGGTGATTGATGACCGATCACACACACGCACGCACTGCCCTACCGCCTCCCCTCTGTTGCTCTGTTGCTGGCCCTGTACGCCTCGCCCGCCGTGCCGCATCTATGATACCCGCCCCGGCACTTGCTTGCGGCAGTACGCCCGTCCTGCCGCGCTCCCGCTGCCCCCCCGCTCGGCGACTTCCCTGATGCCTCTTCCGCCTCGTAGCTACGCTTGGCAACATCAAACCCTGCTTTTCGACTGCTCATTTTCCCGCCCGCCCACCCAGCGACCGGCTGCCGCCCGCCCGCCGCCCACCCCGGCCCGAGCGGTCACCAGCAGCCAGCACTGCGCCTCGCGCTTCGCGGGCGTTACACGAAGGGTCGGAGTCTGCGTTGGCAGCTGCGAACGTTGACAGCACGCCTGGTTTAGAGCGGCGCCAGAGCGTGCACGTGGTGCCGCCATACGGGGGGATGCGCAGGACCGCCTTCCGGTGTGCCCGCTCGCCGCAGCCAGGTGGTTGGCCCAAGCGGTCCGGCGAGGCTCATGTGCCTCTGTAGACCCATACCCAAGCGCATACTCAAGCTGCCCATCGGTTGAGAGCGGGCGCTGCTGTTCGGCAGCTCATGACAGCACGCAACACATGCAGCTGGCCGGGCCTCTTAACTCGGGACCGATCACGCGCCCGTCACTTGCTTTCTGTCCCCTCTGCGCCCAACCCGCCCGTAAACGCCGTCTCCGTCCTCTGGAACGTGCGTTGAGCGCAGCGTTGGCTGGGAAGGGCGGCGCACGTGGCCCCAGAGCGCAGCAAGTCGCATGCTGGCGCTTGCGCTGCCACACGCGGGCCATGGGGCATGTTTGCACCTCGTCAGAGGCCTAAACCGCGCACGCGTGTTCTCGTCGCCGACCGCAGGACCGTCCCACGCCTGAAGCACTTCGGCGTGAAACTTGCTGCTGTGCAAGATACTGAAGCTCGTGCCAGTGGAAGTCCAGTGGAAGTCCCCACGCCCAGCCGCGGCACCCTCCAACGCCGCCGCCAGACCTGGTACTGCCGCCGCCCTCGCCGGTGCGCCCCTTGCCGCGCCCTGTGCCGTGCGCCCCTTTGGGACACGCATGCTGGTGCCTGTGCCGTGCGCCCCTTTGGGACACGCATGCTGGTGCCCAACCGGCCAGCTGACGTGCAGTGAAGGATACAGGCCTGCTTGCGGAGCACCACGCCAGCGCAACGCTGCTGCAAGCACTTGCGCTGGCGAGACCGTGTCCCCTCTGGATGGAAGGATCCTGCCGCTACTAGATTACAAACACCCATTGTACTCAACCTCCCCTCTCACCCTTCGCCCCCCGCCCTGCAGCCCCTCGCTCACCCCCCGTCACCTCATGCTGCCATGACCGCCAGCTCTGAGCACCGAGGGTCCTGCCGCCGCTTCACCGCCCTGCTGCTGGCTGCTGGCCTGACCCACGCGAGAGGTGCGCCTGACGGCGGCGGCGGGCAGGGGAGGATACTGGGTCCTGGACGGCAGCGTGCGCGAGGCCGTCGCTGCACCACCGCGTCCCTGCCAGCAGTCACTGGGAGTGCTGGCTGCGGCCTCTTCACACGGGCTGAGGAGCTGACTGGTACCTTACCCCGCCCCCCGGCCCCCTCTCCTTCCAGAGGTGGCAAAGCACGCCTGCCCACCTGCCAGCAGCCGGCCACACGCCAGCGTGCCCCTGCGCCCCATGCCCCTCAAGCTGCACGCACGGCGCCGCAGCAACGGGTGGCCGCCGCGCCCACGCCCAGTGGCGGTGCCCCCGCCCGCCTGCGGCAGCAGCAGCAGCGGCAGCGACGCCGAGTGCGGCGTCGCGACGCCGATGCTCGGCGAAGCGCGCAAGGCGTGGTGCCCCCAGTCTGCGTTGGCCCACGTGCTTCACGTGCTGCGCGCGCCGCAGGCCGCGCTGATGCTGGCGCAACAGGAGGCCCTCCTAGCGCCGCGCGCGCCGCCGCCGCCCGCCGCCTGCTCCACTGCCGCCGCCGGCCTGATGGCGCAGCTGCCAGCCGAGGACGCCCTGCAGCTCGCCTGCGCACGCCGCTTCCTCTCCATTGTGCACTGAGCCAGTGCACGCATGCGCAGGCTCGCTGTGCTCTGCAGCCCTGCCGCGCCCGCGGCGGCCAGCGCCAGCTCCCTAACCATCTACACGCGCTACTGCTTTTCATCCATCGTTGCGTTGCAACTGCCTGTCCCGACCATGGGTCTCGCCCTATGGCTACTCTGTCCCCGGTTCATGTAGCCCAACGCCCCGCCTCCCGTCGCCTGTCGCCCTTAAGGCCCCCTTGCCCTCTTTGATGTTTCATGCCCCACCGCCCTTGCGAGTGTTGCTTTCATGCCCCTGCCAAGGGCCCCCCCCCCTCTCTTACCCCAAGACTGCCTATCACGCTGATTAACCTGTCCTTCGCCAGGGAAACCCCACCCCACGTTCCCTGTCCCCCCATCTGTCTACCCCGTTTTGCATGCCCGCCTGCTCAGCTCCCCCTCCCTACGAGCCCAACCAAGATCCAAAACCTTCCGCGCCCGAGCGCCGTGGCTCAAGAGCATGGTTTAGCAGTAGCGAAGCGGCCTGGGCTCCTTGAGCACCCCCCATCTTGCCACCGTGCACACTTCCTCTCTCTCCGCACTTTCCCTTGCGGCATCCGCCGCCACCCCGCACCCCCCTCTGTCCCCTCCCACGCCGGCGGGCGCCCCGGCTCCCTCCACCTTCACCCTCCCCCCAACCCACCCATCGCCCTTGCCTTTCTCTACCCCAATACCGTGCTGAATCCTCCCCTCCATGCTGCCGGTCATACCACCAACCACTGCCGCCGTGCCTTGCAGCCTCCATTTCATGCAAGCAAGTGCTCACAGCAGGAGAGCGCATCGAGGGGTCAGAGAGTCACAAAGGCTGCGCGTGCGGGAGTGGCAGTCAGCGACAGCTCGGCCCGAACCGTGCTGCTCTGGGTGGCGCTGCGGGTGGCACTTGCTGCCAGCGGCAGCACGGCCAGGATGTAGGGATCCGGGGGCTCTCCGCCTGCGCTGCTCAGGCTGGGCAGGACCAGGCTGCGAAACCCGGTGCACCACCCGCCAGCAGGGCCGGCAGCTGCAAGCTGGCAGCCGGCGGGGCCGTCGGAAGCGTCGGCGGCGCACAGGTCTGCGCCCAGCCTGCGCGGCAGCAGGAGCAAGGGATGCGGGCTGCTTGGGCCCAAGATAGTTGCAGGGACACCTCTTGAGTGCCCGTTCATGGCTGTTGGTCCAGCAAGGGACAAGGTGCAAGCTGCGTGTGCCGGCCGCCTTCAGCTGCGTCCCGCTCACCACGTGACGGCGCCGCCCGCAGGGCCCAGCGCCACTTGCAGCTGCGCGCCACCGCTGCATGCCTGGACCTCCAGGCTGACTGGCGCCGCGCTGCTGAAGGAGTAGAGGGCGACGCTGCCCGGCGGCAGGGCCTCCAGCTCCGCCACGGGGCGGCCAAGCTGCACGGCGAGGGGCGGCGGGGTGGCGCTGGCCGCGGCGCTGGCCGCGGCAGCGCTGGCTGCTGCTGTGGCGCTGCCGAAGGCCTCCTCGGGGGCTGCTGCATCAGCTGCCTGAGGCAGGGCTGCCTCCAGAGTGATGCTGGCACGATACTCTAGCTGGTCGGCGGTGCTGAGGGGGGTGGGGCCACTACTGGTGCGCCGCCACAGCGGCATGCGGAGCGCGCCGCCGCCGTCAATGGTGGGCGAGAGCAGGAGGTCGAAGGAAGCGGGCGGCGACAGTTGGCTAGCTGTGTCGAGAGGAACAGCGACCCTCACCGCCTGCTCCTCTGCCCAGTTGCTGCTGTCGAACAGCAGGCTGCCAGGGCTGAGGCTGAGCCAAGGCGGTGGCATGGCTGCGTCGCCGCCCAGCTGCGCTGCCTGCTGTGCGGTGCTTGGCCGCCCCGCCGCAGCGGCGACAGCCACCGACAGCTGCTGGCCGCGGGCCAAAGGTGCCGACAACCTCACCCACAGATTCCCAGCCGCGGCGCTGCCCTCGCTCAGCACCAGGCCAGCAGGGGAGACCACCAGCCCGGGCAGGCCAGCGGCAACAGCGGCCGCGCCGGCGGCGGGCGCCCCGGTGACGGCGTCTGGCCCTGCAGGGCTCAGCACCTGCCACAGGCCCCGCTCCCAGGCCTGCGGGGGTGAGGCAGTTCGGGTGCGTGCATGGCCTGGGTCAGCACCTACTGACCAAGCACAGCATAAACCTCCAAGCCCTCTGCGAACCCAGCACCGCTATGACGCAGGCTGCAGCCAGGGTTTGTGTCCCTTCTGCCCCCCCACCCCCCTCACCGCGCGCAGGCTGCCAAAGTAATCAGTGTTGTGGCACGTGGCCAGCTGCTCGGGAGGGGGCAGGTAGCAGCGAGGTGTGCTGTGCGGTTGATGGGGGTGCGTTTCCTTTACACAATAGAGCATTGCCCGGAGGATGCGGAGGTTGTGGGCGGGGTGCGCAAGTGGGGGGAAGGGGCGCGCAGTCGGCGACATGCATCGGCAGCTGCCAGTCAGCTTCCCCTCGCCCCGCCTCGACTGACCTCCCCTCCCGTCAGCACCCCCAGCACTTGCTGGCTGGCGGCATCCAGCAGGGGGGCGCCGCTGCTGCCGGTGTCGCTGCCGCCCTGCGCCCACGTGAGCTGCATGGGAAGAGGGGGAGGGGGAGGAGGGGCGCTGGTGAGGAGGGACCAGAGCACTGCACTGGTTCACTGGCATCCGCCTTGCGCAGTGTCCTGTGCTCGGCAAGCGGTGCGCCCATTCCCTGCCCGCAGTGCGCTAGCGTGCCTTGTAGTGCGTGGGCCCCGTCGCGGTGCCGCCATCGCCGGCGGGCACAAAGCGCAGCTGCGCCTGCCCCAGGCCCTCTGCCGCGCTGAACTTGAGGAGGTCGCCCCGCGGGTGGGAGAGCGTGGCCACGTCGGTTGCAGGGGGCGCCCACGCGCTGGCATTCCAGCCAAGCTGAGCCGCGCCGAAGCCTGGAGGGATGGCCGAGTCCAGGCGCAGCAGCAGCACGTCGCTGGCTGCATCCTGCCAAGCCACGCGCAAGCCTCTCAGCACCTGCGGGGTGCCCGGCGGTGGCGTGGCTGCCGCAGAATGGCGGCGACCGTGGCCGCCGCCAGCTGCGGCGGCGGCATGGGAGGCCAGCAGGCGCCGTGAGCCGCGAGCGTCACCGCTGCTGGCGCCGCCGGCGCCGGTGCAGCTGGGTGCACGGTGGTTGAAGACCACTGCGGCCGAGGTGGCTGCATCTTGCAGCGAGTCCCAGCCGCGGCAGTGGGCGGCAGTGAGGATGAAGGTGGGGGGCTGGCGGCCAGCAGCGGCCGCCGCCGCCGACAGGTGCGGCGTATGCAGCAGCGCACCTGCGTGCGGTGGCGGGGATGGGAAAAGTGGGGCGGTGGGTGCTGCAGCTGACCAGCTCTGGTGGGTGCTGCAGCCGACCAGCTCTGGTGGGTGCTGGTACGCACTTGATTGGGGTTGGTTGGCCTGGTGGCACTCCTTGATCCCTTTTCTTTCAAAGCCATACCCCTCACCGGTGCAAAAGCGCGCGCTCGTGGGATTCTGCAGGAGCAGCAGCACGACTCCAGGCGCCGCTGCCAGCCAGGAGGGGTCTGCAGCGCACGTGGCGTCCACCGCACACACGCCACCTGCAGCCGCGCTGCCGTTGATGTACCGGAGCAGCGCGCCTAGCGCTGCATCATCCTCTTGGCGTTGAGTGTGAGAAGAAGGAGCTGCGGTGTGTGTGTGTGGGGGGGGGGGGAGGTGGGCGGTGCAAGTGAGGTGGCGCAGAGCTGCGCTGCAGCTGTCGGACGGTGGTGCGAGGCTGTGCGCGCCTCCCCACCTCCGGGCGCAGTTCGTTTCCACGGCCAATTCCCCACGCGCACCTGCCCGGCATCGTCCCAGCAGCACCAACAACAGCAGTGGGCCCATGGCCGCGGGGCGGCAGCAGCAGCCGCGAGCGGGAGCGGCTCTTGTCTCCGGTGGGTGGCAGGGCTGCGCTGCGTCAGAGCTGCTCCCGGCGAGTTCACAATGGGGCAACTACAGGGGCAGAGGGGCACAGCTGGGGGAGCGGGACACCCAGGCCTGCATTTCGACAGCAGGCCGGAGCACGCCATCTGGGATGGCGGTCACAGGGTGCTCACGTGTGCGCCAAGTAACCTCGCCAGAGCTGTTGTAGACCCCAGCACCATCCAAACCTGCGCTCCCCCGACCTCCCCTCTTCCCCACCCTTCCGCCGCCTGCGCCTCGCTGCCTCACGCAGCAGCCATGCAGTGCGCCGTGCAGCTGCACCGCGGCGCAGCGCCCGCGTCCACTAGAAGCGGCCAGCGGCCCGCCGGCTGGCCAGCAGCGGCGGCGGCGGCGCGGCGGCACGTGGCGGCGCGCGCCCACGTTGAGCTCACCGACCTCGAGGGCGCCAAGCACGTGCTGGAGGTGGCGGAGGACGAGACGATTCTGGATGTGGCGATCGACGCAGGGCTGGACATGCCCTACGACTGCAAGATGGGCGTGTGCCTGTGAGTTTGCCGGCCGGGGCGGCCTGCCGGGGGGTCCAGACAGTCTTATGGAGTGTTTTCAATGGGCATACAGGCATGTGTACGAGCAGGCAAATGCAAACAGCATTTCCCCTAGCAGGAACAGGCAGGCAGACAGGCATGAGGGCTCGCACAGCAGTGCACACAAACCCGCGCCGAGCCGCTCTGCTAGCCCTCGGAACCCCTCGGTCCCTGCCCGACTCTGGGCCTTCCATCTTCGTGCCCTGCCCGAGTCTTCTTCTCCCCCCTTTTGCGCGCAGCCGCTGCTCTGCCAAGATCGACTCTGGCGTGGTGGAGCAGCCGGTCGGCATGATCACCGACGAGTGCCAGGCGCAGGGGTACGCGCTCATGTGCATGGCCTTCCCCAAGTCGGACTGCGCGTTGCACGTCATCCCAGAGGTGGGTGCTGTAGCTGGGTGCTTCCAGGCTGAGCGTTCGAGTGGCCAAAGCTGTGAGGGCGTGGCAAAAGTGGCGCCGTTCAGTGTGCCGGGCGCGCGCGGGAACGCGTGGGCAGCGCGCCACCGGTCGGCAGCCTTCACGCCCGCCTTGCCGGTCGCCGACCCAAACCTTACATGCCTCCCTCGCTGCCCCTTGCTCCCTTGGTTGCCCTCCCACAGGGGGAGCTGATGGATGCCGTGATGACGTAGAGGGGCAGGCGCGGCTGCTGCACGCCAGTCCCCCCGTCTTGTTTGTGGGCCAATGGCCAAACTTGCACGCAGCATTGCACAGCCGCCGCAGGGTTGCACAGCCGCTGGCCCTTTACCCCTGCTTTCATGCCCGCCCTCCTTGCCGCCCCACCTGCCATCGGGCGCATCGCGCCCCTGCTTCCTCGCTGGTTCCCTTGCTCGCTGTGTATCATCAACCGTCACCCCCGCTTGCCGCCGCGGCCCACCGCTCGCGCGCGCTTTTATCCCCAATTCATGGGCTCCCCTTTGCTTGCTCCTCCTTTTTTGTGCTGGCTCCGCTTCAGCACCATTGCTCTCCCCCCAAATCGTTTTACCGCTGCCACCGGCAGCTGCCTACCAGCGCCCTTGGCCCGCTTGCCTGTGCTGTAAGCGCTCACATGCGGCGGCAAGAAGCAGTGCGGCGGCAGGCAAGCAGTGCGGCGGGATGTTAAGGTGTTAAGAGGGGCTATGCTGCAGAGAGTCTGCAGTAGTGCATCGGTCCGCCAGGTGGAAGAATGCGCAGGCAGAGCAGCATCAAGTGGGCGCACAAGCGCAACGGCGCTTGTCGCCGCCAGCGAAGGGCGGCGGGACTCGAGACAATGAGGCCCATGGCCCTGCCGACACGCTTCCGTTCTCTGTTATGGAGTGACCGCTACTGGCACCACAGCAGCGGTGCGGCGCATCGCCCATTCAATGCTCGCATGCAACACGAAGTTCAGGAACGCTAGGCGGAAGCTGTACAGCATGCTTGATGAGCACCCACACGACCCGGGCTGATCTAACTAGCCGCCTGCGGGGAGGGTCTTAGCGGCGGCGCTCCGCGCCGCTGCGGCGCATCTCCCCCAAAAGTCACCCACGCGTGTCACATCTTTCTTCTTCTTCTGCGTAGCTCTCTCCACAGCCGCCCGAGCCCCAAAAGCTCGCTTCCAGTCCTGCCGGTGGCCTCCCTTCGCTGCTTCGCGGCTCATAGCGCGCCGAACTTCTCAACACACATCTGCAAATACCTTACGCGAGCACTGGCGCCGCGGGCGGATCAGTAACGCAGCGAAGCGGCAAAGATGGGTCCCCGCCGCACCACGCTCACGTAGGCAGGGACAGTTGCGCGTTCTAACAGCCGGGATGCTGAAGTGGATCAGCAGGGGCGCGCCGCCGGCTGCTGCAGCCTGCGCCAGCCTGCGCCGCCGCTGCCGCCGCCACCGCCTCCCTGACGCTGCCTCTGCCGCAGGTACTCGAGCGAGGACGTGGGCCCCGTGCCTGGCGACAAGCCGCTATTCGTCTACTACTGCAAGGCCAGCGGCAAGCACGCGCTGACCACGGACTGCAACCTGGCAAACGTGCCTCGCCGGCGCACCGATCACGCGCTTGTGCTGGACACCCAGGCGCACCTGGTCAAGCTCTATACAACCGACGGCGGCACCAAGTTCCTGCGGAGAAAGTGGGTGCTGGGGCGAGGGCGCGGGCAGGGGTGCGTCAGGACACGACCGATGCAGCCGTGCTCGTGGCTGCCGTGCCACTGCTCGCCGCCGCCGTGCCGCATCACACGCGTCCCGCGCCTTCTCCCGTTGCTCTGTTCCCCCTGCCTGCAGAAACGGCGCTGTGGAGCGGCAGTTCCGGCTGAACTGCGGCAAGCTTCCGGTGGCCTACCGCAACGATCCAGACGGCAGGTGGGTGCACCGCCGGGAGTTAGGGGGGCAGTGCGAGCAGCCGTCGAGACCCGCGGCCCGGCGGCGGCTGGGCAAGGCAGCGCACGCCGCGCGTCTCATCACGCCTGCGCTCCTGTCTGTTGCGTGCTCACATGCTGCTCAGACATGACCTAAACATGCTTGTCGATACGGCCTTCCTTCCCTCTTCAAAAGGTACCTGTATATCATGGACGGAGCCCTGACCACCTACAGCGCCGACGACGCGCTGCTGGGAGGCCGCGCGCCCGTGCCGCCCTGCATCCTGCCAGCGGGCAACAACAAGACGCAGGCGCGTGACCAGGAGGGCGGCGGTCAGGGGGGTAACTGAGCGGCAGTGTGCATGCGGTGGGGGGGCCGCCCGCCTGCCTGCCTGCGTCGGCCCGCTTGGTTTGTGCCGACGCAGGGTGAGGCAGCATGCGCAGGTCCGCTGCCTTCACCTTCAGCTGGGTCGCATCCTCCGCATACACTGTTCGCGTGCGCTGGTGGCGTTCGGTATCGATGAAACAACTGCGGTGCTCCACCCTCTGGCTGGCCTGGCACCCCGCCCTTGATCCATCAGCCGGCTCCCATCTCACACTTCTTCTCACCATCATCACTGTGCGCTTGCCCGCCTGCCTGCCTGCCTGCAGGTGGCACTAGAGATCGACGACCGCGGGCGCATGCGGCTGGTCCTGCGCGTCACCGCAGATTTCGTGCGCGTGCAGGTGCGCGGCAGCCTGGGCATGGCGGCAGGGATGGTGTGTGTTGCTGTGCGGCGCATGCTGCCTGCCAGCACGCACCTCACCTCGCAGGGCGGCGTCCAGACATTCGTCCTGCTTGCGATGCCTTTTCCACCCCTGATCCCCCTCGCTTGCTGGTGTGCAGATCAAGAGCAGCATCAGCTCGTCGGGAATGCAAGAGGAGCTGCTGGAGCTGCTGCGCGGCGTGCTAGGTGCGCTGTGGTCACGGGCACGTGCTGCGCCCGCTGTGGGAATGCTGCTGCTGTGCTTGGCGCCGGAGCAGCTGCTGCAAGCCATGTCCAGTGTGGGGTGGTTCGGGCAGCTGGAGCGTCTGCGCAGCCTTCTGCTCTGCCCCCCTCGTCCATGCCTGCAGCGGCAGTGGTCGGCCCTGCTGTGCCGGTGTGTGTCTGCCGATGCTGGCGTGTCTGCCGTCGCTGTCCTGCCTCAGCTGCCCTGCCCGTCATTGCCCTGCCCGTCGCCGTCCTGCCTCCCCTGCTTACCTGCAGGCGTGCGGCTGGGCCAGATGTCGCTGCAGCGCGGCGAGTCCGCGCGGCACAAGATCCTGCTGATTGAAGGGCTTGCGCCTGGTGAGTGCCGCCCACTGTACGTGCCTGTAGTCTACCTGCTGTGCCAGATGATGGTCAGACGGGGCAGCTGCACGTGAATCTGCCGATTAAAGGGCTGGTCGCCCGGGGAGTTCCGGCTCCCGCCTGTTTTGTCAGCCGTGGGTCGAATCGTGAGCAGCCGCCGGGCCCCTCGCATGCTTCACCCTTCCCAGCCCGACATGCCGCTTGCAACCTGGCGGTCGGACATTGTCTCGGTGCCCGGGCGCTTGATGATGGCATTCATGGCCCTAGCTTACAGCGCTGTGTATGCCATCACTAAGTGACCGGGAACTGAGCTGCTGTCCAGCCGGCAGGTCGCAACCAGTAGTGCCTTGGGGTGTGTGGGGCGACATACCGGTCACGCACTCAAACCGAGGGTTGTGTGAGCCGCGGGGTGGAGGCAAGTTGCCCGCCCGCCCGCTTTCCCCAGGCATGTCACACCACCACCGCCGCACACTGCTGCCCGGGGCACGGCCAACCGAGTTTCTGCTGCCGCCGCGCCTCTTCCTCGCCCCACAAGGCCTTCCTCTGCCTGCCCGCTTCCTCGACCCCTGCCCGCTGCCTCCCCCGTGCCGCCTGCCCCGCTGCAGACGTGGTGTTTAACAAGCTGCAAGCCTCGGTGGCGCGCAACCCGCGCACGCTGGGCCGCTCCTCCAAGCACGTCATCAACACCAGCATTGTGCCCATGTCGGCACCGGAGGAGCCAGCAGGCGCGGCAGGCACCGGTGGCGGCCCCGGCGCGGCCGACGGCGGCGCCGCTGCGGCGCCCAAGTAGCCGGCCGCCGTGCGTGCGCACGCGTCCTTCCTCTGCTTGCTTGCTTCCCCGCGAGCTGCGTTTGTCCTGTTTGCTGATCCGCTTTTGACCCCCGTTCTGACTGCCCATGTACCCTCCATGACCCGTCTCGACTCATTTTTACTGCTCCCTCGCTGCTGTGTTGTTGTTGCATTCTGCGGTGCGCATTCTGCGGTGCGCATTCTGCAGTGCGCATTCTGCGGTGCACAATTCTACTGTGAACACAGCCGCTGCACGCCTAAAACAGTAACGAGCACCAGAAGCGTAGCAAGGGGACGCATAGAGGGGGACATGGATGCTAGGGAGGGGGAGCAGCGGGGGGCCATGGATGCTAAAGGAAATCAGAAAGGTTTCAGGTGGTAGGGTCTGTGCCGCTGCCTCCTGCGAATGCACTGCATCGCGCTGGCTGCCGCGCGCCATGCTGCTGAAGCAGCAACCTCACTCAAGCAGGCCCTGCAGGAACGCCTCAAATTCGGTTTCGGTCGACCCTGCCGCCGCTGGTGTGCCCTCGCCAGCGGCCTGCTCCCGCGCTGCGGGGGCACGCTCTGCCTGGGCGTCGCGCCGCCGCCGCTTGCCGCCGCGCCGCCTCTCACCCTCCTCCACCTCTTGGCTGCTGCTGCTGCTGCTCTCGGAGGTGTCGCCATCAGAGGGGCCGCTGTCACCGCAGCTGCCGCTGCGCTTGCGCCGGCGCTGCTTGTCCTTGCTGCTGCCGCCGGCGCTGGTGCGCCGCTCCTTGCGCCGCCGCCGGCGCTCCTCCTTGCGCTGCGCGGCCTTGTGTGCACGCTCTGCCTCCTGCTCAGACACCGATGCAAGACAAGACATGGTAGGAAAGAGGCGTGCGCAGCAGGCGCTCTCAGAGAGCAAAGTGTGCGCGGCAGTAAGGGTTGATGCCTTAGCTTAGGCCACATCTGTCCTTGCTCTGGAGGGCTGGCCCCCGCTTGCGCTGCCAAGCTGCGTCTGAGAGGGCAGGGGTCACAACTGCATGCACTCTCTGTGACCGATCAACAAAGGTGGCCAAACGAAGCAGGGGTGCACACCTTCTACCACACAAACAGCCTACCTTGTGCTTGCGGTAGTTGAGCTGGTAGGCATGCGTGGGGCACACGCGCACCTTGACCAGCGCCTGCTTGCGCTCGCCTGCGCGGCGCGGGGTCGGCGGCCCAGAGTGATGTGAACACGGCATGGCCGCCACGGGCGGCATGTAGTGACAGCAAGCGCCTGCCTGGTGCCTGGGCTGAGCGGGCAGCCCTGGAATGCGTCCAGACTGCGCCATACATGCCCCACCCTCCCTCTCCCACCCTGGGCACCCACCCGCCTCCCGGTAGGCAAAGGGCACCTCGAAAGAGGCCAGGCCGCGACGCTCCTCGCAGCTCTGCAGTGTGCAGCAGCCGGAGCATGGTTGGGACGTGGCTCTACGTCGGTGCACTGGCTGGCCTTGGGGAGCCACCAGCAGCAGCAGCAGCAGCAGCACAGCAAAGGGGCCCTCCAGCCGTGGGCAGCCAAGCGAACCGCGCCCACCCTGGCAAACAACCAGCAGTAGCTGAAGCAGCGCCCACACATGCCGGGCCTCGGCCCTGCCTTGCTCGTTGCAGTGCTCTAGCGGGCTGGCAAACGAGCAGCAGCAGCAGTGAAACCAGCAAGCGGCATCATGCAACGCCAAGCACCAGCACCAGCGGCCCACCACCAGCACCAGCAGGGCCATCAGCCAAGGCTCACCGTGGCGCCGCAGCTGAACTGGCCGCGGCCGGCCACCACCTCCTTCTGCGTGCGCCAGCGCAGCCCCACCTTGCCCTCCTTGTGGCGCGACAGGTCGGCGATGGCATACTCCTTGAACAGCTTGCTGCAGGGCGGCAAGAAGGGGGGGGGGGTAAGGCAAAGCGTCGGCATGCTCCCTAAACAGCTTGCTGCGGCAGCATGGTAGCATGTGTGAGGGGAAGGGGGTGGGGGTGGGGGGTAGGCGGGATGGGGGTGGTGGGGGTGGGGGTGGGGGTGCAGGAGCGGTGTCCCTGTCCGCTGCAGGTCAGCGACAGGAAACCGCGAGGAGAGGATGCAGTGGCGGCAGCTGTGGCGGCCGCGCGACGCGGTGCAGGGGCACGTCCCTCCTCGGTGCACCGCTCCCCCCCCCCCCCCCCTCCCCCCCCACCTCCACCCCACCCACGCTATGCCACCATGCCCCCAGCGTGCCTGTAGTAGCGCTTTGCCAGCTTCATCTCCCAGCTGTCGGCAGCGTCGTCCGACTCCGACCGGATGAACCTGGAAGAACGGTGGACGTGCGACGACCAGCAGGACGGTGGGCAGCGAACAATGGGCGGCTTGCGTGCCTCCCAATATGCACACGGGCTGGCCGGTCCCCGGCACAGCAGCATTCGCCACCTCCCACCGTGGGGCACACAGCAGCCTCTGCCTCCCCATGCGCATTGCAATTGCCCAACACCCACCCACCTAAAGTTCTCGTTCAACACGTCCCAGTCTGACTTGGCGGGGCCGGTCTGCAGGCAGCAGGCAGCAGCAGGGTTGGCAAAGGAGGCCGGCAGCCCTGGCGCGCCCCCCGGCAAGCAGGGCGGGCACGAGGCGGTGCCCGGCTGCCTGCGCTGCCTCCCTCCCACGCCCCCCTCCCACCCCACCCGAGCCCAGGCCCGCACCTGCTCTCCAGAGGGCAGCTGCGCGCCGTAGTAGGCCACCAAGTCGTGCACCATCTTGCGGTGGCGGTCGTGCGCCGACATGCCCATGAACAGCTGGCGCTGCTGCGCGCGGCCGGCGGCGTCGTACGCCGCGGCGCGAGCGGCGCCAAAGCCGAAGCCGGACATGGCGGGGAGGGTGAGGGTGGGGTGGGAAGATGGCGGGGCTAGGCTAGGCGCGATGGAGGGGGCCTCGAGGGCCACGGCACGCGCTGCGCTGGGTGCACTTGCTGCTGCTGCTGCTGCTGCTGCTGCCGCTGGCGTTGCCGTAGATTGCTGGTGGTGCTGCTGCTGCTGGCGCTGCTGCAGCTGCTGCTGCTACTTGTGCTGCTGGTGCGTCACCGCGGCTGCTGGCGTTGCTGCGGCTCCGCTGCTGCGGCAGCAGCGGCGGGGGCGCTTCTACTGTTGCCTCGGGAGCGACTGCTGCGGGTGCAGGTAGGCGCCGAGCTGGGCGGGCAGGCGAGGCGCAGCCAGGTACGCCGGCAGCGGCGGGTGCTTGGCGGCGCGGATGCCGTGGGGGCCTTGCCACTCCCACACCTCCGTCGCGCCGGTGCCGCTGGGTGCCTGCTGCTGCGCGGGAGTGGGGCCGCTGAAGTGTGCCGCGTTCACTGCCAGGCGGTAGTCGAGGAAGAGCTTAGAATACCTGGCGGTCAGTTCAGCCGAAGCCGCCGGGTTGCTGCCCAGCTGGCCGCTGGCCATGGGGCGGGCAGCGGGGGCTGGTGGGTGCCGCGCAGCGCCGCTGCCGCGTGCCTGCTGCTGCTTGCTTGGCGCTGCTCTTGCGCCCGCTGCTGGTTGAGGAGCTGGGTGCTGGGAGCTGGGTGCTGCGCTTAGGCGGCGGGGCGCATGTCCGACTCGTCCGCGTCGTCGTCAAACCTGCACGTGTGAGTTGAAGTCCCGGTTGTGTTGGTCCGGATTCTGCTGCCGACCGTGGTCATGATGATGCCGGCGCTAGTAGGGAACAAGCATGGTCGAGCCAGCTGCTCAGGCCCCGACACAGGGACCACCACCCCTGCCGCCAGGCCGCACCTGTTGAAGAAGTCGGCGTCGGCCTTGGCCTGCTCTCGCTCCCGGCGGCCCTCCCCCAGGTGCTCCCGGTAGTTTTCCTCCTGGATCTGATTGGCGGCCTCGAGGATGTCGTCGGCTGTTTGGGATTCACAGCGAGGCAGGAGCAGTGGTTGGGAGAAGGCGCGGCGGCAGCGGCGGGGGCGGCGGGCGGCGGCGGCGGCGGCCAGCAGGCCAGAGAGCGTGGAGACGCGCACCGTCGAACACGTCTAGCTGCTCCTGGCTCTCCTCGCTGCGCACAGGGCTGGGCACCGGCTTCATAGAGCGCAGAACGAGGGCTGGGGCGGCCGCTCGCCTCTTGGGTCGAGTCGGTGCAGGGACAGCTAGTAGAGTGGAGCACAGGGGATCACCCGCTCGAGAGTGAGGCCTTGGGAAAGCGAGCGCGTTGAAGAGGGATTGCATTTGAGGTGCTCCTTCTCCGCCAACCTCACTTCCAACGTGGTTCGGGTTACGTGCATGCTTGCACAACAACCGATACTAAGGCAGAGCTGTGCAGGAGGCCCAGCCGCTTGTGGATCGCCAATTCCCCGCACCCAGCCGACTTACTCCCCTGGCAACCCTCCCTGGACGTCGAGACTGTCTTTTCGGTGAGTGAAGCCGCCCTTGTCACCCTCACTTGCCGCCGCCGCTCACCGCCGCCGCCCCTCACCTCGCCTCGCCGTCGCTCCTCCGCCTTGCAGCACGCCACGCTTGGCCATGTTGCGCTCCACCATCTTCCTGGTCAAGGGCGTGCGCGAGTTCACGCGTGGCGGCTATGAGCGCGCGGCACGCAGCTTTGACGCGGAGGTCATGCAGGTGCTGTAGCGGGCGGTGCCGCTCCGCCGCCCCACAGCCTTCGCCCCTGTACCTGCGCTCCTCCCCGCCTGCCCGGCCTCTCACCGTCCCCTACCGTCCCTCCTTTGCCCTGGCACAGCGTTCGCTGGCGGGGAGGCGGGTCATGGTGACGGGAGCCAACCAGGGGCTGGTGCGCTCCCCCGGAGGGCCGGCCGCGTCGGGGAGAGCGCCGGGCGCTCGCAGCTCGGCGCCGCCCCGTGGACGCACGCCCCTGCTCGCATGGACCTTGTCTTTCCTTTTCCTTTCCTTTCAAGTGCTGTACATCTCTACCAGGAAGCCTGCCAACACGGTTGCCTCTTGCTGCCCCGCGCGCACCCCACGCCACGGTGCCACAACCCGCAACCCACCGCTGCCGCCGCAGGGCTATCAAACCAGCCTGGAGCTCGCGAGACGGGGGGCGACGCTTTTCATGGTCTGCAGGAACGAGGCCCGGGGCCTGGAAGCGGTGGAGCGTGTGCGCGCCGACAGCGGCAACCAGGACGTGCACCTCAAGGTGGGAAGGGAGGGGAGGGGCTTGACGCCGTGGCGTCGCGGGCTTGTGCCGGGAGGGAGGCGGAGGGCGGGGGGGCGGGACGGCGTGCCTGCGGCGGCACCCGACGGTGCTGCCGGGGCGGTGCAAGCGTGGCTGCTCTGCAGCAGCCCGCCTGGGACCACCCCACGCTGCCATCACCTCAGTGACGCTGGCAACCAGCCAGCCGCCCGCCCGCCTGAGCCTTGTGTCATGCCTCCGCCCGCATGGCTGCTGCCAGGTGTGCGACCTTGCCAGCCTGGCCGCGATCAAAGCGCTGGCAGCAGACTACCTCGCCTCCGGCCAGCCCCTCGACGTGCTGATCAACAAGTGAGTGCCGTGCACCACTGATCGCTTGGCAGTAGTATACATTTGCCGGGCAGCCCAGTGTGTAGGGACTGCAGAGGCAGTGGTGCTTGTAAAGTGATGGCGCAGCTGGTAGGGCGGGATGGGCAGCGGGGCTGGCTGAGGTTGCCTCCGCCGCCAGGACCATTCCACTCTCCTCTTCCCACCCCACCACCACCATCACCGCCACCCGCCACCCGCCCCCGCCAGCGCCGGCCTGATGCTGCACGAGCGCACCCCCTCCGCCGACGGCTACGAAATCAACTTCGCGGTCAACACCCTGGCCGCGTTTGCGCTGACGCAGGCGCTTGAGCCGGCGCTGCACGCGGCAGGTGGCGGGGGTGCCAGCGACGGCGCCCGCGTCGTCTTTGTCTCTAGCGGAGGCCAGGTGGGTAATGGGAACAGTGGGGCACATGTTTGCTGGGCTTGTGGGCAGGCAGCAGCAGCGGCGGCGGCAGCAGCAGCAGCGGCGGCAGCAGCTGCTGCAGCAGCGACACCGGCAGGCATCGGCAGGCATCGGCAGGCGGTGGTGGTGCTCGCAGTGGGTACATCACGTCCTCCTCCCCCCCCGCCCTGCAGTATACCGAACCCTTGGTGGTTGTTGACCTGCAGGTTTGCACATGGCTGCCCTCCCAGCCTGCCTGCCGCCTACCCACCTGGCTGCTCCCCTCCGTACCCCCCTGCCTGCCTGCCTGTGGTGCCTCCCCCCTGCCCCCTTGCCTGCCTGCCTGCCTGCCTGCCTGCCTGCCTGCCTGCCTGCCTGCCTGCCTGCCTGCCTGCCTGCCTGCCTGCCTGCCTGCCTGCCTGCCTGCCTGCCTGCCTGCCTGCCTGCCTGCCTGCAGCCTGCCTGCCGCCCCGCCCGCCCGCCTGCCTGCTTGCCAGATCCCCAGAGTGGCCTTTGCCAACCCTGCACTGCTCCCCTGCGCCGCGCCGCCCTGCGCAGTTACGCCACGCCACGCTTGCTTGCTTGCCCCGCCTGCCTGCAGGCGGAGAAAATGAAGAAGTTCGACGGGACGCTGCAGTATGCGCGGGACAAGCGGCGGCAGGTGCGTGCGCCGCACCTAGCGCTGCTGCCGATGGCGCTGCCTAGGCTGCCTGATCTGTTTTGCTGGCAGAGCATGTCAGGCTAAGCACGGTGTGTTATGTAATGTGCTACCGCCGCCGCCGCAGCCATCTATGCCTGACACCCATGGTGCCTCCTCCTTTCCCTGTCCCACCGCCAGATCGCCATGGCCGAGCGGTTTAGCGAGCAATGGGCGGCAGCGGGGCAGCGCACACGCGCGTATGCCATGCACCCTGGCTGGACCGAGACAGAGGGGGTGCGTGCCCGGTGCTGCAGGCTGCAGGCTGACGCCACGGCGGCCCGTGCTGCCGCTGCCCGTGCTGCCGCTGCCCGTGCTGCTGCTTCCTGCGGCTTCCCGTCGCGCTGCGTCACTCCGTGCCCCCCACTTCTGCCATGTCGAAAGCAGGTCAAGACCTCCATCCCCGGCTTCTACAACGCCTTTCAAAGCAAGCTGCGAAACCTGCAGCAGGGCTGCGACACCACCGTGTGGCTCTGTCTGCAGGTGCGGACCCTGCGTGGCCGGGGGACCGGGCATTGCATCACCTGCAGCAGGGCTGCGCTGCGTGTGGCTGCGCCTGCAGGCAAGCTTGCGTGCCGTGGCATGCCACCGTGCATTGTCCAGGGCGCGCCCGCACGCCATGCTTTGCCCTCGTGACAGCCCTGCCTGCTGGCCCTCCGGCCTGTGGCTCACATCACTGAAGCTCCCCTTTCCGTGCAATCGTCTCCACCCCACTGCAGGACGCGACGGCGCTGCAGCCAGGCGCCTTCTACTTGGACCGTCAGCCGCAGGCAAGTGTCCATCTGCAGGGGTGGATCCTGCTGTGCTGGGGATTGACACCCAATGCATGCGTGCTGCTGGCATGGGTGCTAGGACGGGTGGGAGGGGGAGGGGAGGTGTGGAGGGAAGGGACGGCTGCCCAGGCACGGCGGTTACAATTGATGTTGCTGGGAAAGCGGAGCGCATCGCTCCGAGCCTTCCCTCGTTCCCCCAGGCGCCGCCATCCCTCCTCCTCCTCCTCCGTCTGCAGGCCAAGCACCTGCCGCTGTCTGGCACCAAGTACAGCGCAGCGGACGTGGACAGGCTGTGGGCAGCGTTGCAGCCGCTGGCCGCGCCTGCGCTGCCCTAGCATGCCACCACCTGCATACTCTGTTGCTGTTCGTGTTAAATACATAAACAAAAACATGTTCTGTTATATGCGCCTATCGTAGTGATTGGACAACGATTGTGATTGGTGTGGACGGTTTGTGGCCTGTTTTGTATGCTTGCAGCACTGCAGCTATCCAACGCAGTGGTGCGCAGCGTCAGAGTGAGGGAGTGCAAAGGTGGCGCGTGGCGTGCAGACAGGTGTGCGTGTGGACCCCAGGACGGGAGTGGTTGACAGGTGTGCATGGATGGAGGGGAGTGGGAAGGGTGTCGAGCAAGGGTGCGCGGGGAGCGGAAGGTGACGCGCGCGCACGTGTGTGTGGAGACTGCAGTGCACAACCGTAGAGCAGCACTGCGTGGGTGGCGCAGGGCTGCAGAGCCACGGCCGGAGCAGGGACTTCCAAGGCATGGCATAGACTGGTGGGAGGCTGGCACCGCTGGTTGTGCAGAGGGGGTGGGGATGAGCTGACGGCGGGATATGTCGGAAAGGAGGAAGGAGGAGAGGCTGGTGCGGGAGGGCATGCATTTATTTGTTTCCTCTTGCGGAGGGTGGACACATGGGCACAGCGTGTGTGTGTGGGTCAAGACATGCAGGCAGTCAAGGAGGGGCGTGGGCATGCAGGGGGAAGGGGGGGGGGGGGGGGCACCTGGGCACGCAGTTGGCTCAGCTCTAACGGTTGGAGAATGGCAATCAGCCGGGGAGGGGACAGCAGGCGGCACAAACACACGTGGTGGGCGCTCAGGGGGTGCAGGGATCTCCGATGATATGAAGGAGGGAGAGCTGCCTGGGGGGTGAATGGGCCGTGCAATCGATGCGGCCGGCTGGGCATAAAATAGGGGTGGGGTTTTGGAGAAGGATATGCACATGAGACACGCTACGCTGTGCAGTGTGGCAGTGCAGGGGAGGCTGGGACTGGCGGGGGAGACACGTGGGGGCCAGGGGTCGCGAAACAGGGATAAGGGTGGGCAACAGAGGCGTCACTCGATAAAACTGGCGCCCGAAAGGGAAAAGGAGGGCCGCCCGAAACGACAAAAGCAGGGGGTGACTGGAGGAAGGGGGAGAGCAGCAAAAGCAGAGGGAACTGTGCTCCGCTGCATGGAAGAGCAGCCGCGCGCTGCACATGTGATGGGGTATCGGAAGGGGGTGCGAGCGCACGCGTGCGGCGAGGCGTGCATGACGCGCAGGCACATTATTGGTCATTTCGTTAGTTGTAGGGGGTCTGGCACGGCGTTCCGGCGTGCGCAACAGTTTCCTTTTCGGGTTTGCTGCCACGCACGCAGAGTCACGCCGCAGCTGGGCCGGCAGGCGTGGCGGCTCGGCTCTTCAAGTGTCGCGCAACTCAGCCCTGAGGAGCCGCGCGGCTGCCGGCAGCCCAGGGGGCTGCCGCGGTCGAGCGGCTGCGGGTGATGCCCGCGCTGCGCGCGCGGGCCGGGCAGCTACCGGGCTGGCGGCCTAGCCGCGGTGGGGGGTCCCCATCGAGCTGAGGAAGCTCTTTGCCGAGCGCAGCAGGAGGGCGTCTAGCGGCGGCAGGGTGGCCTGCACACACAGCAGCGGGGGGGGGGCAGCTGGTGAGGCGCTCGCTGCGTGTGGCCACAACCCGCAGCGCATGCCCCTGCACACCCGCCGTGCCACAGGCTGAACCGCTGCCACAGCCACATGCGCGTGCTGAGCCCCAAGCCTGACGAGCGGCGCAGCGCTGTGCATGCTGCGCACCTGAACGTACGCCAGTCCCACAGCCAGGAGGGCCCGATCCTGCGCCCCGCGAACCGAGGTGGCGGCAGCAAGGGCGGGGACGTGCCCCGACGCGCGGCAGTCAGCGGGCCGCGGCGCCAGCCCGAAAGGCGAAGCGCCGGTGGAGGCACACTCCCCTTCGGAGGAGAGCTCGCAGGGGTGGTGGTGGGGCTGCTGCTGTGGCGACGCCGAGCGGCGTGGCGCCGTCGCCGCCCACCGCGGCTGCTGCTGGTAGGCAGACAGGCCGTGCGTTGCGGCTGCGGGTCGGCGGAAGTGCACCGCTTCCACCGTGCTGCTGGCCAGCAGCAGGAGTTCGAGGCCGGCGGGGCGGCGTGGTGGCGCGCGGCGCTGGCGCTGCTGCCGGCGCTGCGCCGTCGCTTTGCGGACGCCGCCACCGAGGGCGGGCGCGCATCTGGCTGGCGCAGGGCGGTGCTCCACGCACGGGCTGCTGGCTGCAGGCCGGAGGCACGTCTGCGCCAAGCTGTCCGGGTTGCCCTGGCTGACCGCCGCCGCAGCGATGGCGCCTTCAGAGGGCATGTGGCATGCGGCAGCTGCGCAGGGCAGGCTGCCGCGGTGAGCGCACAGGTATGGCACCTCCATGGGGGCTGAAGGAGCCCCGCCCCACACCTGTCCAACACCCGACATCTCCAACGACCCATCTCCAACGAGTGCTGGCCGCTGCGCCGCCCCAATTGCCGCAACTCACCGTGAGTCAGCGTTTCTTCTTATATCTCGGCTTCTTTGCACGCCCAGCTCCGGGCCCATACCGGCCCCTCTGGTGCTGCCCGCAATCTGTGCGCCGCCCCTTGTGCTGCGCCGGCCAGTTGAATTGATTGAGACCGCCCACCCCACCCCACGCAACGGCCCATGTAACTCTACCAGAAGCTGTCGATAGGGGGCCGGGGTTGCCTGCCGCACTGCGTGCGCGTCGAGGCCTAGCCGCTGTGCGCATGCGCTGCTTCCGCCACCGTGAGAAGCGCATGCCAGCGCACGCTGGCAGGCTGCGCCGCCGTGCACTGCTGCGGCGATGCGCCCGCTGCCGACGGACGTGACCCGGCGGCGCTGCCGGTCGGCGTGGAGGGTGGTGCGGCGGCGGTGGCAGGGAGCACCAGCCCAGGCAACGTAGAGCTTTGGACCATGGCACTGCGGGCGTGGCTTGTGCAGGGCATTGTGACAACATGCCAAGGGACCTGGTGGATGGAATGAGGGACGGATGTGAGGCGCCACTCAGTACCGGCAATCGGGGGCGGCGCCGCCGAGGGAGCGGTGCGTGCCCTGCAGACCGGTCTGTGCTTCCCTCCTGCTGCAGCTTCGGCAAAAACACAAAAAACAGACAAAGGGGAGCCCCTATACGCTGCCCAAGCAAGGCGCCGGCCGTTCTCTCTAGCACGTTGTGCAGGTAACTCGCACCTTGCTCACAGCAACGCCTTTAGTATGCTACAGCGCTCGCGTTGGGGGAGGCAGACAGCTGGGCGCAGGGACGGGGAGCTCCGGCCGGGAGGCTTTGGGCGCTGTGGTTTGAGCAGGGTGCGGTTTGAGCAGGGTGCGTGGAACTGGGAAGTGCGCGTAGCAGAACGACTGGCATATGTCCTGACTCCGCCCTGCTTGCGACGCTCACGAGTGGTGACTGGGGGGGTCCATGGATGGAACCTGTTCGACAAGTTTAGCCCGGCCCCACCTGATAGAGGTGTGGTCACAAGACACGGAGGGCACGCCGGTCGCATGCCCCGGGTGCTCTGCCGCGAGCGCCCTGCACCGGCGGTACTGGTCGCGGGGTGGCGGCGGCGGCGGCGGCGAGACCGCGAAAACGGAACGCAGCCACGGGTGCAGGCCGCAAGTCGACATCCAGGCAATGGCACTGGTCGTCGTCGCCAGTTCAAACCTTTTGCAGGAAGCCTGCTAGCTTGGCGCTGCATGCGCACGAGGTGCACAGGTGCGCGGCCGGCTGGAGCAGGAACCCCATGTCGAGGTGGCGCAGCGGCACCTACACGCCACCTGCGCATCGCTGCGCCCGCAGCCCTGCATGCCTCAAGCAGCGCACGATCGTGCTCTTCATAGTGTCCCTCTTCCTGGCCCCGCGCTGGAATGCACATTGCGAGCTGCCCGGCAGCAGCAGCCCACGCGGCTGCCACGCGTACCACCTAGTTGTGACCTGCAGGAGTGTGCAACCCTGGCTGATTGCGCTCAAGCAAGGTAGAAAAGGGAGCACCAGTGACGTGGGCAGGTGAGAGAGAGCAGGAGAGAGACACACTGTGGGCATGGTTGGTGCAGGCAGCGCTTCGATGGGCTGCGCCGGCGCCGGCGCCGGCGCCGGCAGGGGGAGCGGCAGGGGCAAGCGCTACGGTGTGGCACGGTGCACGGGCTGGGTGGGACGGGGCAGCAAGGAAAGCCGGGCAGGCCACCCGCCGCCCACACTGGCATCAGGCGTCGGGAGCATGGTTCTGTCTGCCCCGGCATAGCAGCCCACTGGCTGGTTGGTGCCGGCAGCAGCTGGCCATGGCCGCAGGCTGCGCGCGCACAGCATGCGGCCTGGGGCATGGCTGCCTCGCCCCAGACAGCGGCTGTAGCATGCTCCGTGCACTGTGCAGGTTCGTGCCAACGCCAAGCAAGGGTGGCGCCCGCATTGTCAGCAGGCGGTCGACGACAACGTTTGTATGTATGAAACTGCAGTTTGCGAACACCAGGGTTCCTCCGCCGCCGCCGCCCCACCTGCCACCACGAGCGTCTCTTGCGCCGCCTTTGTTCGCGAACGGTTCGACCGGTTCGATGTGGCTCGATGTGGCAGGTTCACAGAGCAGGAACCGTGGGAATGGGACCGCGCGAGTAAGACGATGGTGGGGTGCCACCCACAGGCGTCACGGGAACGGCTCCCCCGTCTCGCAAGATCGTCCACGCTCTGAGTTGCTATCGCAGTCAACAGGCAAGGAGCCCTGTCCGCAACCACAGCGAGCTCGAGCGCGTCACGACGACTGGCTCGGGCGGGAGCCCCACTCCTCGCTCGTCCAAACTCTCGCTCGGACTGCCAAAGCACCGTTACAGCAGGCGGGCGCAAGCCAGCTTCAGGTGGGAACTGCTGGGCCGCGGGTCACCCCACTTGGGGCACGCCCACTCACCCCTGCGCCCTTCCTGCCGCGCCCGTGTCGGCCCGGCATGTCAACCGAGGCAACGGCCTTTGTTGAGCGTAGTTTACCTGTATGCTTGCCCACGACCCGGTTCCCTCGCAGTTTCTGGCGCAAGGTCTCGTTCTCCTTGTATTCGTCTGTAGACAGTGACAAGTGCGATCATATGGAGGCCTGGGCGCTCCTGCAAGCTCCCCCCGAAGCCGTGGACGGATTTGCTAGGGGGGCGTTGCCGCCCCGTCACCTCCCCCCGCAGCTCATGCGCTCCTCAGCCGCCGCCAGCAGCAGCAGCAGCAGCAGCAGCAATCGAGTGACAGCGGGTGCGCCGTGAGCACGCCGCCCTGCCAGCCCGTGGCGTGCAAGGCGACCGATGACGCGTGGGCGGCGCTGCTGACCGCCGCAGGTGCATGCGAGGCCGCCGACGGCAGCAGCAAGCGCGGCGTCCAGCCTATCGAGGCGCCACCAGCCAAACGGCGCCGCACAACGACGCCAGACAAGCAGCACGGCGCAGGGCTGCCAGGCCTGCAGCCGTGGGGAGGCACCAAGCGGCGGCGCAGCGCGCGGCGGCCACAGCCGGCGTGGCAGTACGTGCAGCTGCAGCGAGCTGCAGCTGCGGCGGGTCAGCCATGTGCCACCATGCCGCCGCGTGCCGCCCCAGCAGCGGCGGCAGCAGGTATGCCAGCAGAGGCAGCACCCTTGACGGCAGCGGGCATGGCTGCAGCGACAGGCCCTGAGCGGAGGCGCATACTGCTGGCCCTGCTGTGGCTGACACGGCGCATGGGCATGCCTGCAGTCGCCCGCATGCTGCGGCGAGACGGCGTCCTGGCACTGGCACGCATGCTGCTGTCTCCGTCACAATATGCAGAGTGCTCTGCCCTGACAGCCCTGCTCGGCAGCAGCCCAGCAGCGCCCGCGCCGGCAGCGCCACCCGCAGCAGCGCACGTGGCGGCGCTCCAGCCTGCTGCGGCGCCGTCCCTGCCGCAGCCGTCCCTGCTGCGGCGCGCCCTGCTGGAGTGCCAGCTGGAGCTGCAGCAGCTGCTGCAGCTGGCGCAGGTGGCAGCACGGCAGGGGCCGCCGCAGCAGCAGCAGCTGCACCCACCGCCGCAGACGGGCTGGGCTGCGCCGCTGGTGGTGCAGCCGCGGCCGCAGCTGTCGCAGGCGCTTCTTCACGTCTTGCTGTCCGGCAGTGGCACCATTGCAAGGTGCGCGGGCCTCGCGGCTCGCTGTCACTGTGGTAGGGTTGGTCATGAAGGATGCAGCCTGCATGAGGATTGGGGCCCTGGGTCCGCACCCCTTTGCGACGCTCCTTTTCCCTGCTTTGCATCCCACGCCCTCCCCGCCCCTCCCCCTCCGCCCCGTGCCTGCAGCCCGGCGGCGGCCCCGTCTAACCACCTGTGAGGAGCCCTGGCGCAGCTCCCACAGGCATGTGCGTAGCGGCCGCAGCCGTGCGTCTTCACCCTCGAGAGCTCTAGCCTGGCGGCTCTGCAGAGCCGCCGCGGCCCCCGCCGACCCAGCTTCATACAGCCCCTGCAGGCTGCCGCTGCTCTTTGTCGACCCCCTGCCACGCCCTGGCCCACTGCGCGCGCCTGCCACTCTGAGCGGCGCCCGCACGCCCTGCCACTCACGCCGGCCGCCATTGCCGCACCATCGCCGCACCAGTGCTGCCGCATCTCCGCATGCGTCATCGCCACCCGTCCCACCCTTGCCCACCCGTCCCACCCTTGCCCCTGTTCTGACCTCCCTCCGTGCCTCTCTTTCTAAACTTTAGCGTGACCCGACACTCAACTGCCCCGCTCACGTGCCGCCGCGGGTGCCCCCTCTGGTACACGGCTCGATCCCCCACCCCACCCCAACCATACACCACCACCAGCATCACCACCACCACCACTTCAACCCTCAATTTCGATGCGCCCTCACACCCTTGCTGTGCGCTGCGGCGCCGGTGCGCACCCAGCCCTGGTGCTTCGCCCCTTGACCGTGATGCCCTGCCCTCCTGCGCCGCCTTGCTCCCCTGTGGGTATCCAAACCTGCCAGGCGTACCGGATCCGGACGCCGCTGTACTATACCAACGCCTTCCGCCGGCGCATTCTGTCCCTTTCATTCACTTCCCAGCCCTGCCCTGTACACTGATGTGGACATTATCACTTCATCACGAAGTCGCCACGGAGATGGCGGCATGGTCATCTACCCGTGCCGCAGGCGGCGCCGCATCAACTGCGTACGGGAGGTGCAACGGCGGGCGTGCAGCAGCGCGCCCTCGCACTCCTGGCGCCTGACTGGGTTCCCCGTGCGTCGCTTGCCTGCCATGGCAATCTCCGTGCCCAGCTGCCCTGCAACACGTCATCATTCAGTGAGGGGTCCAAGTGCGGTGGCGTACTGGAGGCGTGCGATCGGTGCGCCGCAGCACCGGGTGAATCCTGTTCTGTGCACCAGGTGTCCCAGGTGAGGCAGCGCTGTGCCTGCACTCAGACATCTGGCCGCAGGGCCTGAGGTGGGTAGGGTGCTGCCTGGCAGGCGGCGCTGCCAACCTACAACCCCATCCACGTTGTTCCCATGAGCAACAGCCTGGCGGCGGCGCCCGACGGCGGCGACTGTGTGCGGGAGTCGTCCGCAAGCGCCGTGCAGGGCGGCTGCCCGCCAGCGGCGGCCTGGAGATAGGGCCGTCAGCCCCAGGACGACACACGGTCCTGCTGGGTCGGCGGGCGGGGTTGTGGGGGGCCAATGTTGTGGCACTGGCTGGGCACTAGCCTGCCAGCTCAGCGAAGGGAAGAGTCCGCCTTCGTACGCGAACTTCCTCGGTTTCCAGGATCCAGGATCAGGCCTTGCCTTCACCCCAAACTCCCGCGTGAACCACTCACTCCCTGCCGGCAAGCGCTGCAAGCGATTTAATCGGCACGCTGGGCGTCAGGCGAACCAGCCCACTCTGCGACAGCCTCGCCGGTCCTTGCTGCCTCCTACTCGCATAGAAGACCAGCAGGTGAGGCCGTGAGACAACCAGCAGCAGTAGCGAGGCCGCCGAGCAAACTGACTTGGCCGCGCGGTACGCCGTTGGCTTATCGAGGACCGCCCCCTAGCGCGGCAGTTGCCGGCCATTTACAGCTGGGAAAGGAATGGCGATGCAGGGAGATGGACGGCCATGCGCTTTAAGTGGGGCCTGCAGTCCAGCCGGCGGCGCGCCGCTATCTGGGGCGGCGGTGGGGGCGGGGGCCGCCGGCGACGGGGGCAGCTGATATCACCTTCATCCCAAACGTGCTTCTCCCCTTCTCTTGCAGAACTCGCAGAATACCGGTCCAGTGGTCACTGTTCCCAGCTGGCGATGACGCAGCCCGCGGTGGCGTGGGGCGCTCTGCTGCTGACCGCCGCCAACGTCGCGGCCTGCCAGCAGCGCAAGCCTGCCTCGTCCATCACATGCCCGCCCCGCAGCCTAGCAACCGCTGCAGCGGAAGGGCCGGACACTATGCAGGTCGATAGCGATGAGCCGGCGGACGTTGCGCTGCTGCGTGACCTAGCATGCCGAGCCGTGCAGGGCAGCGGCGGCAGCGGCAGCACGGGCCTCGGCCCTCGCCGCCACAGCCTCAAACGCAGCAGCGCGGCTCCCGATGCGGCCAGCCAGCGGCGCGTGCGGAGCCTCTTGGAACACCTGCTGCGTGCGCAGGCTGCAGCGCAGGCTGCCGGACAGCTGACCGCCGCACAGAGCGGCGCAGCCCGGGCGGTCTGCGTACCGCCCTCGGGCAGCGCCACGCCCGACCAACGCACGGGCAGCAGCCCCGCACCCAGCGCCACTCCGCAGTCCAGCTGCATGTCGCGGCCAGCTGAGGCGGCAGCAGCGACGTCGCAGCCAGCTGACGCAGCAGCAGCGACGGGCCAGACTTCAGAGCAGCCGGCGCAGCCGGCGGAGCACCGGCGCCCCTCGGAGGGCCAGCAGGCCGCAGCGGAGCAGCCTCCACAGGCAGACGGGCAGCAGACGGCAGATAAGCAGCGGCAGGCAGACGAGCAGCAGGGCTCGGCGCTGCCCTGCCCGCACTGCTCGTCGCGGCGCAGCTCGCGCCAACAGCTGGCGGCAAGCATGACGGGCATTCAGGCCACAGTGGCGGCAGCACTGGAGCGCCTGTCACTGCTGGACAGCATGCTCAACCAATTGGTGCGGCTGGCCAGCTCCAGCGCCAGCGCCAGCGCCGCGGGCGGCCGCCGTGCCGCCGGCGCCTGCCGCAGCAGCAAGCTGGGCACGCTGCCGGCCAGCCCGCAGCTGGCTCCCGACACGCCGCAGCGCGGCGGCGACGGCTCGGAACGGTGAGTGCCGTGCCTGCGCCGTGCTGCGGTGTGCTGCGGTGTCTGCGCCTGTCGCCTGCACCGGCGCCAGCCTGCTCTCCGCCGTCGCTGCTCTGTGCCCACCAATCAGCCCCACCCCCCTCACCCCTCACCCCTCTGATGCAGCGCCCCGCCGGCCCCCTCCTGGGCGCGCGGCGGCTACCGCGGCCCGCCGCCTTCCAAGCGCCTGGCGCTGCTGCTGGCGCACATGCCGCCCCAGGACGCAGCAGGCGTGCTGCAGGCCCGCAGCTTCCTGTCGCAGTTTTGAGCGCCGCCGCCGTCTCTCCCCCGTCTTTTGCAACAAGAGGGCCGTGCGTGCTGGCATGCTGGGGCATGCAGCAGCCAACAAGCAGCGGCCAGGCTCCACCACACTTCCGATAGTTCGGCATGCCGCCTGCGCTGCCAACGCGATGCACCAACGCCTCCCGTCACCCTGACAGTCCTGGTCCTTGCCAACCGACGAGACCACAGCGCAGCCACAGACTCACACGTGCGCGCATCCCGCCACCCCCCTACAACTCAGGCAGTCCCCCCCCACACACACCAACATTAACAGCAATAATCCTTGCCACTTTTTCTGCCCATGTAAACAACACCCCTCTGCTTTGTTTCTCGCTCGCTGCTTGCACACAAGAGGTTACACGGAGCACAGGCAGCGTACAGGCAGAAGTTACAGGCGTGCGGCGTGGGTGTGCGTGGCCGAGGTGCAGGTGGCATGCACTCCCTGCTGGCAGATTGCATCAGGCACGAGCCTAGACGCAGCAGCAGCCAGACGGCCAGCCGAGGAGGCTCACTGGCCGCCGCGCAGGCGCAGCACCAGGTGCAGGGTGGACTCCTTCTGGATGTTGTAGTCCGCCAGCGTGCGGCCGTCCTCCAGCTGCTTGCCCGCGAAGATCAGGCGCTGCTGGTCGGGCGGGATGCCCTCCTTGTCCTGCGGCGAGAGAAGGGGTGGACAGGGGAGCAGCACAGGGTGAGAAGGCAGCCTGCAGCAGCAGCCAGCGGCAGATGCAGAGGCCTGGCAGGCGGAACGCAGCTGCAAGCGCCTGCATCCCCCCCGGCGCGCTCCAACATTCCCACCCACCTGAATCTTTGCCTTGACGTTCTCAATGGTGTCGCTGGACTCCACCTCAAGGGTGATGGTCTTGCCTGCAGGAGAGGAGAAGAGGAGGAGGAGGGGGTGCAGGCCGGTGAGGGAACTGCCATTCACTCTTGAATGGCCAGCACAGCGCAGCGAGCTGCAGCCACGCAATCGCACTGTGCCGCACGGCCACTTGCGCATGCTGCCGCTGCCACCCCTCCCTCGTCCCCCAACCAGCAACCCACCGGTGAGAGTCTTGACGAAGATCTGCATGCCACCGCGAAGGCGCAGCACCAGGTGCAGGGTGGACTCCTTCTGGATGTTGTAGTCCGCCAGCGTGCGGCCGTCCTCCAGCTGCTTGCCCGCGAAGATCAGGCGCTGCTGGTCGGGCGGGATGCCCTCCTTGTCCTGCGGCGAGAGAAGGGGTGGACAGGGGAGCAGCACAGGGTGAGAAGGCAGCCTGCAGCAGCAGCCAGCGGCAGATGCAGAGGCCTGGCAGGCGGAACGCAGCTGCAAGCGCCTGCATCCCCCCCGGCGCGCTCCAACATTCCCACCCACCTGAATCTTTGCCTTGACGTTCTCAATGGTGTCGCTGGACTCCACCTCAAGGGTGATGGTCTTGCCTGCAGGAGAGGAGAAGAGGAGGGGGAGGGGGTGCAGGCTGGTGAGGGAACTGCCATTCACTCTTGAATGGCCAGCACAGCGCAGCGAGCTGCAGCCACGCAATCGCACTGTGCCGCACGGCCACTTGCGCATGCTGCCGCTGCCACCCCTCCCTCGTCCCCCAACCAGCAACCCACCGGTGAGAGTCTTGACGAAGATCTGCATGCCACCGCGAAGGCGCAGCACCAGGTGCAGGGTGGACTCCTTCTGGATGTTGTAGTCCGCCAGCGTGCGGCCGTCCTCCAGCTGCTTGCCCGCGAAGATCAGGCGCTGCTGGTCGGGCGGGATGCCCTCCTTGTCCTGCGGCGAGAGAAGGGGTGGACAGGGGAGCAGCACAGGGTGAGAAGGCAGCCTGCAGCAGCAGCCAGCGGCAGATGCAGAGGCCTGGCAGGCGGAACGCAGCTGCAAGCGCCTGCATCCCCCCCGGCGCGCTCCAACATTCCCACCCACCTGAATCTTTGCCTTGACGTTCTCAATGGTGTCGCTGGACTCCACCTCAAGGGTGATGGTCTTGCCTGCAGGAGAGGAGAAGAGGAGGGGGAGGGGGTGCAGGCTGGTGAGGGAACTGCCATTCACTCTTGAATGGCCAGCACAGCGCAGCGAGCTGCAGCCACGCAATCGCACTGTGCCGCACGGCCACTTGCGCATGCTGCCGCTGCCACCCCTCCCTCGTCCCCCAACCAGCAACCCACCGGTGAGAGTCTTGACGAAGATCTGCATGCCACCGCGAAGGCGCAGCACCAGGTGCAGGGTGGACTCCTTCTGGATGTTGTAGTCCGCCAGCGTGCGGCCGTCCTCCAGCTGCTTGCCCGCGAAGATCAGGCGCTGCTGGTCGGGCGGGATGCCCTCCTTGTCCTGCGGCGAGAGAAGGGGTGGACAGGGGAGCAGCACAGGGTGAGAAGGCAGCCTGCAGCAGCAGCCAGCGGCAGATGCAGAGGCCTGGCAGGCGGAACGCAGCTGCAAGCGCCTGCGTCCCCCCCGGCGCGCTCCAACATTCCCACCCACCTGAATCTTTGCCTTGACGTTCTCAATGGTGTCGCTGGACTCCACCTCAAGGGTGATGGTCTTGCCTGCAGGAGAGGAGAAGAAGAGGGGGAGGGGGTGCAGGCCGGTGAGGGAACTGCCATTCACTCTTGAATGGCCAGCACAGCGCAGCGAGCTGCAGCCACGCAATCGCACTGTGCCGCACGGCCACTTGCGCATGCTGCCGCTGCCACGCCACCCCTCCCCCGTCCCCCAACCAGCAACCCACCGGTGAGAGTCTTGACGAAGATCTGCATGCCACCGCGAAGGCGCAGCACCAGGTGCAGGGTGGACTCCTTCTGGATGTTGTAGTCCGCCAGCGTGCGGCCGTCCTCCAGCTGCTTGCCCGCGAAGATCAGGCGCTGCTGGTCGGGCGGGATGCCTGCAAACGAGGAACAGAAGTGCAAGGTCTTGGTATTAGCTAGCGTGTCAAAGGCTGTGCTCGCGCGTGGCAAGGTGGGTAACTGGCGCAGAAGGCACCGAGGCGCCAGCACCCAACGCAACGCGGAGCGGGGAGAAGGCGCTGGCGCCGCTTGCCAGCACGCGGCAGGCGCCGCCGCCAAAGCCTGCCTTAGGCCACTCCCCGCGCGCCGCTCAGCCTCCCGTGCCCGCCCCGAGGCGCTCACCCTCCTTGTCCTGGATTTTGGCCTTCACATTCTCGATGGTGTCGCTGGACTCCACCTCGAGGGTGATGGTCTTGCCTGCGGGGCGGGGCAGCGGACGAGGGAGGTCAGCAGGAGGCAAGGCAGCGAGGGGGGCGGGCGCGATCAGCGGAGAAGAGGGCCCCAAGTCCCGCGGCCGACAGCTTCCTCAAACGCCTCCCCGCGCCCCTACCAGTGAGGGTCTTGACAAAAATCTGCATGGTGGCGGCCCTGGCTCGGCCGGCTCGACGGCGAGGCCTGCGAGAGGGCGGGGTGGTCGGGAAGGTCACCCGCGGCTCGGTGCCTTCGGGGGAGGTCCTGCGACACCTCGCGAGAGCTGGCTCACCTGCTGGCGGACGAGGGAGGTCGGAGAGGTCGCGGGAGTGCGGCAGGAGGGCGCGGTAGGCGAAGAAGAGGGCGCTTGAAAGCGGCCAGCTCAGCTTAAATGCCGAGCGCTTGAGCCTGCGCCAGCCCTTCCTGACCTCACTGAAGACCCAAAGAGACCTCCCGATTGGCGGGACGCCGGGTCCGCTGCCTCCTTGCCGCCGACGCTAGCGCCCTCGCCGCCGTCGACTACCGCCGCTGAGTTTGCCTGAATTACAAGCGCGCACTGTGGCGCCAAGGCGCAGGAATTAGGGTCATTGAGAATGGTTTCTAAGCACTGCGGGGCGGGTATCTGGGCAGCGAGAGGGTTGCAGGCAGACGAAGGCGGGCGGGCCGTCGCAAGCGCCGCCGCCCCTATCGTTGTCCTTTGCCCCGCGTTGGCTGCTGCTGCTGCTGCTCCTCCGCATCCAAGCTGCGCGTGTGCGCCTCGAGGCGGGTGGGGTCACGAGCTGCGCCCGCGCTGGCCGCAGCAAAGAGCACCACCGGCGGCGCCGCGTCCTGCGCCGCGGCGTCGCCCGCCTGCTGCTGCTGCTGCTGCTGGCCCGCAGACGCGGTCGCCGCCGGCGAGCCCTGCCGGCTCGCCTCCTCTTCGCCACCCGCTTGCAGCTGCCGCCGCTGCTGCCGCTGCTGCTGCTGTGCAGCCGCGTGCGCGGGTGTCACCGGCGGTCGCTCCGCCCACAGCCGCAGCTCCCGGTTGATGAGCTCAAAGGAGGTGAAGGTGACGGCGGCGGCGGGGGTGGTACGCAGCAGGTTGGTGACGCAGCCGCGGTAGAACCCGGGGACGCCGTCCTCGGCCAGGATCTGGAGGGAGCACAGCGGAGGAGTGAGTTGGAGTTGGGTGCTGGACAGGTGGAAGAGCAGGCGGGGGCTGGGAAGGCGGGGTGCCATGACCCTCGGCCATGACCTGAAGACGGCGGGAGGCAGGGGCCACGGCCAGGGGGTAGGCGCGAGCCGCGTGTTGCACGGGGCGGTGCAGGAAAGGCAGAGCACGCGCACCGAGGGGGCCTGCTGCCTGGCTGGCAAGGGGCGCGCAGGCAGCGCGGCCACGCTGCCTCCACCCCATCCCGACGATGCCTTTCGGCTCAAACGACTCTCCACGTTGATGTGACGAGCACGCCTGTCCACGCATGCATGCATGCATGTGTGTATGCCACATGCGCCCACCCACCTGGCGGCAGGTGCGCGCAAAGCCGGTGAAGGCGCCGGTGCCAGCGATGTGCATGCGCGAGCGCACCACCTCGTGGGGGTAGGTGGCAGTGGAGGCCACCATTTTAGAGGCGGCAGAGGCGAAGATGAGCTCGTACCTGCGCGGAGGCAAGCGTGGGGGAGCGAGGGTGAGCCCGGGGGGGCGGGGCGGCGGGGCGGCGGCACATCCGCGCAAAGCGTGCGCATCCCCTGCGTGTTGAACAGCCCACAGTCGATGCAGCCCCCAGCCCCCAGCCCCCTACAAACAGCCCCCAAGCCCCCCAGCCCCGGCGCACAGGTTGAGCGTGTCGGATCTGTCGCCATGCGCCTCGGCAAACCGCTGCTTGATGTTTTCGTACAGGGGGAACTGGATCACCACGTGCATCACTCCAAGCAGCGAGGGGCCCAGGCCGCTGCGGGCGGGCGGGAGCGCAGGGAGCGGGGAGCGGGAGGGAGGGGAGGGGAGGGGTGTCGCCGGGCGGCACGCTGGGTGGAACGCCGGGGCGTCGCTGCTGCTGGTTGCCGCTGCAGCTGCACGTCCTGCGAGCCGCCTGGCCCTGCCTGCAGCCTGCAAACCTGCCTGCCTCCACTCTGCAGCTCCACGCAGCCTCCCTCGTCTGCCGCGCACCCCAACCCCTCGATGCGAAGCGCCTGTTGAGAGCCCCACGACGGCCCCCCCTCGCACACCATGACGAGCGCGTCCGACGCGCCGCCTGCCCGCTCCCGCCCTGCGGCTGCAACAACCCCTCCCGGGCACAGAGCCACAAAAACTGCGGTTTGAGCCCTGCGCACACACCTGTAGAGCCCCACCAGGCCCTCCTCCCGCGCGATGCGCAGCAGCGCGTCCAGCGTGCCGCGGTACAGCGCCGGGTTGCCGCTGGCACCCATGCGGATGCCCATGTTCTGCGTCTGCAGCCGCGTCTTGATGACCCACAGGGGGTTGGTGATCAGCATGGTGGCGGCGCCTGAATGAATGGCGGCGGCAGGGGGGGACGTGATCAGCATGGAGGCAGCGCTGTGGGTGAATGAAGGGGGGTTGGTAATCGGCATGGTGGCGGCACCTGAATGAACGGCGGCGGCAGGGGGGCAGGCAGGGTGGGGTCGAGGTGAGCAAAGAGGAGAGCATGCTCTGCGTCCGCTGGTGCCCTGCAGGTGCTACGTCCCGCCTGCGGCCCTGCCCTCGGCGCGCGGCCCCGCGCACCTGCCCCCGCCGCCGCCGCCATGTGCACCCCCGCAGAGGTGCTCCACTCCGGCGCAACGCGGCTGCCGATCGCGGTTTTCAGGCGCTCGTACGCCGTGAAGTAGACAGCCCAGTTGGGCAGCAGCGCCACCTGCGGGAGGGCGGCGGCGGGCGGGAGGTGACCGGCGGCAGGGCGGCAGGGCCGGGTGTGCAGGAGGGCGGCGACGTTCACGCCGGCTGGGGAGCTGGCGGCGGCCAGGCGCGGAGCCGCGAGGCTCCTGGCTGCATTCGTTCAGGGACCAGCGAGTGCCAGCGCTGCAGCAGCACGACGCGCGGCGGCCTCGGTGCTGCGACAGCGGGCGACCTGCTGCCGGCCGGCTGCCGCTGCCCAGCCGTGCACAGCTGGCTCTCACCAGGGTGGGCGTGAGACCTCGGTACAGCCCCCGCATTCCCTCCTCACGCATGATTTTGGAGAGGCCGCCTGCAGGTCGAGGGGGGGCGCGGCAGCGGGCAGCGTTGCAAGGCCGCCGCAGGGAGCGCACGCAGGAGGGGCATGCAGGCGCGTGCAGGCGGCGGCGACGGGGCGACGGCGGTGGGCGGTGGGTGGCGGGGTGGGACGAGGGCGGAGGGCCACGCCCGGCAGCCGGCCGGGCGGCGGCGGCCTGGCCTGCCCAC